>OZ020626.1:9430887-10104271 GCA_963971575.1 Liopterus haemorrhoidalis | reverse complement strand
GGGAAATTCGAGTCCAGTCCCGTCTGCAGATTTCTTTCTGCCAACACTTTGGTCTGCAGGATGCAGAAAGCAGTGCTGCTCGGGTCACTCCGCATTGTGCGGGCACTGGATCTAGCGTAATTTCCGCCGGCTGCATATTGCCAGGGTTTGGGATGCAGTCGTGTGTATTTAGCTCCACTAGTCTCTAGTATGACGCGGCTCAAAAGGTTGCTGAAGTTTGAGATTAGTGGACGCTTGTCAAGACCTGACAAACCCCTTAATAATAATAATAATAAATTTATTCAAGTTTTTTGTACATTAATTATACAGTAACTTAAGTCTAATTTAGCCCTTTATGCCAGTTCAGTTATACTCATACGGAATTCGTCAACACTGTATAATGCGCGGTTAGAAAGAAATATCTTCATTCTTTTTTTAAATATATTTCTATTAAGATTTTTGGTCTGAAGAGGAAGCATATTATACAAGTTTACTCCGATTACCGAAGGTAACTGTCTGGTCGTGGAATATCTACACAGAGGCGTCCGAAAAAGTTCGTTTTGCCTAGTGTTATAATTATGAGTGTTCTGGTTTTTTCCAGAACACTTTCATTATCTTTAATGTACAAAAGTACATTTAAAGATGTACAATGATGGAAGCGTCAATATGTTGAGTTCCCTGAATAGATCCCTACAAATCAAACTTTGTTTACCCTCCACAGACTAACAGCTGTTTTAGCAGTCAGCTGTTTTGGAGTGCCCTATTTGGTTTGTTTATCCTAAATATAAAATCACGAAATCAAAATAATAACATTGTGCCTTGTATTTTTAAAAAGAAGAAATTGAACTAATGGAAGGATTAGAAGGTAAGTTCTTGATTAAAATATAATAGTCATTTGAAATAATTATTTACTTATAAATTTTAGTTCTCCAAGAGTTTATTGTCGTAAATCCAAAAGACTCGAGCCTTGAAGTTAGCAGTACTTCGTCCAAGGATTTTAAATATTGGAGCAGTGACAATACAAAAATTTTAATTGACTGCTATGGAAAATATAAGAAAAAAGTTGGAACTCTTGAAATCAGAAGTATGAAGAAATTATGGGAAATTATTGCGACCGAAATTAAACAAATTACAAATGAAAATATAACCCCAAACAATTGCGCAAATCGTTGGAAAGTTTTAGAAAGGAACTATAAAGCCTATGTCGATAATAACAAAAAAACTGGACAAATAAGGAAAGTGTTTGAATTTTCACAAGAAATGGACAAAATTTTTGCAAAAAAGAAGAATGTTAACCCAGAACTATTATTGGAGAGTGAAACAGTAGATAGAAATATAATTGATGTGAGTTGTTACACTGAAGAGATATCACAATTTTCACAATCTCAACAAAATATAGATAAGGAAATAAATGAAGCCTCAAAAGAAATAAGTAGAAAGTCTACTTTAAAAAGGAAGAATTCTATATTAGAAAAAATTAGAGAAGATAAAAAAGAATATTATCAAAAGAAACTGAATTTAGAATCTCAAAGACTACAAGTGGAAAAAGAAAAACTTCAAGAAATGAAGAGAAGAAATGATTTATTAGAAGAAAGAAATAATATTCTGAAAATATACTGTGATGGGATGCTTTCAGAATTTGCACAATAGTAGATGTAGTATCAGAGTTATTAATATATCAGTGGATGATCTTAACGAGTCGGTATAATAATAGTGTTTTTTTTTTAAATCGTCATGTAGGTGAAATAAATAAATTAAATCATGGGACGTTTCGCATTTATTGTAGTAAATGCATCTTCAACCTGTGATATGCAGTTATCATAAACTGTGAATAAAGTTGTGGAAGGTCATGTATGTACCAATCCTAGGTAAATACGAGGTTAAAAGTTAAAAATTACAAAACACATGGAAAATTGTACGTAAAAAATACATAAATTATGTCAAAAATAGGTTATTATCAAGACGATGTTACCGTGTCAGTATTTAAAATTAACGAATCTAATCCTATCCAATACGCTTCTTTGCCTTACTTGGGTTCTATCAGTAATAAATTAGCTAACAAAATAAATTCTAACAACATCAAAGTTTCATTTAGAACCGTTAACAGTATTAAAAATCTATAGTAAATAACAAACAAAAATCAAACATACTGGACAAGAGTGGCGTTTACATGTTAATATGTGACACGTATAGCTCCGTTTATTGTGGCCAAACAGGAAAATCTTTTGCCATCCGGAAGGAAGAACATAGTACCTCCTGGAAGAAACAAAAAACCAATCCCACATTTGCTGTACATCTCAACTCAGAAAAAAACATTTTACAATACTTTCAAGCCAGATGTTATTCACTCACAACCAGTGGTACAGAAGGTCCCAAATTAAATTTATTGGAGGCACACGAGATTTTGAAATTGCACAAGCAAGGAAAAACCCATAATGAGATGACCGACTTGTCTACCTCCCCTCTCATAGGATTATCATTACTAAATTCTTACCTGTAAATAGTATTTAAGAAGTAATGTTTGTAACTTAGTTCATTGCTTTCAAAATGGCGTAAGCCGAAACTAGGGAGCAGTTGATTAATAAAAATAGGTAAAATTTACAATGTTTTTTATTTCAACCATTATTAAATATACAACATTTTCACAAAGTTAATTTGTCGACATTAAATTATATTAGTGTATATTCGTTTGCAGATAATGAAACAACTTGCAGAAATCAAAATGGCAGTCCAGAAACGACAGTATCCATTAACAAACTTAAAAAACCGACAAATTCAAAGTCCCCCCTTGAACATAAAGAAGTACAATCTGAAAAGAAGCTATTGACATGTGAGCAGTGTAACAAAACATTCTCATTTATGTCACTACTCATTAGACACAAACGAGTACATTCTGGAGAGAGACCTTTCAAATGTGATCAGTGTGATAAAGCATTTTCAGCTCCATCAGCTCTCACTATACACAAACGAATACATTCTGGAGAAAAACCTTATAAATGTGATCAGTGTGATAAATCTTTTGCACAGCCATCAACTTTCATTACACACAAACGATTGCATTCTGGGGAGAAACCATACAGATGTGATCAGTGTAATAAAGCATTTATACAATCATCAGAACTCGTTTCGCATAAACGAAGACATTCTGGCGAGAAACCATACAAATGTAACCAGTGTAAACAAGCATTTGCACAGTCATCAGAACTTACTAGACATAAACGAAAGCATTCTGGAGAGAAACCATTTAAATGCATTCAGTGTAATAAAGCATTTTCAGATTCATCGGCTCTCATTACACACAAACGATTACATTCTGGAGAAAAACCATTCAAATGTGATCAGTGTGATAAAGCATTTACATGTTCATCGGCACTCATTACACACAAAAGAATGCATTCTGGAGAGAAACCATACAAATGTGAAGAGTGTAATAAAGCATTTTCTAATTTATCAACTCTCACTACACACACACGATTACATTCTGGAGAAAAACCATACAAATGTGATCAGTGTAATAAAGCATTTGTACAATCATCAGCTCTCACTACACACAAACGATTTCATTCAGGAGAGAAACCATTCAAATGCGATAAGTGTAATAAAGAATTTACACAATCATCACATCTCATTAAGCACAAACGATTACATTGTAGATTGGTCTTCTCTCACTCAACATAAATAATTACATTCTGGAGAAAAATCATTGAACTTAACAATGACTGATGGCGGCGCTGCGGTCGCTGTAAAACAACTGATCCAAACGGGTAATATAAAAGTTGTCTTCATTTGTTTACATATTAAATCTTTGATTTACAATGAATAATAAACAGCTATTCTAACTAAATCATATATTACATATATACAAAGTGGCGTCCCCCAAGGATCAGTATTGGGGCCTCTACTATTCCTAGTTTATATGGCTGATCTTGATGATATTATAAAATCGAAACGTTATTTTTTTGCTGAAGACTCAAAATTTTTTAACTCCCCTATAACGGACAGTAACACTCTGCAGGATAATCTGAAAAGTATTGCCACTTGGTCAGCTAATTGGATGATTCCCATCAACGAAGGTAAATCTACGGTTGTTCATATGGGGTACAATAATCCGTGCCTCGACTACTTTATTGATGGGCAAACATTGAGCAAGGCGAGCGAAAATGTTGATCTGGGAGTCACCGTATGTAGCGATCTTAGTTGGTCTAAACACGTAGTTGAGGTAGTAAATAGGGCGAATCGGATAATCTACATCATTAAGAAGAGTTTCTACTTAACTCCTACACTTCTAGTCAAACTTTTTACTACGTACATGCGACCACTACTCGAATTTAGTGCATCAATATGGTCACCCAATTTTCTGAAAGATATAAGACTACTGGAGAGTGTGCAGAGACGTTTCACCAAGATCCCATCCACACTTCGTTCTCTATCATATGAAGCAAGACTACACAAACTAGGACTACCGTCGCTTGAAACTCGTCGCACCGGTGACTTAAGACCGAAGTTATCAAACTATGTAACGCATGTTTACCAACTGCTTCAACTGCGATATGACTTCATTAATGAATATGAATACTTTACACACACGATTTCGTGCCACAGGTACAAACTAAACCATGAAATATACAAAAAGAACGTCCGTGCTAATTTTCTGACCAACCGCGTGTTTGTATCTTGGAATTGTCTGTCTGCAGAAGTTGTCCAAGCTCCAAGTATCAACGCTTTCAAGAACCGACTGGATGAGTACATTAATTTATTCCATATAAGTTAACTTTTTGTTTTCATTTATTTGTTTATTTTTTAATTATATATATTTATTTTGTTTTGTATCAATATGTATGAACACACAAGGCTCTAGCTTTGTTCACTATATTAATTAATAATAATAATAATAATAATATACGCAATTTTTTGATTCAGGGCCATAGATTTTCGAGCTTAGCATCCCATAATAGGGGAAAGTTCCTAAGCGCCTTGACATCTGGTGGCGATTTTCGGAAGATGCGAGATTGACATCGACTTGTTTTGTTCAATGGAGAAATACGTGTTTTTGTGTTGTTTGCGTTTTATTTTTGTGAATCATGGCAAAAAAACAATTCATTTTGTTGTGTGCCGCAATATAAATCGTGAATAAAGAAAAATCCCACTTAAACATTCCATAACTTTCCTAAATCGGGAACAATATCAATTGAAATGCCATTTGGAGGTAGAGAAAAAGTGGATGGATCCAAAAACTAAAAATGGGCAAAAATCCAAGCCTAGGAATGCATGTTTTCTCATTGCATTTTATGCAACGAGCAACTTATAATATTGTTTTTTTACGTCCAAGAAAAGACTGAATAAAGGCACTTACCCCACCCAAAATGATTTACAGAAATTTCGCCCCCCCCCGGGTGTTTCGCCCCGGAGATATAAGTAATTTAGCCGCAAGTTCACTCTGACCAACTGGAGTAGTGGCTACTTGACTTTCTGGAGAAGTGAACTGTATTTGAGAACTGTCTTGAAGAATATCTGCAAGAGTAAAGTGGATAGTTGAAGATTTCCAGAATCGAAATATGATTGATTTTTTGAGAGGTGTTAATTAAATTTTGAATTTTAAAGAAAAGTTTATGTTGAATTTTAAGTGATTAATAAACTATTTTGATTTTATAGTTCCACGTACATTTTTTTTTTTTTTATAAATACGTTTTTCAAAAGGTATTTTTTAAGAATTACAGTGTGATTGATTGTAATATTATAGGTATATTATATAATTGTAGGAGAATAACATGGAAAAAGTGAAATAACTTTTGTACTTGAATCTCAAAAAATAAATAATTAAAAATATATATTTTGTTATTTCATTTTTATATACATATTTTCAGATTTAAAGTACAAGTAAGTAAAGTAGCACTTGAGGTGGTCGAAATGTTGATAAACACTGAATAAGTTCAAACTTTTCAAATTTGTAGAGGAAAAGTTGGTAAACTGTACAAGTCCAAATTGTTCGAATTTGTTCAGGATATGGGTTGTACGGGTTTTTCTTGGATTTCCACCGAATAAAATATTGTTCAGGATATGTTTTCAAATACTTTATAAGTTTTTTTTTATTCGAATTTGTTGAAGATAAAAATTTGTAAGTAAACAAAGCATTATTTGCTGAAATTACAATATTAAACTAAATACATAACTTATAATTGAACATGTCGGAAAATATTTTAATGAAATACTTTTAACAAAATACTGTTATAATAAGAACCATTTATATTAAATTATATTTACTTTATTGTAATATAAATTCACAATTTACAGGATTTAAATAGTCGGGCCAACTTCACTGGAGCTCGTATATACAGAACAATATTTTCCACAAAGTCCCTGAGACAAAAAGCACCCAGTCCTTTTACATGTATAGATATTTCTTTCAAATATTTCTAAACGTTGTTGCATGGTGCCTAAGGTTTCCAATCCGGATATCCGAATATCCGGATTATCCGACCAATTTGTACTATTCGATAATCCGGACAATTTTCATTAAATATCCGATAATCCGGATATTTTTTGAATAAACAAAAAAAATATTTCTTTCCACAATTTTTTCAATTTACCTGGTACTTTTTTTTATACCTTTTCGCCTTTCCATGAGTGCCTTTAAATCACATGAGGAAATATGTAAATGAATTAAAGCTTTCATTTCGTTATTTCATGATTTTAACAAACACAAAAACAAGGACAGATAATTTAAATATATTATTTAATGCACTTCTTACAATAAAACCAACATCTACTGTAACAGAGCGCGTTTGTTCAATTGCAGGCCTGACTAAAATTAAAACTCGCTTGAATTTTGAAACTTTCAATGCAATTATTTTTTTTTTTAAATACGCATATTTAAAAATGAAATTTAATCATATTTATTTTTTTTATTATTTTGTGAATTATTAATGTATATAATTAAAATACTTAAATTAAATGAAATAAATGAGTTATAAAACACCATGAATGATTCAATCTATTCTCTTTAATTTTTTCTTTGTTATCCGGATATATCCGAATATTTTGAATTTTCTGTATTCGATATCTAGATATTCATTAATGTCGGATATTTGGAAACCCTAATGGTGCCTCTCTAGAACAGCAGTGGGCAACCGCGGCCCTTAATAGTTTAACATGCGGCCTCCATGAGTTATTATATGCTCCAAGAAGGACTTTTGTTTTAGGTCTTCACCTGTATTTTAAAAATAGTGTTTTTTTTTAGGACACCACTTAAATATTTTTTTTTAATCACTGCATTCATCACTTAGTGAGGACCTAGTGCGGCCATTTTGGGCAAAATGGCCCTATTCAAAACAAGTTTGCCCACTTCTGCTCTCGAATGTATTCGTTTGTGTTTAGCGAGAGCTGATGAATCTGAAAATGCTCTATTACATTGTTCACATTTGTATGGTTTTTCTCCAGAATGAGATCTTTTATGTTTAGTGAGACCTGACGAATCTGCAAATGCTTTATCACACTGATCACATTTGTATGGTTTTTCTCCGGAATGTATACGTTTGTGCTTATTGAAAGCCGATGGATCTGAAAATGCTTTATTACACTGATCACATTTGTATGGTTTCTCACCAGAATGTATTCGTTTGTGATTAGTGAGACCAAATGAATTTTTAAATGCTTTAATACATTGATTACATTTATATGGTTTCTCTCCAGAATGTGATCGTTTGTGTTTATTGAGACCTGACGAATCTGAAAATACTTTATCACACTGATCACATTTGTATGGTTTTTCCCCAGAATGAAATCGTTTATGTTTCGTAAGAGCTGATGATTGTGCAAATGTTTTACTACACTGATCACATTTGTATGGTTTTTCTCCAGAATGTAATCGTTTATGTATAGTCAGAGCTGATGACTCTGTAAAAGCTTTATTACACTGATCACATTTGTATGGTTTTTCTCCGGAATGTAATCGTTTGTGTTTAGAAAGACCTGATGAATCTGAAAATGCTTTATTACACTGATAACATTTGTATGGTTTTTCACCTGAATGTATTCGTTTATGATTAGTAAGTTGATGAGAAAGTGAAAATACTTTGTTACACTCATCACATTTGTATGGTTTCTCTCCAGAATGTAATCGTTTGTGTGTAGTGAGATGTTGTAGTTGTGAAAATGCTTTATTACACTGATCACATACGTATGGTTTCACTCCAAGATGTAATCGTTTGTGTTTATTGACAGCCGATGAATCTGAAAATGCTTTATTACACTCGTCACATACGAACTGTTTTTCACCAGAATGTATTCGTTTGTGATTAGAGAGATGATGTGAGAGTGAAAATCCTTTATTACACTGATCACACCTATATGGTTTTTCTCCAGAATGTAAACGTCTGTGATACATCAGATGATGTGACATTGAAAATACTTTATTACACTGATCACATTTGAATGGTTTCTCTCCAGTATGTAATCGTTTGTGTACAGAGAGAGCTGATGAATGTGCAAAGTCTTTATTACACTGATCGCATCTAAATGGTTTCTCTTCAGAATGTGATCTTTTGTGATAAGTGAGATGATATGAGAGTGAAAATGCTTTATTACATTGATCACATTTGAATGGTCTCTCTCCAGAATGTGATAGTTTGTGTCTTATGAGTTGTGACATATATGTAAATGTTTTGTTACACTGTTCACATGTCAATAGCTTCTGTTCAGAAGGTACTTGTTTATGTTTACGGGGAGAACCAGCTCGTTTAAATGACTTCGATTTTGATGTTGTGGGTTGTTTCAACTTGTTAATGTATACTGTCGCAACTGGACTGTCATCTTGATTACTAGAAGTTCTTTCACTAGCTGCAAAACGACTTGCACTAATTAATGAGACAAAAATAAGTAAATTAAAGAAAGTCTTCTTATAAAAACTATGTCAAATAAAATATTAAATTATTAGCAGACCTGTATCTTGTTCAGGTGAAGTCTCCTCATATTCACCGACATCTCCATGTTCAGACTTGATGTCAATCTCCTCCTTGATGATGATGTTAGTGTTGTAGTTATACTGGGACAGGTCTTCAGTAGATGATACAAAACATGTCTCCCGAGTATCGTGACTCTCTGAAATATAAATACTCATAGTTACGATTGCAATGTCTATGTTCTCAATGAAAATGTGTTTTAAATCCGTTAGGGGCTAAGACATTTTCTAATTAAATTATAGCAACGATAGTGCTCCGTAGTGAACATAAAGCACTTAATTGCAAACAGAATCCATATATTGTAAATTCATTGGGATTCAATTGTTGGTGGATTGATACACGTGTTGAGATTTGTACTAGGTTTATTTAACTCACCGAAAATTGTTCATATTTTAGAAAATTACTACCACTCGGAACTCAAATCAACAATCTTTTGCAAGAATATTTTCTATTATACCTCTTCATTCACAGACACCGTTCAACTCCCCGATGCTCATGGTCTCAAGTCTGCATTGTTCGTTTCTCTAGTTAACATGTAATCAATAAATGCGCCCTACTAATATTCTATTCAGAATAAAATTGATAGTCTATAAATCCACTTCTATAGAACTAGCAGTATAACTGCTGCTTACGTCCAGAAAAAACAGCACTCATGGCTGATTAAGTAATGATCCAACCTTGAATGTTTTACGTAATGCAAAGTGATTGAAATCAGCATAATACAAAGTAAATGTCGTGCAGTTCAACAGTTATACTATTAACACACTAAATATTCATTGATAACACAGAGAACAATAAAACTAGCTCTACTGACCATTGTTTGTGAAGTAAGCTGCAGTCTCGGTAACTTCCTCTTTGATTCCTACAATAAACAGATCGTAGACAAATATAAACTAATTGGTAAGAAATATAACATTTATAAGGTGCACTAAACAAATATTTCTGAAGTTTGCCTGACTAAATATGCTCATTACTAACCATTCTCCCATTCAGCTAAGTGCTTTAATTCAGTCTTCACTTCATGCTCATCAGTATCTTCATATTCCGTTTTAATAAAAATCTCTTTTTTAATATTAATATTGTCTTTCGTATTGTTCATATTTATTATTGAAACAAAAATCTTCCAATTTTGTTCAATTTCCTAATAAACAAAACTAGGACTAGCAGAATCAGTTTGCTTTATTAATTTCAGTATATAGCAGACCGTGCGAATTATTGAATGACACCACTCCTTTAAAATCCTTGGAAATGGTGTTAAAAAATGTGATTTGATGGGGTTATAGTCCGTATATAAGACCATTAGTTTTATAAAAGACAAATTATGGAAAAAGAGGATATGCTAATTGTAACTGTGGTGAAATATCTATTGAAGATTGAAGCCTTATTAATTTCAGTATGTAGCATCCCGTGCAAATTACTTAGAATATAAGTGACATTACCGTTGGCGGCGCTGTACTTTAAGGCAATATGGCTGTCGTGTCTAGTATTCAGCTGTCAATATGCTGACAGCGAACAGGTTAATTTAAGCACAGTACATTTTTATGTTATGAAAATGTATCTATCAACATTCTAACAAAAAATCAACGCTAGAACATATGTAATAATTTCAAACTACAGTCGCGTAGTACAATATTTGACCACTAGACTGCCTATTGGCATCTGACACTACCGATAGAGGCGCTACTGAATTCACATCATGGCTGACTTTGGTAGGATATTTTTGACAGGTTCAATGGTATCTTCAAGTGATATTTATTGAAACACACGGGAACACACTCTAAAATGGTCTTTAACTGTTTTTCCACTTCTAAGAACATATTCATGCTTGTCACAAACTCGACTATCCTACAACCGTCAGTTTCTCAAAATCTCACTAGAGGCGCTTCAGTTATTGTCAGTTGACATTCCGAGCGAGTCAGTTCTCAATACCTCGATCGAGAAGAATCGTGTCAAGATAAACATGGAATTTATTTTGTTTTTTATTAACAGTATTGTTCACTTAACATTTTAAATTGCCGAACAGCGTAGCGTAGTGGTAACACATGTACTGTTCGTTGCTAGGTCTCGGGTTCAAATCTCGTTCAAGCATGGAATTTTCTCAAAAATATATATATATATATTCCTGGCTAATTGCCGAAGCAGCAAAAGCAAAAAAAAAAATCATTATAAATTCCGTGCCTACTAGACATTTTTTTCCATCATATTGTATTTTAAATGTTTATAATTTAGAAATCTACTAATTATCTTAAATATATAGTAAAAAATTCGGGTTAATTTAATATTATTTATGACATTTATTTTAATAAAATTTGCAGTTTACAGTATATAAAACAAAAAATATTTTTACTTTCAATTCTTATCAAAAAGATATTGTTGTAAGCAACCTGCACAACTCCTCCGGTCAACTCCCCCCCCCCCCCCCCTAGCGTTACTACACCATAAAAGGTGTTGGCATCATAACAATTAGTCCTCGTTTAGGGTATTGGGCTCAACAGCGCTATGAAGTGACGCCAAGCGGATAAAAACTGTACTAGGCGAAACGAGTAATAGTTTATTGTTTACATCTGGTTTACATGTGTTTTCTCGTGTAGCTTGTGTTGCTTTTAAACGTTAGTGTTGCAGTTTGTTTGTTATATTAACTGTTGATAGCAATTATTATTCTTTTTTATATTACTTTATGTTATAATGAGTTATTATACCACAAATTGCTGTGTGTTTGGCTGTCACTCTAGAAAAGGAAGTAACAAAAATATTTACTTCCACTATTTTCCAAATGAGAAACAATTTGTGAATTGTTAATAAATTTGGTGTTGTGGAAGAGATAATAACAAACTAGTATTTATTAAACAAATTAAATAAAAAACAAACACTAAATTATAAAAATCCTTCTCGAACATAATTAAATATCTACACGTGTAATTTTAATCCAGAATTAGGGCAAGCGGTCTTAAATTCTGTACGCAGCTTTTCTAATACATTTTCACTAAACCTTCAATGCGTGCTTTTGTTTTTAATCAATTTATTTAGGCAAGGAGTTTTTAACAGAGGTTGCGCAATACACAATATATTGTTTCTGGAACAAAAAGAAAAACCAACAGAAACCACACAAAAAAAAAAGAAAAATCAAATATTACAATCAATCAATGCCCTGATCTTGGCTTCTTTCATTTTGGTTTGTTAACCACCTGGCACAAAATAATAGGACAGCTGAAATGTGTTTGCATGTAGTTCCTGCTTTACATGTGCAGGACATATTTAAAACTTCAACATCTTTACTAAATTTTAATTTCCCAGTGACTTCGTGAGGTGGTGATCTCAAACTGCTTGTTTGTAAACATAACCCACATATGTCGACATGCTCATCATTTTTGTCCAAAATTCCGCACAACATAAGATGTCCGGGATTTAACAACTCTTCTCCTTCAACTGCACAACTAGAAGAAGGTGTTGCACTTAAAAAATTAAAATAATTTAATAAGGATAGCTGTTTATTATCCATTGCAAATCGATGATTTAACATGTAAACAAATATGGACAACTTTCACATTACTCGTTTCAATCAGCTGTTCATAGCGCTCGTAGCGCCGCCATCGGGCATTGTTGTATCCAATAGGGATTTTCAGCTAAGCACCCTACCATCTGGTGAGCGTTTCATGAACTTGTGTACATCAGATAACATTTCGTTTTGTGTGAAGTTTGTTTTTAAAGTTTTATTATAATCATTGAAAAATGTATAATACATATTGTTGTGTGCCTATGTGCAATTCATTGAAAAGAAGAAACCCGGAAATATCGTTTCATTTGTTTCCACTAATATCAGACACCGTATGGTTCGAAACAAAATTGGGAAAGCAAGAGGTTAGGAATCGACGCGAGGTTTAGATAAACAATTTAAAAATTGGAAAAAAGTGAGCCCTTATATCAAAGTTTGCTCATTACATTTTAATGATATTGACTACAAAAAATATTTTCAATTTTGTATTTATTGTCGCATATCTTGAAAATTCCTGTTATTGTGTGTGGGTTTGTAATGCACAAGTTTGTAGGCATAAAGCATAAATCTTTATGAACTCTCTGTTTTTTTCAGTGACTCCACACAATATTATATGCCCAGCATTGTAGATTTTACCCCTTGGTAAACAACACGGGAATTATTATTTCCCCCAATATAGTTAAAATAATCAACAAGGGAAAACCGCCATAACTTAAAACCAGATCACAAAATGTAGTATTTTAGATGTTTACAAGTAATGTCACTTCACAAAATCAGAAAATCCCAAACAATTATTTATTTTTTGTCGTTTTTTGATACACTTTTCGCTATTATTTACTAGTAAATGTCAAGTGGTATCTGATTTAGAATGGTTTCAAAAAAATCCGCGTGGCGCTACGATCTTAAAATTTTTCCCCTATATGTTATACTACCTCATTGGCTTTTACTTTAGTGGACTTGTCTAGTAATCCACACGGTCTGTTATGTATTGAAATTAATAAAGCAAGCTGGTTGTAGTAGGTACAGTTTTGATTATTTGGAAATTTAAAAATATTTAGAAGCTTTTTGATTGAGAGAAATATGAATGATACGAAAGACAGTGATATTGTTAAAGAAGAGATTTATGTTAAAATAGAATATGAAGATACGGATGAACATGACGTGAAGACTGAAATAGAGCACATGACTGAATGGGACAATGGTAAGTCATGAGCACTTTTATACAGGCGAATTTCATTATTTTAAATAATATATTTCTTAGCAATTAGTTGTTATTTGACTACGATCTGTTTATTACAGGAATCAAGGAGGAAGTTACCGAGAATCCACCCTTTACAAACACTGGTCAGTAGAGCTAGTTTTGTTTATGTTCAAATAAGGATATGAATAAAATGCCGACATTGACAAAAGACGGAAATAAACATTAGACCGACACGGGTGATAGGCTGTCAATAGGCAAAGGCAAAAGGCGGGCATGAACGTAAAACCCCCCCATATATGTATCACGTGATCGGTACTCGATCACGCGTCGGATAGCGATGCTCCGTCGACTCTCACTCTCGACATTTACGTCGAGTGGCGAAAACGTCGAGCTAAGAGGCAGTCGAGTAACGGGGTATTACTGTATAAAGAACACATTTTTAATTAGAAAATAAATGTTTATCCTCAGCATGGATCGTTCCCAGACCCGCCACGTGGAAAGCATTGTTCGAATATCACATCTATATATATGTTTAGGCCTTGCCCCCCCCCTAGAATAATTTCTTCGGGCGCCTATGTGTACAATTATTCTGACGAGATTTTTGCCAAAATTGTGCAAAAAAAAATTGTCCCACACCCTGTAGCCCAGATGGTTTAAACTAAAAATTTGAAAAAATTCTAAGTAATTTACATTTGTGTGAACCGGTATAGTACAACAGTAATTTTTGGTCAAATTATGTTTTCGGAAAATAAAGCAATTTTATTTTTTGTTTTTTTTTGCATTTTTATTTTGTTTAAATTATTTTTTCAAAATTCTAGTTATATTTGATCTTAATGTACTTAATGAACCTTGCTATATATATATATATATATATATATATATATATATATATATATATATATATATATAAAATACTGCACATATTTAGAAACCTAAATAATGGTATTAGGTATTCGAATTAAAATTAACAAAAAAAAATATTTTAACATAAAATTTGTTTTGGCATCCTAAATAATCATCATTCGCTTACTAAATACCTGCGAAACCCTGAAATGTGTGAAAATTCACACTTTACGTCAATTTTTTAATTTTAAAATTTATTAGCCAGTCTACTGAATTGCCGCACAATACCATAAATTTTGCACATATTGGAATTGTGCAAGATTTTCCATTCTGAAAAATCTCAATTGATACACAATCCAATTATTTTTTGAGAATATACATACATCACCGTACTTAATTTGGAAGATTCTTGGTGAATATGCTGTTTCCAGTTTATTTTTATTTCTAAAACTGAAAGATATAATGTCAATTGTTTTCCACCTTATAGTTTTGCAAACTCTATCTAAGATACATGTCATTCGCAAATAGCGATTATTGCGTCCATCAGTTCAGGTATATCAATAATAGTAACTGTGAGTATTTATATTTCAGAGAGCCACGATACTCGGAAGACATATTACGTATCTACTGACGACAAGTCCCAATGTAACTACAACACTAATGTCATCCCTGAGAAAGTCAACATCAAGTCTGAATTTGTGGATTGCGGTGAATATAAGAAGATTGACAAGTCTGAATATGGAAATGACAGTGACAATTTAGAGAGTGGAGATGAACAAGATACTGGTCAGTCAAAAATTTAATACTTATCACGCGAAACACTTTATTTAATATATGCACAGAAGTAGAATGGAAAAAAATTTGATAGTTGAAGTAATATATTATTAGAATTTATTCTATAAATGATTTAATTCACATCGGCTTCTCCAATCTCGCAGATTACGACTAGACATGTTTTGAATTCTGGTTGAACTAAGCGACATAATTGGCTATAGTTTTCACTTAATGGATTGGGTACAACAATGCCCGATGGCGGCGCTACGAGGGCTGTGAACAGCTGATTGAAACGAGTAATGTGAAAGTTGTCCATATTTGTTTACATGTTAAATCATCGATTTGCAATGGATAATAAACAGCTATCTTTATTAAATTATTTTAATTTTTTAAGTGCAACACCTTCTTCTAGGTGTGTAGTTGAAGGAGAAGAGTTTTTAAACGCCGGACATCTTATGTTGTGCGGAATTTTAGACAAAAATGATGAGCATGTCGACATATGTGGGTTATGTTTACAAACAAGCAGTTTGAGAACACCACCTCACGAAGTCACTGGGAAATTAAAATTTAGTAATGATGTTGAAGTTTTAAATATGTCCTGCACCTGTAAATCAGGAACTACATGCAAACACATTTCAGCTGTCCTATTATTTTGTACCAGGTGGTTAACAAACCAAAATGAAAGAAGCCAAGATCAGGGCATTGATTGATTGTAATATTTGATTTTTCTTTTTTTTTTGTGGTTTCTGTTGGTTTTTCTTTTTGTTCCAGAAACAATATATTGTGTATGGAAATATTAACCAGCACAGATTTAAAATGCCTGTGGTCTACTTTTAAAAAACCTGTGTTATAACAGTATGAACCGCAACCTCTGTTAGAAACTGCTTGCCTACATAAACTGATTAAAAACAAAAGTAGGCACTGAAGGATCAGTGAAAATGTATTAGAAAAGCTGCATACAGAATTTGAGACCGCTTTCCCTAATTCTGCATTAAAATTACACGGGTAGATATTTAATTATGTTCGAGAAGGATTTTTATAATTTAGTGTTTGTTTTTTATTTAATTTGTTTAATAAATACTAGTTTGTTATTATCTCTTCCACAACACCAAATTTATTAACAATTCACAAATTGTTTCTCATTTGGAAAATAGTGGAAGTAAATATTTTTGTTACTTCCTTTTCTAGAGTGACAGCCAAACACACAGCAATTTGTGTTATAATAACTCATTATAACATAAAGTAATATAAAAAAGAATAATAATCAAAAGTCAATATAACAAACAAACTGCAACACTAACGTTTAAAAGCAATACAAACTACACGAGAGAACACATGTAAACCAGGTGTAAACAATAAACTATTACTCGTTTCGCCTAGTTCAGTTTTTTCCGCTTGGCGTCACTTCATAGCGCTGTTGCGCCCAATAGTGTTATAAGAGCCCAGTCAGAGCAGCGGCGCCCGCGCTATTTGAGGTCATGTTGCTCGCTGATAGAACAAGTTTTGTTTCAGTAGCTGTATATCAGGGATAGGCAAACTTTTAGACGTTAGGGGCGACTTTTTCAGTGAAGGTGTTCCAGCGGGCGACTAGATTTTTTTAGAAGGTACTTACGAATTTTTAAGGATTTCTTTGGTACCCACAAATCGACGTTTTTTTTTTTAGATAAGATACGAACTGGTGTCTTTTTTTAATGAAACTTTAAACATAGTTAGTTCGTTAAAATTTTTGGCGCACAGCAACATTTGGTACAAAGGCTATTTGCGCATAACGCAGCCCATCTAAATGACTACACTATATATTAAAACAATAAATATTGGCCGTGACTTGCCACGCTGTCTACAGGCGCTTTTAGCATTTAACTTTATTGAAATAACAAGTTTTGTCTCCTTAATGAATGCAAGTTTGATTTTGCAGCTAGTGGAACATCTTCCAGTGAATCAGAAGAGAGTTGGGAACCGTTGAACATTATCAAGTGTAAACCCACAACAATAAGACCTTTCAAATGTGATCAGTGTGATAGAGCATTTTCACAACCATCATTTCTTACTGAACACAAACGTATACATTCTGAAGGGATAATTCTGGACAGACCATTTAAATGTAACCAATGTGATAAAGCATTTTCAGAGTCATCAGATCTCACTAGACACAAACGAATACATTCTGGAGAGAGACCATTTAAATGTGATCAGTGTGATAAAGCATTTTTACAGTCATCAGATCTTCTTAGACACAAACGAATACATTCTGGGGAGAGACCCTTTAAATGCGATCAGTGTGATAAAGCATTTTCACATTCATCATCTCTCACTGAACACAAACGGGTACATTCTGGAGAGAGGCCATTTAAATGTGATCAATGCGATAAAGCATTTTCACAGTCATCAACTCTCACTGAACACAAACGGCTACATTCTGGAGAAAGGCCATTTAAATGTGATCAGTGTGATAAAGCATATTCAGTTTCATCCTATCTCATTAGACACAAACAAATACATTCTGGAGAGAGACGATTCAAATGTGATCAGTGTGATAAAGGTTTTTCACAGTCATCCCATCTCACTGATCACAAACGGATACATTCTGGAGAGAAACCAGTTAAATGTGATCAGTGTGATAAAGCATTTTCACGGTCCTCACATCTCGCTGAACACAAACGGATACATTCTGGAGAGAGGCCATTTAAATGTGATCAGTGTGATAAAGCATATTCAAGTTCATGGCAGCTCATTAGACATAAACGAATACATTTAGAAGAGAAACCATTTAAATGTGATCAGTGTGATAAAGAATTTTCACAGTTATCTCATCTTACTGAACACAAACGAGTACATTCTGGAGAGAGACCATTTAAATGTGATCAGTGTGATAAAGCATTTTCGCAGTCATCACATCTTTCTGAACACAAACGCATACATTCTGGAGAGAGGCCATTTAAATGTGATCAGTGTGATAAAACATTTTTACGGCCAGCACATTTCACTCAGCACAAACGGGTTCATTCTGGAGAGAGACCATTTAAATGTGATCAGTGTGATAAAACATATTCAGTTTCATCACACCTCATTAGACACAGAAGAGTACATTTTGGAGAGAGACCATTTAAATGTGATCAATGTGATAAAGAATTTTCACGGTCATCACATCTCACTGAACACAAACGGGTACACTCTGGAGAGAGGACATTCAAATGTGATCAGTGTGATAAAGCATTTTCACGGTCATCAAATCTCAATAGACACAAACGAACACATTAGGTGGGTTCATTAAATCAGTGCTCCGCAACCTTTTCTCACCTACGACACACCAAAGTTCTTCCTAGAATTCCGCGGCACATCAAAAGCTTAATTATATAGATATTAATTTGATACACAAATTTTACAATAAAATTTCATTTGATAAGTATACATACATAAAAACTATACTATATTTACTTTTCTGCAATCTTAATAATTATTATAAAAGAATACCTAATTAATATGATACCTGTGCTTGTTTCAATGAACACAAAAGTTTTATATTCGGCTCGATATTTGACAGCGCAACCCGAAATTCTTGGGCAAGACCTTTTAAGCTTAAAAAATTTCGAATTATGTAGTAGCATTATATTAACAGAAACTCCTTTTCACCGAAATTTTCATTATTTTCACGAAATTATGCAAATTATAAAAAAAAAAAACAAAATTACACTCGATATATTTGGATTTAATTTTGAGTAGCCATTTAATTTTTTTTTTTTTTTCAGAACATTAATATGGGCTCTAGAAGCGTGTAGAAACGTGCCTTAAAAACTGCGACAATTCCCAGAATCCCCAATTAAAGTCGACAATTCCCAGAAATCGTAAACGGCAATTTAAAATTTTTGTTCGATCAATTTTGTGCGATAAAATATTGCGCATTTATTTGCTTGTTTAAATTTCAACGAAACAACATGTCTTTTTTGATTTTTTTTTTTTTTTTGTCAACATACTCATTAGATACCTGGTTTTCAGTATTTTATGTTACAATCAAATAATTGTTATTATTTTAATGGTATTTTTAAGATAGAAACATTGCAAAATTTTTGTTCGGACATTTGGAGACAGATTTTGAGATTTCATTAGTGGAATTGTTCGTTGGTCCTGATATACAATTTAGTGTACTGTTCTCTCATTATCCTTGTGCGTACCATTGATTTTGGGGGTATAGTACGCTGAGTTGTGTGATTTTCCATCAGTCAATGTCTTTCTGTGATTCTCACTGTTGTATTAAAATTTTAATCTTTTATGGTGTTTATTGTTAGTATTAAATGGTTACAGTATGTTGTACAGTTCAATAAATCTACTAAAATTAAACTTTAAATACTGTAATTTGATACCCACCTTCTGTTATATACCTCGATACATGTGTAGCGCTTAAAAATTAAAAAATTTCGAAAATATTTACTTGCATTTTCATAAAATAAAAATGAACTGTGCTTAAATTAACCTGTTCGCTATTAGCTTATTGACAGCTGAATACTAGACACGACAGTCATATTGCCTTGGAGCACAGCACCGCCATCGGTAATGTCACTTCTCAATATAGGACTGTATAAAGGTTTACCTGTTGACTTTGATACGGGCCATAACTTAAATCACTTTTTTTTAACTAATTCAAGTTTCTTTACACTAGAGATTGATTACATGTAGTAATCCTCACGGACTGTTATATTCTGAAATTAATAATGCTAGCTGTTTATGTCATAATTTTTCTAACCTGGATATTATAAATAAATTAGAAAGTTTTCGTATTGGTTATAAATATGAATGTTTTGAAAGACAGTGATATTATTCAAAAAGCGATTTATCTTAAAACAGAATACGAAGTCCCTGACGAACATGCAGTAAAGACTGAAATAGAGCACATTCCTGAGTGGGAGAATGGTTAGTAATTAGCACATTTATTCAGCCGAATTTCAGTGTATGTTTGTTTAGCAAACATAATAAATGATATATTACTTATCAATTAGTTTATATTGGCTACAATCTGTTTATTGTAGGAATACTCTTACATATTTAGCCTTTGTATAATAAATTTGTCATTTTTTTTTACTCTAAGTTTACTATTAAGGATTAGTTTAACTTTGTTTTTTTTTTTTTTCTCTCTCTCTCTCTGTTTACTTTTTTTCATATGTATTTGGTTTTTGCACATACTATTAATTGTACATTATGTAGAGCTACACAAGTCTTATGACTTCTGCTCTTAGTTGTAATAATAATAATAATAATTGTTGTCCATCGTCTATGGTCTATTTCAAAGTAGAAAAATGTGTGTAAGAAGATAGGAGCTGTTTGTCCTTGCTTCGGATTGGTTTAGATCGACATCCCTATTACACTGTAAAAATATTGTTTTTATTCCAAGTTGACAGATGTTCAGTGTCGTACATTGGAAATATATATTATTTATATTATTTAATTTTTCTCATATATTTTGTTATTATTTACATATTTATACTTTTATTTATATTCTTGGCGTAGATTTTATGGAGAAAATTCTCCATGTAATTTGTTTTTACGCAGTTATATATTTTTTAGGTTATCTGACATATAAATATTTTTTGACACTTGACAATTAACATATCAAAAGAGTGGACTAATGTGAGGCCAAAAGACAGCCCAGCTGATTGTGCCCAAAGAAGAATTTATTGATATAATTTTTAGACCTTCGTATATACATATATTTTTAATTTTTATTTACAATAATTATTTAAATAAGAAACTTTTGCTCTGAAGATATATTGTTAGTTTTATATAGTACATAATTTTTAAAATTAATATTTTTTTTTACTTTTTCAAATTTCCCATTAAACTGAATTTATGTCATATAAATAACGTAAGTGTATTATCTGCCTTGTTTATTTCAATATCTTATTAACCTTTTTTATATTTAAAAAAAATCACTTGCTAACCCAGTTGCTACGCCCATGCCCTAGTTGTAACTTATTTTAAATTTCCCGCTATACTGTATTTGATCAGTGTAAATCGTACTCGGTTCGCAGCGCTATCTACTTTTTTCTACTTTGAAATAGACCATAGTTAGGTTACTCTATCTAAATTTCAGGTCATTCGCAAATAGCGATTATTGCGTGCATCAGTTCAGGTATATCAATAATAGTAACAATGGGTATTTATATTCCAGAGAGCCGCGATACTCGGGAGACATATTACGTATCTACTGACGACAAGTCCCACTGTAACTACAACACTAATGTCATCATCAAGGAGGAGATTGACATCAAGTCTGAATTTGTGGATTGCGGTGAATATAAGAAGATTGACAAGTCTGAATATGGAAATCACAGTGACAATGTAGAGAGTGGAGATGAACAAGATACTGGTCAGTCAAAAATTTAATACTTATCACGCGTAACACTAAATTTCATACATGCACATGAGTAGAATGGATAATAGTTTGCTAGTTGAAGTATTATATTATTGTGATTTATTCTATAAATGATTTAATTCACATCGATTTCTCCAATCTCGCAAATTATGGCTAGACATGTCTTGGATTCTGTTTGAACTAAGCGACATAATGGGCTATAGTTTTCACTTTATGGATAGTGCTATAAGAGCCCAGTCAGAGCAGTGGCGCCCGCGCTATTTTGAGGTCATGTTACTCGTTGATAGAACGTGTTTTATTTCAGTAGCTGTATATACAGTCAATGGTGTGGCGATATTAAGCTTTAATTATCATGCGCCTCGGTTAAACTATTTATAGCTTCTATTTTAAATTTCTTTTATCTAAAACCAGTTTTTCTGTTGTGTATCACTCATTTTTAAAGCTTGGAAATTCGTAATAAAATTATCATCAAGATTCTTGAGATATGCTTATTATTCCTTGTTGTCCCACGAATTCTCGAAAATAACACTTATATATTGATACAGTTTACAGTATAATCAACTGCAACTGTTAAAACCAAATCTCTTATCCTCGGATCTGCTCGGTGTCGAAGAGGGATAAAAGGATCCCCTGATAAATATTAATGATGAAATTACCTTAACCGATTCCACCGCAGGATATTGGTTGATTCGGGTGCGAAAATTCTAAAGGGTGCTAGGCTACGGCCAAATAAAGAAAACAAAAGAACCACTAACCTTCCGTTTTGTACTCCGAAAGAGGAGAGTAAGGATCTCAGCAATACATGCGTTCTTTCCTGATGTAATTTTCAGTAACGATCATCTATTCTGATTATTATTGGATTTCCACTTGGGATTATAAGTTTGGCATTTTAGCTCAACTTCACATTAAGTTTGTTATCAATTGTTTTGGTAAAACAAACAAAATTATACAAAAATGTGTTAAAACCTGAAGAAGCTGTAAAAAAGTTTTCACTCGACAACGTCGCAAAACGTTTTCGAATATTTCGTTTTCTTTGCATCAGTATATTGTGTATCAGTATCATAGCATTTAACTTTTCGAATCATTAAAACTTATCACTTGCTTTTACCACTTCTAAACTATTATGAAAATGAGCAATTTTTCACCTCACAACCCCTATGAGAATGAGCCAATCCCATTTCTGATGTTAGCCTTAGGTAAAATAATAATAATTCGTTCACTTCTGCAATACAAGCAAATCAAATTAGCTTAGCAAATCAAGAGTACATGATCTATCAATAACATTAATGTGTTATAAGTGTGACGTCAGTTAATGTATTCTAACTATAAATATGGTAATGTAATAAGTTTCATAAATTTACAAGACATAATATTATATAAAATATATGATGCTGATATTTGCAACAATCTAATTGCGTTAGTAATATGTGCACTATAACTTGCACTACACTGTAATATTATGCAATACGTAAACATAAAATTAAAATAAAAAAACTCGGAGCTTTGTTAAGTAGGTATAGTAAAGGAGATTTTACTTTACAGATTGATCGATTGAGAACCGATAAAGAAATGTGTATCTATTTTACACAGTTTTATGTAAGATGTCAAGAACGTATGTATGCTTCTTACTGTAACGTACGTTCGTAGTTTTTGTCTTTTTTGTTATATTATAATAATGGTTACTTCAACGTATGTCCCTTTGTATACACGCGCTCTCTTTAACCCTCCCGCCACTAGATGGAAGGCAGGCATGTCAAATGAAACAAATTGTATCTCTTTCTCTATTTATAGCTTTGTTTGCGAACAAATGATATGGCTCTATTCAAAAATGGATATTTTATTGCTATAGTTCTCTCCCATTGAACCATATGCTTTAAATAACCATCTGTCAACTTAAGTCTCTTTTACTAAATGAACAAATCCTCAATATATAACGACGTACAGGAACAATTTTAGTCTCTTTAATAAATGCAAGTTTGATTTTACAGCTAGTGGAACACCTTCCAGTGAATCAGAAGAGAGTTTGGAACCGTTGAACATTATCAAGTGTAAACCCACAACAAAAAGACCTTTCAAATGTGATCAGTGTGGAAAAGCATTTTCACAATCATTATTTCTCACTGAACACAAACGTATACATTCTGAAGGAATAATTCTGGACAGACCATTTAAATGTGACCAATGTGATAAAGCATTTTCAGAGTCCTCAGATCTCAAAAAACACAAAAGAATACATTCTGGAGAGAGACCATTTAAATGTGATCAGTGTGATAAAGCATTTTTACAGTCATCAGATCTAGTTAGGCACAAACGAGTGCATTCTGGGGAGAAACCCTTTAAATGCGATCAGTGTGATAAAGCATTTTCACATTCATCATCTCTCTCTGAACACAAACGAATACATTCTGGAGAGAGACCATTTAAATGTGATCAGTGTGATAAAGCATTTTTACATTCATCAGATCTTATTAGGCACAAACGAATACATTCTGGGGAGAGACCGTTTAAATGCGATCAGTGTGATAAAGCATTTTCAATTTCATCATCTCTCACTGAACACAAACGGGTACATTCTGGAGAGAGACCATTTAAATGTGACCAGTGTGATAAAGCATTTTCACAGACATCAACTCTCACTGCACACAAACGGTTACATTCTGGAGAAAGACCATTTAAATGTGATCAGTGTGATAAAAAATATTCAGTTTCTTCGGACCTCATAAGACACAGACGAACACATTCTGGAGAGAGACCATTTAAATGTGATCAGTGTGATAAAGCATTTTCACGGTCATCAAATCTTAATAGACACAAACGAACACATTAGGTGGATTCATTAATTCACAACAGGGCACATTTTGTGCTGACAATGTGATGCACCACGTGACACCTGCGTCGAATGTGTAAGTTTGTAAATATATATAAATTATTATTGTAAGCCACGTCGCCCGTACGCACATGTTAATTATTATGTCAACGCACCTACCTGCGTTACTTTCAGATACAGCGACAATCCTACATAAAATTACAGGTTCTGACTGGTTTAAATTAGAATGCGGTTTTTCTTTAGTAATAATATTAAAGATAATTATTATTGAAAATTAAGACAGTACAAGGTTATTGTCAAAACTAAATTAAAAATTAAAAACTTACAATTTGTTCATTTTACTGTCAACCTTTGTAGTCAGTCAACCGCGCATAAGAAAGTACTTATCAGGATCTTCGTACAGGATGGAACTTTGTTGACAAACCACTGACACTTAATAACAACTCCCGAACTATCACTTATCCACATTCACAGCAAAGAGAATGAACTGATGTTAAAAACAACCAATAACCGAACTTTACTGAACTACTCTTGACGATAGTTCAACAGTGACTACTTGGCCCTTCCATGGTCCAAACAATATTCTCTCTACTTCAATTGTCTCAGCAAATTTTCCATTAGTCAAAATCCCTTCTCTCCTCTCTTTAATTTCTGATTCGGAAGCCAAGTCTTATAAACATCACTGATAAAATACATTCTTGTGTTCGATATTTCACATTATACTTAATAAAAGCATTAAAAAATAAAGAATTTTGTTTACCTATTGACTTTCATACGGGCCATAGGCAAATATTCATAAGAGAGACTCTATCTGGCGGAATTATGTTGAACTAACCAAATAGACAAGTTTGTTATTGAAAAGTGACATTACCGTTGGCGGCGCTGTTTTTCAAGGCAATATGGCTGAATTGTCTAGTATTCAGCTGTCAATATGCTAACAGGGAACAGGTTAATTTAAGCACAGTACATTTTTATTTTATGAAAATGTATCTATAGACATTCTAACAAAAAATCAACACTAGAAAATATGTAATAATTTCAAACAGTACTACAGTCGCATAGTACAATATTTGACCACCAGACTGCGTATCCGAGCGTGTCTGTTCTCAATTGTTTTGACGCAAGTGTTACATTTGTTTGAATTTTTAGATATTGTATCTGTTAGGCAGAAGTGTGATATTTAATGTTGTAACATAATACTGATATTAGAAAACACAAATTAAGACAAAAATATTAATAAATTCTTTCTAAATGTCGGATTACAACGTATTGTCCATATGTCAAAAAGTTGTTACTGTTTATTTGGTTAGTTTAGATTTTGCCACTTTGGCGCTGCATTCTTAAAGGGGATACTGTACTCTGCGGGGTTACTTATAACTTAAATCACTATTTTTACTCTAATTCAAGTTTCATTACAAAAGATTTCATCCAGTAATCCGCACGGACTGTTATATTTTGAAATTAATAATGCTAGCTGTTTATGGCATAATTTTTCTTATCTGGATAATAGAAATAAATTACAAAGTTTTCGTATCGGTTATAAATATGAATGTTTCGAAAGACAGTGATATGATTCAAAAAGCGATTTATATTAAAACAGAATACGAAGACCCTGACGAACATGCAGTGAAGACTGAAGTAAGGAACATTCCAGACTGGGAGAATGGTTAGTAATGAGCACTTTTACGAGCGAATTTCAGTGTATGGTTGTTTAGCGAACATGTTATATGATATATTTTTTATTAATTAGTTTATATTGGCTACGATCTGTTTATTGCAGGAATCAAAGAGGAAGTTACCGAAGCAGCGATCACAAACAATGGTCAGTAGAGCTAGTTTAACTGTCGTCTGTGTTATCAATGAATATTTAAAGTGTTTTCTTAGTGTAACTGCTGAACTAGCAGACAGATACTTTGCATTAAGCATCTTCATGTATTTTTGTATAGATTATTTTTATCACTTTACAATTTGGTTTCATTGCGAAAAACAAATTCCTATAGTTGTTAATATATGCAGTTGATTAATATACAATTAATGTATTAAATTTATACTCGTAGCCACCTGTTGCACCGACTACATTATAAAATACTTTCAGTGACTCTGTCTTGCGTTTATATACTGAAGTAACTGTGTACACCGACCAGGTAGACAATTTGAGGATTGGATCAACACTTCAGTTTAGATTGGTGTTTTCCAACGTTGGTTCCACGCCGCAAATGGGGGCAATTTGATTGTTTAGGGGGGCAATTCGAAAATGAGTTCGTTTAGAGTTTAAAAACCTGCAGGGGAATAATTCAATTTTTGAATATAAAAAAATATGTATATGTTACATAGGGGGCATCAGAATTTCAGAAAGACTTAGGTGGAGCATGGTAAAAAAAGGTTGGGAAACACTGGCGTAGATAATCCATAATATCAGAGGATTTACGTCATAAGTAAAAGTTAATAAAACAATGAAGTCATTTTCTAGTACGTTTACGTGCGATAGTTTATGTTTTTAAATACAGCACACAGCCACCTGTTTGATATTATTACAATATCAAGTACGTGATTATAAAATAGTGCCGTGATGTCAGCATTTTATCGTGACTGTTTCGTATTTTAAAAGGTGTGAAACTTATAGATGCAAAACTTTTAGAGTTATCTATTGATAAAAAATTGAATTACTGAACTGCCAAAAACAAAATATTTCTGGTTAGGTCGCACAAAAATAATGATAGATAGATATATACTTTATTCTTGCCTTTCGGCTTTGAATGGACTACAGTAATTACATTAATTTCCAGACTTAACTATATAAATAATAATATATATTATAATCTAATAATAACTATAATTTAGTAATCTGATAATTAATATTATTTATCAAACCTATAATTAATATACTAATATAAAAAATATAAAAACATCTAAAAAAAAAAACAACGTTCATATAAGTTTCAGAAAAAAGTAGTTATGTTTCTTTTTCCAGTTCCTTTTCTCTTCTTTTTCATCCATTTCGCCCCGGCACCCGACTCGTCTAGCAATTCTTGTATTGTCCTTGTCTCTCGAAAGATAAACAGTTAATAATATTAAAATATAATAAGTGAGAAATTCAAGTTTATTTTTAGTAATTTCTAGTAGTTCTATCTAGTACATGTACAGTACAGATATTCTGTACTTCAGGTTTATCCCAGAAAATTTAAATACTACCATTTGATTATTTGGGTAAACTTTGGTCAACAAACTGTCGATAATCAAACGTCGGTAATTCGTTTATATTTGATTGTAATATGTATATTTCAGATATTACAGATGGAGCTACAGATGTATATCATGATAACATGAACACGAATAATATTGTCAAGTCTGAACCTGTGGACAGGAGTGAATGTGAAGTAAATACACTAGAGAGTGCAGATATCACCAACACAGGTCAGTAGAGTTAGTTTTGTTTATACTCAAGTATAAGTAAGGTTCCGGACAAAAAGTTAACATGGACAAATTGCGGCCATGAACATTAGACCGACAGACGAAAGACCGACACGGGTGAAAGGCTGTCAAGGACAAGGGTGAAGGCCGGTGTACATATAAAGCCGACTTGGACCAACGGCCGGCACGGACAAAAAGCCACCTGACAAAAGACCGACAGATAAAAGGCCAACAAATAAAAAGCCGACAGAGATAAAAGGCCGACATCAGGCTCGAGTGGACTGAAAAATGTATTTACATGGAAAACATACATAGTAATAGTAACTGAGTATTTATATTTCAGAGAACCGCGATAGTCGGAAGAAATTTATCGTATCATCTGCTAACGATATGTCTCAGTATAACTACAATACTAATATCATCCTCTCCGAGGAGATTGACCTCAAGCCTGAATTTGTAGATGACGGTGAACACAAGGAGACTGCAACTGGACACGATACAGGTCAGTCAAAAATATCATTGTGTTAGTTGTAAACTTTGAGTACTGCTGCTGCCAGTTTCCATTTACCGACTACATAGTCTATTAAACTGCACAATACCAGTAGTTTAGCACAGATTGAAAGTTTGCAAAATATTAAATTCAGTCTATCTCAATTGATACACAATCCATTAATTCTTTGAGGATATACACCACCGTATTTAGTTAGGTTGATACTTGGTAAATATGGTGTTTCCAATTTAATTTTGTGTCGAAACGGAAAGTTATAAAGTTAATTGTTGTCCATCGTCTGGTTATTTAACTCTATCTAAATTTCAGGTCATTCGCAAATAGCGATTATTGCGTCCATCAGTTCAAGTATATCAATAATAGTAACAATGAGTATTTATATTTCAGAGAGCCGCGATACTCGGGAGACATTGCGTATCAACTGACAAGTCCCAATGTAACTACAACACTAATATCATCACTGAGAAGCTTAACATCAAGGCTGAATTTGTGGATTGCGGTGAATATAAGAAGATTGACAAGTCTGAATATAAAAATGACAGCGACAATGTAGAGAGTGGAGATGAACAAGATACAGGTCAGTCAAAAATTTAATACTTATCACGCGTAACACATAATTTAATACATGCACATGAGTAGAATGGATAATAGTTTGCTAGCTATAGTAATATTTTATTATAATTTAGTCTATAAATGATTTAATTCAAATCGACTAGACATGTTTTGGATTCTGGTTGAACTAAGCGACATAATTGGCTCTAGTATTCACTTAATGGATAGTGTTATAAGAGCCCAGTCAGAGCAACGGCGCCCGCGCTAGTTTGATCTCATGTTACTAGTTGATAGAACGTGTTTTATTTCAGTATCTGTATATACAGTCGATGGTGTGGCGATATTAAGATTTAATTATCATGCGCCTTGGTTAAACTATTTATAGTTTCTCTTTTAAATTTCTTTTATCTATAACCCGTTTTTCTGTTGTCGCATATCACTCATTTATAAAGCTTGGAATTTCGTAATAAAATTATCATCAAGGTTCTTGAGATTTGCTTATTATTCCTTGTTGCTCCACGAGTTCTCGAAAATAACACCTATATATTGATGCAGTCTCCAGTATAATCAACTGCAACTGTTAAAACCAATTCAACCAAATGTCTCTAACCTCGGTTCTGCTCGTTGTCGAAGAGGGCTAATAAGATCCCTTGATAAATATTAATGACGAGATTACCTCAACCGATTCCACCGCAGGACATTGGTTGATTCGAGTGCAAAAATTCTATAAGGTGCTAGGCTACTGCCAAATAAATGAAACAAAAGAACCACTAACCTTCCGTTTTGTACTCCGAAAGAGAAAAGTAAGGATCCCAGAAATACACGCGTTCTTTACTGATATAATTTTCAGTAAAGATCGTCCATTCTGATTATTTTTGATTTCCACTTGAGATCATAAATTTGGCATCTTAGCTCAACTTCACCTTAAGTTTGTTATTAATTGTTTTGGTAAAACAAACAAAAATTATACAAAAATGTGTTAAAACCTTAAGAAGCCGTAAAAAAGTTTTCACTTGACAACGTCGCAAAACGTTTTCGAACATTTCGTTTTCTTTGCACCGGTATATAGAGTATCAGTATCATACCACTTAACTTTACGAATCATTAAAATTTATCACTTGCTTTTAAAACTTCCAAACTATTATGAAAATGAGCATTTTTTCACGTCACAACCCCTATGAGAATGATCCAATCCTACTTCTGATGTTAACCTTAGATAAAATAATAATAATTCGCTCACTTGTGCAATACAAGCAAATCAAATTATCTTAGTAAATCAAGAGTACATAATCTATCAATAACGTTAATGAGTTATAAGTGTGACGTCAGCTAATGTATTCTAACTATAAATTATGGTAATGTAATAAGTTTAATAAATTTACAAGAAATAATATATAAAATACATGATGCTGATAGTTGCAACAATCTAATTGCCTTAATAATAGGTGCACTATTACTTGAACTACACTGTAATATTATGCAATACGTAAACATAAAATTAAAATAAAAAAACTCGCTTGTTAAGTAGGTAGGAACAAATCCTCTACGCGACGTACAGAAAAAAGTTTGTATTAGAAATTAACTTAATTTAAATAACAATTTTAGTCTCTTTAATAAGTACAAGTTTGATTTTGCAGCTAGTGGAACATCTTCCAGTGAATCAGAAGAGATTTGGAAACCGTTGAACATTATCAAGTGTAAACCCACAACAATAAAACCTTTCAAATGTGATCAGTGTGGTAAAGCATTTTCACAATCATTATTTCTCACTGAACACAAGCGTATACATTCTGAAGGAATAATTCTGGACAGACCTTTTAAATGTGACCAATGTGATAAAGCATTTTCAGAGTCCTCAGATCTTAATAAACACAAAAGAATACATTCTGGAGAGAGGCCATTTAAATGCGATCAATGTGATAAAGCATTTTTACAGTCAGCAGGTCTCCGTAGACACAAACGAGTGCATTCTGGGGAGAGACCCTTTAAATGCGATCAGTGTGATAAAGCATTTTCACATTCAACATCTCTCACTGATCACAAACGTGTACATTCTGGAGAGAGACCATTTAAATGTAATCAGTGTGATAAAGCATTTACACAGACATCAGCTCTCACTGAACACAAACGGGTGCATTCTGGAGAAAGACCATTTAAATGTAATCAGTGTGATAAAGCATTTACACAATCATCAATTCTCGCTGCACACAAACGACTACATTCTGGAGAAAGGCCATTTAAAAGTGATCAGTGCGATAAAGCATATTCAATTTCAGCGTGTCTATTTAGACACAGACAAATACATTCTGCAGTGAGACGATTCAAATGTGATCAGTAAGATAAAGCATTTTCACAGTCATCACATCTCACTGATCACAAACGGATACATTCTGGAGAGAGTCCATTTAAATATGATCAGTGTGATAAAGCATATTCAGTTTCATGGCAGCTCATTAGATACAAACGAATACATTTTGGAGACCAACCATTTAAAAGTGATCAGTGTGATAAAGAATTTTCAGTTATCATATCTTACGGAACACAAACGAATTCATTCTGGAGAGAAACCATTTGAACGTGATCAGTGTGATAAAGCATTTTCACAGTCATCACATTTCAATAGACACAAACCAACACGTTAGTTGGGTTCATTAATCCACAACTATGCACATTTTGTGCTGTGCATGTTATGCACCACGTGACACTTGTGTCGAATGTGCAAGTTTGTAAAAATATTACAACCTGTCACTTGCATACAAATAATAAATTATATTAATTTTTATTTTGGTAAAAAAAAAAACAGAAATTCAAATTACGTGTTAGATTATTTTACTCTAGAATAAGATTTGAAACATAATTTGTTTCTAAGAAATATGTTCTGATTAGTTGCCGCTGACATCGTATCTGTACATCATTTACTACTGCAGAAGTATTTGTACGTTACTTTGGTTGAATTGTTTCAATAGTGACTTCTTAAATATTTTGTAAATAGATACTAATATGCAAAAACTAATTACAAGGAAATCAGTATTATAAATTAAACAACATATTCTTTTTCTTTGAAGATGTATCCTAGATATCTGAATTATTTTACTTGTTCCATTTCTTGTCGTTCCCAACATTCCCTCTTTTCTCTTCCACCTGCTTTCTTGAATTCAATTACTTTGGATATCTCTGTGCTGAGTCTTATTTTCTTTCCTCTTAGGTATCATTCCTACCATATCTTTTAGCTCCGTTGCGGTCTTTGCCAGTAGCACTATGTTATCTGCATAAGCCAGCGACTCTATTTTTAGCTTGTCAATTCTTGTTCCTCTCGCGTGCCATCTTTCCATCGATTCTTCTTGGTCTGCGATGTACATATATAGAGAACAGGATGGGACTCAGTGGGAATCCTTGTCTTGCTCCCTTTTCGTCCAGAATTTATCACTTAATTGTACCCCTTCTTTCACCTCGTTACATGTTTCTTCGTATATTTCCTTGATCTTCTTTATCAGTCTCCTTGACTGATAAAGAATCTCCTAAAGAACTCCTCATTCCTTGTTGCTCCACGAGTCCTCGAAAATAACACTTATATATTTATGCAGTCTCCTGTATAATCAACTGCAACTGTTAAAACCAATTCAACCAAATCTCTCTAACCTCGAATCTGCTCTGTGTCGAGGAGGGCTAATAAGATTCCCTGATAAATATTAATGACGAAATTACCTTAACCGATTCCACCACAGGACATTGGTTGATTCTGGTGCGAAAATTCTATAGCTTGCTAGGCTACGGCGAAATAAATAAAACAAGAGAAACAAAAGTTTTGTACTCCGAAAGAAAAAAGTAAGGATCGCTTTGAACTACACTTAACTAAACTGTAATATTATGCAGTACAAAAACATAAATCATAAATAAAACATAAATCGCCTTACACCAAAAGGTAGAAAGGCTTAGCATTAGGATTAGGATTTAAGAAAACATAAAATTAAAATAAAACACTCGGAGCATTGTAGGTAGAAACAAATCTTCCATATATAGCGACATGCAGGAAAAAGTTTCTATTAGAAATTTACTTTATTTAAATAACAATTTTAATAAATGTAAGTTTTATTTTGCAGCTAGTGGAACATCTTCCAGTGAATCAGAAGAAAGTTGGGAGCCGTTGGCCATTATCAAGTGTAAACCTACAAAAATAAGATCTGTCAAATGTGATCAGTGTGGTAAAGCATTTTCAGAGTCATCAGATCTCACTAGACACAAACGAATACATTCTGGAGAGAGACCATTTAAATGTGATCAGTGTGACAAAGCATTTTCACTTTCTTCACATCTTGTTTGTCACAAACGAATACATTCTGGAGAGAGGCCATTTAAATGTGATCAGTGTGATAAAGCATTTTCGCAGGCATCAACTCTCAATCAACACAAACGGCTACATTCTGGAGAAAGACCATTTAAATGTGGTCAGTGTGATAAATCATTTTCACAGTCATCAACTCTCACTTATCACAAACGGCTTCATTGTGGAGAAAAGCCATATAAATGTGATCAGTGTGATAAAGCATTTTCAGTTTCATCGTTTCTCATTAGACACAAACAAATACATTCTTGAGAGAGACGATTCAAATGTGATCAATGTGGTAAAGCTTTTAAACAGTCATCCCAACTCACTACTCACAAACGGGTATATTCTGGAGAGAGACCAGTTAAATGTGATCTGTGTGGTAAAGCATATTCAGTTGCATCGTATCTGATTAGACACAAACAAATACATTGTCGAGAGAGACGATTCTAATGTGATCAGTGTGATAAAGCTTTTACACAGTCATCCCATCTCACTGATCACAAACGGATACTCATATGGGCAATAATGTAAATTCTAGTGTTTACTGATGGTTTATGTAATTTTGCTAGAATATTAATGCGTATTTTTATGTAAGGTAATCAGTGAAATATTATAACATCAAATATTAATAAATAAGAATAATTTTAGGCATGTTTTTATTATTATTTAGTTTCAAATGGACCTTTTAGATTATTTAGGTTAGGTTATTTTTTAGATTGAAATGGATTTCTTTTAATCCACGAATTACACCCAGGTACACAGCAATAATAGTTCGACTTCGACATGATTGTTGTCTTGTCTTCCACTTTAGTTTAAGGTTATTTTCACTTATTATCACTTGATACCAGTAAAAACAATTTAAAACTGATTTTAAAATAATATAAAATAACATAAAACTTAACAAAACACAACAATATAATAACAAAAAAACTATAGTAAAATGCAAAAATATATTTTGATCCCATATAACTCAATGTAAAAAGTGCGATAGAATGTCTGTTTCTGTAGTTGCTTACAATCCCACCAGATGTCAGTCATTTAGCAATTTTTCCCGTTTTTTTACAGTAAAGATCTCGTCCAGAAATCCGCACGGACTGCTGTATACTAAAATTAATAAACCTGGCTGGTTATGGTAGGCAAAATTTTGCTTATTTAAAAATTTGTAAATCATTTTAAGGATATTGTTTCAGTAATAAATATGAATGTTACGAAATACAGTGACATTATTAAAAATGAGATCTATATTAAAACAGAATATAAAGATATTGATGAACCTGAAGTGAAGACTGAAATAGAATACGTGGCTGAATGTGAAAATGGTTAGTAATTAACAAGTATAAACAGGCGAAATTCAGTAATGTTTGTATAGTGAATATCTTAAATTATATATTCTTTACAGTAAGCATTCAGTTTATATTTGATTTCAATCTGTTTATTATAGGAATAAAAGAGGAAGTTTTTGAGAATGCATCTGTCACAAACATTGGTGAGTAAATCTAGTTCAATTGTTGTTTATATTATCAGTGAATTTTTAAAGTGTTTTCTTTGAATTAAACATCTTCATGTATTTTTTGTATAGTTGATTTCGATTCAAATGTCATATACGTATCCACTAGTGCTCATATTGAATTTACGATATAAACTCATGCACAATGATGCACAATTTTATTTGGGATAATGCAGGAGAAAAATAAATTAGTGTGCAGCTAAAAACTACGCATCTAGTTACTAATAAACTAGGACAGAAGGCGAAACTGATAGACGTATATAAATGGATATGTGCAAGGAATTTTTACTGCTGATTTCTATCACTTTGCAGTGTAGGTTCATTGCATAAAACATAATCTTATATAGAGCGATCAACAAATCTTGACCGTTATGCAATATTTGACAATAACATTTAGTTATCAAACTTATTTCCAAGGACATGTATACATAGGCGCTTATTCTATTTTTATTACCTTAAACGAATTGATTATTAAATGAACACTATTTTTCTCTACACGCCAATGATTTGATAACAGGTATTACGTTAGGAACACATATTTTCATTGTTCCTCGGGTGAGTTCGGGCAAACAAAGTAATCTGTGGGTTCTTTGTTAAATTGGAATTTTCAGCTGTGAATTAGAATACAGTTTTGATATTTTTAAACTCATTGTTTACTGTTATGTAACTGACAAGAAATAATGTTCGCACGGTATTTGTTGATATGTGTAGTTGATAGTGTTTAATATGGATATAACCCATTGACGTCATATAATATAGACATAGCACGCTCTATACCTCAGCACTGTTTGTTATTGTGGCGTCCGGTGCCCTGGTTCAGTAGAGAAACAGGCGTCGCGGCGTCACATAGGTCTACATTTGAGTTCGTAGGATCCATCACACATGGTGACCAATAAACAGTTATGCAGGGGTAATATTGTGTGTTGATTTGACCTACAGTAGAATTTTGGATAAATCTCGGAAATAAGGGCGCGAAGCCAATATCGTTGACGAAAAGTGAGAATAAGACAGGCCCAAGATGAGAACCTTGCGGCACACCGGAAGTAACAGATATTGCTGTAGAGGTAGAGTTGAAAATCTGAACAAATTGTTTCCGAATAGAGAGATAGGACTTGAGCCACTGGAGAAGATTACCGCTGATGCCGGAAGCTTTTAATTTTTCTAACAGAATTGGGTGGTCTACTTGATCGAAAGCTTTGCGAAAATCGGTATATACAGTATGAATACTGGATATTCATGAACTGTGCCGTCAACTGGTTCCGGTATTTAATTGACCAGGCCCTTCCTCCCGGTTTTGCGGAATCTGAGATCAAAGAAGGCGTGTTGGGATTCATTCCCCGTAGCAGCAGTCTCCCTAAACTGACTCGGATTACTCTCCGGTATTATTGGTCTCCACGCATGTGAAATCATTGTTGGGAATTGGGAGAAATGGGGGAACTGAATGAAACGGACATAGTAATAGTAACTATGAGTACTTCTATTTCAGAGAACTTCAATACTCGGAAGCCATGTTACGTATCTTCTACTGATGACATGTCCCAGTATAACTACAACACGAATATTATCATCAAGGAAGAGATTGATGTCAAGTCTGAATGTGTAGATGACGGTGAATATGAGGAGGGTGCAGCTAGACAAGATGCAGGTTAGTTAATAATTGTTATATTCTTTAGTTACTTTTGAGCTGCCAACAATATCATTCCTAATTTCCATTTACTGAGTACATGCACAAAAGTACAATTCATACTGTACGTATGTACCTGAGAAACGTTTCTCTAGATAGAAATCAATTTCAACCAATATAAACATATGGATCCAAGTGGATTCCATATATACCGACTTGAGTAAGGCCTTTGACAAAATAGATCACAATATTTTAATAAACAAATTATTAAAATTCGGCATACATGGTAATTTGCTGAGATGGTTCATATCTTACATAAGTAATAGAAGCCAGGCTATAAAAATTAATAATTTCGTATCGCGTTTTGTTAATGTTACTTCTGGGGTACCGCAGGACTCACATCTAGGCCCTTTACTGTTTTCTGACATACGAATCTTGTCTTTCCATGGCCTCCGGAAATCATACAGCATACGCACATGTAATTTTAATTGTTTATTTATTTGCAGCTACTGAAACATCCTTCGGTAATACAGATGAGAGTTGGGTGCCAGTGTCCATTAACAAGCTCAGTCAGATTAATACAACACAAATGGCAAGGAAATGTTATAAACGTGATGTAAACGAAGACACAGATACACAAACTCGAGATCATGTTGCAAATGAACTAATACATATTGGCAAGGAGACATTCAGATGTGAGCTGTGTGATAAAGCATTTCCAGAAAAATCACATCTCAAAAGACACAATCGAATGCACTCTAACAAGAAACCACACGTATGTGATCAGTGTAATAAAGCATTTGCACAATCATCACATCTTACTACGCACAAAAGATTACATTCTGGAGAGAAACCATTCAAATGTGATCAGTGTAATGAAGCATTTGTATGTTCGTCAGCTCTCATTTCACACAAACGAAAACATTCTGGAGAGAAACCATATAAATGTGATCAATGTAATAAAGTATTTGCACAATCATCACATTTGATTACGCACAAACGTAGACATTCTGGAGAGAGACCATACAAATGCAATCAGTGTAGTAAAGCGTTTACAAGTTCATCAGCTCTCAAAACACACGAACGAATACATTCTGGAGATAAACCTTACAAATGTGATCAATGTATTATAGCATTTGCAAGTTCATCAGCTCTCATTAGGCATAAACGAAAACATTCTGGAGAGAAGCCATACAAATGTGATCAGTGTAATAATGTATTTTCACAAATATCAAATCTCACTAAACACAAACAATTACATTCAGGAGAGAAACCATACAAATGTGATCAGTGTAATAAAGCATTTTCACGATTAGCACATCTCGTAACGCACAAACGTAAACATTCTGGAGAGAGGCCATATAAGTGTGATCAGTGTAATAAAGCATTTTCACAATCAACACATCTAATTACGCATAAACGATTACATACGGGAGAGAAGCCATACAAATGTGATGAGTGTAATAAAGTATTTTCACGTCCAGCGTCTCTCACTATTCACAAACTAATACATTCTGGAGAAAAACCATTCAAATGTGATCAGTGTGATAAAGTATATTCAAGTCCATCGGCTGTCACAATTCACAAACGATTACATTCTGGACAGAAGCCATACAAATGTCATCAGTGTAATAAAGCATTTTCAGATCCATCAAATCTCAGAAGTCACAAACGAATACACTCAGAAGAGACACCCTACACATGTGATCAGTAAATAGTATATTAAAACAAGTTTCATAAGTCATGTTTTTGCGTCGAAGTTAGAAACCGAGTTGCAAAATGACGAGTTTTGTAATATCGACAAGTGTTTAGAAAAACGCAGCTAATATGGAACAAGTTACACATTGTTAAGAAAAGTTGAGTTCTTTATATTGACTCTCCGAGCCTTTCGGCATCTTCCTCTCTATCACTTCACTAACTTAACCTAATAAACAACTGTTGTTTATAACATGGTGAAGGTGTTTGGACTTATTTTGGAGTTGAGTCCATATAACAGGGCTGCCCAACCAGTCGATCGCGATCTACTGGTCGATCGCGATCTACTGGTCGATCACGATCTACTGGTCGATCACGGCGTGATTTTAAGTAGATCTTTAGTTTTCTCTCGCTTCCCGATCCGTAAAAATTAAAACAAGCTTCTCGCTAGCCTATGTTCAAATGTCTCTTGATGGACCTTAAGTCGACCGCATTCCCACCAGTGATGGAGACCGGTGGTCGCACATCAAAAAGCTACTAATTTATAACAACAGACTGGAAATAAATACATTATTTTAACGTATCCTAACCAACAAAACTAATCTTCTTGCATAAAATTCGTTAGCGGTCAATGTGTTAACCGTCGGGCTAGAAGATTCTGGCTAGAAAAATCTTCACAAATATTTTTTTTAATTTCGTTTTGCTTATTAGTTTAAGTTTACATGAAAAACAGCTTTAAAATTGCAATATGTAATGCATTTTTTCAAAATTTGCTTCCCAGGGGAGGACCCCTTAACCCCGGAAGGGTACTTCATGCCCCCTGGTGACCGGCTACACGTTCTGGTCGATCGTGGTAACAATATATATAAAAAAGTAGATCCCAAATACAAAAAGGTTTAACAGCCCTGCCATATAAACTATTGTAGTAACTGTATTTTTAATTTAAATATTAATAATAATAATAAATTAGCACTGTGAGCCTAGTAGGCCCATGGTTTGATTGATTTTTCTTCTCCACTCGTTCTTATTTAAAGTTCTTTCTTTCCATTTAGTGATCTTCAGCTGTTCTAGATCTTTCTCCACCTCTTTCCACCATCTCGTCCTCGGTTTTCCTTTCCTTTTCTTGCAACCAATTGTTCTCTGCATCACGGACTTTGGTAATCTAGTTTCTGGAATTCTCTTCACATATCCCAGCCATCGGAGACGTTAAGATTTTATGACTGGTACGATATTAGCTTCTCCATACATTTCTTCTTCTTCCTGGTTTGTCCTTCGTAGCTATATCCCGTCCACCATTTTTCCTCCTAAAATCTTACGTAACACTTTTCTTTCCCATATTTTAACACTGTTTTGTTCTGATATGTTTAGAATCCACGCCTCGCTTCCATATGTCACTATTGGTCGTATCACTGTCTTATAGATTCTCACCATTGTTTTTCTTGAAATATTCTTACTTCTTAGTAGTTTACCTAGTGCGCGGATACATTTATTTCCTGCCATTAATCTTGTCTGTATCTCAGTCCTTATCTCTGGACTACGTGTAAATACTGTTCCTAGGTACTTGAACTTTCTACTTTTTCAAAATTATATATCTTTCCGCTTTCCGTGTATACGTTCAAGTATTGCCCTTTTCTGATCTGTCCATGACATAAACGTCTTTGTCTCGTTTATCTGTAGTCCCATTTTTTTTTTTTTTGCTTCTTCTAGTCTCGTTACTACTTCTTTTATTTCTCGTTTACTTCGGGTTATGACAACTAGATCGTCAGCATAGGCCAAGCATTGGTATCTCATTTGGTATAGTAGTCCCGTTCTATTAATTTTCACATTTCTTATTATTTTTTCCAGAATGAAGTTGAATAGTACTGATGCCATTGTCGCCCTGTCTGACTCCCTCTTTAACCTAATTATTTATATTCGTACTCTATTCACAATTTTTTGCAATATTAATTGTATCATATTTATTAGTTTCTGGCTAGTTCCCAATTTTCTTAGGGCTTTATACAGCAATTTAAATATTAGAAATAACTATTTTTCCCATTGCAATAAACAAATTGATATAAATATAAGCGTAAGAAAAATATAGCAATTGTATCTATTTTCAACAACAGATGTTTTATTTCTTGATAGAACAATATTATAATTAGGCGTATCTTGTAATGATTGTAATGATTAACATTTTTTAGCTAAATAAATATATTATTATTTGTAAAATATTTCATCAATACTTCATTCTCCTAATAATTTATTTTTGAATATTTATTACCACACACTAAAGTGTTTTTCTGCGACTGCCATTATCATTTCGGTATTGTTAGTTGGCAGGTTATTAACTTAATTCCACATACTGTTTATGCAGGGTAACTATGCTCAGGAATGTACAAAATAATACAAAAAAGAGCTATACGAATCTTAACGAAAAGCGGGCTGACAGAACACTGCAAGCCTTTGTTCAAAAAATTAAAAATATTACTATTGCCATGTCTATACATATATTTCTGTCTAATCCACACAAAGAAACAAATTAATAAATTTTCCACTCATGCTCGCATACACTCATAATACGCGACACAATTACCACTTAGTTACCAAACAAGTAAGACTAGCGCGCTCCACGCACAGCCCCGACTACTGGGGACCAATATTCTATAACAAATACCGCAGGACATCAAAGATTTTCCAGTTGTTAAGTGAAGAACTATTATTAGTAATCTCCTACATGAACACTGCTATTACACTATGCAAGAATTTTGTTGTAGTAATGTTTCTACTAGTTTTGTTAACTAAATATTGTAAATTACATATGTATTTACTGATTTGTCAGCTTATGACGATGATAAGTATGTAAAAATGTCTTATTCTAATAAAGATTATTAATATTATTATGTTAAAATTATATATGTTTATTATAAATTAAATATATTATGTAAATAAGTAATAAAATTTTATATAATTTTATGTATTGTTAATTTGTGTTATACTTTTCTTATTTAATAATGTTTATTGTTGCAAGAAAAGGTGGCAAGCAAAAAAAAAAGTACAAAATTGTCTAAACAAAACGTCTAAAAAATCTACCGCTTGTTTTCTACCGCCCCAATTGGTGACTCAACTTAACGCGTATCCCTCTAGCGGCAAAAAAGCGAACACTTCGAAAAATGTTACTGTCATTGTTTACGTATAATTCACCATGTGTTTTATTGTTTCTGTCCATTCTCACTCCATTTTTACAGCGAATAAAGTGATAAATTTAAGAAAAAAAGATTAAATAATCCTTGGTGTGTGTATGGTAGTCAATCACAGGAAGAACATCTTCGAATATTAGATTGAAAGATTATCAGTGATTCTAAAATTTTGTTTCTATTGAAGGGAATTTATACTGTTCAGATGATTTTAAACAAGTTTTTAACGTTGAATTTTTCATTTTCCCTGTCTCACATGTGCAAGAAAATCGTTTAATGTTGTGTAAATTATTGTTAATATAATTAAAACCCCTTGTTATTTCATGGGAGTGTTCCATAACTGTGTTAGTTTGCAAATATTTGACAGTTTTCTTGTGTAGAATAAATTACAAGTTCTCTTTCTATAAAATTTCTTGAGATATGTGTAGATATTAAGTATTCAAATAAATGTTTTAAGTTCAAAGTATAACATTTTATTTTCTCTGTGAGTATAAGCTGGCACCAACATACAATATATAACCTCTGAAAATATTCATTTACAAGCAGCAAATTTTATCATAAAATGGATTCACATATATTTATACACTTTTTTAATACTCGGTTATAGTTCAAATATAATGTATACAGCAAGAAAACGTAAATTAGACCAAAAATTGTTAATAAACCAATTGGTGACTCAACTTAACGCGTATCCCTCTAGCGGCAAAAAAGCGAACACTTCGAAAAAGGTTACTGTCATTGTTTACGTATAATTCACCATGTGTTTTATTGTTTCTGTCCATTCTCACTCCATTTTTACAGCGAAAAAAGTGATAAATTTAAGAAAAAAAGATTAAATACTCCTTGTTGTGTGTATGGTAGTCAATCACAGGAAGAACATCTTCGAATATTAGATTGAAAGATATGAGTGATTCTAAAATTTTGTTTCTATTGAAGGGAATTTATACTGTTCAGATGATTTTAAACAAGTTTTTAACGTTGAATTTTTCATTTTCCCTGTCTCACATGTGCAAGAAAATCGTTTAATGTTGTGTAAATTATTGTTAATATAATTAAAACCCCTTGTTATTTCATGGGAGTGTTCCATAACTGTGTTAGTTTGCAAATATTTGACAGTTTTCTTGTGTAGAATAAATTACAAGTTCTCTTTCTATAAAATTTCTTGAGATATGTGTAGATATTAAGTATTCAAATAAATGTTTTAAGTTCAAAGTATAACATTTTATTTTCTCTGTGAGTATAAGCCGGCACCAACATACAATATATAACCTCTGAAAATATTCATTTACAAGCAGCAAATTTTATCATAAAATGGATTCACATATATTTATACACTTTTTTAATACTCGGTTATAATTTAAATATACTGTATACAGCAAGAAAACGTAAATTAGACCAAAAATTGATTATAAACCAATACTGTTTACATACGTTGACAGATGACTATCCTTTTTCGCGTCAAAAGTTCACAAGGCGATTGTGGCGCCGTTTCGGTAATTATAGTCGCGAATACTGTTCAAATACGTTGACAGATGACTATCCTTTTTCGTGTCAAAAGTTCACAAGGCGATTGTGGCGCCGTTTCGGTAATTATAGTCGCGAATAGAATTTATTCTGACAAGGGTGATAATTCTACGTACTGTTATTAGCACGGACTGCTACATATTGAATTTAAATAACCATAATTTGCACCATCATAATTTAATTTTGTGTCTTAAATTAGCCCGAAAGTTGTGGTAAATTGACAAATTTCTATGAAGTATTCTTCATAGAAATTTGTCAATAGTTCTCCAAAAATTCTCAATAAACTTCCAGCTATATCACTGTCTCAGACCTTCGAGTCATCGGAAAAATCTTATAACACACAGTACAACCATATATGGAACAAAATTGTGGATAGACAGGTATTACAAATATAATTATAAATATTATATATTAATTCATCAAAAACATATTTAATCGTACTGCCCATATCCTAAACCTCAACAAAAATTCTAAACCTACATTTTGCATCAATGATCACGTTTAATTTGCCAATACACTCGGAACACAATAGAAGAACTCATCGTACTTTCTATTTATCATATTTTGACTAACAAATTTCATCAAATCTAAAAAATAACTAACAAAGGTGTAATCAATTTTAATACCGGTATTTTCACCCCGGTTCTCTTGAGGGGCGTAGTTCGTCGGGATATAGCAGCATCCAAGTACAGATGATTTCTAGTGAAACAGCATTCCATTCTTATTTTAATGTAATGCAAATATCTTGCATAGTATTTGGAGGTCTTTCACTTCCGATGCACCTCTTTTGCATACCCCATAGATGTTATATGAGATTCATGTCTGGAGAACGTATAATCCAGTCGAATACATTAATACTGATTTTTTCCAAATATCAGGTCACATTTCGAGCCTCCTTAGGTTACGCTTTATTATGCATTGGCATGAAATTGTCCTAGAGATAATTTCTTGGGTTGTTACATAAGTCTGTTCGTTTTTTTTTTCACCTTTTATTCAATAAAACATACATTCTAAAAAAACTTTTATTATCAAATGTACTGTCCATTATGTTCTATCACTCTGGACAAACGCTTAGTATGTAACCATCTGCTTTTTGGACTAAAAACACCAAAACCGGCATTCGTAAATTAGTGGTTTGCTACAACAATGCATTTAGGGTTATCAATGGGTTTTACAAATATTGTAGTGCAAGTGAAATGTTTGTTATGAATGAAGTTAATACTTGTATGGCTGTACTTAGAAAATACGTCTATAGTTTACGTAGTAGATTACTTAAATATAATAACATGTTGACTCGGGAGTGTCTACGCTTTGACAAAACGTTTCACACTTGTTGGTCAGCTCAGCTGATATATTAAATATCTACTAACTTAAACTATAAATGTATAGGGATTTGCAGCTAAGCATCCTACCATCTGGTGAGCGTTTCATGAACTTGTGTACATCAGATAACATTTCGTTTTGTGTATTGGTTTTGTATGAAGTTTGTGTTTAAAGTTTTATTATGATCATTGAAAAATGTATAATACATATTGTTGTGTGCCTATGTGCAATTCATTGAAAAGAAGAAACCCGGAAATATCGTTTCATTTGTTTCCACTAATATCAGACACCGTACGGTTCGAAACAAAATTGGGAAAGCAAGAGGTTAGGAATCGACGCGATGTTTAGATAAACAATTTAAAAATTGGACAAAAAGTGAGCCCTTGTATCAAAGTTTGCTCATTACATTTTAATGATAGTGACTACAAAAAATATTTTCAATTTTGTATTTATTATCGCATACCTTGAAAATTCCTGTTATTGTGTGTGGGTTTGTAATGCACAAGTTTGTAGGCATAATGCATAAATCTTTATGAACTCTCTGTTTTTTTCAGTGACTCCACACAATATTATATGCCCAGCATTGTAGATTTCTACCCCTTGGTAAACAACACGGGAATTATTATTTCCCCTAATATAGTTAAAATAATCGACAATGGAAAATCGCCATAACTTAAAACCAGATCACAAAATGTAGTATTTTAGATGTTTAGAAGTGTTGTCACTTCACAAAATCAGAAAATCCCAAACAATTATTTATTTTTTGTCGTTTTTTGATACACTTTTCGCTATTATTTACTAGTAAATGTCAAGTGGTATCTGATTTAGAATATTTTCAAAAAAATCCGCGTGGCGCTACGATCTTAAAATTTTTCCCCTATACTGTAATGTTTGGGTTCACAATTCTTAAAATTTGTCTTGTTTTTGTTTTTGATATTTTCGTTAAATGTATATTATTTTGGCCTTCAGGCTGTTTAATAAATTATTATTATTATTATTAGGCAATTTCATAATGCCATCTCTCCAGAAGGTTCTGTCTTTGCTCTCGAAAAATCTGTAGAAGTGAATTTTGATATAGTCTAAAGATGAGAAATTTTTTCCGTTAAGGGAATTTTGTAGAGAGCGGAACAAATGGTAGTCTGAGTATATGGTTCAGACATCGCACCATTTGTTACCATTTGTTCTGCTTTCTACAAAATTCCCTTAACGGAAAAAAATTCGCATCTGTGGACGATATCAAAATTCACTTGGGCAGATTTTTCGAGAGCAAAGACGGAATCTTGTGGAGAGATGGCATTATGAAATAGCCTGAGCGTTTGTCCAAAGTGAAAGAAAATAATGGACAGTACACTTGATAATAAAAGTTTTTTTTTTAGAATGTATATTTTATTGAATAAAAGGTGAAAAAACAAAAACGAACGGACTTATGTAACAACCCAATATATTTGTTTCAGGAGCGAATATGAATGATAGTACTGGCTGTGATATACATCCTGTTGCTATTAGATGTGATATTATTAAAACAGAGATATACATTAAGACAGAATATGAAGTTACTAATGGACATAAAGTGAAGACTGAAACAGACCACACAGCTGAATTGAAGAATGGTGAGTAATATTAATTTTATTGGTTTAGTACATCATGTGTACATTGGTTTAGTACATCAATATATAATCAGCGTTCAATCGTATATGCACGTTATTATAGTGGTTCCGTTTAAAGTGAAAAAAACTGAGTTTTTTAACTGTGTTTTTACAAAAAACAATATTAGTGTTGTTGTGTTTAAAATTTAGTACGAAGTGCTTAAAGTTTTAAATATCAATATTAAATAAATTTGTGTAAAATTAAGATTTTATGTAAAATAATTCAATTTTTTTATACATTTGAGAGATATTTTGAAAAAATTCGTGTTCAATTTAGTTTATACGTGTAAAGGGTTAACGTGACGTAACCATCAACATGAACTCCAAATGTAATAAATGCAGTGTTAACGTGTCAAGAAATAAACCTGGCATTCAATGTAGTTTCAAATGTAGGAGATATTTTCATTACACCTGTATAAATATGTCATCTCCCGAGAGAGCATTTTTTGATTCAAATAAAAATCTGAAATGGATCTGTGACGATTGCAATGTGGACGTAAACCCATCAGTTTCGCCCATTAGGAAGACCGAGCCCACTAATTCAGATATCCTGAATAAATTAGTGGAATTACAATCATCCATCGAGTTCTGCTGCACTAAAGTTGATGATTTTGAAAAAATTTTGAAATCATATAATGAAAAAATTAAACTAATTGAACCTCTGCAGCAAGAATGTGAAATACTTAAACAAAAAGTACGCGATTTCGAGCAGAGAGCCAGGTCCAACAACGTGGAAATTGTGGGCGTCCCGGAAAAAAATGACGAAAACATTGGCAGTATTGTAGCGGCGATCGGAGAAATTACTAAATGTAAAATAAATGAAAATGAGATAGATACTTACCACAGGGTATCGCATATTGTACCTACTAACAAACCAAAAAATATCATAGTGCGCTTTGTCTCTAGAATTAAAAAGGAAAATTTCGTAGCTGCTTCAAGAAAATCACCCGTTACTGCTGATAAGTTGAACTTCGCAGAAATGAACAGAGTATTTATTAATGATCATTTATCTCCCGCTAATAAACAACTTTTGAGACAGGCTAAAGAAACTGGAAGAGACAATAACTATAAGTTTATCTGGGTTAGATATTCTAGAATTTACGCAAGAAAAAATGAGACATCCCCAGTCATAATAATAAATTGTGAGAGTGATCTAAATAAAATAAAATAAAGTATGTAAATCATAATTCTATTTATAACTTGTTATTTTTTTGGTCTTTTAATTATGAATTTGAAGGTATACTACCAAAATGTTCGGGGGCTAAAAACTAAATTAATGAACTTATATAATGAACTGTCAGCTAGTGATTATGACGTAATTATGTTAACGGAAACGTGGCTGAATGATACGGTTTTGGACTCAGAAATCTGTGATTTAAGCAAATACATCATATATAGACGTGACCGTAATTTTATTAACAAACGTGAAGGCGGCGGTGTGTTGATAGCTGTATCCAGAGTGTTAAACTCTAAACAGCAGGTATCATGGAACTCGCAAACAGAAGATATATGGGTTACTATTTTTGACAAAACGAGAATTAACTTATGTTGTGTGTACCTTCCCCCACCTGTGAATCAAGCTGAGTTCAACGCCCATTGTGATGAATTATGTCAAATCACAACAAGTTATTCAAACGATACCTTTTTAATATTGGGTGATTACAACTTGCCTCTTATTGATTGGGTATGGAATAATGCGTTCTGTGATCCACTCCTTTTAAGAAGATCTATAATATATATGGAGTTTATTAATAATTTAACATTATGTAATCTTCGACAATTTAATAATATTCATAATGTCCATGGTAGAACACTCGATTTGGTTCTTAGTAATTCCAATCTAAAAGTTGAAAAATGTTGTGGACTTCTCGAAAATGACGTGCATCATCCATCGTTTCATTTAGAATTACAGTTTAGTGAAAAAATAGTCAATCTTGCTGAAAAAATTATCCCAACATTGAATTTTAAGTCATGCAACTATGAAGAAATAATTTATAAACTCTCCTGTGTTAATTGGATAGATATTCTAGTTAATATAGATGTGAATATGGACGTTGACATTTTTTATAATATTTTAAACTCTCTAATTACAAATTATGTTCCGTCCCGTAAACAAAAAAACAAAAAATTTCCACTCTGGTTTTCGACACCTCTGATAAAAATGATTAAAGAGAAAAATAAAGCTCATAAAAAATGGAAAACTTACAAAAATATGCATGATCAACTGACATTTGAATTACTAAGAAGTAGAGTAAAAAAGCAAATGAAATTAGATCATAAAAATTATGTTAATAATGTAGAATTAAACTTGCAGAATAATATTAAAGAATTTTGGAGTTATGCTAAAACATTTAATAAAAAAAATGGTTTACCTAAAACAATGCATTACAGAAATCATGAAGCTCAGACAGGTCAGGATATTTGTAATTTATTTGCCGATTTTTTTCAGTCAATGTTTACTAAACCAGATTCAGTAACAGACGGTAATATCAACTCGGTCCAGGCTTTCCCAACAAATACGATACTTAACATTGGTACTCTACACTTATCTCAGGCAGATATTAAGGAAAAATTATTGAATCTTGACACTACCAAGGGTACAGGACCAGATAACATTCATCCTATATTTATAAAAACTTGTGCCTTCTATTTGGTTAAACCACTACACATCATATTTAACAAATCATTGCAAAGTGGCGTATTTCCTGACAAGTGGAAACAATCTTACATAACACCAATTTTTAAATCTGGGGATGTTAGTGAAATTGCAAACTATCGACCAATATCAAAGTTAACTACATTCGCTAAAATTTTTGAAGCACTTATAGTAAAGACTACTAAACCATATATAGAAACCGCAATTATTTCTGAGCAACATGGTTTCTGTAAAGGGAAATCAGTTTTAACTAATTTAGTACCTCTCACCCAATTTTTAGCTCAAAATATGGATGGCCGGAAACAAATAGATGTAATTTACACTGATTTCGCTAAAGCGTTTGATCGTGTTAATCATGCAATATTATTTAAAAAACTGTTGGAACTAGGTTTTCATGGCAATCTCCTAAGATGGATAATTTCATATATTAGTAATAGGTCGCAAGTAATTACAATTAAAGGATATAAATCTCGTGAAGTTCCGATAACATCGGGGGTGCCGCAAGGAAGTCATCTAGGACCGATTTTGTTTAATATATATGTAAATGATATATCTAAATATATAAAAAATAGTTCATTTTATTTATTTGCCGACGACTTAAAAATTGTAAAACCTATTGTCACCCCGGATGATTGTTATAAACTTCAGGAAGATATTGATAGTTTATTTAATTATTGTAAATTAAATAATTTAAGCTTAAATATTAATAAATGTAGCTGTATAAGTTTTACTAGAAAAAGATCTCAATTTTCTTGTAACTACTCTATTAATGGAGAGTCACTAGAGAGAAAATCAGTAGTGCGTGATCTAGGTGTATTACTTGATAGTAAGTTATCCTTTAATGATCACGTGGATTATATAACGAAAAAATCTTATAAAATGCTTGGCCTACTAACACGTACATCTAAATATTTTATAACCCCAAATTCATACAAAATCTTGTTTAATGCTCTAGTCAGACCTCATTTGGAATATGTGTCAGTAATTTGGAACCCCAATTATCAAGTCAATATTTTAGCACTTGAAAAAATTCAAAGAAAATTTACTAGAATTGTTTATTTTAGATTGAATATGCCTACTGATACATACTCAAATAGGCTAACTGCATTAAATATGGTTACATTAGAATCGAGAAGGAAAATCACTGATCAGATCTTTCTATATAAAGTGTTAAATAATGACATCTTTTCTACTGAAATAATTAACTACATAAAATTTTTAGTTCCATCAAAGAACCTAAGAATTAAAACATTATTTTTTGTTGATCAATGTAAAACAAATTACTACTACAATGCTCCTCTGAACAGAATTTTAAACGCATACAACAAATATTTTTCAAATGTAGATATATTTAATATAAATGAGAGGCAACTAAGAATGAAATTATTAAACTTAGCAAATTAAAACTTATTGTATTAGACTATTAAGCAAATATTGTAAATCTATGTAATTAACTAGATATCACTATGTTCTGTGTATATTAGATGTAAACAGTGGGAACCTATACTGGCTTTTATGCTGTTGGTTCTCCTTAAATAAAATAAAATAAAAAAAAAAAAATAAATAAAATAAAATGTGTTTAGCTCATCGATCAACCGCATTTTCATAATCCAAAAAAGAGCTCTTAGAATTATGAATAATGTCCCCTCCAGAACCCACTGCCGGGAACTTTTTAAAAAATGTAGAATAATGTCAGTGTACAGCCTATTTGTATATATCTGCCTGGTGTATGTTAAAGAAAACGCCGCCCAGTTTTTCACCGTTTCCTCAAGTCATTCTTATAATGTCCGCTCTAAAGACAATATTCGTCTCCCTAAAATAAGACTTGAGAAGTCAAAAAACGGTCTTTACTCGGCTGCATGTTTCTTCAATTACTTGCCTTCTGCTGTCAGAAATGTTAATAACAGGACCTTCAAGAAAAACCTCTCTAAGTTTTTGAGTCTGAAACTGTCTGTACAGCACTGATGAGTAGTACAGCATTGATTGGAGCAAATACTAAAAATCCTCTCTCTGTTTAAGTACCCATCTGGCAATTGTATTGTAATTTTATAATTTAAATTTCAATTTATATTTCTAATAATTATGTATGATCTTTGACTGGTGTAAACGTGTGAAAACTTGTACAAGCACTAAATAAAATTATTATTATGTATATCAGCGTTTCTCAACCGGGGGGCCGCGGCCCCCTGGGGGTTGTGAAAGCTTCGTCGGGGGGCCGCGAAGTCATATAAGATCGAAGCATGAAAATATAATAGAATGCACTCAATTTTGCTCAAATGTGCTCAATTCATAAATATATTATATATTATTATATTCATAAATATATACCTTCTATAACATAAATAAAATAAATTATACTTATTTTGATAACTAATTTAAATAATATCAGTGTCAAATTAAGTGTATGTGTCGGCTGATGCGTTTCTGTGATAACGGTTCGCGTTGGAGGTACTTCAAGTACTTGTAAGTTGTAATTTCAAATGGGCACGACTTGAAAGTGCAATATTATTATTATTTATTATGTACCGAGCTACAGATAAGCGAAAGTGTTTAAATCAAAATGGAAAGCACTTTGAACACTTGTAAATAAAAATACTTTACTTTCAAGTCATTATAGGGAATACAATTTTTCGTTAACCATAAAAGATATTTAAAAAATTGTTTCTTTTAAAAAGTTATACCGAAAGTTGATCATTCCCATTTAAAAATTTGTCCTTGATATCCTGTACTTCAGGTTAATTTCGGAGAATTTCAATAGGTACTACCATTCAATTCTTTGGATAAGCTTTGGTCATCAAACATTTTTCCCAATTAGCTCACACATCGCCTTTCTTACTGTACCGCCTTGCAATCATTTTATAAAACTTACTGATGTAAATATTTATTTATGCCGTCTGTTTATGAAAAGAACTGAACTTTTAAAAACATCATTTTTCATTGCGTTGCTTACAAGTGTTTTTTTGTCGGGCTTGCTTTTATTTCTAAGTTTTTTTTTTTTTGAGTATTTCTACAAATATATAATCTGGTTATAAGCGTTTAAAATACGGCACAGACACAATGAAAACGCTGACGCCACGGTTCATCCTGCATATATATATATATAGGGGGGCCGCAGACAATATTCAAATAATTGTGGGGGGTCCCATGCCAGAAAAGGTTGAAAAACGCTGATGTATATAATATTGGACAAGTCAGTTTTTAAAATACAATTAATAGATACAAGTAAAATGTTATAACCGATAAAATAATTAAAATGCCATAATTTAGAATCATTTGTTGAATATATACGGTATCCCAGCCCATCATTTCTGTCTCGCTTATTAAAAGAGACTAGCTGTATAAAGGGTGTTTGTTTGAAACGCTGCACCTCGAATAACTCTTTTATTTTAAGAGATACAAAAAATTCTTCACATGAAAAGTTAAACTAGACAAAAGGGCCCACTTAAGGACTATAATAAGAATTCTGTATCACTTCCGGTTTCACCGGAAATTGTTTCAACTTTTTATCTAGCATAGGGAATCGGTACTTTAATTTTTTTTTCTTGAAATTAAATTAAATCAGCTTTACAACGATATTAAAATATCATACTTTAATTTTAACCATTTCAAAATGGCGACCATTTATCATTGATAAATTGATAAATAATGGATTTTGCCACATGAAAATCTTCACATTAACGTCTGTCCAACGCATACATAAATTAACCCTGTAATTTTTAATATCTATAAATCTTTTTTAACACGGAACTTTGGCTTGAAAATGTCTTTAACTATATCGGAAAATTACCTCAAACCAAAAAATTGCTTTCGTCTGTCGAAAATACGTTCAAAATGTGAAATCTCATCACATTTTAAAATGCAATAAATTTGACAGCTGTCACCTTTTGAAATCTTCTAATTATATTTACGTCTCAAAATGCACAAATATGACAGATTCTTTGAAAAATGTTTTGTGTTGCCTCAAAATACTATTCCGCACATTAAAAAAGCAATTTTGAACCGTAATTACCAATTTGCATTTTGATTCTTGTCGTAAATGTGCTGGACCGGCCATATTGCATTAAGAATATTTTTGACGTTAACGCGTCACGTGACCTAAACAATCGAGCAATCGTCTATAGCGGACCAAACAAATGAGAATCAAAAACAGACCGAACCGCTGCAAAAAAAAAAAGAGATTAAAAAGAAAAGCGACCCCCCAGTAAGATAAAACCGCTCTAAAGCAATACAGAAAAACATTCCGAATCATCTTTTTATAGTTCGAATACACCAGACGCCCGCGAACAAAGCCTTTCGAATCGCCAGTTCTCAAGTAATGACCAATATTCACACCCTGATGTGTCTGGTGGCCAATAGCCTGAGAAGCTGAGGCAACCATTAATTAGTTTAAATAAAAAAATAAACTATTTTTAATATATAAGATTTTGTTGTTCTCATGTTAAAATCATGCCTTGTGAAACTAGTGTTTTAATATACTATTACATTCAGCAATTACTTTATATTTGACTATGATCTGTTCATTGCAGGAATCAAAGGTGAAGTTTTAGACGATGTATATCATGATAATACCAAAATAGAGGAGATTTATATCAAGTCTGAACCTGTCATCAAGAGTGAATATGAAGATGAATTGGAGAATGCAGCTGTTGCAAAGACTGGTCAGTACAGCTGGTTTAATTGATGCTTATGTTATAACTAGCTAAAAACCCGTGCTTCGCTACGGTATATTGATGGTCTACATAGCACAGGAGATACGAAGGGTTTCTCCCGAATTTCATGTCTGTTTGTCAAGGGACGCTCTGTAAAAAATACCAATTTATTTTCCTTTTTAATTTAAAATTTAAATATGTAACTCTAATTCAGCAGAACGTGGGCACCTTAAGGGCACCCTAGAGCATCAGGCCCCTATGCGACGGCATACCGAGCATACCCCTATTTACGCCACTGACCGTAACGTATCTCGTCTCTCCTTTCTTGTTGCTAGAAACCCCAAAAACATTTCATACATACGTACGAGAGTGCGTTTTTATATTCGCGGAATGGAGGTGATGCCAAGGGGTGGGGAGTGGTACGCCAATCGGATTATCTGGCGTGACTACCCACTACCATGAATACCGAACCGCATCATAATCCGATCATTAGAGTGAGTTATTGTTAGTTACACAAGTCAATACGTAAAGAAATATCGAATACGGGTAATGTTCCGTGCCGTTATAATGTTCTTGAATAAACTTGACCAGGATGGAGTATTGAGTCGGATTGTCACTGGGGATGAAGCGTGGGTTCATCAGTATGAACCCGAGTCCAAGTAAGACCCTATGCAGTGGTATAAAAAGGGTGCACCGCCTCCAAAAAAGTTTAAAGTGACACAGTCGGCTGGGAAGCTTATGGCGACCGTTTTTGGGACACAAATGGAACCCTACTAATCGATTATAAGGAAAAAGGTGTCTCCATAACAAGAGAACACTATGCTACACTTCTAGAGCATTTGAGAGACAACATCAAAGAAAAGAAAAGAGGAAAACTTGCCAAAGGTGTACTGCTCTTGCACGACAACGCGCCCGTGTATTGAAGTCGAGTTGCACAGGCTGCCCTGCACAAGGCACTCTACGAAGTGTTAAACCTACAGTCCGGACCTGGCACCCAGCGATTATTACCTGTTCCCTAAAATGAAAAAAGAACTACCAGCGATGAAGAAGTAAAAGCTGCGGTTTCTGCGCATTTTAAAGAGAAAGAGAAATCTTTTTTTTTTTTCGCAAGCATATACAAATTAATTCATAGATCTGAAAAGTGTATTAGAGTTAAGGGTGAATATATTGAAAAAGAAAAATAGTTTTGTATTTTTATTCATTCTGCGAGTATAAAAACACACCCTCGTATATGTAAGAAATTAACTTTAATTCAATTATTTATTTTTGTCTCATTAATTAATATAAGTTTGTTTACAGACAGAGGTATATCTTCCAGTAATCCAGATGAGAGTCCAGATGCATCAGTATCAATTAACACGTTAAGAAAATCCGAAGTAACATCAAATAAATGCAATATATGTAAGAAAGTATTTGAATGCGCTAATTCCCTTCTTAAACACATACGAATACATTCTGAAGAGAACCCATACAAATGTGAACAATGTAACAAAACATTTCCATGGATATCACATCTAAATAGACACAAACGAATACATTCTGGCGAGAAGTCATTCAAATGTGATCAGTGTGATAAAGCATTCACAGAGTCATCACATCTAACTAGACACAAACGAATACATTCTGGGGAGAGACCCTTTAAATGCGATCAGTGTGATAAAGCATTTTCACATTCATCATCTCTCACTGAACACAAAAGAACACATTCCGGAGAGGAACTATTCAAATGTGATGAGTGTAATAAAGCATTTACACGTTCATCAGGTCTTACTATTCACAAACGAATACATTCCGGTGAGAAACCATTCAAATGTGAACAGTGTAATGCAAAATTTTCAGATCGATCATGTCTGATTAGACACCAAGTAATACATTCTGAAGAAAAACCTTTTAATTGTGATCAGTGTGATAAAGCATATTCACGTTTATCGCAACTTAATATACACAAACGTTTACATTCTGGAGAGAAACCATTCAAATGTGCACAGTGTAATATAGCATTTGCACGTTCACCAAATCTTGCTAGACACAAATTAACACATTCTGGACAGAAACCATTCAAATGTGAACAGTGTAATATGGCATTTACTCGTTCTTCACATCTTATTAGACACAAACTATCTCATTCTAGAAAGAAAGTATTTGAATGTGATCAGTGTAATAAAGTATTTTCACGGTCACAAAATCTCGTTGTACACAAACGAATACATTCTGGAGAGAATTCATTCAAATATGAACAATGTGATGCAAACTAGATACAAGATAACACATTCTGGAGATGTGTCGATTTAAATGTGTCCAGTAATAAAATATTTTCGCAATATGTACCGAAAATGCGTGAATGCGAAATAGTCTGATATTCTTGGAAGAGTCTATAGATCTAATGGACATATTAGAAACGTTAAGTCTGATCTGTTGCCAATACATATAGAGGTTCCGCAGGGATCCGTGTTTGGGCCGGTGTTGTTCACATTGTTTATCAATAACATTATATTTTTTATAAGTAATTTGTTAACAATGTAGAGGGTGCGGAAGAAAAAACGCATGTTTTTCAAATAACAATAATAAAGTAGATTCTCCAGTTAAACAAAACACAGAAAAAATGCTTGTACAATGCAGTTTTAGTTAACAATTACTGAACTACCTCTTAAAAATAACATCCGACAAGTACCTTCCTTCCTTCCTTCCTTCCTTCCTTCTGTATGCACTCTCGCAACATCGCTTCGAGATTACACATTGCTCTTCTCAATATATTTCCCTCCACATTAGCGATTTCCAGGCGAATGGAATCTTTCAGTTCCTGGATGTTGCCAGGTTTGTAATAATCGCACACGGATAAGTCAGGTGAGCAAGGCGACTAATGGATATCACCAAAAGGTCGGCACTTGTCGAATGTTATTTATAAGAGGTAATTCATAAATTGTCTACTAAAACTGCATTGTACAAGCATTGTTTCTGTATAATTAAATAGACCATATTAGTGTGTCGTCACATACACGTGCTGCCATCTAACAACGGATTCCTTTGGAAGATTTTGGCTGGTTTAATATACATGTGACATTACTTTTGTTACCTTAATTTTCTGAATCATGCTGTAAATTGTGTTGGTGAATTTAAGGATATAGTACTAACACCGGAAGATAGTTCGAGAGATTACTATGATAATTTGTATAATTGTATTATGTACATATACTCGTATATTGTACATCTTTATATTTTGTACGTTATTTGCAAATATATAAATTAAAATATGTGCTTTCAGCCTTTAACATTTTGCGGATCACTAAAATAATAAATTGTTTTTCTGTTTTTAATTACGTCGTTTTAGAGGGTCTAATGATGAGATTCTGAAGTAAAATGTTAAGTCGAACATCGACGGATACGAACATCGTTGAACGATGTTAGAAAAACGGTTTCTAAAGTGGCGTTATGTTTACATTCGTCGATGTAAGTTAATATTTTAGGTGTTTGATTAACCACTAGCAAAAAGTTTTTTAATATAACCAAAATCTTTAAAAATGAATCATGATTATTATTTTATATTATTATTAGTATTATTATATTATTATTCCATGTATATTCTAATTTAAAATATATTGCATTTCCAACAAATTTACAATAAAAATAAAAAAATAAATATATTTATTAAGTAAAAAATAATATTGAAAAATATTTCTTCATTTGTTTTTAGTTCAAGGTATTATTTTAAACTTGTAGTACAAATTTTAAAACTAATATGGGCAAAATTCGAACTTATATTTTAATATAAAAATATTTATTGCATACAAAAAATGTGACTAATTTAATTTCTAAAAAAATTGAGAAAAATTCTCTTTCATCGTAACTATGTAGTGTAACTATTCATTTATGTTCGAGAAAGATTTATATAATTGAGTATTATTTATTTGTTGTATATTTTTAATAAATACTAGTTTGTTAATTATTAATTAATAAGTTAACAACATTGATGTAATCTGTAGCTTTTAAATGCTTTGTCTCTTATTTATCTCTTCCACAACACCAAATATGTTTATTATTTTCACAAATTGTTTTTCATTTGGAAAAAAATGGAAGTGAATGTTTCTCTCACTTCTTTTCCTAGAATGACAACAAAATACACAGCAGTTTGTGTTATGACAACTCATTATAACACAAAATAATATAAAAAAGAATAATAGTTGCTATCAAAAGTTTATGTTACAAACAAACTGCAACATTAAAGTTTAATCGCGATACAAACAACACGGGGTAGCCACTAGTAGACAATAAAGGGTTACTTGTTCCACTAGTTCAAATTCTGTCCGCTTGGTGTCACTCATAGCGCTGTTGAACCTAAATATACACCTCAAAAATAACGTGGACATAAAAACATCATAGAGATGTCAAATTTAAATAATGCTGATTTGAAAATCGTCCTTTTAACATGGTATTGGATACAACAATGCCCGATGGCGGCGCTACGAGCGCTGTGAACAGCTGATTGAAACGAGTAATGTGAAAGTTGTCCATATTTGTTTACATGTTAAATCATCGATTTGCAATGGATAATAAACAGCTATCCTTATTAAATTATTTAATTTTTTTAAGTGCAACACCTTCTTCTAGGTGTGTAGTTGAAGGAGAAGAGTTGTTAAACGCCGGAAATCTTATGTTGTGCGGAATTTTGGACAAAAATGATGAGCATGTCGACATATGTGGGTTATGTTTACAAACAAGCAGTTTGAGAACACCACCTCACGAAGTCACTGGGAAATTAAAATTTAGTAATGATGTTGAAGTTTTAAATATGTCCTGCACATGTAAAGCAGGAACTACATGCAAACACATTTCAGCTATCCTATTATTTTGTGCCAGGTGGTTAACAAACCAAAATGAAAGAAGCCAAGATCAGGGCATTGATTGATTGTGAAATATTTGATTTATCTTTTTTTTGTGTGGTTTCTGTTGGTTTTACTTTTTGTTCCAGAAACAATATATTGAGTATGGAAATATTAACCAGCACAGATTTAAAATGCCTGTGGTCTACTTTTAAGAAACCTGTCTTACAACAGTATGAACCGAAACCTCTGTTAGAAACTCCTTGCCTAAATAAATTGATTAAAAACAAAAGCAGGCACTGAAAGTTCAGTGAAAATGTATTAGAAAAGCTGCGTACAGAATTTGAGACCGCTTGCCCTAATTCTGCATTAAAATTACCCGGGTAGATATTTAATTATGTTCGAGAAGGATTTTTATAATTTAGTGTTTGTTTTTTATTTAATTTGTTTAATAAATACTAGTTTGTTATTATCACTTCCACAGCACCAAATTTATTAACAGTTCACAAATTGTTTCTCATTTGGAAAATAGTGGAAGTAAATATTTTTGTTACTTCCTTTTCTAGAGTGACAGCCAAACACACACCAATTTGTGTTATAATAACTCATTATAACATAAAGTCATATAAAAAAGAATAATAATTGCTATCAAAAGTTAATATAACAAACAAACTGCAACACTAACTTTTAAAAGCAATACAAACTACACGAGAAAACACATGTAAACCAGATGTAAACAATAAACTATTACTCGTTTCGCTTAGTTCAGTTATAGTCCGCTTGGCGTCACTTCATAGCGCTGTTGAGCCCAATACCTTCAACCTCTAAAATGACGTCATATCGATCACGTGATTTGACTGATCTTGTAATCAACACGGTATGATACAAACTAAAATAATTGAGCTATGTGGAACCAGCCAAAACAATTTTACTGATTTTGAAATTAAAAGCATTTTTGAAACGATTTTCCAGTTTGGTATAATATTTTGTTAAATGGATATTTATCGTATCTGCCACAATAGTGATAATCATTTACAAAGACTTTTCAGCAGTTGTGAAAATTTAAAATATTATTCCAGGCTTATATTATTTCTGGAAACGATAAGAAGATATTTATATTTGTTATTAATGGTATTCGCGACTCCAAATAATAGTGAGACATCTGGTGGCGACTAGTTAGATTAAACAGAAGCGTATATTTGTATAATTTTTTTAGTGTGTTGTGCTGCAGTTTATGTGAATTAAGACGTATTTTTAAATATAGTGACTTAAATACAGTGCGTTTTTGCCGAAATATTGTTTGAACAGATAAATATTAAGAAAAAAACTTCTGACATATACGCTTCTCGTCAACCATTAACTGTTGTACACAGCGCCGCCAACGTTAGTTTCAGTCGCGAATAGGTAAATGATCATAAGAGAGACTCTATCTGGCGGAAGTATGTTGAACTAACTAAATAGACAAGTTTGTTATTAGGTATGTTCGATTTGCACCTTCGCGTTATACTGCTAAACGCTAGCAGTAAAACGCTGCAGTTAGCAGTTTACTACTAAAAACTGGTAACATACAGCGAGTTTAATTTTCTGTTCGATTTGTTTATACGTAAAGAATAAGAAGTACGTCTGACGTAAATGTTAAATGTCAGATAACTTTCCAGGTTAAGAATCTTTTTACGATTTGGTTCGGAGATTATCCTGTGTGTCGAATAGGGTGACCAGACGTACTCTTTTTAAGAGTATTATACTCTTTTTTGAGTAATATTTTCTATACTCTTACTTTTTATAAAAAAATCCTGAATATACTCTTTTTTGATGGTCACTGGTTTTTATTACTTCTAGTTTAGAAGTGAGGACCATTTTTTTTTGCTCATCACTTCTATTTTGGGAGTGAAGACCTTTTTTTTTTGCTCGTCACTAGTATTTTTGAATGAGGACCTCTGTTTTTTGCTCATTATTTGAATTTTTGGAGTGTAACCTTTTTTTTTTAGTATACTCTTTTTCTGTGAAAAAAATCTGGTCAGCCTAGTGTCGAAAGGGTGAAAAATATTAGATATATTTAATGGATCTTGAAATATTATCAAATCCAGAATCATCTGATTCAGATTTAGATTTTTCGAGTTCGGATGATGAAGTTATGAACTGTATTTGCGAGGTTTACAAAATGCCCCAGGATAGAAAAACTGAAAAATTTTGTAGAAACTATTGTCCCAGGATATTCAAAAAAAGAATTTGTAAGACATTAGCCATCAAAGAATATAGTATAAATATCAAAACAAATATGCTAGCCATATTCCTGTCAAAAAGTCAAAAACAAAGTACCAACCATTTATTCTTTATCTATGGTACCAACTCAAAAAGGTAAACAAACACAGCCGTAACAAATAATCCGCAAGAGAAGCAGCTATAACTTTTTCGCAGTAGCGTCATAAACTGGCAGTAAATTACGACAAATCGAACAGATTTGCAGTTACTGCGAAACAAAACGAACAGATGTTTTTAACGCGGCAGTAAACAGTAACTGCAAATGTGCAAATCGAACACACCTATTGTCTGACACACGTGTTACATTTGTTTGGATTTTTAGATTTTGTATCTGTTTGGCATAAGTTTAATATTTATTAAGAAAACACAAATCAAGACAAAAATATTAATAAATGCTCTGTAAATGTTTATAACAACGTATAGTCCATATGTCCAAAAGTTATTGTCTATTTGGTGAGTTTCGATTTTGCCACATTGGCGCTGCAATCTTAAAAGGGGTTACCTATTGGGCTCAACAGCTCTATTAAGTGACACCAGGCGGACCAAATCTGAACTCGTGAGACGAGGAACTGTTTATTGTTTACATGTGGTTACCTCGTGTTGTTTGTATCGCGTTTAAAGTTAAATATTGCAGTTTGTTTGTAACATTAACTTTTGATAGCAACTATTATTCTTTTTTATATTATTTTGTGTTATAATGAGTTGTCACAATACAAACTGCTGTGTATTTGGTTGTCACTCTAGGAAAAGAAGTGAGAGAAGCATTCACTTACATTTTTTTCCAAATGAAAAACAATTTGTGAAAATAATAAATATATTTGGTGTTGTGGAAGAGATAAATAAGTAAAAAAGTATGGGAAAATGCTATAAATACGGGAAAAAGAGTGAGAGTGTGCTAAAGGCATTTAAAAGCTACAGATTACATCCGAGCATAAATAAATATCTACCCGTGTAACATTAATACAGGATTAGAGCATGCAGTCTCAAATATTGTACGTAGATATTCTGATACAGCTTCACTGACGTATTTTCTTTCGTTTTTGATTATTTTTTTTAGGCAGCGAGTTTCTCACAAAGGTTACAGTTTACAGGTGTAGGTTATCTTGCAGTTTTAATTTTCCAGTGACTTTGTGAGGTGGGGATTTTAGACTGCTTGTTTGTAAACATAACCCACATATGTCGACATGCTCATCTTTTTTTTACGAAATTCCGTGTAATATAACACAACTAGCGTTTAACAACTCCTCTCCTTCAACTACACATTTAAAAGAAGTTGTTGCATTAAAAAAATTAAAATGATTTAATAAGGCTAGCTATTTATTATTCATTGTAAATAAAGATTTAACATGTAAACAAATGAGAAAAATTTTCACATTACTCGTTTCGATCAGCTGTTTTACAACGATTGCAGCGCCGACATCGGCCATTGTTGAGTCCAATAGGCTATTTCAAACTTTTGAGCGGAACCAAAAGGAAATTTAATTAATTTGTCACGACTTGTCAGCACATTTAGTTGTGTTGTCTATATCATCAGCTCCAGCAAAAAAACAACTCATTCGAGGATATAAAATAATGAGTGGAAACTTTGTCTCTGTTTTAGTGATTAGTTCTAGTTCTTTTATAGGACAGTATATTATTGTTCCAGGAGTGAATATGAATGATGAGACAGGCGGTGATATGCATCCTGATGATTCTAAAGACAATGATATTTTTAAAGAAGAAATTGATATTAAGGTAGAATATGAAGTAACTGATGAGACGGCTGGAATAGAGCACATGGCTGAATCGGAGACTGGTCTGTATTAACCCTTTGAGTAGTGAGTTAATTCTGTATGATACACGTCACGGGAGTGAGTTAATTTTAGGTTTTTATCCTTACATACGGATAATCCGATTTTGACGATTTAGGCATCAATGGATAGGGAATGTTCTCTAGATTTGCAATAAGGTTCAATTTTTTCCAACCGGCGGGGCGCGACCCCAAATTCAGTGTTTCTCAACATTTTACAAAAAGAAAGTTTCTCAAGAAAATATTTTTATAAATTTATTAGTGCTAGATTACAAAAAGAAATGCAATATAAGTATGTTAATAAGTATAAGGAAATCTTATGATATAAACTTGAAATTTAAAAAAAAAAAAACTGTTCAACAGTTTCTGCCTTGCTCTGTAGGCATTTTTTTCTCACTACAAAACGAATATTTTGTCATAACATGTAAAAATTATTGACAAATATATTTGTGTTATCTATAAATCATAATTTAATCGAAATTACATTGCATGGCACAGAAAAATTTGAATAAATCCGTGGGGACGCACATACGCGATATTATTGTAAGTACACTTACAATAATCTCATTTTTAATAATATGAAATAAAACTTGTATAGCTTCACGTACACCTCGCTTTATGTTTCGTCATGTGGTTACCACGGAACTTCTGTTTTGGTTTTATCCGACATTGCTCATGTCCAATAGTACACATTTCACCTACCCATTCTATTGTTGAACATACAGGATAAATTTTTTAATTAAAAAAAAAAACAATAGTTTTCAAATTTTTCATGTTCTGCACCAATTTTAGACATCTCAGATTTATCTCTTACACTTCCACAGATGGAGCAATAGATATATATCATGGTAACACGAACCTGGAAAAGATTTACGTCAAGTCTGAACCTGTGGACACCAGTGGATATGAAGAAAAGACACTAGAGAATGCAGATGGCACCTGCACTGGTCAGTATAGCTTTCTTTAATGATGCTTATGAATTTTACTACAATAGATTTTTATTTCATTTATTTTTTCTTCGTCCGATGTCCCTTTCTTTCTTCCTATTCTCATTCCGGCCTCCATCTACCATCTCCTTCCTTCTTGCTATCACTGTATATTCGTCGTAAAATTCTGTCTTTGGGATATATGGCTGCACTCAGTGCCAAGCCAAATCATCCTGCGTATGATCCTATTCTACAAAATAGGCACACAGAGAATAGTGACAGAAAACCAAGAGCCAATAGGCCTTTTGGTCTGAGGACTTTCGACATTTTGGGCGATATTGATTTTAATATGCCCGAAATGGCAAGTTTCGTTTTGTGTGCTGTTCTACCATGGACGCTGCCGCGTCCGCTTGTGAATCTCACATTAACTAGGTTTGATAAAGATACTAAGTTGCCTATCGAATACCAACATGAGTTAAATAGAACACTGGTTCCTATGTTCGAGGATACTGTCATTTTTACTGACGGATCAAAATCCGGAACCAGGGTTGGGTGTGCGTTCGTTGTTTTGAATCCACGCCAACAGTTTCAGTACCGTCTGCACTCCATAACGAGTGTGTACACTGCTGAGCTGTACGCTATTTTCAAGGCCCTGTGTTTTGTTTCATCAGAGCAAAGTCGGTCAAGTGTTATCTTGACGGATTCGCTGAGCGCTCTGAACAGTATCCAAGATCCAGATCCAGTGCATCCTCTTGTACTAAAGATCCGGTTGCTACTCCACAATCTGAATTCTCAGAATGTGAGGGTAGAGCTGTTTTGGATACCGGGACATGTTGGTATTAAAGGCAACGAAGTAGCAGATGCAGCTGCAAAAGCGAGGTTCATTTAGAGTCAGTGCACGCAAGATAACAAACGCCCTAGTGTTGCTAGTAGCCCCGACCATGCGTACTGCGTACACGGTTATATTTTGACAGATGAAAGAAGCAGTAATTTGTGAGGTTATGGATATTAAAAATATTTTGTTTTCCGAAATAATACTATCTGATGATGCAGCAGTAGTGAAGAAGAATTATATAATACATCCTTAATAAGACATAAAAGACATTGTATTAAAAATAATGAAGAAGTTGTGACTACATACACAGAAAAATAAATCAAGCAACATTTTCGTATTAGTAAAAGTTTATATGAACATATTGTAAATCAGTTTAAAAATTCGGTATATTGTAAAAAATAAGTGATCATTACAATACTGTATCACCTGATAAAATATTCAATATTTTCAGGCCACTCCATGAAAATAAATTCTTCCTTTTCCATTTCGGATCTGCTTAGTTAAAAAATAGGTTAGTTTGTTGTTGTCAAAAGTTTAAATAGCGGGAATTACACTCGCTACACTGAGGTTGAAGTAGGTGTAGTTCGGATTACACATTTTACATTACATTTTATAATAAGTTTAATTTTAAAATTTCCCTGTTACTGAAGAAAATATTTGCGTTGAAAGCATAGACATAGTAATAGTAACTGAGTATTTATATTTCAGAGAACCGCAATGCTCAGAAGACCTGTATCATATCATCTACTGACGACATATCCCAGTATAACTACAAAACTAACATCATCATCACTGAGGAGATCGACATCAAGTCGGAATGTGGAGATGACGGTGAATATGCTGCCGGACAAGATACAGGTCAGTCATTAATTTAATATTATTATGTTAGTTGTAAGCTTCCAATACTACTATCCCCAGTTTCCATGTATTGGATATATGTACAGGAGTTCAATAGTCTATATTTTCGTTAGTTATTTTAATCTATATTTAATCTGTGGGATGTGTCTCTGCCAACAAGCTAATATCCATTGAACAACTAATGATCAATATTATATATAATTCTTTATTTCCCCTAGGCCTTGCAGCGTTTAGGGTTTTAGCTACTACATTAGAAAAGAAATAATCATAATTATAATAATAATAATACAATTTATGAATTTCTTTCTTCTTCATTCTTCCTCCGGTGTCCTTCTCTTTTTTCCTATTCTCTTTTCGGCTTCAGACTCCGGTCTCCTTCCTTCTTGACTCCAGCTCTTCCTCCCCTTTTTCGTCTCTTTTTCGCTTCTCTTCCCTCTCTTCTTTCCTCTTCCTTTGCCTCTATCTTCCTTCCTGTTCTCAGTTTTGTCTTACCTCTCCGCATTCCTTCCTTCTTTCCTCGAGTACTCTCGTCCATCTTTCTCATTTTAAGGAAAAGGAGAAAGTTGAGTGAAGAAGGCTTCACTCAACAGCTCCTTTATCTCTTCCTCCCATTTTATCATCTTTCCACACCTTTTCGTTAAATGTTCCAAGGATTCCGCCTCCTCTTTACACATTCTGCATAGCCTATCCTCTGGTTTTGTCCAATACCAGTAGTATAACAGTGGGCATACTGGCTCATTACCCACGAAACCCTGAAATTTGCACAAATTCACATTTCGCAAACGTACGTGACCATCGCTGTGCGTCCCCCCCGCCCCTCCCCCCGCCTCCCCTCGGCCCCGCTCATCCGATCACCGCGAGACTCGAGGTCAAAAAACAGGGTCCTTATCGGTCGCGGCGTACGGCGCGTGCAGCGAACGAGTTCAAACTTGTTCGGGGTCAAAACCGGGTCATCGCAATTTTTGCTGACGCATTATGTTTTTCTGTTCGAGGTCAAAACCGGGTCATTGCAATTTTTGCTGACGCAATATGTTTTTCGATCGGTGTAAACATGTTTACGAACGAGTATTGATAAGATAAGGTTTATTTATGTCTGTAAAAATTTGATTTTTGTACCCGGACACAAAAATTTGGCGTAAACATGACATGTTTACATAACTAAGTTCTCAGTTCTCAACTAATTATAATTTAATAAAAATATGATATAAACCGGATGTTGATAATAAAATAATATATATACCAGATGAATTCACAATCAAATCATTTTCATATATTACGAACATGGATAATGTTGAAGAAAACGACGACGTGATTAATATTAGCGATAGTGAAAGTGATAGTAGTGATAGTTGGAGTGAGAGTGAGGCAGAAGAAAATGACATTGGTGACGATGTTGAAATTGATGATGGGGGGTACGAGTCGGACACAGACAATCACCACCAATACAACAGCAGCATAATTCGGCTGGATAATACAACAAAAGCGTATGTTTTCTGTGCGCTTACAAAGAAGTAAATTCCGTTGGAACTTACCGCCGAGTTTGCGCGCTGTGTGTCGATTCGTTTTTGGAAGAGGAGGTCGGCTACGTCGCTATGACGTACAGACGGCATACAACGGTGAACCCTGTGACACGTAAGAAAAAAAGCAATATATGAAGTTATAAATAATTATATATAAAAATATATTATTTCCAACAGATGAAGCAAGAGCTGCCTTGCTCCCTTCTTCATTTCCACATCTTAATCTGGCAATCTTCCTAACTCTGCCCCCTGTTTTTCCTCTCCTCCCTTTAAAATATTTAGGTATTCCTACCGTCCTTATCTCTCTATACCTTTTCACATTCCTTGAACTGTCTATTCTTACTGTTCTTTCCTGCTCCTGTACCTCCTTGTCTCTCCTCTTCAATTCTTCTACTATTTCTTCCTTCGTTTCTCTTTCGCTCAGCTTCCCTTGTCTCCATCCCACATCTCCAATAGTACTCTATCCTTGTTTCTCCCCATTCCGACAGTTTACCCTTTTGTTCTTCATTCATTCTTTCTTCCCAGCATTCTCTTAATATCTTCCTTCTTTCGTCCTTTCTGATTTTCTCCTCATACTTCGCTGCTCTCGCCCCGACTCCCACTCTCAGATTTTCCCTCTTCATTTCCTCCCTCACTATATATCCTAGTGTCATCCTGTCTAAACCCTTAATCCATCTCATGTATCCTTCTAGTACCCTTTCTACTATCTTCCATTTCTTCCATCCCCAGATCTCTACTCCGTACATGAGTATGCTCTTCACTATCCCGTCAATTAATTTCATCCCCCACTTAATATCGTCGTTTAACCTCCTCTCTCCTATGCTTCATAGCTTCCCCATAACCATTCTTGCTTTCTTCACTCTTTCCCTAACGTGCTGCTCTGCCCTGTTGTTCCAAGTTAGAACGTATCCGAGATACTTCAAACTTTTTCTTCTTCAATTTCTGTCCCTGTCCATTCCCATATTATTTTCTTTCTCTTTCCTCCCCCCTTTCCAAACTCAATCACCTTCGTCTTATCTCTGTTTACCTCCAGTTTTTTTCCTTTTAAAGTACTTGTCCGCTCTGACCATCATCCTCTTTAATCTTAGCTCATTCTCTGCCATCAGAGTCAGATCATCAGCGTACCCCATAATGATCAATATTAAAACAGCATTAGTTGAAATATCTCCTAAAATTTGTATAAATGTTATAAGAAATGCCTTTGAAAGAAGTTACATTTGTATGGCAGCAAAAATCGGACTTTTGGCCAACTTTCTATTTCACAAATAATTGCAAGGTACAAGTAAAGCATTTACAAAAATGTAGTTATTGTTTTGTGTTTATTATAGTATTTATTTGAAATATAAGTAGTTAAGGTGTTTTTTTGTCCATCCAGGGTTTTGTAGGTATGACCACCAAAAAATCCTTATAACATCTCTCATGAGCCTATCTATCATGTGTCTGAGTGGCTCCACTAAGCTTTAGTTATCGCGCGTCTTGAGTAGACTCTCCTAGAGGCGCAAATGCTATTTGCGCCTCCCTGTCTTTCTCTTTCTCTCTCTCTATCAAAAATATGCTTACATAGCCACAAGTAGTAAAATTTCATATTAGAAATTAACTTTATTGCTGCAATATAATTTTCGTCTGTTTAATCATAGCAAATTTGTTTGCAGCTAGCGGAACATCTTCCTGTAAACCAGCTAAGAGTTGTGAGTCGTTCACCTTTAACAAGTATAAACAATCCAGAACAAGATCTTCCCGTCTCATTACAAACAAACTAATACATTCTGGAGGCAGACCTTTTAAATGTGATCATTGCGATAAAGTTTTTTCATTTACTTCGCAACTCATTAGACACAAACGAATGCATTCTCTTGAGAGGCCATTTAAATGTGATCTGTGTGATAAAGCATTTTCACAGTCATCCAATCTCACTAACCACGAACGACTACATACAGGTGAGAAGCCATTCAAATGTGATCAGTGTGATAAAGCATTTTCAATTTCTTCACATCTTATTTCTCACAAACGAATACATTCTGGAGAGAGGCCATTTAAATGTGATGAGTGTAATAAAGCATTTTCAATTTCTGCACATCTTGTTTGTCACAAACGAATACATTCTGGAGAGAGACCATTTAAATGTGATCAGTGTGATAAGGCATTTTCACAGTCTTCATCTCTCACTACTCACAAGCGAATACATTCTGTAGAGAGACCATTTAAATGTGATCAGTGTGATAAAACATTTTCACGGACATCATATCTCACTAGTCACAAACGAATACATTCTCTAGAAAGGCCATTTAAATGTAGTCAGTGTGATAAAGCATTTTCACAGTCATCCAATCTCACTAAGCACGAACGACTACATTCAGGAGAGAAGCCATTTAAATGTGATCAGTGTGATAAAGCATTTTCAATTTCTTCACATCTTGTTTGTCACAAACGAATACATTCTGGAGAGAGACCATTTAAATGTGATCAGTGCGATAAAGCATTTGCACAGTCGTCATCTCTCACTAGTCACAAACGAATACATTCTCTAGAGAGGCCATTTAAATGTGATCAGTGTGATAAAGCATTTTCACAGTCATCCAATCTCACTATGCACGAACGACTACACTCAGGAGAGAAGCCATTCAAATGTGGTCAGTGTGGTAAAGCATTTTCACAGTCATCATCTCTTATTATACACAAACGAATACATTCTGGAGAGAGACCATTTAAGTGTGATCAATGTGATACAGCATTTTCACGGTCATCAGCTCTAACTTATCACAAGCGAATACATTCTGGAGAGAGAACATGAAAGTGTAAGAAAGTATTTTCAGGTATATCAGTTCTTTTTAGGCGCTGACATACACATGCTCTAGAATAACTTTTCGAAAGTGAACACTGAAATAAAGCATCTAAAACAAAGGTGTCTGTTTCGACCAAAAAGACATAGAGCGAACGTAAGCAAGGCTTATTGACAGGGTTAGTGTAGCAGAGTGACAGAGTAGCGGGGAAACAGACAGCCGCCATATTTGGCTTCCTAAAACATTAACTTATATCAACTTCGGGTTGCTAACTCTTAAAGACAAAAGAACAACATGTGATATTATCTTATTATTAAAAATTCTTAATAATCTGTTTGATTGTGTAGAGCTTCTATCTCTAATTAATATAAATATACCGATCAAGAATTTGAGGTATAATGATATATAATGATATACTATTCGATAACAGTGAGACGTCTGGTGGCGGGTGGCTAAATTAAACAGAAGCGTATATTTGTATAATATTTGGAGCGTGTTGTGCTGCAGTTTAGGTGATTTAAGAAGTATTTTTAAATATAGTGACTTAAATACAGTGTTTTTTTGCCGAAATATTGTTTGAACAGATAAATATTAAGAAAAAACTTCTGACATATACGCTTCTCGTCCGCCTTCAGCCGTTGTACGCAGCGCCGCCAACGTTAGTTTGAGTCGCTAATACCGACCATACTCTAGAACTAATCTATTCAATAATAGTCCATTTATAAGAATTCCTTCAACCATAAACCACTACACAAATATCGTTAATTTTAACATCTTTGGTGATAGACTTGTATATATAAAAAATAAAATGTATAATTACCATCATTCACTTTATTCTTCAATCACTTGATTGTAAAATTGTTAATTGTAAAATACTTATACTATTTCCTTTTTTTTTTTCTTTTCTTTAATTTCTCCTGTTGAAATATGTAAACATATTATTGTACATTATTGTTATTTATTATGATTTAATAAAATTATTGAAAATATTGTAAATAATGTTAATTTCGTAGTTGCTATGTTGGGTTATACCTGTTTGCAACTCTTATATCAATAAATAAATAAATCAATGTAACATCTGCATTATGTTTTGTAAAACTTAAAGAACTTAAAAAACAATGATTTTTTTTTTTTTATTATAAAACTTTTACTAAGGTATTTTTTGCCTTCTTTTATCACCCTGTAGTATCACCCATTAAAAAAGAAATAAGAATACCGTAAACACTCTGTATATTCGCGACTGCAAATAACAGTGAGACATCTGGTGGAGACTGGCTAAATTAAACAGAAGCGTATATTTTTTATTTATTTTATTTATTTATTTATATATTTGACGATTCCAACAGGATACAAAACCCAATTATAGGGATGGTACAATTACAATTTATTATATAACATTTACAAAAGTAACAATAACATACAAATTACACATAACAACCAGTAATAAATTCAGCAGTTCAATAAAATCGTGTTTAAAGCCTTTTTAAATTGTTGTAAATTAAGGTGAAAAATATCTATTTCGTTAAAGGAATTGTAAGTAGACATAATTCTGTTGATAGGGGAGTTCATGCAATAGTTGCTGTTGCACCTGGGAAGGCGAAAGAGCATGTTGGTAGATCGTGTATGGGATCCTGGTACGCGGATTTTGAAATACTCAATGAATAAGTTTGAATATACATAGTTATTAAAAACTTTATATAAGAACATCATATCTAACAGAGTTCGTCTACTTTCAAGCGATAACATGTTGAAGTAAGCAAGTCTATCTATAGTGAGTTCGAAGGTGAGTTTGCAGTATAGCTCTTATGGAAAATGGGAGCGGTGTTGCCAAATGTTGTAAAAGTGTCAAATGTGTCAATTATAATAATATGAAAAACTCGTATGATTTACAAAAATCAACTCATAAAACTCAAAATAAGTCAACAAAAACAAATGGCCATTTGTAGAATACTGCGTCTTCACAGATCAGCGCGTTGTAGAGCTGGCAACGTCGACAAGCAAGAAAAGGATAGTGTCATTGTGTAAACCCATTAGAGAGTATGAAAAAGAACTACTCCATATGCCCTGTACTGCAAACTCACCCTTGAACGCACTATATATAGCATACTGAATCTAGTTTAAATTTACAGAATAATATATACAAAAATCTCCTTTGTACAGCTTCCAGAATTTTAATGTTTTTTTCATAAATTGGATTCCATACGATTGATCCATATTCTAATTTACTACGTACTAGCGTGTTGAAAAGAAGTAAGAAAGGTTCTGGCTTATTAAAGTGTTTACTTAAATATTTGGATAATATTTGTAGCGTGTTGTGCTGCAGTTTATGTGAATTAAGAAGTATTTTAAAATATAGTGACTTAAATACAGTGCTTTTTTGCCGAAATATTTTTTGAACAGATAAATATTAAAAAAAAACTTCTGACATATACGCTTCTCGTCCGCCATCAGCTGTTGTACGCAGCGCCGCCAACGTTAGTTTCAGTCGCGAATAGTTCTCAAGTAGCGTTAGTTTGGAGTTGCCAAATAACCAGACATGAACCATGAGAACTCAGACCACTCCAGAAGTTTGGCCAGTAAAATCGACCAACATCGGTGATTCCACCAGGAAATTGTATGGTCCGATTGTGGATAATTGAAGCCAACTTCTGTATCTGTATTCCACGCTAGGTATTTTTCCGTATTTTCATACGGAACGGGTGAGTACAATATTCAATTTATATTTTTCATTGTATTTTTGACGCGCCGCACAGTCGGTCACTGCGCGTGCGCACATTGTATTTTTGCAGTTTGTCAATTTAGATTCTAAAAATTTTAATATTATTTGTGTATATTTATTAATTCTAGAATAATTTAGCTTGTAACAAATTTTACTTCAACCAATATTAATTACAATTTGTCAGCATGTTACTCAGAGCAATTCTACGTTACCAACGGCTCGTTTGGGCATCAAGAGGACAGTTTTGAATTATTATTTCTCCAGAACCACTGCGTGAGCCCTTTCGCATATCTCTACTCCCAGCGTCAACCAAATCACTTGTGAAAATATTTCGAGAATAACCCTCTGGAGTGAAATACGTCTGAACCCTGCGGTTTCCAGTTGTAGAATAGTATCAATTTGTATGATTCGCACGGCCTGCTACATATTAAAATTAATATAACCAGCTGCTTTTGCTTAGTAATTTTGTTAATTTGGTATTAGAAAAGTTATTAGAAGGGTTTTACATAAGGAATGAATATGAATCACAGTACAGGTTGTGATTTGCACCCCGATATGGACAGTGGTATTATTAAAAAAGAGATTGATATTAAGATAGAATTTGAAGATACTGATGAACATGGCGATAATATCATGCTAACAGAGCAGATCTACATCAAGTCTGAACCTGTGGACACCATTAAATGTGAAGATGAACTGGAGAGTGCAGCTGTCGCAAACACTGGTCAGTAGATGTATAGTATGTACAGTAAATACAACATTTGGAAAACAAAACATTTATGTGGGGATTCATGCATAAACACAAAGGGAATATGTGTGATAAAAGTTTCTTTAAAATTTTATTGAAATTGAAGACGTCTGTAGTCATTAGTAAATTGGCGTTAATGACATTTTCTATAAAATGTACTGAATTATTAGTAATATTTTCCCTTTGTACATTCTCAAACTGGATTAATGATCGTCTGTCATCGCTGACCTCATAGTTGACGTAATAATAATAGAAATGATAGTGTTTATAGGTCCAGGCCAGACCCGACTGGACAGCACACTTTGTTTATATAGTTAGCTGTCATCAGTTGTGAGTATTGTGTGTAAAATAAGCACTTCCCTTAAACATATTGGCATACACCAGTATTATATTACAGAAAAAATAAAATACAATTTCTATCTACGCGCAGTATTTTATCAATCATTGGGCCTGTAATTATCTTTCTATCTCTCCTTCTCAACGCCCTTGCTTACCCTTTGTGGCGCTGCAGTGTTACGAAGCCCCTTAATGCCATTTGATAGCAAATATGAAATAGAATTATTATTCTATATTTTTATTAAAATAAATAAATTTGAGAACAACAACTGCATAAGGGTTTGCAATAAAAGGTGAGACTTGAGACTGGAACAAAAATGCCCCTTACTGCGGGGGCCTATGGTTAGGGATACGGCGGACACATTACGGTCAGACTTCATTGGCTAGCTGACGTCGACTGCCACTTGAGAACTCAAAACTCGAGCGGCGGCGATTCGTTTCGGATGTGCAGAAAAAATGTAAGAACCCACCTACAAAAATATCGTTACATAGCCACATGTAGTAAAAGTTCATATTAGAAATTAACTTTATTGCTACAACAAAATTTTCGTCTCTTTAATCATAGCAAATTTGTTTACAGCTAGCGGAACATCTTCCAGTAATCCAGCTAAGAGTTGTGAGTCGTTGACCTTGAACAAGTATAAACAATCCACATCAAGATCATCGCGTCTGAGTACAGACAAAGTAATACGTTCTGGAAGCAAACCTTTTAAATGTGATCAGTGCGATAAAGCTTTTACAATTACTTCTAAACTCACTAGACACAAACGAATACATTCTGGAGAGAGGCCATTTAAATGTGATCAGTGTGATAAAGCATTTACAATTTCTTCACATCTTGTTTGTCACAAACGAATACATTCTGGAGAGAAACCATATAAATGTGATCAGTGTGATAATGCATTTTCACAGTCATCATCCCTCACTAGTCACAAACGAATACATTCTCTAGAGAGGCCATTTAAATGTGATCAGTGTGATCAAGCATTTTCTCAGTCATCCAATCTTACTAGGCACGAACGACTACATTCAGGAAAGAAGCCATTCAAATGTGATCAGTGTGGTAAAGCGTTTTCACGGTCAACGCTTCTCACAAATCACAAACAAATACATTCTCTAGAGAGGCAATTTAAATGTGATCAGTGTGATAAAGCATTTTCTAATTCTTCACATCTTGTTTGTCACAAACGAATACATTCTGGAGAGAAACCATTCAAATGTGATCAGTGTGACAAAGCATTTTCAATATATTCACATCTTATTTGTCACAAACGAATACATTCTGGAGAGAAACCATTTAAATGTGATCAGTGTGATAAAGCATTTTCACAGTCGTCATCTCTCACTAGTCACAAACGAGTACATTCTCTAGAGAGGCCATTTAAATGTGATCAGTGTGATAAAGCATTTTCACAGTCATACAATCTCACTAGACACGTACGACTACATTCAGGAAAGAAAAGAAGACATTTTGGAAAGAGGACATTCTAATATGATGCATTAAAGTATAAGAAAGTATTTACTGATATATCAGTTCTAATAAGTCGCTGACATACAAATGCTTTAGAAAAACGTTTCGAAAGTGTCTATTGCAATAAAGCATCTAAAGCAAATAATTCTGGTTCGACCATAGAGCTAAGTGTAACAGGGTGGGGCGGGGGAAACAGACAGCCGCCATATTTGGCTTGGCTAAATCATTAGCTTATATCAGTATAGGGAAAAATTGCTAAGCGATATGACATCTGGTGGGATTTTAGGAACTACAGAAATAGACATTCTATCGCGCTTTTTTTATAAAAAATGTTTGCATAAAAATATAATTGCATAAAAACAAGTATTAATATTGTAGCAAAATTACAAAAACAACCAGTAAACATTAAAATTCACGTTGTTTATATGTAACGAATGTCTATATTGAAGGTTCCAAGTATGCCACAATAGCGCTGCGATCTTAAAATACTTCCCGTATAATATCAGCATTATGTTTTCTGTTTGTTCTTATTTTTTGAACTAGGACTGAAATAGGATTAAAATGATATTTTACATAAACAAATACTAAAAATGATATGAAATTCAAACAGTTACATTTATTTGCTTAATATTAACGCATTTAAATTAAGTCATATATGTACTTTGTTGTATATTTTAGAAAACATTAAAATATAACAAATACTGATAAGATTTTCAACAGATAGAAGTGTTAATAAACTTGAATCAGTTTTAAATACAGTAACTCATTTCTTCTGCTAGAAACTGATTCTTGATTTTAGTATAACTACGATTTGTACACGCAAATGAACAATAATTAACCATTTGTAATTTTTAATTTGTATTGTATTTACACAATAAATCTCGAAGAAAGAAACAGATCAGTTGTACCTAATCTTAAACTATAAAAACTATAATAAATCTTTCCAAATTATTGAAATAAAAATATTTCAGGCTATGTACACACAATATACAAATGTTTGTACATAATTAAGATTTTGAATAAAAAAGCACTAAAAAATTGTCTGGTGTACACACCACAAAAAAATCATAGAAAACCTATAATGTTTTGACCAAGAACAATATAACTCCCAGTGAAACAGACAAGTTGCAATACGTTTTGTAGACAAGGTCAAGGTATGATGATTATCTCTATGGGTTCGACGCAAAGAAAGTAATCTGGATAGAAACCATTAAATTATGATGGTTAATCATAATTTAATGTTATTATCAAAATAACGTTTATATGTCTATGGAGAAGAAAAAACAGGAAGAATATTATTGTACGGTTTGCAAGTTATTTTGGTATTTGTCGAATGTTTTTTTTTTTTTTGTTTTGTTTAATAAAGATTTTTCATTTAAAATATTATGGATATGGTTTTATGTAATGAAAGAGTAACCACATTTTTGCAGCTGTAGGTGTGATCACTAATATCGCTATATTGAGGGAGCGCTGTTAGAAGCGATTACTATGCAATAGTAAACTAAATAGCGTTATTATTGGTTTTAGTTGTTGTGACACTACAACTGTTGAGTGGTTTCAATGAGTTAGATCAATCCTGTGAGTGGATGAATTAAATCAGTTCTGTGAGTGGATGAGTTAAATGAATCAGCTCCAACTAATTTTGCAGCATTTTAGAATTTTTGAGGTTATGTAATGGGTGTTTTTTTTAGAGGTATAGAACTTTAAATTGCAATAAAACAACGATGGATTATTCGATTGACATGAATTTTTTTTTATTCGAAAGATAATCTTGTGGCATTACATTTTAAATATGATTTCTGGCATATGACCGCCACGGCTGGCTCGGATGTAGTCCAATCTGGACGTCCAATTTTCGATGACTTTTTCCAACATTTGTGGCCGTATATCGGCAATAACACGGCGAATGTTGTCTTCCAAATGGTCAAGCGTTTGTGGCTTATCCGCATAGACCAATGACTTTACATAGCCCCACAAAAAGTAGTCCAGCGGTGTTAAATCACAAGATCTTGGAGGCCAATTCACAGGTCCAAAACGTGAAATTAGGCGGTCACCAAACGTGTCTTTCAATAAATCGATTGTGGCACGAGCTGCGTGACATGTTGCGCCGTCTTGTTGGTATGATTTAATGTAATGCCACAAGATTATCTTTCGAATAAAAAAAAATTCATGTCAATCGAATAATCCATCGTTGTTTTATTGCAATTTAAAGTTCTATACCTCTAAAAAAAAACACCGTTATAACAACGTGCTTACGTATACATAATATTCAGATTAATTTCAATGTATGGATGATAGTGCGACGTACGGCGTAGTTAGGCACACAAAATATCCAAACGCATGATCGAATGTTATATATATACGTCACTGTCTTTATGAAAAAAACAGCGTGCAATATTTTTCTAAACCTGTTTAAAAAAAAATAACACTAGGTACTTTTTATTTTTATTTTGGGTTTCACCCCTTATTTCATAAAATTGGTAAATATGTAAACCAATATGTGTAAATAATATCTAAGATATAAATAAAATAAATATTTAAATACATAAAATAAAATTTTTGGCCCCTAATTTAAGTTCTACCCTACGATTCGCGACTCCAAATAACAATGAGACATATGGTGACGGTTTGGTAAATTAAACAGAAGCGTATATATGTATAATATTTGTAGAGTGTTGTGCTGCAGTTTATCTGAATTAAGACGTATTTTTAAATATAGTGACTTAAATACAGTGTTTTTTTTTTGCCGAAATATTGTTTGAACAGATAAATATTAAGAAAAAACTTCTGAAATATACGCTTCTCATCGGCTATCAACTTTCGAATGCAGCGCCACCACCTTAGTTTGAGTCGCGAATACTGTAGTCTGTGACTCTGCGATTCGCACGGCCTGCTACATACAAAAATTAATATAAGCAGCTGCTTGTGAATTAGTAATTTTGTTAATTTGGTATTAGTAATATTATTAGAAGGGTTTTATATTAGGAATGAATATGAATCACAGTACAGGTTGTGATTTACACCCTGATGTGGACAGTGGTATTATTAAAAAAGAGATTGATATTAAGATAGAATTTGAAGATACTGATGAACAACACGATAATATTACCTCAAACATTTTCTTAACAGAGCAGATCTACATCAAGTCTGAACCTGTGGGTACCTTTAAATGTGAAGATGATCTGGAGAGTGGAGCTGTCGCAAACACTGGTCAGTAGATTTATAGTATGTATCGTAAATACGAGATTTCAACCAAGAATGCATTTTATCGTTCTGAAAATACAAAATTGTTGAAAGGATGTTATTTACGAAACGCGGTTACTGAAGTTTGATTTACTGATTTCTGACCAAAACAATCAAGATCGAATAATAGTTTTTCTCGGTTTCTTACTCCCATCGACTTTTTTTTGGCTCGAAACTACTCTCTTCTATTTACGGTTCATATTATAGTTCCATTGATGGCTCTGTTATTAATTAATGTTAACAAGTTTTGGGCGCAATTAACTTTTTAAGAAATGTATTTGAAACATTGATATCAAACTGCATATATTATTTTTTATTATTATTTACAGTTTTGGGAGAAAGCAGCTAACATAGCTGGTTATACTCCCGAGTATATAAATGAACACACGAGTGATAATTATACATTACAATAGTAAGAAATATATAGGTTAGCTTGCAGAGATATGAAATTTAAAGCACAAATAACAGTTCTTAACAATTTAAAACACTTTCAACGAAACAGTCCATCTGCGACATTCCATAAAAAGTCCATAACGTAATTCATTCCACATAGACAATGCGAACTACACTTATCTTATAAATATAAGCTCTGTGTCAATTTTCTTCTTAAATGAGTTTATATTTCTTGATTCAATAGCTGACACGGAAAGATTATTCCACTTGTCCGCTAGTCGATTTGAGAAAAAGTTTTGCTTGATTAGCAGACGAAATTTATCTTTCTTCAGTTTGGCGCTGTGATTTCTCAATCGAGAGTTAGTATTTCTGATAAAGATGCTGGTAATAGCTTATATATTATTTATATATTCTACTATGTTTAATTAAATTTAATGTATATTTCATTTTCTTATGCATTAGATATAAATCAAAGTTAATTCACTAATGAGGCGGACCTATGTAGATAGTATATTAATGAGACGGAACCGTTCCTTTCATGTCATTATTTTGAGGCATGAACGTTGTTTAGGCCTGAAATGAAAGAATAGCGATATTTGGAGAAACCATTAGACAGTACAAAAAAGAGCTACTCCATTTGCCTTGTACTGCATTCTAATGTTTGAACGGCTTATATATTTTGAACATGCAGGTAACTTTGTGAGATAATACAGTGCGATCATTAATTCTTGAGTGTTATGTAATACTTGACAGAAACATTTAGTCATCAAACTTATTTCTAAGGACATGTACACAGGCGTATATTCGATTTTTATTACTGTATACGAATTACTTATTAAATGACCAAAGTTTTTCTCTACACGCCAATGAGTTGTTAACAGATATTAAGTTAGCAACGGATTTTCTTTGTTCCTGGGTTAAGTTCGGACTAACAATGTAAACTAATTGGGTCCTTCTTAAGGTGTGATTTTCTGCTGTGAATTAGAATACAGTTTTGATATTTTTAAACCCATTATTTACCGTTATGTAACGCTCTTTGTTACTGTTTTTGGTCATTTTCCATGTTCGATATCTAATAGTACACATCTTGCTAAATCACCGTAATTGTTTAACATTTAGGTTTTAGCATTAAAATTTTATTCCTACCCAAAAGTTATGTACCTCATGGGCACCATTTTCACTATTTCACATTAAATCTCTGAATTATTTGGCAGTTTTTACTTCAGTTTTAATGTCAACGTCGGGAAAACAACTGTCCATAGCTTTTTACTAAACATTACGCAGATTCCATCTCCCTTATATCCATAACATCATTCATTTAACCTATGTCATTCGGTTAACATGTCGATAAGCAACTGTATATCTTCACTTCTCCCAAAGGCTTTTAACATCTCTTAATGTAGCTACCTATGAGTCTCAAGATATTTTGATGTTACACACCAAAGTTGTTTATTCATCTTGTATTATAATAGAGTAGGTAACTATTTATCTATATACATTTTATAAGTTAATTATTGTAATGCTATTTCATCACTTAAAGGACTAAATATTATTTAGCGAGGCGTTTTTATCTTATAATAAATATTTTATTTATCTAACAAGCCGTTCGAGTTTTATTTAATTTTATATTCATTGGTCATTACATGCTCTACATTTTTAATACTGTTATTAATATTTTATTGTCATAGTTATTTCAGGCGAACATCAGAAATGATTAGTGAACATTTTAAATGAAATATGTATGTATTATATTTGACTGTGAGATATTTATTTCAAATTCCACAGATGAAGCTACAGATGTATATCATGATAACACGAACACGGAAATGATAGACGTCAAGTCTGAACCTGTGGACATCAGTGATTGTGAAGAAAATATGCTAGAGGGTGCAGATGTCACTAGCACTGGTCAGTAGAGCTTTCTTTATTGATGATTATGTATGTTTAGGTCACTTTAGTTCAGAGGAATAATGCGGTTCTCGTTTTTCATGAACTTTATGAGAATTGGTAAATCTTGGCTTGCGCACACGGCTTAGCCCTATCACTTGAAGATATACCCAGGGACTTTTTAAAGGTCTCCCTGGCTACTAGTTCTACAATCTCTTTAGGTACTTCCAGAACACGCAAACTGTTCATGTTAGAAGCTGATAAATTGTTTTTTAATCAAACAGTTGTATGTCACAAGGTCTAGGTGTCGGAATCCTAACCTGGGGTTACCTATATTATATTATTTATCAAGTCATTTTGAAGAACATTCTAAGCTGTATACATAAAACTATAATTAGTAACTGCGTATTTATATTTCAGAGAGTCATATATCATATCATCTGCTGATGATATATCCCAGTATAACTCCAATTCTAACATCATCATCACTGAGGAGATCGATATCAAATCTGAATGTGAAGATGACGGTAGAATGGATTATAGTTTGCTAGTTGTAGTTATATATTATTATAATTTATTCAATAAATCATTTAATTCCCATTGGATTTTCATAAAGACTCGGACTAGTTGAAAAACATGACATCCTCGATTCTAGCTGAACTAAGCTACATAATTGCCCGAGAAAGAGGTCGTGTAGTGGAGTACGCGCTAGTTCTAGATCATGTTATTCCCCAATAGACCGGCTTTCATTTATGTAGCTTTATATGCAGCTGATCGAGTCGCTACACTAAGCTTAAGTTATCGCGCGTCTTCGTTAGACTGTTAAGAGTTTTTCTTTTAAATTTCTTTTATCTAAAATCCTTATACTTTAGACCTTAGAATATCGGTATAATATTCTCCAGTAGATCCTTGAAAGGTAGTTATTATTCTTTGTCGCTCCACGAATCCTGGAAAACAAAACATTTATGTGGGGATTCATGCATAAATACAAAGGGAATATGTGTGATAAAAGTTTCTTTAAAATTTTATTGAAAGTGAAGGCGTCTGTAGTCATTAGTAAATTGGCATTAATGACATTTTTTATAAAATGTACTGAATTATTAGTAATATTTTCCCTATGTACATTCTCAAACTGGAATAATGATCATCTGTAATCGCTGACCTCATAGTTGACGTAATAAGAATCGAAATGATAGTGTTTATAGGTCCAGGCCAGACCTGATTGGACTGCACACTTTGTTTATATAGTTAGCTGTCATCAGTTGTCAGTATTGCATGCAAAATGAGCACGTCACTTAAACATATTTGGTGTATTATATTACAGAAAAAATAAAATACAATTTCTATCTACGAGCAGTATTTTATCAATCATTGGGCTTGTAATCATCGTATTCCGGGTTGTATTACCTGGGCCCATTCTCTTTCTCTCTGTCTCTCTCTTTTTTTCTCTGTCTTACCTTGCTTACCCCTTGTGAGATGCTGCAGTGTTGCGAGGCCCCTTAAAGCCATTTGATAGCAAATATAAAATAAAATAATAAAAATAAATAAATTTGAGAACAACCAGTGCATAAGGGTTTGTAATAAAAATGGAGAAAAATGCCCCTTACTGCGGGAGCTTATGGTTAGGGATACGGCGGACACATTACGGTCAGACTTCGTTGGCTAGCTGACGTCGACTGCCACTTAAGAACCCAAAACTCGGGCGGCGTCGATTCGTTTCGGAAGTGCAGAGAAAATGTAAGAACCCACATACAAAAATAAGGCTAAATAGGCACATGTAGTAAAAGTTCATATTAGAAATTAACTTTATTGCTACAACAAATTTTTCTTCTCTTTAATCATAGCAAATTTGTTTACAGTTAGCGGAACATCTTCCAGTAAACCAGCTAAGAGTTACGAGTCGTTGACCTTGAACAAGTATAAACAATCCACAACAAGATCATCGCGTCTCATTACAGACAAACTAATCCGTTCTGGAAGCAGACCTTTTAAATGTGATCAGTGCGATAAAGTATTTTCACAGTCATCCCATCTCACTAAGCACGAACGTTCACACTCAGGAGAGAAACCATTCAAATGTGATCAATGTGATAAGGCATATTCAATTTCTTCACATCTTACTTGTCACAAACGAATACATTCTGGAGAGAGGCCATTTAAATGTGATCAGTGTGATAAAGCATTTTCAATGTCTTCACATCTTGTTTGTCACAGACGAATACATTCTGGAGAGAGGCCATTCAAATGTGATCAATGTGATAAGGCATTTTCACATTCTTCACATCTTGTTTGTCACAAACGAATACATTCTGGAGAGAGACCATTTAAATGTGATCAGTGTGATAAAGCATTTTCACAGTCCTCAGCTCTCACTATTCACGAACGAGTGCACTCAGGAGAGAAGCCATTCAAATGTGATCAGTGTGATAAAGCATTTTCACAGTCATCGTATCTCATTTTACACAAGCGAATACACTCTGGAGACTATCCATTCAAATGTAACCAGTGTGATAAAGCATTTTTAATTTCTTCACATCTTGTTTGTCACAAACGAATACATTCTGGAGAGAGGCCATTCAAATGTGATCAATGTGATAAGGCATTTTCACATTCTTCACATCTTGTTTGTCACAAACGAATACATTCTGGAGAGAGACCATTTAAATGTGATCAGTGTGATAAAGCATTTTCAAGATCATCCAATCTCACTAAGCACGGACGACTACATTCAGGAGAGAAGCCATTCAAATGTGATCAGTGTGATAAAGCATTTTCACAGTCATCATATCTCATTGTACACAAGCGAATACACTCTGGAGACTATCCATTCAAATGTAACCAGTGTGACAAAGCATTTTTAATTTCTTCGCATCTTGTTTGTCACAAACGAATACATTCTGGAGAGAGGCCATTCAAATGTGATCAATGTGATAAGGCATTTTCACATTCTTCACATCTTGTTTGTCACAAACGAATACATTCTGGAGAAAGACCATTTAAATGTGTTCAGTGTGATAAAGCATTTTCACAGTCGTCATATCTCACTAGTCACAAACGAATACATTCTCTAGAGAGACCATTTAAATGTGATCAGTGTGATAAAGCATTTTCAATGTCATCCAGTTTCACTAGGCACAGACGCCTTCATTCAGGAGAGAAGCCATTCAAGTGAGGTCAGTGTGATAAAGTATTTTCACAGTCATCAGCTCTAACTTATCACAAGAGAACATATTTTGGAAAGAGGACATTTTAATATGATGTATTAAATTATAAGAAAGTATTTTCTGATATATCAGTTCTTATTAGTCGTTGACATACAAATTCTTTAGGAAAACTTTTTGAAAGTGCCTATTGCAATTCGCGAGTGAAACTAACGTTGGCGGCGCTGCGTACAACAGCTGATGGCGGACGAGAAACGTATATGTCAGAAGTTTTTTCTTGATATTTATCTGTTCAAACAATATTTCGGCAAAAAAGCACTGTATTTAAATCACTATATTTTAAAATACTTCTTAATTCACATAAACTGCAGCATAACACGATACAAATATCCAAATATACGCTTCTGTTTAATTTAGCCAGTCACCACCAGATGTCTCACTGTTATTTGCAGTCGCGAATAAAGCACCTAAAGCAAAGAATTTTGGTTCGACCATAGAGACATAGAGCGAACGTAAGCAAGGCTTTTGGACGAGGCAAGTGTAGCAGGATGGGGCGGGGGAAACAGACAGCTACCATATTTGTTTTGGCTAAAACATTAGCCTATATCAATTTAATATCAGCATTATGTTTTCTGTTTGTTCTTATTTTTTGAACTAGGAGTGAAATAGGATTCAAATAATATTTTACATAAACAAATATTAAAAATAAAATGGTCATCAAAAAGTTTTATTTATTTGCTTAATATTAATGCATTTAAATTAAGTCATATATGTACTTTGTTGTATATTTTAGAAAACATATTAAAATATAACAAATGCTGATAAGTTTTTCAACAGATAAAAGTATTAATAAACTTGAATGAGTTTCAAATACAGCAACTCATTTCTTCTGCTAGAAGCTGATTCTTGATTTTAGTATAACTACGATTTGTACACGCAAATGAACAATAATTAACCATTTGTAATTTTTAATTTATATTGTATCTACACAATTAAATCTCGAAGAAAATAACAAAACAGTTGTACCTAACCTTAAACTATGAAAACTATAATAAATTATTCTAGGGGTACGTTCCAGAACCTATGGAGTTTACTCTAAACTTAACTCTGAGTTTAGTAAGATCGTTCCAAAACATTCGAGATTCCGGTTTGAGTTAACCCTAGAGTTTACTCTTTTAACTCTACTTGCTAGGTGGGTAATATTCAAGGCGTATAGATTCTAGAGGTTGTCTTATATGGACATGACCTACGCAACGTCATGTGAGCCGTGACGTCAGTGCCAGTCCTAGGAGTATATCGTAATACACATTATAAGCGTTTCACCTCACATTTATAGTAAAAATAACACGTAATTAAGAAAAACAATATTATTTTAAACAATAATAATATTTTACAATGTTTTAGGATTACCAATTACATAAATATACAATTACATAAAGATTGTTCCCTTAAAAGTAACTGTAAAAGAAAAATCTAAAATTAAATCGTAATTTGCATTTAGATTTAAATTGATTTAAGTAAGAATTATTTTTAATTTCCAGAAGCAGTTCATTTAATAATTTAATACCATTATTGAAAATATAATTTAATGTATGCTATTTTTTATGTATTTTTTAATATTTACAAATATTTTTATTTTGCTAATAAAATTTAAAAGTGAATAGTTACCTAAGGCTGTAATTGGTTAATTAAATGATACATGGATAGGTGGGCAAGTAGAAACAAGATAACATAATGAAAATTATTTTATTTTTTATGATAAATACCGCAACAACAAAATGTATTTAAGTATAAGCTATTCCAAACCTTTAAGCGGACCGAATGGAATTTAATTTTTTTTAAGATCAGAAGCTAATTTTTTAATGTTTGAAGTTGGGTTTTGCTAAACAAAATGATCAAAGGCTTCAATTAAACGTAAACAGTTACTAGAATTCAAAATTTTGTTCCGCTTAAAACTAATGAAACAGGCTATAACTTATATATACATATAATTTTATATGTTGTGTTTCATTTTGTAATACGTAACTAGATCTGATGATTTTAGTGACTTGTGGTGTGTACAGACTGATGTATCCATGTGAACAAATACTATGATAATATAATAAATGTATTGTAAATATACAACATAAAAAATGAACTATCCCTGTTAGTTACGTATCACAAAATGAAACATATTATACAGTAAAAATAAAAATAATTTTAATATTCAGAATTTCATTATTATTATTACTATTAATCAGGTACATTAAACATATAAACAAAAGATTGGATAAAAATTATTCCTATATGCTATAAAATAAAATAAATAAATAAAATAATAAAAAAATAAATAAAATAAAAGAAATTTATACAAGTTTTTTTAATTTTTTTAGAAGTTTTTGAACGATCTTTTTCTGTTTCGCACTTACTCTTTTTATTTTCCTTTGCTTCTCCTTGTTTTAAATTTAAATATTTAATCCTTATAAATAATCTTTGTTGTATCACATCACTGAAATAACCGTTTACGTTAGACAGTTAAATAAATACTATTTTCTATCTGATTTTGTTAATACTTCCAATAAAACTTTCCTGGATTTCGTTAAAATTAGTTGAACAATACAATAAATCCTCAAATATTATTAAAAGTTTTCGGCAATACTCAAAACTGAAGCAAAAAATGAACTATTACAATACTAACAACACGTTTATTGCAGTACAAGGACTGGCACTGACGTTATAGGGATTTGCAGCTAAGCACCCTACCATCTGGTGAGCGTTTCATGAACTTGTGTACATCAGATAACATTTCGTTTTGTGTATTGGTTTTGTATGAAGTTTGTTTTTAAAGTTTTATTATAATCATTGAAAAATGTATAATACATATTGTTGTGTGCCTATGTGCAATTCGTTGCAAAGAAGAAACCCGGAAATATCGTTTCATTTGTTTCCACTAATATCAGACACCGTACGGTTCGAAACAAAATTGGGAAAGCAAGAGGTTAGGAATCGACGCGATGTTTAGATAAACAATTTAAAAATTGGAAAAAAAGTGAGCCCTTATATCAAAGTTTGCTCATTACATTTTAATGATAGTGACTACAAAAAATATTTTCAATTTTGTATTTATTATCGCATATCTTGAAAATTCCTGTTATTGTGTGTGGGTTTGTAATGCACAAGTTTGTAGGCATAATGCATAAATCTTTATGAACTCTGTTTTTTTCAGTGACTCCATACAATATTATATGCCCAGCATTGTAGATTTCTACCCCTTGGTAAACAACACGGGAATTATTATTTCCCCCAATATAGTTAAAATAATCGACAATGGAAAACCGCCATAACTTAAAACCAGATCACAAAATGTAGTATTTTAGATGTTTACAAGTAATGTCACTTCACAAAATCAGAAAATCCCAAACAATTATTTATTTTTTGTCGTTTTTTGATACACTTTTCGCTATTATATACTAGTAAATGTCAAGTGGTATCTGATTTAGAATGGTTTCAAAAAAATCCGCGTGGCGCTACGATCTTAAAATTTTTCCCCTATAGCTTACCCTCGCCGCATACCTACCCGCGCTCTCTATAAGCTGCACTATGAGACAACCTCTAGAATCTATAGGGGAAGTATTTTAAGATCGCAGTGCTATTTCTGCATACTTGGAACCTTCAAAATAGACATTCGTTACATATAAACAACGTGAATTTTAATGTTTACTGGTGGTTTTTGTAATTTTGCAACAATATTAATACTTGTTTATATGCAAATATATTTTAATGCAAACATTTTTTATAAAAAAAAAACGCGATAGAATGTCTATTTTTGTAGTTCCTAAAATCCCACCAGATATCATATCGCTTAACAATTTTTCCCTATTAGCCTTGGGTAATATTTACTCCCATGCGCAGAATGCGTACGCATAAAATGTAAGTTTTGACATATCGAAATTAACAGAAATTAATTATGGCAAACAGGAATTATGAGAAAAAAATCACAGAAATTCATGATTTTGAAATAAAAATGAAATCTTTTACTTAATTATAAATAGGTATTTATTATACAATAGTTTGTAAATATTTATTAAAATTACCGTTAATAGATATACGTTGCTGACTCAAATCAGCAGCAATAATACATACTTCCCTCTTCTTTTTATCCATCACTATTTAAAGATATTATTAATTATTTAAAATAATATGTCGTGTTGACAATATTTTAGCGGGAATTTTCATATAAGCACTCCTAACCTTAACATCGCTGTTCCAAAACATGATCACATGACCACATTATCTTAGAGTAAATTCAAACTCCAAGACTTATGTTTTGGAACGTACCCCCTGTACTATATTATTTATCCCTGTACCTCTTTTTTTGTTTTGTTTTGGGTTTGATCCCTTATTTCATAAAATTGGTAAATATATAAACCAATATGTGTACATAATATTTAAAATAGACCTAATTATTATAATATTTTCATTGTTATTATAATTTAAGCAAAAAAATATAATAAATAAATAAATACCTAAAATATAATTCTTGACCCCCTATTGCGGCTTAGGTCAAGAGTGCGACAAAAAAAAAAAAAATTAAGTTGGGAACACTGAATTTTTGCCAACTGTAATGAGTTACTAGTTACTAGAAGTTATCCCTATTACACGATAACAATGATGAAATTATTGATTTTATTATAATTTTAGTTCCATAAAATTCCAATATAGTACTCTTATAACACATATAATATCATTCCATTTCCTACAGTAGTACTACTATATTTTTAACGATTACCTTCAAATAATAAATTTTAGTTCTACAGATTTTGCCTCTACAATGTTACCACTAGATAAAAGTGAAATGTTTTTCCACTTTTTTTTTGTAATATTGTCGTAATGCACGCAAAATAGCGCGCACTACAAATTAAAATCTGTTTTTATTATACACTAATTTATAATTAAGTACTTTAATTGAACATATTGATCTATGAAATACGTTTCTATTATTGTAAAGCGAATATTACTTGGAATTTGAGAGAAAACAAATATATAGATTATTAATATAGTTTAAGAAAAACATTAAACTGAAGATCAAAAGTGTTAGAGGCCAAGAATAAATACGCCAATAATAATTCGAAATAAATATCTCGAATATTAAAGACATTTAATTAAAACGCCTTACATAATAAGTGATATTTTTAAATCTGATATATCAGTAGAATATAATTTTACCTACGATAACCTGGTCTACGAGATATGCATGGAAATTTAGAACATTTAACTCTTTAACTGATTTATTTTTATACATTTTTGCAATGAATTTGTAATCAGTGATTCTTAAACTCTGGTCCGCGGGTAAAGGCCTTTAAGTGATTAAATTTGTTTTATATTGGAACTAGAAACTGTACAACTGCGGATTGGATGTACCTGAATGATATTAATTATAAAAAGGAAATATGTAAATCCATTATATTTAAAATAACATACATACAGCGACTTGAAAAAGAGGATAGTGAGACAACTATAGTCTGCATACAAATTATATTTAACCAGAACTGTAAAATAATGATTATTTTTGTAATCAACTATTTGTGGAAAACCATTACTCATATAACCGCAATCAGAAATTTGATTGAAATTACCTAAATAAACAAAATAAAAAATTCTTGATTAGAAATATTCAAAAAGTAATCAAATCTTTACAAAACTATGTTAAAATTTGGAATTTTTCATATTCTCAAAATATTTAGGTCTACGACCAACATCACTCTTAATTTTCGCTTCCCTCGAAATAAAACATTCATATAAATAATAATCAATACACTTTAATATTCTAAAAAAACATAAACTTCTTCTTACATTAATCTTCACAAAATATTACAATGTAAAAATATATTTAACATACAGGTTTATTATTTGAAAACATTTATCGTACGTATATGCAGGGCATATATTCAAAATAATAAACCAGTTAGATAAAAAAAATAAATAAAACACTAAAAAATCTGACGAGAAAAAAAAATTAACTGTAGTTGTAGCCCTAATTATTTTAATAATTATCATACAATTTGTTGATTTTTAAAAATTGTTGATGTGGTCATTTGCCAAAAGTAGAAACTAAATCTTTTTCTGTACCTGTTATCCCACTATTCATTTTAACAACTAGTATGGAAGTATTTCAATATTTTAAGAACTGATATGCTCGTACCGGTTGAATATCGTCACTGCATATATTTAAGTATTTATTACAATATATATAGCTTAACACAATGGTATGCGAATTTTCGTGACGGAATGTCATGACAATGTTTATTTAATAATTTAAAATAAAAATACGCCGTTAACCTGCCAAAATTAAGGTAAGCTTAGAATTGCAATAAGGCGTTTACGAAAACTCTACCGGTAGATACCGGGAACATCAACTGTGTTCGAAAACAAGTTCGGTGAAGGTGTATAAGCATGTAGCTGTTTACCGACCGGTAGATTTCCTGGGGAAGATTTACTATACCCCACTCAACATAACCTTATTCTAGCTAAACTATTCTAACATAACTGGTATTCTAGCTAAAGCCTAGCCTAACCTAACCTTTTTAAGGATTATTTAAGCCTTCTGTATACAGAAGTGCTTTATGTGCTGCCTCTATAGAGGCAGCACATAAAGTTATGTTCAGTGGGGTATAGTAAAGATTGGCCAATGTACCATATCCACCGGTAGAGTTTTCATAAACGCCTAGTGATTTGGCCAAGATACACTTTAGGTATGCATATCTTATTATATAAAAAGAATGCTGTTTGGATAGCAGGATCACCAGACCTGTATCTTTTTCACTAGTTTATTGCACTTTCATTTATTATTTAATTATTAAAATTAATTTAGTTAACTACAACTTTCGTTATGTCTTTCCATTTGAATCCGGTCGCAGTAGCACTACAATTATTTTAAGTCGCAGCAAGAAAACCTTTTTCACTGTGCCCAGCACGTATTTTCTCGTTCTGATATTATAGTCCAGGCCTTATTGTGTTACATCGGACAATGTTTCTTTGTTCCTCATTTTTTATCACATTTGACCATCTTATATCAAGATTCATTGTAAGCAACGGTTTTGAAAAATTTCGCAAAAATAATCTGGAATACAGAAAAATATTTAAAAAGTTTCCGTCAGTAGTCAAAACCAATATTTTTTAATAATAAATAGTTTAAATGTCATTTAAAACATTTCAATTTATTATAATATCTACATACATTAATTATTTAAAATATGTACATATGTTTATTTAAGGTTAAACAATAAATGACATATGTATCAAAATTTTACTAGTAGTTCTAAGTTTATAATAATAAGGTCTAAATTAATATTATATATAAACAAACCATATGTATTGATGTAATTTACTTTCTAATTAATGTTATTTATTAAATTGTTTACAAAATACTTCAAAATGAATTAAATATTACATGAATAAGTTAAATTAATTTACGGATTTTAGAAATGTTATCCAATAAACACGAGTCTGTGCCAAATGTGCGACAGATGATAAGGAAAGTGTTCCCAACTTCGAAATAATAAAATAATATGTGAAAAATAAAAGCCGTGTTTATTGGATAACATTTCTAAAATCCGTAAATTAATTTAACTTATTCATGTAATATTTAATTCATTTTGAAGTATTTTGTAAACAATTTAATAAAGAACATTAATTAGAAAGTAAATTACATCAATACATATGGTTTGTTTATATATAATATTAATTTAGACCTTATTATTATAAACTTAGAACTACTATACTGCGTTCAAAGGTGAGTTTGCAGTACAGCTCTTATGGCAAATGGGAGCGGTGTTGCCAAATGTTGTAAAAGTGTCAAATGTGTCAATTATAATAATATGAAAAACTCGTACAATTTACAAACATCAACTCTTATAAAACTCAAAATAACACTCCACAAAAACAAATGGCCATTTGTAGAATACTGCGTCTTGACAGATCAGCGCGTTTTAGAGCTGGCAACGTCGACAAGCAAGAAAAGGATAGTGTCATTGTGTAAACCCATTAGAGAGTATGAAAAAGAACTACTCCATATGCCCTGTACTGCAAACTCACCTTCGAACGCACTATAGTAAAATTTTGATACATATGTCATTTATTGTTTAACCTTAAATAAACATTTGTACATATTTTAAATAATTAATGTAAGTAGATATTATAATAAATTGAAATGTTTTAAATGACATTTAAACTATGAAACATTTTGACTACTGAGAGAAAGTTTTTAAATATTTTTCTGTATTCCAGATTATTTTTGCGAAGTTTTTCAAAACCGTTGCTTACAATGAATCTTGATATAAGATGGTCAAATGTGATAAAAAATGAGGAACAAAGAAACACTGTCCGATGTAACACTATAAGGCCTGGACTATAATATCAGAACGAGAAAATACGTGCTGGGCACAGTGAAAAAGGTTTTCTTGCTGCGACTTAAAATAATTGTAGTGCTACTGCGACCGGATTCAAATGGAAAGACATAACGAAAGTTGTAGTTAACTAAATTAATTTTAATAATTAAATAATAAATGAAAGTGCAATAAACTAGTGAAAAAGATACAGGTCTGGTGATCCTGCTATCCAAACAGCATTCTTTTTATATAAAAAGATATGCATACCTAAAGTGTATCTTGGCCAAATCACTAGGCGTTTATGAAAACTCTACCGGTGGATATGGTACATTGGCCAATCTTTACTATACCCCACTGAACATAACTTTATGTGCTGCCTCTATACAGAAGGCTTAAATAATCCTTAAAAAGGTTTGGTTAGGCTAGGCTTTAGCTAGAATACCAGTTATGTTAGAATAGTTTAGCTAGAATAAGGTTATGTTGAGTGGGGTATAGTAAATTTTCCCAGGAAATCTACCAGTCGGTAAACAGCTACATGCTTATACACCTTCACCGAACTTGTTTTCGAACACAGTTGATGTTCCCGGTATCTACCGGTAGAGTTTTCGTAAACGCCTTATTGCAATTCTAAGCTTACCTTTATTTTGGCAGGTTAACAGCGTATTTTTATTTTAAATTATTAAATAAACATTGTCATGACATTCCGTCACAAAAATTCGCATACCATTGTGTTAAGCTATATATATTGCAATAAATACTTAAATATATGCAGTGACGATATTCAACCGATACGAGCATATCAGTTCTTAAAATATTGAAATACTTCCATACTGGTTGTTAAAATGAATAGTGGGATAACAGGTACAGAAAAAGATTTAGTTTCTATTTTTGGCAAATGACCCCATCAACAATTTTTAAAAATCAACAAATTGTATGATAATTATTAAAATAATTAGGGCTACAACTACAGTTAATTTTTTTTTTCTCGTCAGATTTTTTAGTGTTTTATTTATTTTTTTTATCTAACTGGTTTATTATTTTGAATATATGCCCTGCATATACGTACGATAAATGTTTTCAAATAATAAACCTGTATGTTAAATATATTTTTACATTGTAATATTTTGTGAAGATTAATGTAAGAAGAAGTTTATGTTTTTTTAGAATAATAAAGTGTATTGATTATTATTTATATGAATGTTTTATTTCGAGGGAAGCGAAAATTAAGAGTGATGTTGGTCGTAGACCTAAATATTTTGAGAATATGAAAAATTCCAAATTTTAACATAGTTTTGTAAAGATTTGATTACTTTTTGAATATTTCTAATCAAGAATTTTTTATTCTGTTTATTTAGGTAATTTCAATCAAATTTCTAATTGCGGTTATATGAGTATTGGTTTTCCACAAATAGTTGATTACAAAAATAATCATTATTTTACAGTTCTGGTTAAATATAATTTGTATGGAGACTATAGTTGTCTCACTATCCTCTTTTTCAAGTCGCTGTATGTATGTTATTTTAAATATAATGGATTTACATATTTCCTAATTTCCTTTTTATAATTAATATCATTCAGGTACATCCAATCCGCAGTTGTACAGTTTCTAGTTCGAATATAAAACAAATTTAATCACTTAAAGGCCTTTACCCGCGGACCAGAGTTTAAGAATCACTGATTACAAATTCATTGCAAAAATGTATAAAAATAAATCAGTTAAAGAGTTAAATGTTCTAAATTTCCATGCATATCTCGTAGACCAGGTTATCGTAGGTAAAATTATATTCTACTGATATATCAGATTTAAAAATATCAGTTATTATGTAAGACGTTTTAATTAAATGTCTTTAATATTCGAGATATTTATTTCGAATTATTATTGGCGTATTTATTCTTGGCCTCTAACACTTTTGATCTTCAGTTTAATGTTTTTCTTAAACTATATTAATAATCTATATATTTGTTTTCTCTCAAATTCCAAGTATTATTCGCTTTACAATAATAGAAACGTATTTCATAGATCAATATGTTCTTACTTATATGTTCAATTAAAGTATTTAATTATAAATTAGTGTATAATAAACATTTTAATTTGTAGTGCGCGCTATTTTGCGTGCATTACGACAATATTACAAAAAAAAGTGGAAATACATTTCACTTTTATCTAGTGGTAACATTGTAGAGGCAAAATCTGTAGAACTAAAATTTATTATTTGAAGGTAATCGTTAAAAATATAGTAGTACTACTGTAGGAAATGGAATGATATTATATGTGTTATAAGAGTACTATATTGGAATTTTATGGAACTAAAATTATAATGAAATCAATAATTTAATCATTGTTATCGTGTAATAGGGATAACTTCTAGTAACTAGTAACTTCTCATTACAGTTGGCAAAAATTCAGTGTTCCCAACATATTTTTTTTTTTTTTGTCGCACTCTTGACCTAAGCCGATAAACACGGCTTTTATTTTTCTCATATTATTTTATTATTTCGAAGTTGGGAACACTTTCCTTATCATCTGTCGCACATTTGACACAGACTCCCCTATTGTAAGTTCTACTCTATGATTCGCACGGCCTGCTACATAAAAAAATTAATAAAATCAGCTGCTTGTGCTATTAGTAATTTTGTTAATTTGTTATTAGGAATATTATTAGAAAGGTTTTACATTAGGAATGAATATGAATCACAGTACAGGTTGTGATTTACACCCCAATGTGGACAGTGGTATTATTAAAAAAGAGATTGATATTAAGATAGAATTTGAAGATACTGATGAACAACGCGATAATATCACCTCAAGCATTATCTTCACAGAGCAGATCTACATCAAATCTGAACCTGTGGGCACCTTTAAATGTGAAGATGCACTGGAGAGTGGAGCTGTCGAAAACACTGGTCAGTAGATGTATAGTATGTTCCGTAAATACCACATTTCAACCAAGAATGCGATTTATCGTTCTGAAACTTACAAAATTGCTGAAAGGATGTTATTTACGAAACGCGGTTACTGAAGTTTGCTAGACTGATTACTCACCAAAACAACCAAGATCGAGGTTGATACTAGTTTTTCTCGGTTTCTTACTCCGTGCCGTGTATCCGATTTTTATTACTGTATACGAATTCATTATTAAATGAAAAAAGGTTTCTCCACACGCCAATGAGTTATTAACAGATATTAAGTTGGCAACGGATTTTCTTTGTTCCTCGGTTAAGTTCGGACCAACGAAATAATAATAATAATAACAACTTTATTTAGCATATCTGCTGTATAAACATCTTATAAAATTTACAAAAATTTATATAAATTAAAACTTTTGTATAAATCTTTCATAAGCTAATATTTTGTAAAAAATACAATTGTGCTCTTAATTTTATGACTTAATTACTAACTTACTAACTCTACAATTTTAGTCTTAAAATTATTAATTTTTTTAATACTTTTAATTTCCTCCGGTAAATTATTATACTTAATAATAGCACTAAAAAATAAAGAATTTTGACTTTTTTTATATTTTTTCCCTTCCAAATAATAATTATTTTTTGCTTCTAGTGTTATGTTCATGGACTTCTTTATGTGTTATTAACATATTCTTGAAATAAGAAGGCATTAAACCTATTCTGATTTTGTGAATAAATGTTAATGCCTTCATCTCACAGAATCTCTTCACGTTAACCCACTTCAACCTTGTTAACATTGCGGTAACACTAGTATACCTGTCACAGTTTAATATCACACGCATAGCTTTATTCTGCAGGAGTTGTGATTGGATCTTTGAATCTGATTGGATCTTTTTTAAGTTGGTATTTTCAGCTGTGAATTAGAATACAGATTTGATATTTTTAAACCCATTGTTTACCGTTATATAACGCTCTTTGTTACCGTTTTTTGGTCATATTCCATGTTCGATATCTAATAGTACACATCTCGCTAAATTTGACTAATTGATACACATTTGGGTTTTAGAATTTAAATTATATACCTATCCAAGAGCATCATTTTCACTATTTCACATTGAATCTCTGAATTATTTGGCAGTTTTTACTTCAGTTTTAATGTTGACGTCGGGAAAAAACTGTCACATAACTTTTTACTAAAGCCTGGAACAGAATGCACAGCGCGCTACGCCGTCAGCGCGCCATCATTTGCGACGGCGTTGCTGAGAATGCCGTTGAATTTTCGCCTGCCCACAATGCACAAGTAGTCAAGTGTCACGTGATAACCTATATCTGTGTTAATACGTGCGCTTTCTTTTATTAAAAGTATAATGGATGATGAAGACTTGTGTGTGATGTTATTTATGTTGTATGCAAGTTATTTATACATACAAACACTTTACCATTCAGTAAAAACTGAGGTTAGGTGTTCTGCGTCAACGTTCAACGGCGTCAAAAGTTGGAAGTTGACGAACATTCAGTATCAACGGCGTTCGAACGCCGTAGGACGTTGTTCATTCTGTGCACTTGCGTAGTACAGCCTTGCTTTTAACTTTGCGCTGACAGTTTGCGCCGTCCAACGGCGTCAACGCGCCGTCAAACTCGTTGCATTCTGTTTCCCACTTAAGCATTACGCATATTCCATCTCCCTTATATCAGTAACATCAATTATCTAACCAACATCATTCGGTTAACATGTCGATGAACAACTGTATATCTTCACATTTCCCAAAGACTTTCAACATCTCTTAATGTAGCTACCTATGAGTCTCACGATATTTTGATGTTACACACAAAAGTTGTTTATTCATCTTGTATTATAATAGAGTAGGTAACTATTTATTAATATACATTTTATAAATTAACTATTGTAATGCTATTTCATCACTTGAAGGACTAAATATTATTTAGCGAGACGTTGTGATCTTATAATAAATACATTATCTAACAAGCCGTTCGAGTTTTATTTCATCATATATTCATTGGGCATTACATGCTCTACATTTTTAATACTGTTATTAATATTTTATTGTCATTGTTATCTCAGGCGAACATCAGCAATGATTAGTGAACATTTTAAATTAAATATGTATGTATTATAATGTAGATGGAGCTACAGATGTATATCCTGATAACACGATCACGGAAATGATTGACGTCAAGTCTGAAACTGTGGACACCAGTGATTGTGAAGCGAATATGCTAGAGGGTGCAGATGTCACCAGCTCTGGTCAGTAGAGCTTTCTTTATTGATGATTATGCATGTTTAGATCACTTTAGTTCAGAGGAATAATGAGGTCCTCGTTGTTCGTGAACTTCATGAGAATTGGTAAATCTTGGCTTGCGCACACGACTTAGCCCTATCCATTGAAGATATACCCAGGGACTTTTTAAAGGTCTTCCTGGCTACTAGCTCTACACTCTCTTTAGGTACTTCCAGAACACGCAAACTGTTCATGCTAGAAGCTGACAAATTGTTTTTTAATCAAAGAGCTGTATGTCACAAGGTTTAGGTGTCGAAATCCTAACCTGGGGTTTCCTTTATGACATTATTTATCAAGTCCTTTTAAAGAACATTCTAGGCTGTATATATAAAACTATAATTAGTAACTGTGTATTTATATTTCAGAGATTCGGAATACTCGGAAAACATATATTATATCATCTGCTGATGACATATCCCAGTATAACTCCAATTCTAACATCATCATCACTGAGGAGATCGACATCAAATTTGAATGTGAAGATGACAGTGAATATGAGCAGAGTGCAACTAGACGAAATACAGGTCCGTTAATAATTTAATATTATTGTGTTAGATGTAAGCTTCTAGCACTGCTATTTCCAGGTTCAATTTACTAATTACATGAATAGAAGTAGAATGAATTATAGTTTGCTAGTTGTAGTTTGTTAAAATTTACTCAATAAATCATTCAATTGCCATTAGGTTATTACAAAGACTCGGACTAGTTGAAAAACATGACATCCTCGATTCTAGCTGAACTAAGCTACATAATTGCCCGAGAAAAAGGCCGTGTAGTGGAGTATGCGCTAGTTCTAGGTCATGTTATTCCCCGATAGAGCGGCTTTCAGTTATGTAGCTGTATATGCAGCTGATGGAGTCGCTACATTAAGCTTTAGTTATCGCGCGACTTCGTTAAACTGTTAGAAGTTTTTCTTTTAAATTTCTTTTATCTAAAATCCTTATACACTAGACCTTAGAATATCATTATAAAATTACTATTAGGATCCTTGAAAGTCAATTATTCCTTGTCGCTCCACGAATCCTTGAAAACAAAACATTTATGTGGGGATTCATGCATAAAAACAAAGTGTGATAAAAGTTTCTTTAAAATTTTATTGAAATTGAAGGCGTCTGTAGTCATTAGTAAATTGGCATTAATGACATTTTCTATAAAATGTACTGAAACATTAGTAATATTTTCCCTATGTACATTCTCAAACTGGATTAATGATCATCTGTCATCGCTGACCTCATAGGTGACGTAATAATAATTGAAATGATAGTGTTTATAGGTCCAGGCCAGACCCGACTGGACTGCATACTTTGTTTATATAGTTAGCTGTCATCAGTTGTCAGTATTGCATGCAAAATGAGCACGTCACTTAAACATATTTTGTGTATTATATTACAGAAAAAATAAAATATAATTTCTATCTACGCGCAGAATTTTATCAAACATTGGGCCTGTAATTATCGTATTCCGGGTTGTATTACCTGGGCCCATTCTCTCTCTCTCTCTTTCTCAACGCCCTTGCTCACCCTTTGTGAGCTGCTGCAGTGTTGCGAGGCCCCTTAAAAGCCATTTGATAGCAAATATGAAATAGAATAATACAAATAATTAAATTTGAGAACAACTCCATAAGGGGTTATAATAAAAGGGGAGACTGGAACAAAAATGTTCCTTACTGCGGGGGTCTATGGTTAGAGATACGGCGGACACATTACGGTCAGACTTCGTTGACTAGCTGACGTCGACTGCCACTTAAGAACTCGAAACTCGAGCTGCGGCGATTCGTTTCGGTTGTCCAGAAAAAATGTAAGAACCCACCTATAAAAATATCGTAACATAGCCACATGTAGTAAAAGTTCATATTAGAAAATAACTTTATTGCAACAACTAAATTTTCGTTTCTTTAATCATAGCAAATTTGTTTACAGCTAGCGGAACATATTCCAGGAAACCAGTTAAGAGTTGTGAGTCGTTGACCTTGAACAAGTATAAACAATCCACAACAAGTTCATCCCGTCTCATTACAGACAAAGTAATCCGTTCTGGAAGCAGACCTTTTACATGTGATCAGTGCGATAAAGTATTTTCGCAGTCATCCCATCTCACTAAGCACGAACGTTTACACTCAGGAGAGAAACCATTCAAATGTGATCAATGTGATAAGGCATTTTCCATTTCTTCACATCTTGTTTGTCACAAACGAATACATTCTGGAGAGAGGCCATTTAAATGTGATCAGTGTTATAAAGCATTTTCAATTTCTTCACATCTTGTTTGTCACAAAAGAATACATTCTGGAGAGAGGCCATTCAAATGTGATCAATGTGATAAGGCATTTTCAAATTCTTCACATCTTGTTTGTCACAAACGAATACATTCTGGAGAGAGACCATTTAAATGTGATCAGTGTTATAAAGCATTTTCACAGTCATCCTCTCTAACTAGTCACCAACGAATACATTCATTAGAGAGGCCATTTAAATGTGATCAGTGTGATAAAGCATTTTCACGTTCATCGCATCTCACTAGTCACAAACAAATACATTCTGGAGAGAGGCCATTTAAATGTGATGAGTGTGACAAAGCATTTTCAATTTCTTCACATCTCGTTTGTCACAAGCGAATACATTCCAAGGAGAATCCATTCAAATGTGATCAGTGTGACAAAGCATTTTCAATTGCTTCACATCTTGTTTCTCACAAACGAATACATTCTGGAGAGAGACCATTTAAATGTGATCAGTGTGATAAAGCATTTTCACAGTCGTCATCTCTCACTAGTCACAAACGAATACATTCTCTAGAGAGGCCATTTAAATGTGGTCAGTGTGATAAAGCATTTTCACAGTCATCCAATCTCACTAAGCACGAACGACTACATTCAGGAGAGAAGCCATTTAAATGTGATCAGTGTGATAAAGCATTTTCAACTTCTTCACATCTTGTTTGCCACAAACGGATACATTCTGGAGAATATCCATTAAAATGTGATCAGTGTGACAAAGCATTTTCAATTTCTTCACATCTTGTTTGTCACAAACGAATACATTCTGGAGAGAGACCATTTAAATGTGATCAGTGTGATAAAGCATTTGCACAGTCGTCATCTCTCACTAGTCACAAACGAATACATTCTCTAGAGAGGCCATTTAAATGTGGTCAGTGTGATAAAGCATTTTCACAGTCATCCAATCTCACTAAGCACGAACGATTACATTCAAGAGAGAAGCCATTCAAATGTGATCAGTGTGATAAAGCATTTTCAATTTCTTCACATCTAGTTTGTCACCAACGAATACATTCTGGAGAATATCCATTCAAATGTAATCACTGTGACAAAGCATTCTTAAATTCTTCACATCTTGTTTGTCACAAACGAATACATTCTGGAGAGAGACCATTTAAATGTGATCAGTGTGATAAGGCTTTTTCACAGTCTTCATCTCTCACTAATCATAAACGAATACATTCTCTAGAGAGGCCATTTAAATGTGATCAATGTGATCAAGCATTTTCACAGTCATCCAATCTCACTAGGCACCAACGACTACATTCAGGAGAGAAACCATTCAAATGAGGTCAGAGTGATAAAGCATTTTCACAGTCATCAGTTCTAATTTATCACAAGAGAACACATTTTGGAAAGAGGACTAATATGATGTATTAAAGTATTTTAATGTATTAATAAGATATATTATGTATTAAATGTAAATTTCTATAGAAAATAAATAATAATAATAATAATATCTGATATATCAGTTCTTATTAGTCGTTGACATACAAATTCTTTAGAAAAACGTTTCGAAAGTGTCTATTGCAATAAAGCATCTAAAGCAAAGAATACTGGTTCGACCATAGAGCTAAGTGTAGCAGGGTGGGGCGGGGAAACAGACTGCCGCCATATTTGGCTTGGCTAAAACATTAGCTCATATCAATGTAATATCAGCATTATGTTTTCTGTTTGTTCTTAGTTTTTGAACTACGAGTGAAATAGAATTAAAATAATATTTTACATAAACAAATACTAAAAATAAAATGATCTTCAAAAAGTTACATTTATTTGCTTAATATTAACGCATTTAAATTAAGTTATATACTTTGTTGTATACTTTAGAAAACATATTAAATTATAACAAATACCGATAAGTTTTTCAACAGATAAAAGTGTTAATAAACTTGAATAAGTTTTAAATACAGTAACTCATTTCTTCTGCTAGAAGCTGATTCTTGATTTTAGTATAACTACGATTTGCACACGCAAATGAACAATAATTAACCAGCTGTAATTTTTAATTTGTATTGGATCTACACAATAAATCTCGAAGAAAAAAACAAAAAAGTTGTACCTAACCTTAACCCTTAAGCTACGGATATAGTATTTCCACAAAACCATCTGTCAGAACGCGTTAGATATTTGTAAAAATTAGTTTATGAGATTTCATACGGAATAATTTTCTTTTGTAACATAATGTAGTATCATAATGTTCCATGTATGGCATATTTTAAATATATTTTTTTATTAATTTTCCTATCAATAAGAACCAATTCCTAATGCCCATGAATTATTTCAGCCAAAAACAAAAATTCATGCCGTTAAGGGTTAAAATTTCATGTATATATGTTTATTATACAGCTGCATAATATACATGAATCATATCTTATAATAAAAAAAAAAAAAAATTGTCATTGAGCGACACCCGTATCCGAGTTAATCAGATCGCTTATTGACGACAACCGTACCTCACGAAAGTTTCGTTGCGTCGTCTATTGAGGACAGCCGTAGTTAAAGGGTTAAACAATTAAAATTATAATAAATTATTCCTGTGCTATATTATTTATTCCTGTACTTTTTTTTATTTTGGGTTTGATCCCATATTTCACAAAATTGGTAAATATATAATCCAATATGTGTACATAATATCTAAAATAGATTAAATTATTATATTATTTTCATTGTTATTAGTAATTTAAGCAAAAAAATAAAATGAATAAATACATAAAATAAAATTCTTGATCCATATTTCAAGTTCTACTAAATGATTCGCACGGCCTGCTACATACAAAAATTAATAAAATCAGCTGCTTGTGCTACTAGTAATTTTGTTAATTTGTTATTAGGAATATTATTAGAAGGGTTTTACATTAGGAATGAATATGAATCACAGTACAGGTTGTGATTTACACCCCAATGTGGACAGTGGTATTATTAAAAAAGAGATTGATATTAAGATAGAATTTGAAGATACTGATGAACAACACGATAATATTACCTCAAACATTATCTTACCAGAGCAGATCTACATCAAGTCTGAACCTGTGGATACCTTTAAATGTGAAGATGATCTGGAGAGTGGAGCTGTCGCAAACACTGGTCAGTAGATTTATAGTATGTATCGTAAATACGAGATTTCAACCAAGAATGCGATTTATCGTTCTGAAAATACAAAATTGTTGAAAGGATGTTATTTACGAAATGCGGTTACTGAAGTTTGATATACTGATTTCTGACCAAAACAATCAAGATCGAATAATAGTTTTTTTCGGTTTCTTACTCCCATCGACTTTTTTTTGGCTCGAAACTACTCTTTTCTATTTACGGTTCATATTATAGTTCCATTGATGGCTCTGTTATTAATTAATGTTAACAAGTTTCGGGCGCAATTAACTTTTTAAGAAATGTATTTGAAACATTGATATCAAACTGCATATATTATTTTTTATTATTATTTACAGTTTTGGGAGAAAGCAGCTAACATAGCTGGTTATACTCCCGAGTATATAAATGAACACACGAGTGATAATTATACATTACAATAGTAAGAAATATATAAGTTAGCTTGCAGAGATATGAAATTTAAAGCACAAATAACAGTTCTTAACAATTTAAAACACTTTCAACGAAACAGTCCATCTGCGACATTCCATAAAAAGTCCATAACGTAATTCATTCCACATAGACAATGCGAACTACACTTATCTTATAAATATAAGCTCTGTGTCAATTTTCTTCTTAAATGAGTTTATATTTCTTGATTCAATAGCTGACACGGAAATATTATTCCACTTGTCCGCTACTCGATTTGAGAAAAAGTTTTGCTTGATTAGCAGACGAAATTTATCTTTCTTCAGTTTGGCGCTGTGATTTCTCAATCGAGAGTTAGTATTTCTGATAAAGATGCTGGTAATAGCTTATATATTATTTATATATTCTACTATGTTTAATTAAATTTAATGTATATTTCATTTTCTTATGCATTAGATATAAATCAAAGTCGTTAATTCACTAATTAGGCGGACCTATGTAGATAGTATATTAATGAGACGGAACCGTTCCTTTCATGTCATTATTTTGAGGCATGAACGTTGTTTGGGCCTGAAATGAAAGAATATCGATATTTGGAGAAACCATTAGACAGTACAAAAAAGAGCTACTCCATTTGCCTTGTACTGCATTCTAATGTTTGAACGGCTTATATATTTTGAACATGCAGGTAACTTTGTGAGATAATACAGTGAGATCATTAATTCTTGAGTGTTATGTAATACTTGACAGAAACATTTAGTTATCAAACTTATTTCTAAGGACATGTACACAGGCGTATATTCGATTTTTATTACTGTATACGAATTACTTATTAAATGACCAAAGTTTTTCTCTACACGCCAATGAGTTGTTAACAGATATTAAGTTAGCAACGGATTTTCTTTGTTCTTCGGTTAAGTTCGGACTAACAATGTAAACTAATTGGGTCCTTCTTAAGGTGTGATTTTCAGCAGTGAATTAGAATACAGTTTTGATATTTTTAAACCCATTATTTACCGTTACGTAACGCTCTTTGTTACCGTTTTTTGGTCAATTTCCATGTTCGATATCTAATAGTACACATCTTGCTAAATCACCGTAATTGTTTCACATTTAGGTTTTAGCATTAAAATTTTATTCGTACCCAAAAGTTATGTACCTCATGGGCACCATTTTCACTATTTCACATTAAATCTCTGAATTATTTGGCAGTTTTTACTTCAGTTTTAATGTCAACGTCGGGAAAACAACTGTCCATAGCTTTTTACTAAACATTACGCAGATTCCATCTCCCTTATATCCATAACATCATTCATTTAACCTACGTCATTCGGTTAACATGTCGATAAGCAACTGTATATCTTCACTTCTCCCAAAGGCTTTTAACATCTCTTAATGTAGCTACCTATGAGTCTCAAGATATTTTGATGTTACACACCAAAGTTGTTTATTCATCTTGTATTATAATAGAGTAGGTAACTATTTATTTATATACATTTTATAAGTTAATTATTGTTATGCTATTTCATCACTTAAAGGACTAAATATTATTTAGCGAGGCGTTGTGATCTTATAATAAATACATTATCTAACAAGCCGTCCGAGTTTTATTTAATTTTATATTCATTGGGCATTATATGTTCTACATTTTTAATACTGTTATTAATACTTTATTGTCACAGTTATTTCAGGCGAACATCAGAAATGATTAGTGAACATTTTAAATGAAATATGTATGTATTATTATTGACTGTGAGATATTTATTTCAAATTCCACAGATGAAGCTACAGATGTATATCATGATAACACGAACACGGAAATGATTGACGTCAAGTCTGAACCTGTGGACACCAGTGATTGTGAAGAAAATATGCTAGAGGGTGCAGATGTCACCAGCACTGGTCAGTAGAGCTTTCTTTATTGATGATTATGTATGTTTAGATCACTTTAGTTCAGAGGAATAATGCGGTTCTCGTTTTTCGTGAACTTCATGATAATTGGTAAATCTTGGCTTGCGCACACGGCTTAGCCCTATCACTTAAAGATATACCCAGGGACTTTTTAAAGGTCTCCCTGGCTACTAGTTCTACAATCTCTTTAGGTACTTCCAGAACACGCAAACTGTTCATGCTAGAAGCTGATAAATTGTTTTTTAATCAAACAGTTGTATGTCACAAGGTCTAGGTGTCGGAATCCTAACCTGGGGTTACCTATATTATATTATTTATCAAGTCCTTTTGAAGAACATTCTAAGCTGTATACATAAAACTATAATTAGTAACTGCGTATTTATATTTCAGAGAGTCGGAATTCTCGGAAAACATATATCATATCATCTGCTGATGATATATCCCAGTATAACTCCAATTCTAACATCATCATCACTGAGGAGATCGATATCAAATCTGAATGTGAAGATGACGGTAGAATGGATTATAGTTTGCTAGTTGTAGTTATATATTATTATAATTTATTCAATAAATCATTTAATTCCCATTGGATTCTCACAAAGACTCGGACTAGTTGAAAAACATGACATCCTCGATTCTAGTACAACTAAGCTACATAATCGCCCGAGAACAAGGTCGTGTAGTGGAGTACGCGCTAGTTCTAGATCATGTTATTCCCCAATAGAGCGGCTTTCAGTTATGTAGCCGTATATGCAGCTGATTGAGTCGCTACACTAAGCTTAAGTTATCGCGCGTCTTTGTTAGAATGATAGTTTTTCTTTTAAATTTCTTTTATCTAAAATCCTTATACTTTAGACTTTAGAATATCGTTATAAAATAACCAAGTAGATCCTTGAAAGGTAGTTATTATTCTTTGTCGCTCCCCATATTCTGGAAAACCAAACATTTATGTGGGAATTCATGCATAAATACAAAGGGAATATGTGTGATAAAAGTTTCTTTAAAATTTTATTGAAATTGAAGGTAGTCATTAGTAAATTGGCATTAATGACATTTTCTATAAAATGTACTGAATCATTAGTAATATTTTCCCTATGTACATTCTCAAACTGGATTAATGATCATCTGTCATAGCTGACCTCATAGTTGACGTAATAATAATCGAAATGATAGTGTTTATAGGTCCAGGCCAGACCCGATTGGACTGCACACTTTGTTAATATAGTTAGCTGTCATCAGTTGTCAGTATTGCATGCAAAATGAGCACGTCACTTAAACATGTTTTGTGTATTATATTACGGAAAAAATAAAATACAATTTCTATCTACGAGCAGTATTTTATCAATCATTGGGTCTGTAATCATCGTATTCCGGGTTGTATTACCTGGACCCATTCTCTCTCTCTCTCTGTCTTTTTCTCTCTCTCTGTCTGTCTTACCTTGCTTACCCCTTGTGAGGTGCTGCAGTGTTGCAAGGCCCCTTAAAGCCATTTAATAGCAAATATAAAATAGAATAATAAAAATAAATAAATTTGAACAACAACTGCATAAGGGTTTGTAATAAAAATGGAGAAAAATGCCCCTTACTGCGGGAGCTTATGGTTAGGGATACGGCGGACACATTACGGTCAGACCTCGTTGGCTAGCTGACGTCCACTGCCACTTAAGAACTCAAAACTCGAGCGGCGTCGATTTGTCTCGAAAGTGCAGAGAAGATGTAAGAACCCACATACAAAAATAAGGCTAAATAGGCACATGTAGTAAAAGTTCATATTAGAAATTAACTTTATTGCTACAGCAAAATTTTCGTCTCTTTAATCATAGCAAATTTGTTTACAGCTAGCGGAACATGTTCCAGTAAACCAGCTAAGAGTTGTGAGTCGTTGCCCTTGAACAAGTGTAAACAATCCACAACAAGATCATCGCGTCTCATTACAGACAAACTAATACATTCTGGAAGCAAACCTTTTAAATGTGATCAGTGCGATAAAGTATTTTCACAGTCATCCCGTCTCACTAAGCACAAACGTATACACTCAGGAGAGAAACCATTCAGATGTGATCAATGTGATAAGGCATATTCAATTCCTTCACATCTTGTTTATCACAAACGAATACATTCAGGAGAGAGGCCATTTAAATGTGATCAGTGTGATAAAGCATTTTCAATTTCTTCACATCTTGTTTGTCACAAACGAATACATTCTGGAGAGAGGCCATTCAAATGTGATCAATGTGATAAGGCATTTTCAAATTCTTCTCATCTTGTTTGTCACAAGCGAATACATTCTGGAGAGAAACCATTTAAATGTGATCAGTGCGATAAAGTATTTTCACAGTCATCCCGTCTCACTAAGCACAAACATATACACTCAGAAGAGAAACCATTCAAATGTGATCAATGTGATAAGGCATATTCAATTTCTTCACATCTTGTTTGTCACAAACGAATACATTCTGGAGAGAGGCCATTTAAATGTGATCAGTGTGATAAAGCATTTTCAATTTCTTCACATCTTGTTTGTCACAAACGAATACATTCTGGAGAGAGGCCATTCAAATGTGATCAATGTGATAAGGCATTTTCACATTCTTCTCATCTTGTTTGTCACAAACGAATACATTCTGGAGAGAGACCATTTAAATGTGATCAGTGTGATAAAGCATTTTCACAGTCCTCAGCTCTCACTAGTCACAAACGAATACATTCTGGAGAGAGGCCATTTAAATGTGATCAGTGTGATAAAGCATTTTCAAGTTCTACACTTCTCGTTTATCACAAACGAAGACATTCCGAAGAGAATCCATTCAAATGTGATCAGTGTGACAAAGCATTTTCAATTTCTTCACATCTTGTTTCTCACAAACGAATACATTCTGGAGAGAGACCATTTAAATGTGATCAGTGTGATAAAGCGTTTTCAAAGTCGTCAACTCTCACTAGTCACAAACGAATACATTCTCTAGAGAGGCCATTTAAATGTGATCAGTGTGATAAAGCATTTTCACAATCATCCAATTTCACTATTCACAAACGACTACACTCAGGAGAGAAGCCATTCAAATGTGATCAGTGTGATAATGCATATACACAGTCATCATCTCTCATTGTACACAAGCGAATACATTCTGGAGACTATCCATTCAAATGTAACCAGTGTGACAAAGCATTTTTACTTTCTTCACATCTTGTTTGTCACAAACGAATACATTCTGGAGAGAGACCATTCAAATGTGTTCAATGTGATAAAGCATTTTCACAGTCGTCATATCTCACTAGTCACAAACGAATACATTCTCTAGAGAGGCCATTTAAATGTGATCATTGTGATAAAGCATTTTCAAGGTCATCCAGTCTCACTAGGCACAGACGCCTACATTCAGGAGAGAATCCATTCAAATGAGGTCAGTGTGATAAAGTATTTTCACAGTCATCAGCTCTAACTTATCACAAGAGAATATATTTTGGAAAGAGGACATTTTAATATGATGTATTAAATTATAAGAAAATTATTTCTGATATATCAGTTCTTATAAGTCGTTGACATACAAATTTTTTAGGAAAACTTTTCGAAAGTGCCTATTGCAATGAAGCATCTAAAGCAAAGAATTTTGGTTCGACCATAGAGACATAGGGCGAACGTAAGCAAGGCTTATTGATGGTGTAACTGTTGCAGTGTGGGTCGGGGGACACAGACAGCCGCCATATTTGGTTTGGCTAAAACATTAGCCTATATCAATATAATATCAGCATTATGTTTTCTGTTTGTTCTTATTTTTTGAACTAGGAGTGAAATAGGATTAAAATAATATTTTACATAAACAAATACTAAAAATAAAATGATCTTCAAAAAGTTACATTTATATGCTTAATATTAACGCATTTAAATTAAGTCATATACTTTGTTGTATATTTTAGAAACCATATTAAGTTATAACAAATACTGATAAGTTTTAAAACAGATACAAGTGTTAATAAACTTGAATAAGTTTCAAATACAGTAACTCATTTCTTCTGCTAGAAGCTGATTCTTGGTTTTGGTATAACTACGATTTGTACACAGGGGCGCGCTAACCCGAGGGTGCAAGGGGGCAACACCGCGCACGGGCGTCAAATTTCAGGGACGGCAAAAAGCCGTCAATCGTTGTTTAATAATAGTAATAATCATAAAAAACGTTTATCATGTTAATTAAATAATTGTGGATTGTAAAAAAAAAATAATTGAATTTAAAAATATGAGATTATATAGATACATTTAAAATTTTATTGTGTTTTATTGTCGACATACGTAGGGGCGGCAAATAAAGTATTGCACCAGGGCGGCAAATTTCGTTGGCGCGCCACTGTTTGTACACGCAAATGAACTATAAATAACCAATTTTTAATTTGTATTGTATCTACACAATAAATCTCAAAGAAAAAAACAAAACAGTTTTACCTAACCTTAAACTATAAAAATTATAATAAATTATTCCTGTACTAGATTATTTATTCCCTTAATTCCTTTTTTATTTTGGGTTTGATCCCTTATTTCATAAAACTGGTAAATATATAAACCAATCTGTGTATTTAATATTTAAAATAGATTTAATGATTATATTACTTTCATTGTTATTATAATTTAAGCAAAAAAAATAAATAAATACATAAAATAAAATTCTTGACCTCTATTTTAAGTTTTACTCTACGATTCGCACGGTCTGCTACATACAAAATGCAATATAATCAGCTGTTTGTCTATCAATAAGAACCAATTCCTAATGCCCATGAATTATTTCAGCCAAAAACAAAAATTCATGCCGTTAAGGGTTAAAATTTCATGTATATATGTTTATTATACAGCTGCATAATATACATGAATCATATCTTATAATAAAAAAAAATAATTGTCAATGAGCGACACCCGTATCCGAGTTAATCAGATCGCTTATTGACGACAACCGTACCTCACGAAAGTTTCGTTGCGTCGTCTATTGACGACAGCCGTAGTTAAAGGTTTAAACAATTAAAATTATAATAAATTATTCCTGTGCTATATTATTTATTCCTGTACTTTTTTTTATTTTGGGTTTGATCCCATATTTCATAAAATTGGTAAATATATAAACCAATATGTGTACATAATATCTAAAATAGATTAAATTATTATATTATTTTTATTGTTATTATAATTTAAGCAAAAAAATAAAATGAATAAATACATAAAATAAAATTCTTGATCCATATTTCAAGTTCTACTAAATGATTCGCACGGCCTGCTACATACAAAAATTAATAAAATCAGCTGCTTGTGCTACTAGTAATTTTGTTAATTTGTTATTAGGAATATTATTAGAAGGGTTTTACATTAGGAATGAATATGAATCACAGTATAGGTTGTGATTTACACCCCAATGTGGACAGTGGTATTATTAAAAAAGAGATTGATATTAAGATAGAATTTGAAGATACTGATGAACAACACGATAATATTACCTCAAACATTATCTTACCAGAGCAGATCTACATCAAGTCTGAACCTGTGGATACCTTTAAATGTGAAGATGATCTGGAGAGTGGAGCTGTCGCAAACACTGGTCAGTAGATTTATAGTATGTATCGTAAATACGAGATTTCAACCAAGAATGCGATTTATCGTTCTGAAAGTACAAAATTGCTGAAAGGATATTATTAACGAAACGTGGTTACTGAAATTTAATAGCCTGTTTACTCACCAAAACGACCAAGATCGAATACTAGTTTTTCTCAGTTTTTTACTCCCCTCGACTTTTACATGGCTCGAAACTACTCTCTTCTATTTACGGTTCATATTAATAGTTCCATTGATGGCTCGGTTATTAATTAATGTTAACAAGGTTCGGGCGCAATTAATTTTTTAGGAAATGTGTTTGAAACATTGTTATCAAACTGCCTATATATTCTACTATGTTTAATTAAATTTAATGTATACTTCGCTTCCTTATTCAATAGCTATAAATCAAAGTCGTTAATTCACTAATTAGGTGGACCTATGTAGATAGTATATTAATGAGACGGAACCATTCCTTTCATGTCATTATTTTGAGGCATCAACGTCATTTGGTTGAGTTTTATGCAAGTTAGTCGGCAAATTTTCATGAAAGGAAAGAATAGCGATATTTGGAGAAACCATTAGAGAGTACGAAAAAGAGCTACTCCATTTGCCCTGTACTGCATTCTAACGTTTGAACGGCATATATATTTTGAACATGCGGATATCTTTGTGAGATAATACAGTGAGATCATTAATTCCTGAGCGTTATATAATACTAGACAGAAACATTTAGTTATCAAACTTATTTCTAAGGACATGTACGTAGGCATATATTCGATTTTTATTACTGTATACGAATTAATTATTAAATGAACAAAGTTTTTCTCTACACGCCAATAAGTTGATAACAAACATTAAGTTCGCAACGAATTTTCTTTGTTCCTCGGTTAAGTTCGGACCAACGAAGTAATCTGATTGGGTCTTTCTTGAGTTGGGATTTTCAGCTGTGAATTTGAATACAGTTTTGATATTTTTAAACCCATTGTTTACCGATATGTAACGCTCAGGAATTAATGATCTCACTGCACATCTTTGTTACCGTTTTTTCGTTACTCTCCATGTTCGATATCTAATAGTACACATCTGGCTAAATCACATGAATTGTTTAACATTTAGGCTTTAGCATTTAAATTTTATTCCTACCCAAGAGTTATGTACCTCATGGGCACCATTTTCACTATTTCACATTAAATCTTAATTATTTGGCAGTTCTTACTTAAGTTTTAATGTTAACATCGGGAAAAAAACTATCCATAGCTTTTTATTAAGCATTACGCAGATTCCATCTCCTTATATCAATAACATCATTCATCTAACCAACGTTATTCGGTTAACATGTCGATGAACAACAGTATATCTTCACATCTCCCAAAGGCTTTCAACATCTCTTAATGTAGCTACCTATGAGTCTCAGGATATTTTGATGTTACAATCCAAAGTTGTTTATTCATCTTGTATTATAATAGAGTAGGTAACTACTTATTAGTATACATTTTATAAGTTAACTATTGTAATGCTATGTCTTCACTTGAAGGACTAAATATTATTTAGCGAGGCGTTGTGATCTTATAATAAATATATTATCTAACAAGCCAACCGAGTTTTATTTCATCATATATTCATTGGTCATTACATGCTTTACATTTTTAATACTGTTATTAATATTTCAGGCGAACATCAGTAATGATTAGTGAACATTTTAAATGAAATATGTATGTATTATATTTGACTATGAGATGTTTATTTCAAATTCCACAGATGGAGCTACAGATGTATATCCTGATAACATGAACACGGAAATGATTGACGTCAAGTCTGAACCTGTGGACACCAGTGATTGTGAAGAAAATTTGTTAGATAGTGCAGATGTCACCAGCACTGGTCAGTAGAGCTCTCTTTATTTATGATTATGCATGTTTAGATCACTTTAGTTCAGAGGAATAATGCGGTTCTCGTTGTTCGTGAACTTCATGAGAATTGGTAAATCTTGACTTACCCACACGGCTTAGCCCTATCTCTTGAAGATATATCCAGGGACTTTTTAAAGGTCACCCTGGCTACTAGCTCTACACTCTCTTTAGGTACTTCCAGAATACGCAAATTGTTCGTACTAGAAGCTGACAAATTGTTTTTAAGTTCTCCCTAGCTACTACACGCAAACTGTTTAATCAAACAGCTGTATGTCACAAGGTTTAGGTGTCGAAATCCTAACCTGCGGTTATCTTTATGACATTATTTATCAAGTCCTTTTGAAGAACATTCTAGGCTGTATATATAAAACTATAATTAGTAACTATGTATTTCAGAGAGTCGGAATACTCGGAAAACATATATGATATCATCTACTGACGACATGTCCCAGTATAACTATAATGCTAACATCATCATTACTGAGGAGATCGACATCAAATCTGAATATGAAGATGACAGTGAATATGAGCAGAGTGCAACTAGACGAAATACAGGTCCGTTAATAATTTAATATTATTGTGTTAGATGTAAGCTTTTAGCACTGCTATTTCCAGGTTTCATTTACTAATTACATGAATAAAAGTAGAATGAATTAAAGTTTGCTAGTTTTAGTTTATTATAATTTACTCAATAAATCATTCAAATTCCATTAGCTTCTTACAAAGACTCGGACTAGTTGAAAAACATGACATCCTCGATTCTAGCTGAACTAAGCTACATAATTGCCCGAGAAAAAGGCCGTGTAGTGGAGTACGCGCTAGTTCTAGGTTCCATTTACTGATTATATGAATAGAAGTAGAATGAATTATAGTTTGCTAGTTGTAGTAATATATTATTATAATTTATTTAATAAATCATTCAATTCCCATTAGCTTCTCACAAAGACTATGACTAGTTGCAAAACATGATCCTCGATTCTAGCTGAACTAAGCTACATAATTGCCCGAGAAAGAGGTCGTGCAGTGGAGCACGCGCTAGTTCTAGGTCATGTTATTCCACGATAGAGCGGCTTTCATTTATGTAGCTATATATTCAGCTGATGGAGTCGCTACACTAAGCTTTAGTTATCGCGCGTCTTCGTTAGACTGTTAAGAGTTTTTCTTTTAAATTTCTTTAGATTAAATTCCTTATACCTTAGAATATCGTTATAAAATTACTAAGAAGATCTTTGAAAGTCTGTTATTATTCCTTGTCGTTCCACGAATCCTGGAAAACAAAACATATATGTGGAGATTCATGCATAAATACAAAGAGAGTATGTGTGATAAGAGTTTCTTTAAAATTTTATTGAAATTGAAAGCATCTGTGGTCATTGGTATATTGGCATTAATGACTTGTTCTATAAAATGTACTGAAACATTAGTAATATTTTCTTATGTACATTCTCAAACTGGATTAACGAGCATCTGTCATCGCTGACCTCATAGTTGATGTAATAGTAATTGAAATGATAGTGTTTATAGGTCCAGGCCAGACCCGACTGGACTGCACACTTTGTTTATATAGTTAGCTGTCATCAGTTGTTAGTATTGCATGCAAAATGAGCACGTCACTTAAACATGTTTGTGTATTATATTACAGAAAAAATAAAATACAATTTCTATCGCAGTATTTTATCAATCATTGGGCCTGTAATTATCATTTTCCGTACTGTATTACCTAGGCCCATTCTCTCTCTCTCTCTCTCTCTTTCTCAACGCCCTTGCTCACCGGTTGCAAGGTGCTGCAATGTTGCGAGGCCCCTTTATGCCATATTGAAACGAGTAAATGTACATGAACTCTTATGTATTTAACATTTGATGGCAAATATAAAATAGAATAATGAAAATAAATTTAAATAAATTTGAAATAAATTTGAGAACAAAAACTACATAAGGGTTTGTAATTATAAGAGGAGACTTTGGAATAAAAGTGCCCCTTACTTCGGGGACCTATGGTTAGGGATACGGCGGACACATTACGGTCAGACTTTGTTGGCTAGCTGACGTCGACTGCCACTTAAGAACTCAAAACTCGGGCGGTGTCGATTCGTCTCGGAAGTATAGAGAAAATGTAAAAACCCACATACAAAAATAAGGCTACATAGCCACATGTAGTAAAAGTTCATATTAGAAATTAACTTTATTGATACAACAAAATTTTCGTCTCTTTAATCATAGCAAATTTGTTTGCAGCTATCAGAACATCTTCCAGTAAACCAGCTAAGAGTTGTGAGTCGTTGACCTTTAACAAGTGTAAACAATCCACAACAAGATCATCGCGTCTCACTACAGACAAACTAATCCGTTCTGGAAGCAGACCTTTTAAATGTGATCAGTGCGATAAAGCTTTTTCAATTACTTCTAAACTCATTAGACACAAACGAATACATTCTGGAAAGAGACCATTTAAATGTGATCAGTGTGATAAAGCTTTTACAGTTTCTTCAAATTTAATTTATCACAAACGAGTACATTCTGTAGTGAGACCATTTAAATTTGATGAAAGTGGTAAAGCACTTTCACAGTCATCGTCTCTCACTAATCACATACGAATACATTCTGAAGGGAGACCTTTTAAATGTGATAACTGTGATTACTCATTTGTACAGCAATCAGCTCTTATTTATCACAAACGAATACATTCTCTAGAAAAGCCATTTAAATGTGATCAGTGCGATAAAGCATTTTCACGGTCATCAGGTCTCACTAGTCACAAACAAATACATTCTTTAGAGAGGCCATTTAAATGTGATGAGTGTGAAACAGCATTTGCACAGTCATCAGGTCTCATTAGTCACAAACGAATGCATTCTCTACAGAAGCCATTTAAATGTGATCAGTGTGATAAATCATTTTCACAGTCATCACATCTCACTAAGCACGAACGTTTACACTCGGGAGAGAAGCCATTCAAATGTGATCAGTGTGATAAGGCATTTTCAATTTCTTCACGTCTTGTTTATCACAAACGAATACATTCTGGAGAGAGGCCATTTAAATGTGATCAGTGTGATAAAGCATTTTCAATTTCTTCACATCTTGTTTGTCACAAACGACTACATTCTGGAGAGAGACCATTTAAATGTGATCAGTGTGATAAAGCATTTTCACAGTCATCAGGTCTCACTACTCACAAACGAATACATTCTCTAGAGAGGCCATTTAAATGTGATCAGTGTGATAAAGTATTTTCACGGTCAACGCATCTCACTACTCACAAACAAATACATTCTCTAGAAAAGCAATTTAAATGTGATCAGTGTGATAAAGCATTTTCAAATTCTTCACATCTTGCTTATCACAAACGAATTCATTCAGGAGAGTATCCATTCAAATGTGAACAGTGTGACAAAGCATTTTCAATTTCTTCACATCTTGTTTGTCACAAACGAATACATTCTGGAGAGAGACCATTTAAATGTGATCAGTGTGATAAAGCATTTTCAATTTCTTCTCACCTTGTTTGTCACAAACGAATACATTCTAGAGAGAGACCATTTAAATGTAATCAGTGTGATAAAGCATTTTCACAGTCATCAGGTCTCACTAGTCACAAACGAATACATTCTCTAGAGAGGCCATTTAAATGTGATCAGTGTGATAAAGCATTTTCACGGTCAACGCAACTCACTAATCACAAACAAATACATTCTCTAGAAAGGCAATTTAAATGTGATCAGTGTGATAAAGCATTTTTAAATTCTTCACATCTTGTTTGTCACAAACGAATACATTCTGGAGAGAGGCCATTTAAATGTGATCAGTGTGATCAAGCATTTTCAATTTCTTCACATCTTGTTTGTCACAAACGAATACATTCTGGAGAGAGGCCATTTAAATGTGATCAGTGTGATCAAGCATTTTCACAGTCATCCAATCTCACTAGGCACGCACGAGTACATTCAGGAGAGAATCCATTCAAATGTAATCAGTGTGATAAAGCATTTTCACAGTCATCAGCTCTTACTTATCACAAGCGAATACATTCTGGAATGACGTCATTCTAATATGATGTATTAAAGAATAAGAAAGTATTTTCTGATGTATCAGTTCTTATTAGTCGTTGACATACAAATTTTTTAGAAAAACTTTTCGAAAGTGCCCATTGCAATAAAGCATCTACAGCAAAGAAGCCTAGTTCGACTATAGAGACATAGAGCGATCATAATCAAGGCTCATTGACGTGGTAAGTGTAGCAGGGTGGAGCGGGGGGATACAGACAGCCACCATATTTGGCTTGGCTATTCAACTCTTACTTATTATAAACGAATACATTCTGGAAAGAGACCAATTAAATGTGATCAGTGTGATAAAGAATTTTCACAGACAGTACTACTTCTTAGTTATAATCGAATACATTCTGGTGAGAAACCATTTAAATTTGATCAGTATCATAAGCATATTCACACCTAGCGTATTTTAAAATGGTCGTAAACGAGTTTATTTTGGATAGAAATCATTGAGAAGGCGGACGACCGGTGTTTTGACTATGAATTGTTGGCTGCAGTAAAAAAAAAAAAATAAAAATAAACGGTAGCGATAATTGTGTACGCCGACTTTATATCTATGATTTCTATTTTATAAGATTAGCAATAAGATTAAACAATTTCATTATGTTGTGTGTCACTCCGAGTTGTTTGTGACCATCTACGTATTGTCAGAGCCTTAAGTGGAGAATATTCGGATAAGACGTCCTAATTTCACTGTGTAGGCCTTTGTAATAACCTTGATTTCCCAGGGCGTACTACCCTTTGTGCAACCCTCGAGAATCGCGCTTTGAATTTGAAGTGCCTTAACCCTTACTAATCCCAGTAGATTTAGTTACTGAGTCGATTAGTGGTTTCAATGAATTAAATCAACCTATGAGTGGATGAGTTAAATGAATCAGCTCCAACTAATTGTGCAACGTTTTAGAATTTTTGAGGTTATGTATAGGGGAAAAATTTTAAGATCGTAGAGCCACGCGGATTTTTTTGAAACCATTCTAAATCAGATACCACTTTACATTTACTAGTAAATAATAGCGAAAAGTGTATCAAAAAACGACAAAAAATAAATAATTGTTTGGGATTTTCTGATTTTGTTAAGTGACAACACTTGTAACCATCTAAAATACTACATTTTGTGATCTGGTTTTAAGTTATGGCGATTTTCCATTGTCGATTATTTTAACTATATTGGGGGAAATAATAATTCCCGTGTTGTTTACCAAGGGGTAGAAATCTACAATGCTGGGCATATAATATTGTGTGGAGTCACTGAAAAAAATTGAGAGTTCATAAAGATTTATGCATTATGCCTAGAGACTTGTGCATTACAAACCCACACACAATAACAGGAATATTCAAGATATGCGATAATAAATACAAAATTGTAAATATTTTTTGTAGTCACTATCATTAAAATGTAATGAGCAAACTTTGATATAAGGGCTCACTTTTTTTCCAATTTTTAAATTGTTTATCTAAACATCGCGTCGTTCCTAACCTCTTGCTTTCCCAATTTTGTTTCGAACCATACGGTGTCTGATATTGGTGGAAACATATGAAACGATATTTCCGGGTTTCTTCTTTGCAATGAATTGCACATAGGCACACAACAATATGTATTATACATTTTTCAATGATTATAATAAAACTTTAAAAACAAACTTCATACAAAACCAATACACAAAACGAAATGTTATCTGATGTACACAAGTTCATGAAACGCTCACCAGATGGTAGGGTGCTTAGCTGCAAATCCCTATAATAACGTGCTTACGTATACATAATATTCAGATAAATTTCAACGTATGGATGGTAATGCGACGTACGGCGTACTTAGTTTCTCACAAAATATCCGAATATTAGAGTGAATGTTATATATATGCGTGTGTCTTTAATGGCTCGTTGATGTTGCCGTCTTTACAAGTAACTGTGTACAATAATTTCCTGAACCTGTTAAAAAAATATTTTATCTCTACATAATATCAACAAATCTTTTATGATTTAGCCAGCCTAATTACTGGAATGAGTTTTCACTCCTTCCCAATTTTACCCTTTTGGGGATGGCGAATACTTTTAAAACATAGCCTTTGTTAACCCGACGAGCGTAAGGTTAGAATGTGTAACACGGAGCGCTAGGCGGGTGTAGCATACCCTGATAGTGATTGTGTGGTTTTAATACAGTATTATGTTTATTAATTATTTTATTGAATACTAAAATTATGTTTACTTCTATTTTGAACTATATTTAAGGATGAAATGAAAAAATAAATCAATTATATTATTTATTAATAGAATTAACAATTTGAACTTATATTTATTGCTTAAGGCACATGCTTATCACTTTTGGGCAGAAACATGAAAACAAAATCAATATAAAGTATTTTTTCTTCTAAAATACTTAACATAAAAACAAAATAATACTTTAACTTTATCATAAAACTAATAAAAGATAACTTATTCATCTTGAGATCTTGTGCAGTTATCACAGACGAAAATGGCATGTTCCACTAGTAACGGTTGCATTGGTAACAAACGTATTTAGTTTTGCGGTCTTTTTTAGTTGGACATATTTCACATCTCCTTATAGGTCTGGTTACTTTTTGTGGTGGTTCATTTGAGGATTCACCAAGATGATTTTGGATCTTTTTACGATGTTCTATTGGTAAATGAAAATGTTCCTTCCTGTTTCGTAAATGTTCTGAAATCAATTCTATTCCCAAGTCTCTGATGAAATCTCTACATAAATAGGTTCCAACACTCACCAGCTGTTTTTGCATTTTGTCCAATAGGTTTCACGCCTTACTTTTCTCTTACAATATTTTCCGATCTAGTACGTACATTAGACCTTTCTGGTACTGTAAACCATTTTGTTCCATTCTTCCCCAGCAAATATCTACCATTATCTTCCCTATTATTTTCTTCAAATTCTACAGGCTGTCCTTCGTCTTCTAACTCCTGCTCTGTCTCACTTTCACAGCTTCTTTCACTAACATTGTCAATATCATAGTCACTACCGGATTCGTCAGAAGAACTGACTTCAGCTTCTTCGAAAAGACGCAATAACCTACTTGGATTATCTTCGTACGACATTCTAGATTTGTAGCCTGAAAATAAAACAAAACAAAACATAAAATAATAAAAAGAAAATAATATTAGTGTGGTTGAATTCGTTACATGTAGCGTAAGGTGGGTTCAACGCACCCGCTGACAGCTTCAACCTCGTCCACACAATTCTCCGGGCGGCGGTCGACTGAGCGGTTGAAATCGACGCTTCCTTATCTTCCCCCGCGCAGCTACTCAGGCGCGCAGAGCATAATAATAATTCGCTATTAAAATATTGATAGATTTATCTTGGTCTGGGTGTACCACACCCAACCTTACGCTCGTCGGTTTAAACACGTGCTTATTTTACCCCCTATACCAAGTTTGGTGCAAATCAAAAATAGTTTTTGAGATTTTTTGGGACTTACAAACATACATTTCACTTTTATATATCGGTACCTATATAAGGTACATTATTTCACTTTTTTGTATATATGATGTACATTTCTTCTTACAGATAATAAAGTTATAATTATATTATTATTATTTATTCTTGTACTCCTTTTTAGGGTTTTGTAGGTATGACCACCGAAAAACCTTTATAACGCCACTCATGTGTCTGTCTGTACGGTAGAATTTGCAGCCAAACGACTTAAGATAAAAAGTTGAAATTTGGCACACTTGTACAACTTTTTGACCCACATATAGAAAAACTATAGAGAGTTCAAAAAAATACAACGCGGGGTAAATATAAACAAATATGTATTTAATAAAAAATAAATACTTTTTTAAAATTTTGAGTGGCATACCAAATGAAAGAAATGGGGGGGTATAAATATTTATATTTTTCTTTTCAGTCTGTCAAATCGCCCCCCCCCCCTTGAAAAAAATGCTGGATCCGCCCATGATTAACTGTCACGAATATTGCTGGTTTTGCAGTTGTAGAATAGTATTGGTGACTCAACTTAACGCCAGTGATGGGCGCGTAAGTTACATGATGTAAGTTACCTGTAGTGTTATTGTTGACGTGTAAACAATTGATGTAAAGTAAATACAAAAACTCTTGTAAACAATGATTTAGACATGGGCACTTGTTTTGAATTACAGAACCTCATTTTCAATACATTTTTATAAATAATAAAATTTTAATGAAACGATTTTAAATGAAAAAGTAAGTATATAAAATTAGGACAAGCCAATATACATATTAATAAAAATCGAATTTGCATCATTATACAGGTGTTACATACAAATTAGTAAATATGAATATGAAAAATAAAAAACTGTTTTCTTTAAAAAATTCAGTCTGATTTTTTTAATAACAAAATACATTAAATTTCACCTTTATGTAAATCAGCCTATATTTTTTAATAACGAAAAGATCCATTGCAAATTTTGCATAACGCCCTATATTTTCTTTCATTTTCTTTATTTAAAACAAAACCTAGTAATTCAGAACTATTCCTTCGGTTTCTTCCCACCATTTTTTAATAAATGTATTGTTTTGAACTGAACATACTTGTTCATTAACTCTCTATTATTCGTATTAAATAACTAAAACTAACCTCATTATTTGACAGTTTACATTGTTGACAAGTTTACCAATTGTTTACATAAGTTTACACGTAAACGTAAACAATTAAAGTTTACGTGTAAACGCCCATCACTGCTTAACGCATATCCCTCTAGCGGCAATAAAGCGAACACTTCAAAAAAGTATACTGTCATTGTTTACGTATAGTTCACCATGTGTTTTTTTGTTTCTGTCCATTCTCACTCTGTTTTTACAACAAATAAAGTGATAAATTTAAGAAAAAAAGAAATAAATACTCCTTGTTGTGTGTATAGTTGTCATTCACAGGAAGAACATCTTCGAATATTAGATGAATTTTATTAGAAAAATTGCAGTGTATGACAAAGTGTCTTTATTAGTTCTGCAATTTAATTTTAATACCAATGAGAGAAATGCGTTAAAAGTGAATAAATGCACCATTTATACTTTTTGCTACAAGTGAAGTAGAAAGATTATTAGTGATTCTAAAATTTTGTTTCTATTGAACGGAATTTGTATTGTACAGATGATTTTAAACAAGCTTTTAACGTTGAATTTTTCATTTTCCCTGTCTCACATGTGCAAGAAAATCGTTAAATGTTGTCTAAATTATTGTTAATATAATTAAAACCCCTTGTTATTTCATGTGGGTGTTCCATTACTTTGTTAATTTGCAAATATTTGACAGTTTTCTTGTGTAGAATAAATTACAAGTTCTCCTTCTATAAAATTTCTTGAGAAATGTGTAGATGTTAAGTATAAAGTATAACATTTTATTTTCTATGTGAGTATAAGCCGGCACCAACATTATAATTACTGAAAATTTTCATTTACAAACAGCAAATTTTATCATAGAATGGATTCACATATATTTATACACTTTTTTAACACTCGGGCTATAATTCAAATATACTGTATATAGCAAGAAAACGTAAATTAGACCAAAATTGGTTAAAAACCAATACTGTATAAATACGTTAACAGATGACTATCCTTTTTCGTGTAAAAAGTTCAGAATGCGAATGTGGCGCCGTTTCGGTAATTATAGTCGCAAATCAGTTTAAGTTCTACTGTACGATTCGCACGGCCTGCTACATATTAAAATTAATATAACCAGTTGCTTGTGCTATGAGTAATTTTGTATTAGAAAAGTTATTAGAAGGGTTTTACACAAAAAATGAATATGAATCACAGTACAGGTTGTGATTTTCACCCCAATGATATCAGGGACAGTGGTATTATTAAGAAAGAGATTGATATTAAGACAGAATTTGAAGATACTGATGAACATAGTGATAATATCACCTCAAACATTATCTTCACAGAGCAGATCTACATCAAGTCTGAACCTGTGGGCACCATTAAATCTGAAGATGATCTGGAGAGTGCAGCTGTTGAAAACACTGGTCAGTAGATGTATATTATGTACCGTAAATACCACATTTCAACCAAGAATGCGATTTGTTGTTCTGAAAATAAAAAACTGCGGAAAAGATGTTATGTGCGAAAACCGGTTACTGAAGTTTGATAGACTGATTACTCACAAAAACAATCAAGTTCGAATACTGGTTTTTCTCGGTTTCTAATTCTCTTCCACTTTTTTATGACTCGAAACTGTCCTCTGTTGAAATACTACATGATAAATTCATCAACACCGCTTTCATTCGTGAGTGCAGATGTCACCAGCACTGGTCAGTAGAGCGTTCTTTATTGATACTTATGCCTATTTAGATCACTTTAGTTTAGAGGAATAATGCGGTCTGCGTAGTTCGTGACTTCATGAGAATTAATCAATCTTGGCTAGCCCTATCACCTGAAGATACACCCAGGGACTTTTTAAAGGTCTCCCGGGCCACTGGCTCTACATTCTCGTTAGGTACTTCCAGAACACGCAAACTGTTCATGCTAGACAAATTGATTTTAATCAAACAGCTGTATGTCACAAGGTTTAGGTGTCGGAATCCTAACCTGGGGTTAGCTTTATGACATTATTTATCAGTAATTTTGAAGAACATTCTACAACTATAATCAGCAACTGTGTAATTATATTTCAGAGAGCCGCAATACTCGGAAAACATATATGATATCATCTACTGACGACATGTCCCAGTATAACTACAATGCTAACATTATCATTACTGAGGAGATCGACATCAAATCTGAATGTGAAGATGACAGTGAATATGAGCAGAGTACAACTAGACGAAATACAGGTCCGTTAATAATTTAATATTATTGTGTTAGATGTAAGCTTCTAGCACTGCTATTTCCAGGTTCAATTTACTGATTACATGCACAGAAGTAGAATGAATAATACTATTTGTAGTAATATATTATTTTAATTTAATCAATAAATGATTTAATTCCCATTGGTTTCTTACAAAGTCTCAGACTAGTTGAAAAACATGACATCCTCGATTCTAGCTGAACTAAGCGACATAATTGCCCGAGAGAAAGGCTGAGTAGTGGAGAACGGGCTATTTCAAGGTCCTGTTATCCTCTGATAGAGCGGGTTTTATTTCTGTTGCTGTATATGCAGTTGATGGAGTGACTACACTAAGCTTTAGTTTTCGCGCGTGTTGGTTAGACTGTTTAGAGTTCTCTTTAAATTTCTTTTATCTAAATTCCTTGTACCTTAGACTTTAAGTACCATTATAAAATTACTAATTCAATTCAATACAATAATTCAGTTATTATTCCTTGTCACTCCACGAATCCTTGAAAGCAACACAAACATGTGGGGATTCAGGCATAAATACACAGAGAGTATTTTATTTATTTTTATTTTCATTGTACGTCGGAAAATCAACAGAGACAAATCTCTACAACAGTTTTTCACAAATTACAAGTAAATATACATCAAATGATACATTGATACTTTACAAAAATAATAATTTAATAAACATTTTATTATCATAGTCCAAAAGCAATGTGGTTCAATTATATAATTATTAGAATAGTAACAAAAAAAGAAAAAAGTTACAATAAAAAAAGTGACTAACAATAGATGTTATACATTAATTATTTAGGTGAGAGTTAATTTTGCTTTTAAATTGACCCAATAATAAAAAAAGTATATCACATGTATTAAAAATTTTATTAAAATACTTAACACTCCTAGTAAGCGGTGAGAAATTGCCGATATTAGATAATTTATTTTCTAAATAAAATGTATTTTGCTGTCGGTTATAAATCTGAGGTACATTGGAATTTAAATAACTCAATAATTCAGCACAATCTACCATATTGTTAACTATTTTGTAAAGGCTACACATATCCAGAAACAGTCGTCTGTTAGAAAGCTTTAAAAGGTTATAGCGTTTCAATCTATCTTCATAAGTTAGGCAAATATCGCTCCTATAGTCGGATTGCTGATAAGTGACTGTTCGTTGCTACAAGTATCGATATTCAATACTATATGCTTTCTCTGTCTGTATCATTATAATTATTTGCATACCCATAGTAACGTATAGTGACGCAAGTTGACAACTAACCTTCCAAATTATTTGAATACAAAACAAAACATTAGAAAGAAATAGCATGATTCGTAGATGTCTTTACTAATTAGAGCGCGAAAATATATTTACAGCAGTACTCAAACAAACAAAATTATTAATTTTAAGGTTATAATTATTAATAAGGAAAAATTTATACTCATACGTAAATTTTGGATTATAATTTGTTGTTTATTCCAGCAGGTTTAAAATTAAAGTTTATGAATTTAATAATTGGCCGCAAGCCATATTTTAATTAATATTTATTACCAGACACTGACAGTTAATACAAATAACAAAAAACATTTTTAAAATCGCTGAAAAATGGTAACTAGATTATTATATGAATTCATTACTTGATACATACATGTAACAGTCACCTATCAGCAATCCGACTATATTAATATTATGGTCCAGAAATCTCACAAAACGTTTCTGAATCGACTCGACTCTGTCTGTATAGATTTGATAGTGAGGATTCCAGATTATGCTTGCATATTCTATCTTACTGCAGACAAGTGATTTGTATAACTGGATAACGCTTTCAGGTGTTTTAAATTCTTTAATTGACCTAAATATGAATCCAAGATTTCTTAGAGCAGATGAGGTGATTTTCTCAATATGTGTGTCAAATCTGAGTTTATTGTGTAAATAAACTCCCAAATCATTTTATATTTACTTTGGTTAACACAATTCCACCCATTTTATAATGAAAAATTTCAGGTTGAAATTTTCTAGTAAACGATATATGCTGACATTTACTAGTATTAAGAAAAAGCAAATTCTGTTGACAGTAATTAAAAAAAATATTTAGATCATTATTTAAAGCAAGGCAATCGTCTTCGGACTTAATTTTACAATATATTTTTAAATCGTCAGCATTAAAAGAAATTTAGCTTTTTTAAAGCATATATTAATATCATTAATAAAAATTGTGAATAAGACTGGCCCTAGGGGCGATCCTTGACCAATACCGGTATAAATTATCTTAATAAAATTTGACACACAATTATTGATAGCGACCGCCTGCATTCTGTTAGTAATATAAGATTTTAACCACCGTAGCAAGTTGCCATTTATCCCAATCGACATTAATTTTTAAACAGTAAATCGTGATTTACTTTGTCAAAAGCTTTCTCAAAATCAAAGTATGTGTAATAAAAGTTTATTTTAAATTTTATTGAAATTAAAGGCGTGTGCTATCGTTGGTAAATTGATATTAATGACTTTTTCCATAAGTATTTTTGTCCTTATGGACAAACCCAAACCGGATAATCGATTATCTGTAATAGTATACTTAATAATAATTGAAATAATAATTTTTATTTATAGATCCAGACTAGAACCGATTTGGCTCCACACTTTGTTTATATAGTTAGCTGTCATCAGTTGTCAGTATTGTTTACAAAATGAGCATGTCGCATACATATCTTATGTTAGTTACATTACAGAAAAAATAAAGTAGAATTTCTATCTACGCGCACTTTTTATCTGTCATTGGGCCAATAATTATCGTTTTCCGAAATTATTGTGTCAAGACCGTTGTTTTTTGTTTAATCAATTTACTTTATTTGCCAAGGACGCCAAAAACATTACTACGGTTCTGGTTATGTATTTTCTTATGAAGAGGGGCGCACTATTTTTAGTAGCCCAAGGGCGCCGAATATCTTAGGAAGGCTTTAGCTAGCTGAGGTCGACTGTTACTTGAGAACTAAAAACTCGAGCGGCGTCCATTCGTCTCGGATGTACAGAGAAAATATACAAACCCACATACAAAATATATTAGAAATTAACTGTATTGCTACAACATAATTTTTGTCTCTTTAATCATAGCAAATTTGTTTGCAGCTAGCGGAACATCTTCCAGTAAACCAGCTAAGAGTTGTGAGTCCACAGTGAGTAAACAATCCACAACAAGATCATCGAGTCTCATTACAGACAAACTAATACGTTCGGAAGGCAAACCTTTTAAATGTGATCATTGCGATAAAGTTTTTGCAGTTAATTCAAAACTCACTAGACACAAACGAACGCATTCTGGAGAGAGGCCATTTAAATGTGATGAGTGTGATAAGGCATTTTCACAATCTTCATCTCTCATTAATCACAAGCGAATACATTCTGCAGAGAAACCATTTAAATGTGATCAATGTGGTAAAGGATTTTCACAGTCAGCGTCTCTCACTTATCACAAACGAATACATTCTGGAGAGAGACCATTAAAATGTGATCACTGTAATAACTCATATTCACACCCAGCAGCTCTTATATATCACAAAATAATGCATTCTGGAGAGAAACCATTTAAATGTGATCAGTGTGATAAAGCATTTTTAATTGCTTCAGATCTTGTTTGTCACAAACGGATACATTCTGGAGAGAGACCATTTAAATGTGATCAGTGTGATAAAGCATTTTCACATCCATCATCTCTCACTGGTCACAAACGTACACATTCTTTTGAGAGGCCATTTAAATGTGATCAGTGTGATAAAGCATTTTTACGGTCATCATCTCTCACTATTCACAATCGAAAACATACAGGAGAGAAGCCATTCAAATGTAATCAGTGTGATAAAGCATATCGAGAGTCATCAGCTCTAACTTATCACAAGCGAACACATTCTAGAAAGGCGTCATTCTAATATGATGTATTAAGAATAAGAAAATATTTTCAGATATAACAGTTCTTATTAGTCACTGGCATATACATTCTCTAGAAAGACTTTTCGAAAGTGCCCATTGCATAAAGCATCTAAAGCAGTGGTTGTTAATCTTTTCTGTTCCCGGCGCCCTTAATGTATGAGAATTTTTCAGCGGCGCCCGAAATCAAAACATTGGTCTAACACAATGATTACTGATATAGATGAGAAGTAAGTATTAGTTTATAAAGATAGTTAAAAAATGGGGCAGGTTAACATTTCATTGTCTCTGAGCTTTTTTGTGGACTGTTTTTTTTTTTTTCCTTTTTTTGCCGCAAATGTCAAAATTTTAAACCTTAACTGAAAAGTGACAATATATTTGTAATTTAATGTTAAAAATATATAAGTACACCAATTTACAAAATTCAAAAATGTTTTTTTTTCTACTAAAATTTTGAAATTTTGCTCAAACATTTTTTGACTCCAATTTTAGCCAAAATACTTTTTTAAGCTAATTTTGGGGTGAGGCTTATGAAAAAATGTTTAAAAAAAAAATGCTTTCCTAGTTTTTGAGTTGGTGCCGATTTGTTTCAGTTTTTCGCCAATAATTCCAAAAAAATTGACCAAACTTCAAATTGGACCAAATTTTGTTGATCTATGACCAAAAATATGTACATATTTATACTGATTTTCAATAAGATCAGAGACAACAATTTTTTGCTTAAAATCCACGATTTTTTTAACGTCTAAAATTACGATTTTTTCGATTTTTGTTCATTTTCAAGGGTTTTGGGTTACTGCCCATACAAAACTTAATAATTGGTTTACTAAAGCCCAATTTTTTGAGGGCATTCTATGCCCTCTGGTGGCGGGCTACGCGTTCTGGTTGATCGTGGTAACAATATACAGTCGATTCCGCTTAATTGGGACACATCGGGACTTAGGCATTTTGGCCCAATTAAGCGGCTACCCCAATTAAGCGAATTTCACATAAAATTAAACAATGCATATTTTTCTTTCAATAATTTTATTTTATAAACTCTTGGACAAAACTATAAATTACATATAACCAAAAAATATACTTTTAAGAAAAAATAATAATAAATTCCAAAATAAAATAATAAATAGGTACATACAATTTAATTCAATGCAAAAATGCGTCAAGTGTAGTCTGTCTTTTGTTTTTGTAACATTTCACTTCTACAAAATCAGCACAGGTATTCAGTGCGGATGTAGGGCTCCCTTCATTTCCTTCCTGCATAAAATAACGCTGTAATATTAAATTCTTTGTACATATTTTTTCTTGAGAATATGTGTAACATAATATGTACTGTGATCTTAAATTTACTGCCCCAATTAAGCGGAATGTTGTCCCAATTAAACATGTAAATTTACTGTTGGTTCCTTGGTTTGGTTTCTGTTCTTTGAGATTTGGCCCGAATAAGCGGCTGCCCCAATTAAGCGGCGGCTCAATTAAGCGGAATCGTCTGTATTTATAAAAAAATAGATCCCAAATATAAAAAGGTTGAACAGCCCTGGCTTATATCAGTGTTATATCTGGATTATGTTTTGTTTTGATTCTTATTTTTTTGAACTAGCTTTAAAATAATGTTTTACATAAACAAAAACTATAAATAAAATACCATGTTCTACAAAGAAAAATTAAATACATTTATATTAAGACATATATTTAATTTACGAGTAGTATACTCGTAAATATATTTTGTTGTATATTCTAGAAAATAAAAATAATGTTTAACTTTGACAATGTAAAAATATTACATGTACAACCTAAGGGATTAAAACTGGACATGTTTGAAGAAAAATTTAATGAATGAAAAACTAGAACTCATTAGTTCGCCGCTTCTAACACCTTTTTAATCCTTTAGGTTTTTCCTTTCATTATATCTTGTTTATTATTCTGAAGATGACTTTGTAAGTCGAAATACGTATCAATACATTAACTAATTTTTGAAACAACAACAGAGTGTTTTTATTTTTACTTTTTTATATATTTTTACTTGCAATTCTCGTCGACAAAACAATTAAGTAAGTAACTTGCACTACTCAAAGTTGCCGGCGTCCAGTCTCTATGTTATTAAGAAGTGACATTACCGGTGGCGGCGCTGTGCTCCAAGGCCTGTTGTTTATGAAAAAGTAAGTAAATATTTGCGAAATTTTTTAATTTTTAAGCGTTACATATATATTGAGGTGTATAACAGAAGGTGGGCATCAAATTACAGTATGTAAAGTTTAATTTCCGTAGATTTATTGAAGTGTAATTTGTAGTTGAGCAGGTGTAAAATGCCGGGCACGTAATTTTATGTGGTACATTTGGGGTGTCGGTTATCTGAATTTACAATATATGGATTCTGTTTGCAAACAAATGCATTATGTTCACTGCCTCATTAAATAAAATTAGTTTTAGTTGGACAGGAGTAGCTAAAAGTTAAATATGCAATTTGCAGGTGCAAACATATTAGTGCAGTTTTGTTTTTATGCAAAAAATTGAATGAACAAACTCGTATAGTATCAGTTATTTTTTAACTCAAAATATATTCCCATGCCTTCCTCCTGTCCATAACCAAACCTTTTCCCAATCTGGACTTAATATTAACTTTCCCTTCATTTTTCTTAAGAAAAGAAAAAAAAACTAAGATGCCTATCTTTGTCCTTTCTTGAATGACAGCCAAAAATTCTACAGTTTGTTCTACTTTATAGTTTTTCGCAACTTCTATCGAAATTCTAACAAAAAATCAACACTATAACATATGTAATAAGTTCAAACAGTACTAGAGCGCCTTGTACAACATTTGACGACCAGACTGCGTATTTGAGCGTGTCAGTTCTCAATATTACGTAAATGTTGGAATAAAACGTGCCGATCCGCTATAGGGACTTGCAGCTAAGCACGCTATCATCTGGTTTAACATTTTCATGAACTTGTGTACATCAGATAACATTTCGTTTTGTGTATTGGTTTTGTATGATGTTTGTTTTTAAAGTTTTATTATAATCATTGAAAAATGTATAATACATATTGTTGTGTGTCTATGTGGAATTCATTGAAAAGAAGAAACCCGGAAATATCGTTTCATTTGTTTCCACTAATATCAGACACCGTACGGTTCGAAACAAAATTGGGAAAGCAAGAGGTTAGGAATCGACGCGATGTTTAGATAAACAATTTAAAAATTGGAAAAAAAGTGAGCCCTTATATCACAGTTTGCTCATTACATTTTAATGATAGTGACTACAAAAAATATTTTCAATTTTGTATTTATTATCGCATATCTTGAAAATTCCTGTTATTGTGTGTGGGTTTGTAATGCACAAGTTTGTAGGCATAATGCATAAATCTTTATGAACTCTCTGTTTTTTTCAGTGACTCCACACAATATTATATGCCCAGCATTGTAGATTTCTACCCCTTGGTAAACAACACGGGAATTATTATTTCCCCCAATATTGTTAAAATAATCGACAATGGAAAACCGCCATAACTTAAAACCAGATCACAAAATGTAGTATTTTAGATGTTTACAAGTAATGTCACTTCACAAAATCAGAAAATCCCAAACAATTATTTATTTTTTGTCGTTTTTTGATACACTTTTCGCTATTATTTACTAGTAAATGTCAAGTGGTATATGATTTAGAATGGTTTCAAAAAAATCCGCGTGGCGCTACGTTCTTAAAATTTTTCCCCTATATATGATAGTTTGAGAAGCACTGCTTTAGATGTTCCGTATTCCGTACAAGATAACTATACGTCACGGACTGGTACATACTGAAATTAATAAAATCTGGATTCTGGAGTAGTTATTTTACTTATTTGGAAATTAAAACAACCAGTTGAAACGATTTTGTTTCAGAAATAAATATGAATGATGGGACAGAATGTGATTTGCATCCCTATGATACCAGAGATATTAAAGAAGAGATTGTTATTAAGACAGAATATGAAGTTATTGATGAACATGAAGTGCAGACTGGAATAGAGCACACGGCTGAATGGGAGAATGGTTAGTAACAAGCACATTTATAAGTATCATACTTTTAACACTGTTATTCATATTTTATATCTACAGTTCAGTTTATTTACAGTCTGTAATTAATTTATATTTGGCTATGATGTGTTTATTGCAGGAATCAAAGATGACGTTACAGATGATATTTACCACGATAGCACTAAAATAGAGGAGATTTACGTCAAATTCGAACCTGTGGACACCAGTGAATTTGAAGATGAATTGGAGAGTGCAGCTGTCACAATCACTGGTAGTAGACCCAATTTAATCAGCTTTTTCTTGAGCAACAAACTCTGACTGCCAAAAGCATGCGCGTTTTTGTTTTCAAGCAGTTGAAATTCATTTACCGACTAGTAGTTTGAAGTTTTACCGATAACTGAAACCAATTTTGAACTTGTTTCAAACTCACACAAGACTGAAATTCAAGACATTTTTCTTGAAATTTCAAGTTAAAATATGCGCAATAAATAACTGTGTATTAACTGCTTGACCGTCAAGCAGTTAAATTCATTGACTGACTAAGGCTAGGGTTACACTGTATCCGTGCGTGCGGTAACGAGCGTTTACACTGAACGTTCTTATCCTGATCCGGGGATGGGTGGTTTCAGTATATACGTGCGACTTGCGTGCGGTTTCATTCAAATTAAACTATTTTATTTTAAATATCTGTTACTGAACAGCCAAAACATATAAAACAACATTATTTGTAGTAATAAAACAAATTATTTTTGTTATATGCATTTTTAGATGAATATTTGGAGAGTTACGGGGTTATCTTTAAACATCCCCATTATTATTAACATCAAAAACGTGTATGACACAAATTGTTTAGAGTAAAACAACATAAATTATTGTCCGAAGTACTTTTTCAACTGGATGAATAATAATTTTTACGTGAATCTCGAAAAAAACAGACAGACAGAAATTAATTTTTTGTTGATTTTTTCGGACAGAAACAAACCTATTTGTTTCTGTAGAACTTCAAATAAATGAAGAAAACAAAATAAATAAATAAACAGATAGATAACGAAATAAAAAATCTCCATTGTTATGCAGCAGTATATTAACAACTCTATTCTTCTTCTAATTTTGTAAAAAAAGTCTTTGGATCAAAACTCATATTTTTGACCTGCTGGACGCATAAAAAAACAAACATGTTTGTGCGTCGACGCAAGTTACCGCACGCAAGTATGCATGTACTGTAACCATGCTCATTTAACTTCGTGTGTTTGTTTTGTTGTTAGTTCTCGTGCGTTAAAAAAATCGCACGTTTCCGCATCCAATGTAACTGTACACTATGGGTTTGTAGTTTGAGCGATAGCTAATACAAACTAATTTCAAACTCTTTCTCTAATATTTTTCATTATTGTTTTTAATGTAATGTTTGATCATAGAAGAAAAAATCCTTGTTACCAGTAAAATAAAAAAGTTAATTTACATTGATAATAGACAGAGTAATAGTAATTATGTGTATTTATATTTCAGAGAACCATGATACTCGGAAGGCAATTTGTGTATCATCTACTGACGACATGTCCCAGTATCACTACAACACTAATATCACCATCAAGGAGGAGATCGACATCAAGCCAGAATGTGAAGATGACGGTGAATATGAGTCTGCAACTGGACCAGATACTGGTCAGTTTACTATTTATTATAGTACTTTAATATCGAAAAAACAGTCTTCTAGCAGGCAATCAGATGTATTCTGCAAGAAATGCTTTGAAATTAGCTTCACGTTAATTGTTTTATTGTAACATCATGGCTAAGGCATTTTTCAAAAAATGTTATTCTGTAAAAGCATTCGTTTCTTTAATCATAGCAAATTTTTTTTCAGCTAGCGGAACATCTTCCATTAAATCAGCTAAGAGTTATAAATCCACAAGATCATCGCGTCGCATTACAGACAAAATAATACGTTCTGGAGGCAGACCTTTTAAATGTGATCAGTGTGATAAAGCTTTTTCAGTTACTTCAAACCTCAATAATCATAAACGAATACATTCTGGAGAAAGGCCATATAAATGTGATCAGTGTGATAAAGCATTTTCACGGTCATCATATCTCACTAGTCACAAACGAATACATTCTCTAGAAAGGCCATTTAAATGTGATCAGTGTGGTAAAGCATTTTCACAGTCATCGACTCTCACTTATCACAAACGAATACATTCTGGAGAGAAGCCATATAAATGTGATCAATGTGATGAATCATTTTCACTATCATCATCTCTTACTTATCACAAACGAATACATTCTGGAGAGAGGCCATTTAAATGTGATCTGTGTGATAAAGGATTTTTGGCTTCTTCACATCTTGTTTGTCACAGACGAATACATTCTGGAGAGAGACCATTTAAATGTGATAATTGTGATAAGGCATTTTCACAGGCATCATCTCTCACTATCCACAAACGAATACATTCTCTAGAGAGGCCATTTAAATGTGATCAGTGTGATACAGCATTTTCACAGTCATCATCTCTCACTAGTCACAAACGAATGCATTCAGGAGAGAAGCCATTCAAATGTAATCAGTGCGATAAAGCATATTCACAGTCATCAGCTCTCGCTAATCACAAGCTAATACATTCTGCAGAGAGGCCATTCTAATATGATGTATTAACTTAAAGCACGGATTAAATTTGGATTTTCTGAAAAAAAGTTATCGGATTTTTTTATGTTGTAAAATGAGTACTAGTATATAGTTAGAAAATAAAATAATGTTGTTTTTAACGACTCCCGCTATGGAGACAGGTTAAGTTCATAATTTAGATACTAATATTGTTAATAAAATATGATATCTCGATGTAAAATTTATAACTATTTTTCAGGTTTCATAAAGAAGTATAGGAAATTATTTTCACAATGGTAAAAGGGTGCAGAAAAAAAAACGTACGAGTATATCAAATATTGCGTATATTTATATACTAATAACTAAAAATGTAATTTAGTATGCTATGTCATAAATCAAGGTACAGCGCATAATCCCACATTACATTGTCTGCAGTAATACCTAGTCTCTTTCCTTATTTTTTTCCTATTCTCGTCTTTCTTGCTGCAACATACGGCACACTTTCTGTATGGAGCAGTTTTCTTTTCTGTAGCTGGTACGAATCCCGGAAAGTGCCTTTCAGTTAGTCGTAGTGGCCCAGTTTGACACCTAGGACTACCAGAAACTTTTTTTGAAAATATATTATATTTTTCAATCATTTTCTCTACCAAACATTGTTCAAATTCCAAATGAATATTTCCAAAGGAAGGCGAGGCTTAGTACAGTCGGAGTAAATATTTTCTTACTTATAAATTTACTGGGAAAAATAAAGGAAATATATATAGAAAATGAATCCTGCATTTATGCAGGTATCGCTCGAACGTCACATCCACTACCGTATACCTTAAGTTTAACCGTGGTTAAAGTATAAGAAGGTATTTTCAGATATATCAATTCTTATTAATCGCTGACATACACATTCTCTAGAAAAACTTTTCGAAAGTGAACACTGCAATAAAACGTCTGAAGCAAATAAGTCTAGTTCGACCATAGAGACATAGAACGAACGTAAGCAAGGCTTATTGACGGGGTAAGTGTTGCACGGTTGGGTGGGGGACACAGACAGCCGCCATATTTTCTTGGCTAAAACATTAGCTTATTTCAATATAATATCTGCATTACGATTTGTTTTTCTTTTTATTTATTTTTTTTTAATTTTATTTTTTTGAACTAGAGTGGAAATAAACCTTCATTCTAAAAGTAATCTAATCTAATATTTGTCAACAATTAAGGAATGTACATATGTGTTTTATATATGCATTGGTTAAATTGGTTAATACATATTTTTAATTTTGTTTTAAAAATGTGAATTATCTTTTGATTTAGGTACAAGAGGTAGAGCAGCTTTTAGCTGATCTTGCACCTTTTAGGCACCATTTTATGTTTATTATATGTATTTTCTTCTCTGTAATATTGTTATTATGGTACCTAATATAAATATTATTATTAATAGGATTAAAATAACGTTTTACATAAACAAAAATAAAAATAAAATACAATGTTCAACAACACAATTTAACAACATTTATATTAAGACATATATTTCATTTACGAGTATACTTATATTGTATATGTAAATATACTTGGTTGTATATTCTAGAAAACATATTATAAAAAAATAATAATGAGCTTTTTTTACAAGTAAAATTCTTAATAAACTTGAATAAATTACAAATACAGTAAAATACTTAAGTATGAATCGATACAGGACAATTCATTTCAGTTCTAAATTACCATCATCTAGGTTATTTCTTTTGTCTTTGTTCACAGCTCGTAACTTTGTGAAGATTTTTTCTATATTTTCAATTTGTCAAATATGTCAACATGTTTTACATTTGGTAATGTAAAAGTTGTTAAAAAAAATTATAAATAGATTGATGTGTGTTAAGTGATGCTTTTGTTTCCAAGGTTACCAATATATTTTTTTAATTAATTGACAAAAAACTTAATCAATTTTTTGATCAATTAATTGAACTGTGTAGACTCAACTTTATATGTATCGTATGTATCACTTTTTCTTTATAAAGTTTGCCGACTTCTGAACCATACTATTTATGTACCTACTATGTATATGTATAATACGTATTAATATAATGTTCAATTTTATATACTTTGTGTCTCTGTTTATGACCCTTCTTCCTTTATAACATGTATACATTTTCGTTTTATGTAAAATTTTATTCCATTTTTGAATTCTAATAAAATTTAATGTAATCCGAAAATGTATACTTGTCTATTTTAACAAGTATTTTTTTATTTTGGGAATAATAATAATGGATACATTCAAATTTTTCGGGTTAATAGTTATATAGGGAGACGACAGATGGTACTAATTACGCTGACAAAAATATTCATACAGCGATGGCGCTTCTGATGATGTTCTGCGCAGATCGCTGTACGTCACGGACTGGTACTTAGTAAAATTAATAAATCCTGGTATTTGCAGTAGTTACTTTGTTTATTTGGAAATTAGAACAAACAGTTGAAACGATTTTCTTTCAGGAATAAATATGAATGATGGGACAGAATGTGATTTGTATCCTTATGATACCAGAGACAGAGATGTTAAAGGAGAGATTGTCATTAAGACAGAATATAAAGTTACTGATGAGCATGAAGTAAAGACTGGAATAGAGCACACGGCTGAATGGGAGAATGGTTAGTAACAAGCACATTATAAATATCACATTTTTAATACCGTTAATCATATTTTATTGCCACAGTTTAGTTTATTTGCAGTCTGCAATTAATTTATATTTGGCTATGATGTGTTTATTGCAGGAATCAAAGATGACGTTACAGATGGTGTTTACCACGATAACACTAAAATAGAGAAAATTCACGTCAAATTCGAACCTGTGGACACTACTGAATTTGGAGATAAATTGGAGAGTGCAGCTGTCACAATCACTGGTAGTAGACCCAATCTAATCAGCTTTGTCTGAGCAGCAAACTCAAAAGCATATCAGAACATCCGCATTTTTGTTCTCAAATAGTCGAAATTCATTTACTGTCTAGTAGTTTGAAGCTCTACCGACAGCTGAGACTAGTTTAGAACTTGTTTCAAACTTTTAGAAGACATACAAGTCTTGAAATACAAGACGTTTTCAAAACTTTGAAATACACGGCATTTTTCTTGAAACTTCAAATTTAAATATGCACAATAAATTACTGTGTATTAATTGCTTGACCGTCAAACAGTTGAAATTCACAGACTGGCTGATGTTTGAGCGTTAGCTAATACGAACTAATTTCAAACTCTAACTCTAATAATTTTCATTATTGTTTTTAAAGTTTGATTATAAAAGAAAAAATCCTTGTTAAAATAAAAAAGTTAATTTACATTGAAAATAGACAGAGTAACAGTAATTATGTGTATTTATATTTCAGAGAATCATGATACTCCGAAGGCAATATGTGTGTCATCTACTGACGACATGTCCCAGTATCACTATAACACTAATATCATCATCAAAGAGGAGATCGACATCAAGCCTGAATATGGAGATGATGGTAAATATGAGAGTGCAACTGGATCAGATACTGGTCAGTTTATTATTTATTATTGTACTTTAATATCTAAAAAACATTAAATTAATATAATTAAACAAAAATTAATACAAAAATCCTTAAAAGTCAGTTATTATTCCTTCCCTCTCTACGAATCCTTGAAAACAACACATACATATGAAAAATAACTTAAGTAGCCCACTAAAGAACGCAAAACTCGAGTGGTGTCGATTCATCTCGGATGTACAGTGAAAATGTACGAACCCACATACGAAAATGTAGCTGCATAGCCACATGCAGGAAAAGTTCATATTAGAAATTAACTTTATTGCTAAAATATTCGTCTCTTTAATCAAAGCAAATTTGTTTGCAGCTAGCGGAACATCTTCCAGTAAACCAGCTAAAACTTGTGAGTCGTCCTTTAAGAAGTATAAACAATCCGAAACAAGATCATCGCGTCTCATTACAGATAAACTAATACGTTCTGTAGAGAGACCTTTTAAATGTGATCAGTGTGATAAAGCTTTTTCATTTACTTCACAATTTATGAGACACAAACGAATACATTCTGGAGAGAAGCCATTTAAATGTGATCAGTGTGATAAAGCTTTTTCAGTTTCTTTAAATCTGCTTCATCACAAACGAGTACATTCTGGAGAGAGGCCATTTAAATGTGATCAATGTGGTAAAGCATTTTCACAGTCATCATCTCTCACTTATCACAAACGAATACATTCTGGAGAGAAGCCATATAACTGTGATCAATGTGATGAATCATTTTCACTGCCATCATCTCTTACTTATCACAAACGAATACATTCTGGAGAGAGACCATTTAAATGTGATCAGTGTGAAAAAGGATTTTTGACTTCTTCACATCTTGTTTGTCACAAACGAATACATTCTGGAGAGAGACCATTTAAATGTGATAATTGTGAAAAGGCATTTTCACAGGCATCATCTCTCACTATCCACAAACGAATACATTCTCTAGAGAGGCCATTTAAATGTGATCAGTGTGATACAGCATTTTCACAGTCATCATCTCTCACTAGTCACAAACGAATGCATTCAGGAGAGAGGCCATTTAAATGTGATCAGTGTGATAAAGCATATACACAGCCATCATCTCTCGCTAATCACAAGCTAATACATTCTGCAGAGAGGCTATTCTAATATGATGTATTAACAACTAAAGGCACGGATTAAAATTGGATTTTCTGAAAAAAAATTATCGGATTTTTTATGTTGTAAAATGAGTACTTGTATATAGTTAGCAACGAATACATTCTGGAGAGAGACTATTTAAATGTGATCAGTGTGATAAAGCATTTTCAATTTTTTCACATCTTGTTTGTCACAAACGAATACATTCTGGAGAGAGACCATTTAAATGTGATCAGTGTAATAAAGCATTTTCACAGTCATCTCTCACTAGTCACAAACAAATACATTCTCTAGAGAGGCCATTTCTCTAGTGAGGGCTGATGACTGTGAAAATGCTTTATCACACTGATCACATATGAATGGCTTCTCTCCTGAGTGTAAACGTTCGTGCTCAGTGAGATTTGATGACTGTGAAAATGTTTTATCATCATTGTGAACATTTTCACAGTTATCAAATCTAACTAAGCACGAACGTTTACACTCAGGAGAGAAGCCATTCATATGTGATCAGTGTGATAAAGCATTTTCACAGTCATCAGCCCTCACTTATCAGAAGAGAATACATTCTGGAGAGGCAATTCTAATGTGATATGGCATATTCACGATCTGAATATCTGATTAATAATAAGAAAACACATTCAAATATGTATTAAAGTATAATAAAGTATTTTCTGATATATCAGTAGTATCTCATAAGTCGCTGACAAACACATTCTCTAGAAAAATATTTCGAATTTGAACATTGTACTAAAGCAAAGAAATCTAGTTCGACGAGAAATTTACAGAGAGAACGTAAACAGGGTTTGAAGACGTGGTAAATGTTGCAGAGTGGAGCAGGAGAAACAGATAGCCGCCATATTTGGCTTGGTCAAAACATTAGCTTATATCCATGTCATATCTACATTAAATTTTGTTTTTGTTCTTTTTTTTTTGAACTAGGATGTAAATTAGATTAGAATAATATTTTACATAAACAAATACAGTAAAATACTTCGCATGAAATGATACAAGACAATTAATTTTTTCTGCTGTAAGCTGATTCTTGCTTTTAGTACAGCTACGATTTATAGTCCCAAATGAACAATAATTAACCATTTTAACTAATATTTATTGTAACTACACAATAAATCTTGAGGATAAAAACTAAAAATTTGTACCTTGCTTTAAACTATGAAAACTATACTAAATCTTTAACTAGGCACCAAATTATGGAAATAAAATTCAAATATTACACATTATATTAACACAAAATGCAAATGTTTGTACATAAAAAACATACACGCCACATAAAAATCATATAGAAAACACGTAATGTTTTGACCAAGAACAAGATGAGGTGCAGTGAGACAGACAAGTTGCAATACATTTTGGATACAAGGTCATGGTATGATGATTCTCTCTATTATATCTATGGGTTCGACACAGGAAAGTAATCTGGATATAAATCATTAAATAGTGATAATTAAAAAAGCCCAAGTTAGTATCGAAATAATTTTTATATTTCTATTTATAGACAAGAAAAAAACAAGACGAATATTGTCGTACGGTTTGCAAATTATTTGGTTTTTGTAGAATGTATATATATATATATATTTTTTTTTGTTCTAATAAAGACATTTCTTTTAAAATATAATAGACATGGTTTTATGTAATAATGAAAGAATAACGACGTTTTTTACAGCTATAGGTACGATTACTTATATCGCCATATGGAGGGAGCGCAGTTAGAAGCGATTGGACTCAACAATGGCCGATGGCGGCGCTGTGATCGCTGTGAAACAGCTGACCGAAACTAGTAATGTAAAAGTTTTCCTTATTTGTTTACATGTTAAATCTTCGATTTGCAATGAATAATTAACAGCTATCCTTACTAAATCATTTTAATTTTTTAAGTGCAACACCTTCTTCTAAGTGTGTAATTGTCTTCTAAGTTGGAGTTGTTAAACGCCGGTCGTTTTATATCATACGGAATATCGGAAAAAAATGATGAGCATGTCTACATATGTGGGTTATGTTTACAAACAAGCAGTCTAAAATCACCAGCTCACAAAGTCACTGGAAAATTAAAACTGCACCTGTAAACCGCATCCTTTGTTGGAAACTTGCTGCCTAGCAAAATTAATCAAAAACGAAAGCAAACACTTCAGTGAAGCTGTATCAGAATATCTACATACAATATTTGAGACCGCATGTCCTAATCCTATATTAAAGTTACACGGGTAGATATTTATTTATGCTCGAGAAGGATTTTTATAATTGAGTATTTCTTATTTGTTGAATATTTTTAATAAATACTAGTTTGTTAAATATTAATATGTTAACAATATTGATGTAATCTATAGCTTTTTAATGCTTTACACTCTTACACTTTGTCCCGTTTTTATAGCATTTTCCCATGCTATTTTACCTATTTATCTCTTCTACCAACCAAATGCACAGCAGTTTGTGTTATGACAACTCATTATTACACAAAATAATATAAAAAAGAATAATAGTTGCTATCAAAAGTTTATGTTACAAACAAACTGCAACATTAAAGTTTAATCGCAATACACACAACACGAGGTAGCCACTAGCAAACAAAAAACAGTTACTCGTTCCACAAGTTCAAATTCTATCCGCTTGGTGTCACTTCATAGCGCTGTTGAGCCCAATATATTTTTACTTGCAATTCTTGTCGACAAAACCTTGAAGTAAGCAACCTGCAATACTCAAAAAGGCAATCTTCCGTCACCAAGCCTACGGGGGCATTGGCTTCATTACAAATTTCCTGTGCCCAGTCTCTATGTTATATAACTTCAATATTGGAATATAACCTGCCGCTCCTCCATATCAGATAGTTTGAGAAACACTGCTTTAGATGTTCAGTATCAGATTACTGTGCATCACGGACTGCTACATACTGACATTAATAAAATCTGGTTATTACAAGGGCTGTTTTGCTTTTTTGGAAATTAAAACAAACAGTTGAAACAATTTTATTTCAGTAATAAATATGAATGGCCGAACAGAATGTGATTTGCATCCTTATGATATCAGAGACAGAGATATTAAAGAAGAGATTGTCATTAAGACAGAATACGGAAGTACTGCTGAACATGAGGTGAAGACTGGAATAGAACACACGGATGAATGGGAGGATGGTCAGTAATGAGTACTTTTACAACTAGTTCACTTTTAGCACTATTATTCATATTTATTGTCACAGTTCAGTTAATTTCGGGTGTCATCGTTATCATCTTTACAGTTTCCAATTAAATTATATATAACTATGATTGTTTATTGCAGGAATCAAAGATGAAGATACAGATGATGTTTACCACGATAACACTAAAATAGAGGAGATTTATATCAAGTCTGAACCTGTGGACACCAGTGAATTTGAAGATGAATTGGAGAGAACAGGTATTGCAATCACTGGTAGTAGAGCCAATTTAATCAACTTTTTTTTTGAGTAGTAAACTCCGACTGTCAAAAGCATGTCAGAGCATGTGCCTTTTTGTTTTCAAGCTGTTGAAATCCATTTACTGACTAGTAGTTTGAAGTCTTGCCCATAGCTGAGGCCAGTTTTGAACTTGTTTCAAACTCTCACAAGACTGAAATACAAGATATTTTTGTTCAAACTTCTAGTTTGAATATGCGAAATAAACTACTGTGTATTAACTGCTTTTGGAGCAAACATCAACAAACAAAGAGGTTGATGTTTGAGCGATAGCTGTGACCAATGAAAAATAAATTTCACAGTCTAACTCATGCAAAGTAAATAATTAACAATATTCACTATTGGTTTTATTGCGACGTTTGATTATAGAAAAAAAAAACCTTGGAAAACTTCGGGAGCTGGTCCGAAGTTCTTGGTTCGCTGTCAGGAACTTCTGTCCCTCGGATTATTGAAAAGTTATAGATCCGCAAATCTTCTGGCTTGATTTGGTGCTAATGGCCCACGACGTTCGATAGTAGAAACGTAATAAACTCACAAAAACAAAACTTAGCAGTCTGCACTGACAAGTTTGCTGCAATAATAATTTTTATGCGGGACAAATCGCCATATTAGTGGTGACCGACCGGTCCAAACCTACAATTTGTAGGAAATATTCGGTCTCAAATTAATATACAAAATTATATACTGGGTGTTTGGAAAATAGCGCACAATATTTTCCACCCAGGTAATAATATTTTTGTTTTGCGTTCGACGGGTGCAACAAATATTTTATATTGAAAATGTAGACAGAGTAATTATGTGTATTTATATTTCAGAGAGCCGCGATACTCGGAAGGCAATTTATGTATCATCTACTGACGACATATCCCAGTATAACTACAACACTAATTTCATCATCAAGAAGGAGATCGACATCAAACCTGAATGTGAAGATGACGGTGAATATGAAAGTGCGAATGGACGACATACAGGTCAGTTAATTATTTATTATTGTAATATAATATCGAAGAAAACACTTGTCTAGCAGGTTATGAATGTTATTTTTAAAAATGTTGTGTTGCTAATATTTTCGCAGTTTATTATTTTTGATGAATATTTCGTGCCTGATAGTTTCAATTTAACCTAACTTTGAAACAAATTGTTTGAGCAGAATCGAAAAATATTCATTATCGTAAGTTAATAAGTGAAGGAAAGTGAAGTCACTCGCATCGGGACTGTACACCTCACATATCTGGCGATGAATGCTCGCTGCTGGCACGTTTCTTGCTTTCAAAACCCTAATCACAGATTGTATTTAACAGTCGGCGGGTCGCTCAATTGTCATAAACAATTTAACCGTACAATATCAACATACAAAGATACACTACGGTTGCATATAACGTCGGCTTTTGCACAAAGCATGTCGGTAACCGACACGCAATCACGTTTCTACAGGCGCACGAAATTAACATAGCTACACCCAATCAGACCTTACTTAAAAAATAACCCTCGTAGGTACATACTGTTTTAATTATTTATTTTCTTGCAGGTAGCGCAACATTTCCCAGTAATCCAGATGAGAGTCGTATGCCAGTGTCCGTTATCAAGTTCAAACAGATTAATACAACAACAGAAGCATGTTATAAATGTGATGTATGTGAAACAACATTTGTACAAGCTCAAGATCTTGCTGCACATAAACCACAACATATTGACGATAAGCGATTTACATGTGAGCAGTGTAACAAAACATTTAATCAGAAGAGTTATCTTGATAAACACAAAAGAATGCATTCTGGAGAGAAGCCATTCAAATGTGATCAGTGTGGTAAAGCATTTTCACATTCATCACATCTTATTAGTCACAAACTGATACATTCTGAAGAAAAAATATACAAATGTGAACAATGTAATAAAGCATTTAGTCAGAAAGCTGGACTTGTTCAACATAAACAAATACATTCTGGAGATAAACCATTCAAATGTGACCAATGCAATAAATCATTTGGACGTTCATCTCATCTCACTATACATAAAAGATCACATTCTGGAGAGAAACCATTCAAATGTGATCAGTGTCATAAAGCATTTTCACATTCATCACACGTCATTACACATAAACGAATACATACTGGAGAGAAGACATTTAAATGTGAACATTGTAGTAAAGCATTTACTCAAAGGGGAAGTCTTATTGAACACATACGAGTACATTCTGGTGAGAGACCATTCAAATGTAATCAGTGTAACAAAGCATTTTCTCGTTCATCACATCTCACTAGTCACAAACGAGTACATTCTGGAGAGAAACCATTTAAATGTGAACAGTGTGATAAAGAATTCTCACAGAAAGTACAACTTATTAGTCATAATCGAATACATTCTGGCGAGAAACCATTCAAATGTGATCAGTGTCATAAAGCATATTCACACTTAGCATCACTTAATGGTCATAAACGAGTTCATTCTAGATAGAAATCATTGAGAGTCGGACGACCGGTGTTCGGACTATGAATTGTCGTCTGCACTAAAAAAAAAAAAAAACGATTGCGTTAATTGTGTGCACAATCGTATCAATGGTTTCTATTTTATAATTTTAGCAAATTAAACAATTATATTATGTTGTGTGTCTTTCTCCGTGTACGTACTGTCGGCCTCAAGCGGAGAATATTCGGATAAGACGTCCTTCTGATTTCAGTGTGTAGGCCTTTGTACTAACCTTGTCGTCCCAGGGCCAACTACCCTTCGTGCAGCCCTCGGGAATCGTTCTTCGAAATGAAGAATGTCTTAACTAGGGGTCGCAAACCGGTTAACCAACTCTCGGACATACCGGGATACCGGATTAAAACAGATGCTTCAAAATACTGGGATTGGATTTATGAAAACCGAGATTTTCGAAATTTTCAGTTGTTCCTTCAAAAGCTTTTGTATATAGTACCTATATAAGGTATATTATTTTAATTTTTTGTATATATAATGCACATTTCTACAGATAATAAAGTTATAAGTATATTATTATTATTTATTTCTGTATTCCTTTTTTTATTTTAGGTTTGATTTCTTATTTCATAAATTTGGTAAATATATTAATCTAATAGGGAAAAAAATTTAAGATCGTATCGCCGAGGTGTTCAATTTTGGAACGTAGATAGAGGGTATTTAATGTTATTGTTACATAGCTGTGAAAGTGTAATTATAGGGGAAGTATTTTAAGATCGCAGCGCTATTTCGGCAAACTTGGAACCTTCAAAATAGACATTCGTTACATATAAACAACGTGAATTTGAATGTTTACTGGTGGTTTTTGTAATTTTGCTACAATATTAATACTTGTTTTTATGAAATTACAGTTTTATGCAAACATTTTTTATAAAAAAAAGCGCGATCAATGTCTATTTCTGTAGTTCCTAAAATCCCACCAGATGTCATATCGCTTAGCAATTTTTCCCTATAGGAATAAATATGATTTACAACATTTTGTGAACCTGTTTTACTATTTTATCAACAAGTAAATTAATACAAGTGTTTATAAAGCAATATTTTTGCATGACACGTCTCTAAAAAAAAAATAAAAACTATATTTTGTGATGTAGGTTATGGTGATAAAAATTTTTATAGTGGATTATTTCAAGTTAATAGATGGAATTAAAAATTCACGCAGTAAGCAAATTTTCAACTAATAGCCCACTTTTTATCAAAATTTTTCTTTTCAAATCCAAGCTATACGACAATTTACAACTTCCTCGATTCTAAGTTTTGTTATTAATTTAACATTGTAGGTGGAAATCTGAGGAACGATAATTCAGGGTTCCTCTTTTACCTTGACTTGCACATAGGTATACAACAATAAGATCTATCCATTTTATTGGATTTTGCAAAAACAAATCGACATAAACAAACTTAAACAGTATGACTAATGCCAACAACTTCTACTTTGAAGTAAGTCATTAAAAGTTCACCACTTATAATCTCTCTAATCTGGAAATGCCGATATTTTAAATAATCCACTACGAAAATGTTATCGCCATAATATACAACATTCACAAAATACAGTTTTTAATTTTTTTTAGAGAAGTGTCATACAAAAATCTATGTAACAATAACATTAAGTACCCTTTACCTACGTTTCAAAAAAGACCACCGCGGCGCTAGGATCTTAAATTTATTTCCTTATATGTGTACATAATATCTGAAATAGATTTAATTATTATATTATTTTCATTATTATTATAAATTAGAGCTCATTCAACTTAACATCAGTACAGGGTATCATAATTTACGTCATCAATTCTGCGCGAGAAAACAGCCGATCACATAGACGTACAAAAGGGTTTTAAGCAATTGTTGATAGCAAACAAACAAAATCATGTATTTCAAATACATTTTTACTAATTTTAGTACACGGTACACCTTGAAATGTACGAGAAATAAATAATAATAACGAAAATAAACAAACAACATCGCACAATACGCGTAGTCAAAAACAAATCAAAGTAAGTGACATTAAATTTCATTTCTGGGCTAAGAAAATAATAATAATTACATAAAATTCTAGACCCCTAGAAGTTTTAATGTACGATTCGCACGGCCTGCTACATACTAAAATTAATATAACCAGTTGCTTGTGCTGAGTAATTTTGTATTAGAAAAATTATTAGAAGAGTTTTACAATAGAAATGAATATGACTCACAGTACAGGTTGTGATTTGCACCCCAATGTGGACAGTGGTATTAATAAAAAAGAAATTGATATTCATAAGACAGAATTCGAAGATACTGATGAACATCGCGATAAATTCACCTCAAACATTATCTTCACAGAGCAGATCTACATCAAGTCTGAACCTGTGGGCTCCATTAAATGTGAAGATGATCTGGAGAGTGCAGCTGTCACAAACACTGGTCAGTAGATGGATTTACGGTAATTTATCATTCTGAAAATACTAAATAGTTAATAAGATGTTATATTCAGAACTGACACGCTCTAATACGCATTCTGGTGGTGAAATATTGTACTAGGCGCTCTAGTACTGTTTGAACTTATTACATATGTTCTACTGTTGAATTTTTGTTAGAATGTCGACAGAAGTTGTGAAAAATTATAAAAGTAGAACAAATTGTAGTGTTTTTGGCTGTCATTAAAGACCACTCAATGTTGAATTTAATTCGGAAGGATGCCACTAATCACAAATAAGGAGATTGTGGCATATTTAGTGTTAATGCACAACTGTGACATATTTTTCTATTGAATAAGATTTTACATAATATTCATAATAATAATATATTATTAGTCCTACTGAAGTAAATGGAACAATTTTTTTAGTTGTACGATGAGCAATATGAGAATGTCGCTCAGTATCTTCTGGTTTTCTATTAAATGGTGGCCCTGTGTAGCCAAGATTTAAATATGGTACCCCAGGATTATTTATATCTTCAATATTAGACGGTTTTCCTACAGTAGTTTTAAATAATTCAAGTTGGATTTTTTTAATTGATTTATTTAATAAGTAAATAAAATTGGTTGGCACTGTACCTGGCATCTTTAAGAACATACTTATATATATTCTTTTTTTCCTCTAGGCCTTGCGGCGGTTAGGGTATAAGCTGCTATAAGGAAATAGAAATAATAATAATAATAAAAACAATAACATAACATTTACAATATGAGTATCTTTTCAATAATATTTATATAAATTTCTTCGCTCTTCCTCCGGTGTCCCTCTCTTTCTTCCTGTATCCATTCTGGTTTCCCTCTCCGATCTCCTTCCTTCTTTACCCCAGTTCTTCCGCGCTTCTTTCTTCCTTGGCTTTCTCGCTCATCAGTTTCTTTATCTCATCTTCCCAGACTGCCGTCCCTCTGCATCTCTTCTCAAAATAACTATGTTTCATTTCTTTCTTCTTCCAGTATCCCTCTCTTTCTTCCTAATCCCCTTTCGACTTCCATCTCTTTTTCGCTTCTCTTCCCTCTCTTTTTTCCTCCTTCTTTGCCTCTCTCTTCCTTCCTGTTCTCAGTCCTGCTTTACCTCTCCGCATACCTTCCTTATTTCCTCGAGTACTCTCGCCCATCTTTCTCCCTTGCCTTCTTCACTCAACAGCTCCTTTATCTCTTAACATAAATACTTATCATAACTGAACATACTTAAAATGTTTACCACAAAGAAACGCATGTTTTAATTTAGATTCTGTTAAGTCCTCTCAATGCTTTAATCCACTGCTGGCGCCTTTTAATTGATAAATTATTTTTATATTTATATTTGACTATGTCCCGTTTATCACAGGAATCAAAGATGAAATGACAGACGACATATACCACTATAATACAAACGTAGAGGAGATATATATCAAGCCTGAACCTGTAGACACCAATGAATATGAAGATGAACTAGGGAGTACAGCCGTCGCAAACACTGGTCAGTAGAGCGAGTTTAATGGTTATTATGTTCGTGTTATTATGTGCTGAACGTTTACAGTGTTTTTTTGAGCCTTTTGCGTTGGTAATAGTTAAGAAAAATGGTTAACTAATTATGGGTTAAGTTTAATTAAAGCTTAATGCATAGCTGTGTACCATAAGTTGTTAAAGTGGTGGAATTTGTTTCTTAGCTTTGTGCCTATTTTAATCAAATCTTTATTTTCTCAAATGACCACGAGCTCACCGTTTAACTATACTTTTGTAATATCGTGTATTACGTAGTTAATCCTAAAGCATTTTTAGCATTATCTGGTATCAGGCTGTTGACGGTTTGAGTATTATTCGTGTGGCGTCCTTCTCCATATTACTTTTCTATATACGAGGGTTGTTCGTAAAATAAGTCTCCATTTTTTTTTTTTTTCACAAAGAAAAACACGTTTATTTTTCTATTATTTTTCTGCACAATCCCCGTTGCGATGGATGCATTTTTGCATGCGGTGTAGCATTTTCCGTATACCCGTGTCATAGAACTCTCCCGCCTCGGTGCGTAGGTAGCGTACGACCTCTTCTTTCAACTCCTCGTTGGTCCTGAAATTCGTCCCACCCAGGTGTGACTTCAGCATTGTCCTGATGAAAACGCACTCCCTTTGTCAGCATGTCTTTTCTTTTAATTTGAATTGCACGGTAAAGGTTCTTTAAAGTTTGACAGTAGCGATCAGCGTTTATTGTTGTCCCGGTAGGCATGAACTCGCACAATATCCCCTTCCTATCCCAAAACACAGTCGCCATCACTTTGTCGGCAGACAATGTTTATTTAAACTTTCGCGGCTTCGGCGATCCTCAATGCCGCCACTGAGGGGACTGCTCTTTTGTCTCTGGTGTCGTGTAATGTACCCAGGTTTCGTCGCCAGTGACAATTGAATCCAAGAATTCCTCGCCCTCTTCTGCACAGCAATCAAGGAATTCGCGGACCGCTTCAACCCGTTGCCGTTGGTGATCTTCGATAAGCATTCTGGGGATCCACCTTGCACACACCTTGTGATGATGCAAATGTTCTGTCAAAATCTTGTCGATAGTAGTCTTACTGACATCAGGGATCAATTTGCACAGCTCCCGTATCGTCGCCTGTCGTTCTTCAAGAATTACCCTCTCCACTTTGGCAATCATTTCGTCCGAAACCGATGGCCGGCCGGCACGCTGTTCATCATGAACGTCTGTACGTCCGTTTATAAACTCTCTGCACCATTATCGCATGTTTTTGATACACACTGTTGTCCATACACTTCACATAACTGGCGATAAATTTGATGCCCATACACTGTTGTCCATACACTTCACATAACTGGCGATAAATTTGATGCCCATACACTGTTGTCCATACACTTCACATAACTGGCGATAAATTTGATGCCCATACACTGTTGTCCATACACTTCACATAACTGGCGATAAATTTGATGCCCATACACTGTTGTCCATACACTTCACATAACTGGCGATAAATTTCTATAGGCGTAGTGTTCTTAGCACACAAAAAACGAATCACTGCATCTACTAACAATGAGATATTTGGTTTTCTCATTACTAATGATGAGTCCTGCTTAACGAGCTTAGATATTAATAAGGTCAATTAGGTATATTACATCTTCAACCTTATTTGAACTATTATTCAGGTCATCTGCATACCATAAAATCTTGTGGTACCCTTTGAGCTGTAGACCATGATGGTTGATATTTTGGACTTTTCGTAACAATATCAATAACTTTGCTTGTCACAGCTTTTTTTTTTTTTCAAAATATAATTTCTTTAAAAATTTTTAAATTTTGATACTGAATTACTTATTTATTTGCAGCCAGTGAAACATCTTCCATTAATCCAGATAGGTGTTGTGTGCCAGTGCCCGTTAATAAGTTGAAACAGATTAATACAATACAAACAATAGAAACATGTTTTAAATGTGATGTATGTGAGACAACATTTCCACCAGCTCGAGATCTTGCTGCACATAAACTACTACATATTGTAGACAAACGATTCAAATGTGGGCAGTGTAATAAAGAATTTAGCCATAAAGCTGGACTTGTTCAACACAAACAAGTTCATTCTGCAGATAAACCTTTCAAATGTGATCAGTGTGATAAAGCATTTTCACGTTTATCACATCTCATTATTCATAAACGAATACATTCTGGAGAGAAACCATTTAAATGTGATCAATGTGATAAAGCATTTTCACATTCATCACATCTCATTACACACAAACGAATTCATTCTGGAGAAAAACCATTCAAATGTGATCAGTGTAATAAATCATTTGCACGTTCATCAAATCTTACTGTACACAAACGATTTCATGCTGGTGAAAGAACATTTAAATGTGAACAGTGTGATAAAGCATTTACTCAAAAAAGTAATCTTACTGATCACATAAGAGTACATTCTGGAGAGAAGCCATTCAAATGTGAGTTGTGTAATAAAGCATTTACACGTTCAACGCATCTCGTTGCACATAAACGAATACATTCTGGAGAGAAACCATACAAATGTGATCAGTGTAAAAATGCATTTCCGCAGAAAGTACAACTCATTAGTCACAAAAGGGTGCATTCTGGTGAGAAGCCATACCAATGTGAACAATGTTATAAAGCATTTTCGCACTCAGCATCTTTCAATTTTCACAAACGAATACATTCTGCATAAAAAATGTGATGTTAAAAGTATTCTATCAACAAATATTTCGTACAATGTTTATGTAGTATGTACACACATTTGTCATGTTGGCAATTTTTTTATGTAAGTTAGACAGAAGATACGCAATAACATTGGCAAATTATGTATTGTTTAAATGGGAAGCATGATTAATTGTTGAAGATTCTCCTATAAAAGAAATGGATAAATACATCTACCTATGCAGTGTAATTAGCGGTCCAGCAGGACGACCATTTCCAAATAGACACATGAATGGAAACCTTTAGGAAACCCAGGAAATTAAAGCTCTTGCTAAAAATAGAACCAGATGGCGGTGCTTTGTGAAGACCCTTTACTCCACTTAGGAGCTACAAGAAACTTTATAAAAAATTAATTATATTAGGTCGTCAAGGATGAAATTTCTGGAAAAAGAGGCAAAGTTGGTTGATAACTTACAAATATAAAGAATTATTTTATTTATCAAAGTATGCACCCATATTGTCTATATACTTTTGGCATTTAAGCGGCATGTTGTTCAGGCGGGCGGTATAAAACCCTGACTCTCGTCCTGGCGGACGAGAGTCAATGAATTCCTGTAGAGCCAGTTTTACAGCATTGTCGGAATGAAACTGTTTTCCTATTAAAAAGTTGTCCAAATTGCGGAAGAATTGGTAGTCAGTGGGGGCTAGATCTGATGAGTATGGAGGATGATGAAGAAGTTTCAACTCGAACTCCTGTAGTTTTGCCACAGTCATTTGTGCAGTGTGTGGTCTAGCGCAGTGTTTCTCAACCAAAAACGCACCGCGGACCAGTTTAATATATAATTTGCAAACGCGGACCTCTAATAATATTTGTCGGTTCATTTTTTTGCAAGAAAACAAATATATTTAATGTGCTACTAAATACATTTATTTTATTTGTCGAAAATCACAGAAAGTTTACAGAAAATAAACAAAATATAAATTATTTACATAAAAATGTGCATAAAAGATAAAAAAAAAAACGCAAAAAACACATATAAAAACTTTCGCGGACCACTAAAATTTTTCTGGGTACCACTGGTGGTCCGCGGACCACCTGTTGAGAAACACTGGTCTAGCGTTATCATGCAATAAGATAGGACTCGATCTTTTGACCAATCTAGGCTGTTTTTCTTTAAGTTTTTGCATCATTTCGTCCAGTTGGTTGCATGAATGAGTCATTTTTTTTTTTTTTTTTGTTTGGTTACCTGTACGAATTTTGGCGAACCAATTTATGTGCAACACCTTCTAAGTGTGTAGTTGAAGGAGAGGAGTTGTTAAACGCCGGTCGTTTTATATTATACGGAATATCGGGAAAAAAATTATGAGCATGTCGACATATGTAGGTTATGTTTACAAACAAGCAGTCAAGTAGTCTAAAATCACCAGCTCACAAAGTCACTGTAAACTCGCTGCTTAACAAAATTAATCAAAAACGAAAGCAAACACTTCAGTGAAGCTGTATCAGAATATCTACGTACAATATTTGCGACCGCATGCCCTAATTCTGTATTAAAGTTACACGGGCAGATATTTATGTATGCTCGAGAAGGATTTTTATAATTGATTATTTCTTATTTGTAGAATATTTTTAATAAATAGTAGTTTGTTAAATATTAAGAAGTTAACAATATTGATGTAATCTGTAGCTTTTAAATGCTTTTAGCACACTCTCACTCTTTTTCCCATATTTATAGCATTTTCCCATGCTTTATTACCTATTTATCTCTTCCACAACACCAAATATATTTATTATTTTCACAAATTGTTTTTCATTTGGAAAAAATGGAAATGAATGTTTCTCTCAATTCTTTCCTAGAGTGACAACCAAATGCAAAGCAGTTTGTGTTATGACAACTCATTATAACACAAAATAATATAAAAAAGAATAATAGTTGCTGTCAAAAGTTACTGTTACAAGTAAACTGCAACATTAAAGTTTAAACGCGATACAAACAACACGAGGTAGTCACTTGTAAACAATCAACAGTTACTCGTCCCACTAGTTCAAATTCTGTCCACTTGGTGCCACTTCATAGCGCTGTTTTGCCCAATTGGATACAACAATGCCTGATGGCGGCGCTACGAGCGCTGTGAACAGCTGATTGAAACGAGTAATGTGAAAGTTGTCCATATTTGTTTACATGTTAAATCATCGATTTGCAATGGATAATAAACAGCTATCCTTATTAAATTATTTAATTTTTTTAAGTGCAACACCTTCTTCTAGGTGTGTAGTTGAAGGAGAAGAGTTGTTAAACGCCGGAAATCTTATGTTGTGCGGAATTTTGGACAAAAATGATGTGCATGTCGACATATGTGGGTTATGTTTACAAACAAGCAGTTTGGGATCACCACTTCTCGAAGTCACTGGGAAATTAAAATTTAGTAATGATGTTGAAGTTTTAAATATGTCCTGCACATGTAAAGCAGGAACTACATGCAAACACATTTCAGCTATCCTATTATTTTGTGCCAGGTGGTTAACAAACCAAAATGAAAGAAGCCAAGATCAGGGCATTGATTGATTGTGAAATATTTGATTTATCTTTTTTTTGTGTGGTTTCTGTTGGTTTTACTTTTTGTTCCAGAAACAATATATTGAGTATGGAAATATTAACCAGCACAGATTTAAAATGCCTGTGGTCTACTTTTAAGAAACCTGTCTGACAACAGTATGAACCGAAACCTCTGTTAGAAACTCCTTGCCTAAATAAATTGATTAAAAACAAAAGCAGGCACTGAAAGTTCAGTGAAAATGTATTAGAAAAGCTGCGTACAGAATTTGAGACCGCTTGCCCTAATTCTGCATTAAAATTACCCGGATAGATATTTAATTATGTTCGAGAAGGATTTTTATAATTTAGTGTTTGTTTTTTATTTAATTTGTTTAATAAATACTAGTTTGTTATTATCACTTCCACAGCACCAAATTTATTAACAGTTCACAAATTGTTTCTCATTTGGAAAATAGTGGAAGTAAATATTTTTGTTACTTCCTTTTCTAGAGTGACAGCCAAACACACACCAATTTGTGTTATAATAACTCATTATAACATAAAGTAATATAAAAAAGAATAATAATTGCTATCAAAAGTTAATATAACAAACAAACTGCAACACTAACTTTTAAAAGCAATACAAACTACACGAGAAAACACATGTAAACCAGATGTAAACAATAAACTATTACTCGTTTCGCTTAGTTCAGTTATAGTCCGCTTGACGTCACTTCATAGCGCTGTTGAGCCCAATATCTTACAGTGACTGTATAAAGACAGTGTGGCCATATGAACTGTAGCCGCCATGTTTATTCCAGATTTGTATTGGGTTATCACGGATTCTTTAATATCTCTTCGGGTCGATGGGATATCGACTTAGTTTTTGCTTACAAAGATTACACATACATATGCCGAAAAACTTATTTCAGGATTTTGTCCTAATCAACCCCTAAAGGGGTGAATCTACAAACGGGGTGAATTTTACATCCCGTCGTATTTCCTGTGTTTGTTGAGTTATAAGGTTTCTTTTTGGCACATAGGTGTCTTTTTATAATATCTCGAAATGGTTTTGACAGTTTTTTAAAATTTCACCCCTAAAGGGTGAAAAGGGGTAATATGTGATTTCAAGGATTCTTTAATATCTCTTAGGACCAATAAGATATCGACTTGCTTTTTGCTTACAAAAAATACCCATACAAAACCGAAAAACTAATTCCAGCATTTTGTCCTTATCAACCCCTAAAGGGGTGAATCTACAATTGGGGCGAATTATACATCCCGCCGTATTTCCTGTGATTGTTGAGATGTGACATTACTGTTTGGCACATAGGTGTATTTTTAAAATATTTCGAAATGGTTTTGACAGTTTTTTTAAATTTCAGCCCCAAAGGGTGAAAAGGGGTGACATGTGATTTCAAGGATTCCTTAATATTTCTTAGGACCAATAAGATATCAACTTAGTTTTTGCTTACGAAGATTACCCATACAAATGCCGAAAAACTTATTTCAGGATTTTGCCCTAATCAACCCCTAAAGGGGTGAATCTACAATCGGGGTGAATTTTACATCCCGTCGTATTTCCTGTGTTTGTTGAGTTCTAAGGTTTCTTTTTGGCACATAGGTGTATTTTTATAATATCTCGAAATGGTTTTGACAGTTTTTTAAAATTTCACCCCTAAAGGGTGAAAAGGGGTAATATGTGATTTCAAGGATTCTTTAATATCTCTTAGGATCAATAAGATATCCACTTGCTTTTTGCTTACAAAAAATACCCATACAAAACCGAAAAACTAATTCCAGCATTTTGTCCTTATCAACCCCTAAAGGGGTGAATGTACAATTGGGGCGAATTATACATCCCGCCGTATTTCCTGTGATTGTTGAGATGTGACATTACTGTTTGGCACATAGGTGTATTTTTAAAATATTTCGAAATGGTTTTGACAGTTTTTTTAAATTTCAAACCTAAAGGGTGAAAAGGGGTAATATGTGATTTCAAGGATTCTTTAATATCTCTTAGGACCAATAAGATATCGACTTGCTTTTTGCTTACAAAAATTACCCATACAAATACCGAAAAACTAATTTCAGGATTTTGTTCTTATCAACCCCTAAAGGGGTGAATCTACAATTGGGGTGAATTATACATCCCGTCGTATTTCCTGTGATTGTTGAGATGTAACATTACTTTTTGGCACATAGGTGTATTTTTAAAATATTTCGAAATGACAGTTTTATAAATTTCAGCCCCAAAGGGGGAAAAAGGGTGACATGTGATTTCAAGGATTCCTTAATATCTCTTAGGACCAATAAGATACCGACTTGGTTTTTGCTTACAAAGATTACTCATACAAATGCCGAAAAACTTATTTCAGGATTTTGCCTAATCAACCCCTGAAGGTGTGAATCTACAAACGGGGTGAATTATACATCCCGTCGTATTTCCTGTGTTTGTTGTGTTATACAATTTCTTTTTTGCACAAATGTGTCTTTTTAAAATATCTCGAAATAGTATTGAAAAACGCATGTTTATATAAAAAAAAAAAATAGGATATTTTCATATTAAAAAAGAATAAGCAGAACATGTTATATACCCTGACTTCAAAAAGAAATTACATAAGAGTTGGCTATGGAAAAATAAAATAATGTATACTACAAGCTTTATGTAACAATAAATAACTTATGACAACAAGAGTGATTTAATTAATTCAGACAGTAAATTAATTCTAAAGCTTTCTGTTGACATTACTTTTATTTTCCATAGCCAACCCTTATGCAATTTCTTTTTGAACTCATGGTATAAATGATATATTAATAAAGAAAACTGATGTATATATTATCAATTATGCATTTATTCAACTAAAATTATGGTCAGGTGAAAAATAAAATGAAATCAGTATGGAATAACATTAAAATTAATGAAAGTAAATACTTCTTATAATTGTGAAACCATCCATTTATCCATGATTTACTGGCATAATGTTTTTTTATGTTCATTTAGCCTTTTTTCCCAGCAATTTTTAACCTAAACATAACAAAACGTTTCCTTATTTTTAATTTTAATTTGTAACAATTTAAAATATGTGCACAGTTTACATTATCTACATTACTCATCACAAACACAACAATATTCACTATTAAACGTCTAAATATACGTATAATATTTGAAAATATCACTTAAATCTGTTGAAACACAAGCTAAACACATGTAAACCATATATAATCTGTAACAAAGTTGGTAGAAACATGGCGGACTTCAGCTCGACCAATAGAAAATGAGACCATCGTATGGCCACACTGTCTTTATACAGTCACTGTACAATATCTCTCACAGTGTTCGGCACGGACTGCTACATACCAATAATAATTTCTGCTAGTTATATCACGAGTAATTTTGCTTTTTTGGGCATTAATAAAAATTGTTGGAAAAGTTTTTTTCTTTGAGAAATGAATGTAAGTGATGAGACTGACTTGCATTCCGTTGATTCGAGAAACAGTGATATTAAAAAAGAGATAGATATTAAGACAGAATATGAAGTTACTGATGAATATGAAGTGACTAGAATAGAGCTTAAGACAGAATGGGAGAATGGTCAGTAACGAGTAGATTTACTATAACTCACTTTTAACACTGTTATTAATATGTTGTCACAGTTTATTTCGGAAATTTTTTAGAAATGTTAGTGAACATCTTAAACTTTGTCCACAGTAGCAAGTCCCGTAATGTATTGTGTAAGATAATTCGCCGTGAAATATTTTCGTCTAGTTAGACGGGACCACACGGTTCGCAAAGTGCTCGACTTGATCCTCTCTGTGTCACAAACACAAAAGAGTTCGCCCAGTTTGCTTTGTCTGAAATACTAATTTCCTGTTTAGGTTCGCAGCATGCACCACTCTCGGGTTGTTCCGATGAAGATTGCAATACGTTTGCGACAAACGTAGATTTAAAGCGAACATTACCTTATGCAATAAATTACAGAATCATTTTGCTAATGTGTATTTAGCTTTCGATGATATATTTTTTAAAATATAATTGACAGACGAGTCCGTGTATTCTCGGTGAAACATATTTAATATAAGATTAATAAATAAAACACTCGGTAAGTTTCACAAATATGAGTTTAATATTACTCTATACATATTTCGGCAGTGACGCCATCTACAGGAGTTCAAATTACAAACTAAACTTATTTTTTAACAGATACATTCAGTGGATATATTTTTTACAGAAAGTAATTATTATATTATTTATTTTACATCGGCTAATCGCCGATGCCAGGGGGCGAGCTCCTACACCTGGATGAGGGGTGAATGATTGTGAAAATGAGAGTAATGTAAACATATTATTCTCGCCCGAATAATATCACCAACGAAGCAGGCTCGAACCACCGGCCGCCCAGTCCCGCCTGTTTCTAACAGTCTAAAACCGCACAACTTAATGCGCTCGGCCACTCCGTTGTCTTTACAGAAAGTAATAAGATTATATTTGACTAAGATTTGTTTATTGCAGGAATCAAAGATGAAGTTACAGATGACGTATACCACAGTAATACCAACATAGAGGAGATTTATATCAAGTCTGAACCTGTGGACACCGGTGAATATGAAGAAGTTCAGAATGCAGCTGTCACAAATACTGGTCAGTAGAGCTAGTTTAATTAATGCTTACCATTGTATGTTCAAAGTGTTTTCTTAGTGTAATTGCTGAAATGGTCGACAATTATTTTACATTATATATCTTTACATATACAGGGTGTATCAAGGTATAGGATAGTTTACCTAGTTTACTCATATCAAAATTTGCTAGTACCATTTACGCCTAATTTACGCATTTTTCATATCTCTTTCGTATAATGCGCTAACAGTTAGATTAATATTATTTTGTTGATATTCTTTACTGTGTGTAATTTTGGGTTCAAGAAATAAAATAAAATTATATTTATTAATCTATAGCAGTGTTTCTCAACCTATTCTGGCATGGGACCCCCCAAAATAACGTAAATATTGTCTGCGGCCCCCTATATATATATATATATATATAGAGAGAGAGGGAGAGAGAGAGGAATCACAAGGTGTATCAAGATAGAGGAAACACGATTTTCGAAAAGACGATCTGTGAGCAAGCTGGGAAAAAAATTGGGTGACCAGAGTTTACCCAATTAATTGGATGATAGAATTTAAATTTTCCGAAATAATCCGGAAGTACAGGATATCAAGGACGACTTCAATTTTTTATATAGAAACGTATGGCGGCGTGTTGGGTATATTTGAATAAAGCTTTTGAAAAGAAACAACTTTTACATAAACATGTTTTTAATATCTGTTATGGACCTATAATGGTTTGCAAGTATTTTTATTTATAAGTGTTCAAACTTGCTTTCCATTTTGAACACTTTCGCATCCTTACCCTTTAGTTAACAGTAGCTCGGAGCATAACAAAAAATATTGCACGTTCAAGTCGTACCTTCTTGAAAGTACTTGAAGTACCTCCAACGCGAACAGTTTAAATTAGTTGTCAAAATAAGTATAATTTATTTTATTTATGTTTAAAAGGTATATTTTAATAAATATAAATGTCATATATTAATGAATATATCTTGCAATATTGAGAGTTTTTCTATTATAATTTCATGCTTCGATTTTGTATGACTTCGCGGCCCCCCGACGAAGCGTTCACGGCCCCCCGGTTAAGAAACGCTGATCTATAGTATATACTTATTTGTAATAAATGTATCCTTCTTATGTTTAAATGTGGAAAAATATAAAATAGTCAAAGCAATGAGAAAATAGTTAACTTAAATTAAATTTTTCAAAAGCATATTGGTGTTACACACTATAATGCAAATTTATAATGTTTAATACTACAACAAAATAATTAATGTTTCTCAAATAAAAGGTTTCATGCAAAAAGTCCCTAAGTAACATTTTCACGATTTCATATTTTAGTGCTATCCAGTGGCGCCAGGATTTTGTCTTGGGGAGGCCCGATGACATTTGATAACATTGTCGCCGGTTCCGGAGCCGGATTCGGTTCCGGCTTTACTGGTATGTGTGAAAACGACCTATTAGTTTAATCCGACTAACAGAATAGGTACTCACAGGTCAAATAAGTAAAGATGTAAACACACAAACAATTTCGACGCATTAATTTCAAAGCTTCCGATACTACATTTGTACGAAAAGTTAGGTAGTAAGAGTTGTACTTATACAATGTGCAAGACATAAGCACAATGCTTTCGTGTTATGGATTCAATGCTCACAGTTTCACCCACACGCACTCTCTTTATAAATCATTTGCATAAATGCTAACACTCTGCCTACGAAACCCCAAAACAACGTCTAATGTAATAAAATGATTTACTGTCAAAGTACCAGACTTTTTCAACATTGTTCCTCTATGCCTATAATATAATCTATGCGTTTCAACGGTAAAGTGGCAGACCACCACTTTGAGAAGCGTTGCTCTAGACTATTTGACATGGAATGATCCAATGAAACATGCTATTTTAATTAATTATTTGTTTGCAGCTAACGAATCTTCCGCTAATCCAGATGAAAGTTTGGTGCCTGTTTCCATCTACAAGTTTACACAGATTAATGTAGCTCAAAAAATAAAGATATGTTATAAATGCGATAAATGTGAAAAAACATTTGCAGAAGCTGAAGATCTTGCTGCACATAAACCACTACACATTGGAGAGAAGCGATTCAAATGTGAAGAGTGTAAAAAACTAAATAAATCATTTAGTAATAAGACTAGCCTTGCACAAAATAAGCGAGTATATACTGGAGAAAAACCGTTCAAATGTAATCAGTGTGATAAAGCATTTACAACTACCACACATCTCATTAGTCACAAACTAAATCATTCTGAAGAGAAACTATTTAAATGTTATCAGTGTGATAAACCATTTTTAGCATCGTCACACCTCACTAGACAAAAACGAATACATTCTGAAGAGAAACCATTTAAATGTGATCAGTGTGATAAAGAATTTTCAAAATTATCATATCTTAGGGAACACAAACGTGTTCATTCTGGAGAGAAACCCTTTAAATGTGATCAGTGTGATAAAGCATTTTCACAAATATCAAATCTCCGTACTCATAAACGAATACATTTTGGAGAGAAACTATTCAGATGTAATCAGTGTGATAAAGCATTTGTAACTGCAGCAAATCTCATTATTCACGAACGAATACATTCTGGAGAAAAACCGTTTAGATGTGATCAGTGTGATAAAGCATTTGCAGCTGCAGCCAATCTTATTAGACACAAACTAATACATTCTAGAGAGAGGCCATTTAAATGTGATCAATGTGGTAAAGCATTTTCACAGTCATCATCTCTCATTTATCACAAACGAATACATTCTGGAGAGAGACCATTTAAATGTAATCATTGTGATAAAGCATTTTCACAGAAAGTAAGTCTCCATACTCACAATCGAATACATTTGAGAGAGACTCTTTAAATGGTAAATGTGTGATAAAGTATTTTCAGAATTACCAGATGTCATTAATCATGTCTCTCGGTCTGTCTGTCGGTCCGTGTACACGTGCAGAACAAATTCAGCTAAAAGTATTTTTATGAGACTTCATATTTAAGCTTTCGACATCAATGGCACGAGTTGATCAATTTTTGGTAAAAACTGGTTAACTAAAAATGGAAGTTTACTCGTGTCGATTTTAAGATTTTAGCGAATATTTCATAACAGAGTAATATTTAAAATATAAAAATATTTAAAAGTTGCTATAAAAGCAATAACTTACAACTTTTATTTGAGACATTTTTTGATAAAGCAGTATAAATTAAACAAGTACTTTGTGATGGCGGTCGGTTCTGTGGTGACACAGTTGATTTTTTTGTGTGGTTTCTGTTGGTTTTTCTTTTTGTTCCAGAAACAATATATTGTGTTTGGAAACTATTTTCCTTATTATTTATATTCGTGTTTTTTTTTTTATTATTATAATAAAGAACTCTTAATAATGTACAGGCTTTATTTTTTAGGTAATGTAAGAGTAATTTTTTTTAATATATATATATATATATATATATACAGGGTGTTTGTTTGAAACGGGGCACCTCGAATAACTCCTTTATTTTAAGAGATAAAAAAAATTCTTCAGAATAAAAGTTAAACTAGACAAAAAGGCCCATCTAAAGGTTACTATAAGAATTCTGAGGCACTTCCGGTTTCACCGGAAATGATGTCAACTTTTGATCTAGCATAGGGAATCGATAGTTTTACATTTTTTTTTTCTAAAAGTACATTAAATTAGCTTTTCAATGACACCAAAAGGTCATATTTTTATGTTAACCATTTCAAAATGGCGACCATTTATTTACAAAATAATAATCAACATAAGTTTTACAAAGTTGAACGTAGCAAGCTTTGAAAACAATAAAAAAATGAACAAAATATCTCTAAAACAAACTGTTATAACTAGTTATAGGTAGAAGTAGGAAATAATTTCACTCAGCTTTTTGGACAAGAAGCGTTTATTTTAACAAAACACAACGTTTCGCCAACAACATTGTTGGCTTCTTCAGGTGCTATAACAATAACATCATGATAGAAAACAATATTGTACAATTAATAACAAAATTTACCTATGTTAGTTAAACGTAGTCATAACAGACTGTACATCAATCATCTCCAAGGATGGTGAAATTGCAGAATACATAAACATTATGTGTACTTGAAGAAAACAGACCATAGGAAAAAACAGGAGTTAATTTAAATTAAATATAGAAATATAGTGATCAAAAAATTAGAAACTATTGTTTGAATTTAACAGTGCAAACTGAGAGAAATAAACTATATAACTGTCCAATATTAACTTATATAATAAATATAATGATAACAAGTTTTATCGATGCATCAATATGACAGGCTGCGACACTATCTCCCCTAACTACTTGGTACGCACAAATCGACAGAGTTGACAGTGTCCCACCCTGTACAACATAATGCAACGATAACCCCCGGAATCATGAAATTTTCACCACTACCAACTCAGTGGAAAGAACCAGAATGAATTAATTGAGTTCTGGAGCAATCATACAATGCGACGTACCAATCCCTCAAAACAGTGGTACGTACAAAGTAATGAGATAAAGGTACCTCAAACGGTATATCAAGTCCAAACCCCAAAAAACCCTTAAGGATCCCTACATCCAATTTTAAATACAATATGAATTGCAAAAATAATAAATTTTAAACCGGTACAGACACCGGGAAACCCTAACAGTAACAGTTGGAAACCCAGAAAGATATAGAGTATTAGATCTTAATACAGTCCGACGTACTCAATCCCCAAAATCGATGGTACGCACAAGGATCTTGTGGAGAGAGTACCCCAAACTGTATATTGGACCCAAGAACTCTACTTATCCGGAGAATCCAAACCGAACTGCCTAACACATGTTAAATGATATTAATACGTTAAATTTACTAAAAATTTTGATTTTGTGGAGATGGAAGGAAGGAACCACAAGGTAAAATGGATATTGTTCAAGTTAACTCGCCAAACTCTTCAAAATTCTGAAAAAACAGATTAGAATAAGTATAACCTCAAAATGGTACATGTGAACTGAAATTAACTATCGAGTAATCAACAAATAAGTTCGGTTTGGATTCTCCGGATAAGTAGAGTTCTTGGGTCCAATATACAGTTTGGGGTACTCTCTCCACAAGATCCTTGTGCGTACCATCGATTTTGGGGATTGAGTACGTCGGACTGTATTAAGATCTAATACTCTATATCTTTCTGGGTTTCCAACTGTTACTGTTAGGGTTTCCCGGTGTCTGTACCGGTTTAAAATTTATTATTTTTGCAAATCATATTGTATTTAAAATTGGATGTAGGGATCCTTAAGGGTTTTTTGGGGTTTGGACTTGATATACCGTTTGAGGTACCTTTATCTCATTACTTTGTACGTACCACTGTTTTGAGGGATTGGTACGTCGAATTGTATGATTGCTCCAGAACTCAATTAATTCATTCTGGTTCTTTCCACTGAGTTGGTAGTGGTGAAAATTTCATGATTCCGGGGGTTATCGTTGCATTATGTTGTACAGGGTGGGACACTGTCAACTCTGTCGATTTGTGCGTACCAAGTAGTTAGGGGAGATAGTGTCGCAGCCTGTCATATTGATGCATCGATAAAACTTGTTATCATTATATTTATTATAACGGGTGTTTGTTTTAGAGGTATAGAACTTTAAATTGCAATAAAACAACGATGGATTATTCGATTGACATGAATTTTTTTTTATTCGAAAGATAATCTTGTGGCATTACATTAAATCATACCAACAAGACGGCGCAACATGTCACACAGCTCGTGCCACAATCGATTTATTGAAAGACACGTTTGGTGACCGCCTAATTTCACGTTTTGGACCTGTGAATTGGCCTATTTTTTTTCTTAATAGTCAAATAGTTTATTTTCGAGATATTTTGTTTCTTTTTTTTATTGTTTTCAAAGCTTGCTACGTTCAACTTTGTAAAATTTATGTTAATTATTATTTTGTAAATAAATGGTCGCCATTTTGAAATGGTTAACATAAAAATATGACTTTTTAGTGTCGTTGTAAAGCTAATTTAATATACTTTTAGGAAACAAATATAAAATTATCGATTCCTTCTGCTAGATCAAAAGTTGACATCATTTCCGGTGAAACCGGAAGTGCCTCAGAATTATTATAGTAACCTTCAAATGGGCCTTTTTGTCTAGTTTAACTTTTATTCTGAAAATTTTTTTTGTATCTTAAAATAAAGGAGTTTTTCGAGGTGCCCCGTTTCAAACAAACACCTGTATATATATATATATATATATATATATATATAATCTATATAATCTATAGCTTTAAAATGCTTTTAGCACACCCTCACTCTTTTTCCCATATTTATAGCATTTCCCCATGCTTTTTTTATATTTATCTCTTCCACAAAACCAAACATTAGTATATTATTATATGAGCGATTATGATAGCCAATATTCACGAAGATGACGTTTGGCGCCAATCATCTGAGTGAATAATGGTCATAATCGCGAATGTAATACTATACTTTTTCCACACCTACTAACACGTTGACTGCCAATGCAAGATTCAGGATTCTTGTCTCAGAAGTCAATTTGATATAGCCATATTATATTATTAAGTCAATGTGCCAAAAAACCCAAAATATGCGTAATTTTATATTCTTTTGTTGATATCTTATTGAAATTAAATGGAACACGTATCGAGGAAAAATGAATAACAATTGGCACCGTGTTTTCAACGATCGGAGCGTTTTGCAGTTGGCAACCTTACCAAGAAAGAAAAGAATAGTGTTATTGCGAGCTCTTTAGACAGTATAAGAAAGAACTACTCCATTTGTTCAATACTGCACTCTAACGTTTGAATGGACTATAAGTTAAAAACCAAATATTCCAAAGCAGTCTTGCCTTGGAAACTAAAACTGTACGAATTTATGCAACCCTCAACATGATTGCTGCTCCGCACGGATTGCTACATATTAACTTAAATAAAACCAGCTTTTTATAGTTAATTTGGTTTTTTTTAAATTGAAAATAACTTTTGAAAGGGTTTTGGTTCATAAATTAAATATGAATAATACAACAGATTGCGATGTGCATTTTAATGAAACCAGAGAGAGTGATCTTATTAAAAATCAGATTTATATTAAGACAGAATATGAAGAAACTGAAGAACATGAAGTGAAGACCGAAATAGAACACACGGCTGAATGGGATAATGGTTAGTAACGAGCACATTTAAAACTAGCTCACATAGTAGTAGGTATCATAATAGGGGATAGGCATGATTTTTTTAAATTTTTTTATTATATTCCTCTTGTTGCATATAAACATAAAAAACAGTTTTTATTTATTTTTTTTAATTTGAAGGCTTAAAAAAATCATAAATGTATGTAGCGCGCGAAAACGACGTGTGACGTCATACCCTCCTAACTGACACATGACACTACTAGTCTACCCAGCGTACATAGCATTGGTTGTCTTTGGTACATAGTCTGTTGTGAACTTATTGGTTTGTATAACTTTTATAGGTTATGTAAAGTTAGAGTGATTTTAATTAAAATAAAGTTTAATTCTATAAAAACAATTTATACATGTTTACCGAATTAAATTTTATATTAAAATATATAAAATATGGAAGATCCAGGCCCCGGTACTTCGAAACATAGTCGAAAATATTGTTTAGTACCAATGTGCACAAATAGTTCAATTAGAAATCCAAAAAAATAATTTATATCATTACCTGATGACGAAAAACAACAGAAAAGCTATGAGGCGAAATAAAACCGATATTTCAGAAAAAAGTAAACTTTATGTTTGTGAAGACCATTTTAATGTGAGTACATATATTTTATAAATTATTTTAATAATAAATGCGTGAAAAATTGTTTAAAAACAAATACAAAACTCTCAAACAATACAATATAAACACGTAAACATTATATTTTGTCTGTATCTGTGACGTCAAACCCTTACAGTCTCAGTCGTATCTACTCGGCAACCTTCGCGGCGTGGTCGGCTTATTTCAAATTTACAATATTTTAATTAAAAAATTTGGCTATAATATTAATTAAAATGTGATTTTTGTTGTGTTAGGTGACATAACTAACATTAAAATATCAAAAAAATGTAGTTTTAAGGAAATATAAATTTTATGCGTATCCCCTATTGTTATATTTATATACATTTTAATTCTTGACATTTTTTAATATTTTTAACTATTGACCCATTACCCACATCCGAAAAGTCGAGGGGTATAAAAAAATATACGAAAATAAATAGCGTATGGTTTCTTTTGTACGTTTATTGTATTATATCAATTAAAATACTCAATGAAGAATAATTTAAAACAAAATAAGCTAAATGTTATTTATAAAAATAATCAATATTAGAAAAAAAATTAAATGTACAGATTTATGTACAGAATTGTAAAAATGAAAAGAAAAACACAAGTGCTAATGGAGAGTATGGCCTCTATGTTGGTTGATCACATCCCAACATCTGCAATTCATAGACAGAATAACATTATCGATATCTTCTTGCGGTAACTGTGCCCATTCTGCTCTTAGAAGCTCTCTGAATCTAAAATTATCATGGATGTTATCCATATGTGGAAGTAATTCTTCTCTTAAGCATGTCCCACACATGTTCAATCGGATTTAGATCCGGTGACTGTGCTGGCCATGGTATTGCATCAATACCTTCGCTATCCAGCCAGTTCGTTACAATTCGCGCAACATGTGGCTGAGCATTATCTTGGGCAAGATGAAACCGATCACCAACAGCACCACGAAATGGACGCACAATAGGTTGAAGAATATTATCCAAATATTGTTGTGCTGTTAAAAATCCATTGGGAAAAACTAGATCTGTTTTACCGCCAATGATTATCTCACCCCATGCCATAACAGTACCACGTCTGTAATTGTGAACTTCCTGGACATGCCTCAAACGTTCCAAATTACTGGATCTTCTTCGAATTCTCAAGTCCAGCTGAGAAGAATGTCTCTTTCAAGGGGGAGGAAAAGTGATCCAAGTATATGAATCTCTTATCCGAGCTTAGAAAGCTGTATCCAGGGTATAAAATTAAGCTTGTAGTCCTGATAGTTGGTGTTTGGGGTGGTATGAAAGCTTCCTATCGAAGTGAAATCGAGCCCCTTCCCGCCTGCAGATCTTCTGCCACCTCTTTGATCTGCAGGATGCAGAAAGCAGTGCTGCTCGGGTCACTCTGCATTGTGCGGGCATTGAATCTGGCGTAATTTCCGCGCTGCATGTTGCCAGGGTTTGGGATGCAGTTGTGTGTATGTAGCTCCACTAGTCTTTAGTATGACGCGGCTTAAAAGGTTGCTGAAGTTTGCAATTAGTGGAAGCTTGTCAGACTTGACAAACCCCAAATAATAATAATAGTAACGGATATTTATATTTCAGAGAGTCACGATTTTGGGAAGAAAATTAGCATGTTATCGACTGATGACATGTCCCAATATAACTACAACACTAATATCATCATCAAGGAGGAGATTGACATCAAGACTGAATGTGGAGATGACAGTGAATATGAGGAGAGTGCAGCTGGACAAGATACAGGTCAGTCAATAAATTCATATTGTTCTATTTGTTGCACGTTACAAATCTATTGACCGTTTGCATTTATTTCTTCGTTGCTCACGCTTATTCCTTCATTTCTTTTCCTCTCCACCTCTGTCGCACCTCTGTCCACGGCGTCAAACACCCTCATTCTCCATCTAATGTCATCGTTGAACTTCCTCTCTCTCCTATCCTCTACAGTTTCCCCATTTAATATGTAGTATTTTAATTATTTATTTGTTGGCAGGTAGTGAAGCATCGTCCGGAAATGCAGATGACAGTTGGATGCCAGTGTCCATTAACAAGATCAAACAGATTAATACAACACAGGCAACAAAACCATGTTATAAATGTGAACAATGCAATAAAGAATTTAGTCAAAAGTGTAATCTAGATAATCATAAACAAGTTCATAGTGGTGAGAAACCATTCAAATGTAATCAGTGTGATAAAGCATTTTCACAGTCTTCAAGTCTCTCTGTTCACAAACGAATACATTCTGGAAAGAAACCATACAAATGTGATCATTGTGATAAATCATTTACCGCATTATCAAGTCTCATTAGTCACAAACGAACGCATTCTGGGGAGAAATCATTTAAATGTGATCAGTGTGATAAAGCATTTTCACATTCATCACATCTCACTGCACACAAACGAATACATACTGGAGAGAAGCCATTCAGATGTGATCATTGTGATAAACTGTTTTCACGATCAGCATCTCTCATTATACATAAACGAATACATTCTGGGGAGAGACCATTTAAATGTGAACAGTGCGATAAAGCATTTTCGGAAAAAAAACTACTCATTGGACACAAACGAATACATTCTGGTGAGAAACCATACAAATGTGAAAAATGTGGTAAAGCATTTAGTCGAAGGGATACTCTAAACAATCATATAAGAACTCATAGTAGTGAGAAACCATTCAAATGCGATCAGTGTGATAAAGTATTTTCATTTTCATCAGCTCTTCTTAGACACAAGCGATCACATTCTGAAGAAAAACCATTCAAATGTGATCAGTGTAATAAGGCATTTTCACGGTCAACATATCTCACTAGTCACAAACGAATACATTTGAGCGAGAAGCCGAAGCTGGCTACATAATTTCCGGGACAACTGTATATTATGTACGTGTATATTTTATATGTAATTACCTTGTAGTTTGTAAACATTATGTAGACAAAAACATTATTGTTTAACAATTTATTTATTTATTTATTTAACCAGTAACCATGCAGATTGTACAGTAGTGCACAAGTCCAGTTACATAGTACTGGGAAAAAAATACAATACAATTATAATAACAATAATACAGAAGAATAAAACACAATATAAGCAAATATACAATAAAATACAATATAACTAGTCTAATTTATTTTTATATTAACAAACTTTCTAAAATTGTCGTAAAAGATATCTACATCTCTATCAGAGACTTGCTTGTTTACTAGATCAGTGTTTCTCAACCTTTTCTGGTGTGGGGCCCCCCGAAATTATGTAAATATTGTCCGCGGCCCCCTTATATAACCCCCCCCCCATATCTAGATAGAGGGAACACGATTTTTGGCGAAAAGACGACAAAATTTTCCGAAATAAACCGGAAGTACAGGATTTGAAGGACAATTTAGAATTTTTAAATGGGAACGTATGTCATATTGGGTATCTTTGGATAGAGCTTTTCAAAAAAAAAAAAAAAACAACTTTTCCTACATTTTTTTAACGTCTTTTACGGTTGACAAAAAACTTTGATTATATATGGTCATATAAATATGACGATTATATTTCCTATAATGACTTGAAAGTAAAGTATTTTTATTTACTACTTTACTTTACGTTAGTTCTTCTGTACTGCTGCGAGACTTGGTTCGTAACAGAAGCTATCAAGAGAAGAGTGCGAGTATTTGTAAATCGATGTCTTCGAAGAATCCTTCGCATTTATTGGCCACGTAGAATATCAAACGTAGAATTGGAGGAAAGAACTGGTCAAATGGACATTAATTTTCAAATAAAATGAAGAAAGTATGGTTGGTTAGGGCACACTCTTCGAAGAGCTCCTAGCGAAGTGTGTCGACATGCACTAGCATACAACCCTCAGGGCAGTAGGCGTAGAGGGCGACCCAAGAACACCTGGCGGCGCTCAGCCCTGCTAGAAATAAATGCATGGAGCTCTCAAAACCAAGACAAAAGACTTTATAACAACATCACCGACTTGAAGCCTATGGCAGATAGACGAGTTAGATGGAGAAATTTTATTGACAGTCTATGCTCTTTTTAGAGGCAGTCCAAAATCACCCGATGATGGACAAGGCTTGATGATGATGATGACTCGTATTTATAAATATGAATAAAATTTATATCTTGCAAGATTGAGCGCATTTCTATTATATTTTCTTATTTGGATCTTGTCTGACTTCGTGGCCCCCCGGCGAAGCCTTCACGGCCCCACAGGGGGCCGCGGCTTCCTGGTTAAGAAACGCTGTACTAGATTGAGCATTTTGTTCAGTGGTGACATAGATTCTGAAATTTTGAAAAAGTGATCATTTTTAATTCTCAATCTTATGTCAGGAACTCGAATATTTAGATTTTGAAGAAGTTCTGGGGCATCTGGTTTATTACTAAATAATTTAAACGTGAAATTCAAAGTGTGGATATCGCGTAATTGTGACAGATATTACAACAACCGTGAAGATAGCCCGAACGTTAATTTTACACCGGAAACAAGCTGTAACAGGATTTACATCGGGTTGTTCAGAATACAGATTTTTTCAGCGATGTTAAATCTAATGTAATAGAGCAATGTTATTTTTATTGGTGTTAAGTTAACCAGTTTTTACCTGTAAACGATCGTATTGCATTGTATTGTGGTCAATAAATATATTATTATTATTATTTATGGGTGAGTAGGTTTAGGTAGGCAGAGTGACACATTAGGTATTTACGTTTATTCAATGAGATTAATCCGAGCAATCCGAGTGCTTACGATCCGTTCGGAAAGTCAGTCGGACTGTACACATTAGCTTATTTTTAGTCAATCGGCTTGATCCGTCGGAGCAATCCGAGCGTTTCCAAAGAATCCGGTGATCTGGCAGGATTGCTGGGATTAATGGATTGCTGATGGTGGGGCTTAACGCGGGTAAATTGAATCTTACAGACAATGTGAACAGCCAATGTTGAACACATAACTTAACAAAATATACGAAATATGTGCCATTTGTGATAGAATTCTATTATTAGTAATAAACTCATATTTATAAAACAAAATGCGGTAGCAGTTATAATCAACGACAGAAAATTGACAGTTGCAGTTAGCGCCACCGTCACCAGGCGTCACTACTTAACTTCAGGTAAATATTGCATACGAAAATCCGAGCAATCTGACATCTTTTGACGTCACCAGATCAATCTGAGCAATTCTGTGGATTAAATAAACGTAAACGCCTATTGAGTCTTATTCGTCTTAAATAATTTATCTAACTTTTTTTGAAATACAATTTATATGATTTTTACCCGATAAATCTTTGTCGATAATTACTCCTAAATATGTAAATTCTATTATTAAACTATTTTTTTTCCTACCATTTCTATTTTAAAACCATCTTTTTATTTTGCTATTTCCAATTAAAATTTCCTTAGTTTTTTAATGTTAAGTTTGAATTAATTTTTAACCAGCTATTTTTCACATTCAACTTCCAAGTTGAATGGTTACTGTGCACTATATATTCTTTAAATCAATATTCGTGTATAAATCAAATTATAAGCGAAAAGATGGATTTTACAATTTTAATTACATTTTTGTGATTAATAAAGAAAAGTGGTCCTAGAACACTCTCTTGGGTAGCACCAAGAATATTTCCACGAAAGTAAGAAGACAAAGTTTGTAAATATTATAAAATAAACTAGACGATATATTTAGAAGAATGTTTCGTGTAAATTTACAATACATTTATTGTTATTTTTTTTTAAACAAGCACACACCTACTATTTTAAAGCTAGATCATCCAGTTATTTGTACAATTATAGCAAACAATATTTTTATTATTTCCTTGGATCATTTCGGTCTTCTCCGCCAATTGTGGTAATACCATGCACGTTTTCGATCACAATCCCACTGCATTCTCCATTCGAATATATCTAAGCATACTCGGTTCAAACGTTAGAATGCAGTACAGGGCAAATGGAGTAGTTCTTTTTCATACTCTCTAATGGGTTTTCCTAATGACTCTACCCTTTCCTTCCTTGGCGACGTTGCTGTAAAACACGCTGTTCTAGTAAGACAGTTAGGTTTTGAAAAATATGCCAGCGTGTCCATGGCATCGACTCTGGTAAAATAGACCTGTTTTATAACTCTCAGAGTCCTCGAAATATTTAACCAATTACAATCAAGCGAAAATGTTAAAATTATGTAGAGAAAATACCTAAAAACATAAATGCGAAAAACTCTACCTAATTATCTTAGCAGCCGTTAAGACGCAAGGGAAGTACAACGGCAGAGGGAGAGGTGAAGGGATGAACAGACACCGAGCATGTCAGATAGTTCATTATGAATGGGGTGCTAATAATTTTAGATATTGAAGTGTTCCTAAATATATTTAAAAAAGGGTTACTCTTTCATTACATAAAAAATAAAGCCCATACATTTTTAAGAGAAACGTCTTTATTAAAATCAAAAAGAAAACACGAATATACATAATAAGGACATTGGTTTTTTAGGAAGTTCGTAGGACAAAATGTGCCCTTTCCTGCTTCAGGTATCTATAAATAGACACTTAAATGTTATTTTGACACTCTTAGGCTTCATCATCAAAACTGAATAGTTTCTCTGCAGAATTTTTTCGTTGTCGAACCAGTATTATCTTTGATTTAAATATTTTATTATAGTGTTCACATGCGATAGTTTTTTTTTTTTGCAGATTGTGTTGGTTAATAACTATAACGAACTGTAGAAATATTTTCTCACGCTTTATTACACATCACATTTGGTTTTTCTACAGATTTTCTTTGCTTGCAACTAACAGATAAGAATTCTGATCGTGAATATGATTTATTACACTGCTCACATTGTAATGGTTTCTCTCCGGAATCTAATAGGTTTATGTCTACAGAGATTTGATGAGTATAAAAATGCCTTATCACACACATATTAGAATGATGTCTCTCCAGAATGTACACGTACGTGTGTATAGACCTGCTGATTGTGAAAAAGCTTAATTGCAATGAGTGAGTTCGGGTATTCGTTCAGAGTTCATTCAGCGCTGGCGCAGTATAAGTGAAGAGTAGGTGCATAGCACATGTAGTGTAGGTGTGGAGTAATAACAGAAGTTAACTGGAAACGTATACACTTCAAACTCGTAAGAGTCAAAAATGACAAGATATAAAAATTATGTAAATAACAAACTATAATACTTTTCAAATAAAGGTTATTTCAGGCAGTGCTGCTACAAGGGTGGTTTGAGCGGTGCCGCTGCAACAAGGGTGGTTTGAGCGGTGCCACCGTATCAAGCGCCGAATTTACTGAGGCGCCAAATGGCCAAATTTCATTTTTTAAATTATTTTTTATACTAATAAACTATAATTAACACAAAATTGGTTTCGTAAAAGAAAAATATTTAATGTTTTTTTTTTTTTAGAAACTTTTTAGTTACGAAAAATTAATTCAAACTATATTATTTCAAATTGCAGTGCATTAGTGCACGCCTATGTAAACATAAAACTTGTGTATTGGCCCCTATGCCAAATTCAACTTTTATTAAGTAAATTGCTGTGTTTAAAAATTTAATAAATAAAATATAAACACAAAGATGCGATATTCCCATTATTTAAAATCCAAAAATATTTGTTGATACCATTTTCCAGAAATTTATTTCGGTTTAAATTTATTATAAAACAAAACATAGACTTACTTGATATATTTTAAATGTTGGTACTAAGTTTTAGTAAATTAAAGTTAATAGAAAATTATTTACGTTCTACAATGGGCCAAGATAGATTGTCCGATTTAGCTTTAATATCAATAATATATATATATATATATATATATATATATATATATATATATATATATATATATATATATATATATATATAGCTCAGTCATTAAATCATGAAGTCATTAAATCTCACAGGTAAAAGTCAGAAAAATTCAATTTATTTAATTTTCCATTCCGTTAAAGTGATTATATAATATATTTTTAAAATACCAAAATATTTATTATTTGTTGTTCAGATAACCCTTTTTTTGTCTTTAAATATATATATATTTATTTATTCTGTTATTCAATTATGTAATATAACAATTCTTTAGCCATTTTGTGTTTCATTTTAGGTGTTTTTCATTTTGTGTTTCATTGACCTAGTTTATATTTTATCTTTTTTTATGTTAGTTGATTATCATGATTTTTCAGCTCGTTAAAAGATTTGTAACATAATTTGTTAATATAATCGTTAATATTGCAATTCAAACCAAACCAAAGAAAGAGGTTAAAACTAGTGGCAGCTCGTGACTTTTTGGGTCTCAGAGCTGCAAATTATAATACAAGAATAGGTTTAGGTGTTTAACCACGACGTTTTATCATATAAGATTCTGTTGAATTGCCTCTTATAATTATAATTTTTGCTTTTTGCACTTTCCGAAATATTTAAATTTGGTGTGTGCCGCCCCAATTTTTGAATATCAATTTTTTCTTCTAACGTTCGTCTGTTAAATGGAATTTCCAAAAATGATTTGACAGTATTCATTTTTTAAACCTATTGTTTTATAATCTAAAATACGAAACGTATTTGTTAAGCATACTTACATAAATTTAAAAGAAAAAGTTAGAAAATACTAATTATTAATACCTACCTAAACAATAAATTTTTAGAGATATTATAGGTATAGCGATTTTGTTACGACTTAAATAAATACGTTCAATTGGGCTCAACAGCGCTATGAAGTGACGCCAAGCGGACTATAACTGAACTAAGCGAAACGAGTAATAGTTTATTGTTTACATCTGGTTTACATGTGTTTTCTCGTGTAGTTTGTATTGCTTTTAAAAGTTAGTGCTGCAGTTTGTTTGTTATATTAACTTTTGATAGCAAATATTATTCTTTTTTATATTACTTTATGTTATAATGAGTTATTATAACACAAATTGGTGTGTGTTTGGCTGTCACTCTAGAAAAGGAAGTAACAAAAATATTTACTTCCACTATTTTCCAAATGAGAAACAATTTGTGAACTGTTAATAAATTTGGTGCTGTGGAAGTGATAATAACAAACTAGTATTTATTAAACAAATTAAATAAAAAACAAACACTAAATTATAAAAATCCTTCTCGAACATAATTAAATATCTACCCGGGTAATTTTAATGCAGAATTAGGGCAAGCGGTCTCAAATTCTGTACGCAGCTTTTCTAATACATTTTCACTGAACTTTCAGTGCCTGCTTTTGTTTTTAATCAATTTATTTAGGCAAGGAGTTTCTAACAGAGGTTTCGGTTCATACTGTTGTAAGACAGGTTTCTTAAAAGTAGACCACAGGCATTTTAAATCTGTGCTGGTTAATATTTCCATACTCAATATATTGTTTCTGGAACAAAAAGTAAAACCAACAGAAACCACACAAAAAAAAGATAAATCAAATATTTCACAATCAATCAATGCCCTGATCTTGGCTTCTTTCATTTTGGTTTGTTAACCACCTGGCACAAAATAATAGGATAGCTGAAATGTGTTTGCATGTAGTTCCTGCTTTACATGTGCAGGACATATTTAAAACTTCAACATCATTACTAAATTTTAATTTCCCAGTGACTTCGTGAGGTGGTGTTCTCAAACTGCTTGTTTGTAAACATAACCCACATATGTTGACATGCTCATCATTTTTGTCCAAAATTCCGCACAACATAAGATTTCCGGCGTTTAACAACTCTTCTCCTTCAACTACACACCTAGAAGAAGGTGTTGCACTTAAAAAAATTAAATAATTTAATAAGGATAGCTGTTTATTATCCATTGCAAATCGATGATTTAACATGTAATCAAATATGGACAACTTTCACATTACTCGTTTCAATCAGCTGTTCACAGCGCTTGTAGCGCCGCCATCGGGCATTGTTGTATCCAATAGTTTCATAATTTGTGATCACTGTTATTGTGACGCTGAAAGCATCCTAGCTCCAATCCCCACCATTTTAAGACTACTGCCCACGCACCGCTCCCCCTTTACAAGCCAACATTTGCACTTTCCTTGACGCTAGAATATAAGTAGAGCCCTGCGCGGATACGTTTTTCTGTATCCACATCCGATCCGCATCCGCATAGACAGGATCCGCATCCGATCCGCATCCGCAGCCTTTTAAATATGAATATCCGCATCCGATCCGCACCCGCAAAAATATCCGCACTATCCGCACAGGATTTGCTGTCTGTTTGGAAATAACTAATCTTTTTCTCCTCTTGGAATATCGCTGCTTTAAAACTACTGAAATTTTTATCACTATACATATTACTGGGTCCAGAAATATGTTTTCTATGTAACGTCGTACTGAAATTATATAAATTAAAAAATAAAGATGGAAATTACAATTATTCGACTCAACTAAGTTTATATAAATCGTAAAACTTGAAACAGTAATATCTCAAAAACTTAGTTTTTTAAGATATCTCACTATTGTTTTAGAACAGCTATATTTAGAAATAATTAAACAGATTAATTTATCACATTTCTGACCAATAAATAACGAGGAAAGTCCTATAAGATCAGCAAATTTATAAGAATGAGTTTTTAATAATTAAATTAAATTCTTAAATTAATTGTCATTAGCTATTTTTTTATATATAGTTGGTTTTTCCGAACAAAATGATCAAAAGCTTCAATCAATCGGTAAATGTAACTAGAATTGAAAATCTAGTTCCGCCTAAACCAAAAGAACAGACATTACATAATTATTTTTTAATTAATAAACTGGCAATAAATCCAAAGAAATTGTTGTATCTACGACTTTTATAAAAAAGTAAAAAGTGCCTTAATGTATCATTATTTTACTCTGGCCATAAGCCCAATACAAATGCCAACGATACATTTTTGGGGTTCTAAACGCGACTTCCGTAGGAAGAGGCGTCCAACCGAAGATTTTATATTCACGCGGATATTGCGGATAAGCGGATAGGATATAAAATCCGCATCCGCACGATTTAAATGATAATTTATCCGCATCCGCAGAAATCCGCGGATTTGCAGGGCTCTAAATATAAGCAGCGCCACGTAGACTTATTCAAAGGAAACTTGTAAATATTTATGTTAAATGCAATTACTATGTTAAATGCATTTTGAGTTCAAAAAAAGATTTTGTTTTTTTATTAGTTTCAAGTAAGAGCTGCAGCTCCGCAGCGCGTACTCAGGAGCCGCCACTGGTTAAAACTAAACCAAAAAATAATACCAACGAAAGGTTTTTTTAATTTTTTTTTATAAATTTATTGTTTAAAAATGACTTTATAATACATATTTTTGTATGTTCCCTTACTGGTAATAAGATAGTTCCTTTATTAGGAGTAAGTGTTCTATTACTGGTGATTTTGTGATTTTGATGAATAAAGTTATTTTTTATTTTTCGAGGTTATTTTTTTAGGGATTTTAGGGATTCTCGATAAAATATGGTCAGTAAATATCTTAAATAACATTTTGGTAAAAAAAAACAACGTAAGTAAATGTCTTAAACGTCCCCTTACTGATGCAATCACCACACAATAAAATTTAAAAAATTGCGTATGTAATTAGAGAGGGTGGGGGGGGGCATATAAATTTACGCACCAGGCGCCAATTTATGTTGTTGCGGCACTGATTTCAGGGCTCAAAACATAAAAACGTGATAATTATACACCTTCCTGTCAACTGCGCATGCCTACACTCTATTCCATAGCTCGCTAAGGTGGGACTTATAGTGTTAACTCTGTTCGGAATAAAAGCTCCACATACAGTCAAGTTGGGCGCTATTTGGAATGACCACTTGGATAACCGAACGACTAAAGAACATAAAGATTAAAGGCCCATTAAGACATCCAAATTAAGCTGTATTTCCTTTTAATTATTTTATTTATTTTATATCATTAAACTTATTTGTGCATTGTAAAACCATAGGTGTGTGTGTATAACAAATGACTGTGCAGTTTTAACGTACTCGGTTTTAATAAGTTTTACGCATATATGTATATCGCGTATGTTTTAATTAAACCTACTAATTTGAACCAATCACTTGAAGAAAATGTTAATTTTGAATATTAGGTTTAGAGATTTTGTGATTGTAAAGAGATAAATGCGCGGAATTGTTGCGCTTACAACTTTGACTATAATTTTAGAAAGTGCAAATAGACCTAAACAATTACGATGGAGAGTGAAAACTATTTTTATTACAATATTCTCGTGCAGAAAGTGAGGTTATACATTATAATTTCTGCTTGATTTACACTAATTTAATTGGTAAATTGGACATGTCTGAACGCTGTTGTGTGTTACAGATTAAAATATAACAGTTAATAATAAATATTACAGTTTTTAAAAATATTTAAAGAGTAGATTAGAGTTTAATTTGGACGTCTAAATGAGCCTTAATAAGATACAAATAACCGAACTCACTAAATGATCACATTTGAATGACTTCTCTCTAGAATGTATTCGATGATACTAATATTTGACGACATTGAAAAATCATTATCTCGCTCCAGAATGTATTCGTTTATGATAAATGACATGTGATGATTCTGAAAATACTTTATCACACAGTTAACATTAAAAGAGTCTCTCTCTCAAATGTATTCGAATGTGAGCTTGGAGACTTACTTTCTGTGAAAATGCTTTATCACAATGATTACATTTGAATGGTTTTTCTCCAGAATGTACTAGTTTGTGTCTAATGAGATTTGATGCACCTGCAAATGATTTATCACACTGATCGCATCTAAACGGGTTTTCTCCAGAATGTGTACGTTCGTGAACAATGAGATTTGAAGACAGTGCAAATGCTTTATCGCACTGATTACAGCTGAATGGTTTCTCTCCAGAATGTACGCGATTATGACTACGGAGAGTTGATGACAGTGCAAATGCTTTATCGCACTGATTACAGCTGAATGGTTTCTCTCCAGAATGTACGCGATTATGACTACGGAGAGTTGATAATAGTGAAAATGCTTTATCACACTGATAACATTTGAATGGTTTCTCTCCTGAATGTATTCGTTTATGACTATGGAGAGCTGTCGACTGTGAAAATGCTTTATCACACTGATTACATTTGTATGGTTTTTCTCCAGAATGTATTCGTTTGTGTCTAATAATATTTGTTCCAACTGCAAATGCTTTATCACACTGATCACATTTGAACGGCTTCTCTCCAGAATGTATTCGTTTATGCGCAATGAGATGTGATGAACGTGAAAATGCTTTTTCACAAAGATTACATTTGAATGGTTTCTCTCCAGAATGTATTCGTTTGTGATAATGGAGACTTGAATATTGTGAAAATGCTTTATCACAATCATTACATTTGTATGGTTTTTCTCCAGAATGTATTCGCTTGTGCATACGGAGAGTTTGTAACTGTGAAAATGCTTTATCACATTGATCACATTTGAATGGTCTCTCTTCAGAATGTACTCGTTTGTGAGTAAAGAGATATGATGACGATACAAATGCTTTATCGCACTGATCACATTTGAATGGTTTTTCTCCAGAATGTGTTCGTTTGTGAACAATGAGATGTGAAGAACCTTTATATGATTTATCACACTGATCACATTTGAAAGGTTTCTCTCCAGAATGTGTTCGTTTGTGAATAATAAGATTTGAAGGAGATGGAAATATTTTACCACACTGATCACAATTAAAAAGTTTCTTTCCAGAATGTAATCGTTTGTGAGTAATGAGATTTGAAGAAAATGTAAATGCTTTATCACACTGATCACATTTGAAGGGTTTCTCGCCAGAAAAAAAATTCCTGCTTCTAATGAGACGTGATGACCTGATTTTCTTGGGCTGCGCACACTTGTTAATATCGAACGACTCAGAACTGTCATCCGATTCATTGGAAGATGTTCCACTAGCTGCAAACAAACTTATATTGATTATTATGATAAAGAAATCAGTTGTTGAAATAAAGTTATTTCTAATATAAATTTTATTTGCACGTGGCTGTGTGTGTGTGTGTGTTGTTTTGAAAGATTCGTTCAGCGACAAGAAAAAATAACTGATTCTTGAATCGAATCTTTACAGTAATTTTATTACGAGTATCGAGACTTTATAAATCGTAATACAACAAATATAAGAATTTTAGTTTTTATAAATTTTAAACAGAAGCTATAAACTGTCTAATCATAAAGCGCGATAGCTAAAGCTTAGTGTGGCCACACCATCGACCGGATTTGCAGCTATATCACCTGGAACTCGCGTTGCGAGGTTGCTTTACCTGGCATGTTATACCTCTATCTATAACGTGTAAAACTATATTCAATTCTGTAGCTTTGATCAGTTAGAATTGAAGTTATGTCTAGTCGTAGTCTGACAGTTTTTGAAAAGCTGATGTGAATTTAATCATTTATTGGACAAATTATAATATATTATTATTACAACTAATAAATTATTAGGCATTGTACTCAAGTGCACGTACTCAGTAAATGTAAACTAGAAACACTAGAAAATGTATTGGTAGTTAACTAATACAATAATAGTAAATTAGTGGCCTATGGGCAGCTACGGTGACCAATTTCTTGCGGCCTGCGACCTCTAAAGGAAATCTACAAGAAAATATGATTGTTGTTTATAATAAAACAGGAATATATATTAGAATTAATTATTCTGTAAGTAGAATTTTTCAACAAATCAATCAAAATAAAAGGATTCACAATATGTTTTTATTGAAATTTAATGTGTACTATGTAATTATATTTTTTTATGTACAAGTAAAATTGTAAAATAACAGCCCATCAATGTATAAATACAGATATAGTATATGTTGCTCAGGAAGTTCTTGATTGTGTACCACTGAACGAATTTTACAAATCTGTTAATTAATTTGCCTATGCGGCACATCAGGGGGTCGTGTTTTGTTAATTGAGAAACACTGGCCTATATCGCTCAGGATGGTCTAAGATATCCACTACTGAAGGTATTTTTCAAATAGTTTGATATGTATACGGCAACTCCCTCCCAGTTGAGAAACACTTATATAGTTTATGTTAGTCAGCGAGCCCTAAACTATACACTACCGAAAGAATTTTTCAAATCGGTTCGATAGTTTCTGATATTACCTCGGAAATACCAACAAATTAACTGCTTTATAATATAATAAGAAATCATATTCAGATAAGATAATAAATGATATATTTCTTGGTTTAAACTGGGGACTGGTGTTCCCAGTTTCCATTACTGGTGTATTGGAAACTTACAACTAATACAATATTAAATTATTGACCTACCTGTATTTTGTTCAGTTAAAACCTCTTCATATTCACTGTCATCGCCACACTCAGACTTTTGGTCAGACTCTTCAGCGAGGATGTAATACGTGTAATTACACTGAGTTATGTCATCATTAGAAAATACGATATAAGTATCCTCAGTATCGTGACTCTCTGAAATATAAATACTCACAGTTACTATTACTAATTTGTGTTTGCAAAACAAATATTTGTTTCAATACATTCGCGACAAAGACACTTTTAAATTAAACTAACACGATTTGGTTTGCCTGATGATACGACCATGGTGAGACCACCATATACGACCATATAAAACTACGGGCAATTTCAGGCTGCCGTTGTAATGTGTATAGTATATCTGGCCTTGATTGTATTTAGCGAATATCTTGAGGCTTTATCACCCTAGAGTTAATAATAACGTCTTGACTTGGAAACTAAAATTTTTACATTCGAATCGAAGTCATTTGTGTGTGATAGAATGAAAAAATACCTAGGTTTTAAAGACTAGGCAAATGGAACAAGATTCAATTCCTCTGTCTTTCTATCCAGGTTTGTCAAAAAGCGCTTGCGCCAACTTGTGTTCTCTCGCTGTCAGCTGTTGTGTCTCTGTCTTTTTTTACGTTGAGATTATTTTGTTGTATAATTGTTGTTTTATAATATAATACGTTTTAAAAAAATGTTTTGGAAGAACAACTTGAAATCTCACAAATAAACTTTTCAAAGTAAAACTGTCAACTGTCATAACAACCAAGATGTACGCATTCGCAAACAAAAAATTTCCAAGTAAATAATATTCAAACACTATACGATAACTCAAAACCTAAAAACGTGAATCCTGAAAAAAAAAACCTACAGAAGTAAAACTTGGATAGCGTTCTAGTGTGATACGCATTTTAAATATGTTTTGTAATTGAATGAGTAGAGCAAGTTGACGTTTGTATATATGAAATTATACATTTAAAAATAAAATATTGTTGATGATTGAGTATGTTAATATATATGTATGATGTATGTTTGTCTACAGACACAAAAAGGACTATATCTGTAGTGTTAATTAAATAAATAAACATATAAAAATCTATGTCCAAAAATCCAGCTCAGTAGTTACATTAAAAAAAACGCTCTAAACATTCACTTGTTACATAAAGTGGGAAACAGAATGCAACGAGTTTGACGGCGCGTTGACGCCGTTCGTACGGCGCTATCTGTCAGGAGAAAGTTAAACCCAAGCTGTCGTACGCAAGTGCACAGAATGGACAACGTCCTACGCCGTTCGACCGCCGTTGATACTGAATGTTCGTCAACTTCCAACTTTTGACGCCGTTAAACGTTGACGCAGAACACCTAACCTCAGTTTTTACTGAATGGTAAAGTGTTTGTATGTATAAATAACTGGCATACAACACTAATAACATCACACACAAGTTTTCATCATCCATTATACTTTTAATAAAAGAAAGCGCACGTATAAACACAGATATAGGTTGTCAAGTGACACTTGACGGCGTTAAAAATTATTGCATTGTGTGCAGGCGAAAATTCTCAACGGCGCTAACGCAACGCTGTCGCAAATGACGCCGCGCTGACGGCGTAGCGCGCTGTGCATTCTGTTCCAGGCTTAAGCATCAATAAAGCAAGCTCTACTGACCAGTATTTGAGACATCTGCACCCTCTAGAGTATTTTCTTCACATTCTCTGGTGTCCACAGGTTCAGTCTTGACGAAAATCTTGTTCGTGTAAGTGTGATCATGATATACATCTGCATCTCTATCTGCGATATCTGAAATAAATATAGACATAATAAAATATAAACAAATCAGTGCCGTCTCCTGACTTATAATTCACTTCTTTGGCTTAAAAGAAGCTAAATGGGAGTTTCTTAAGCAGTCACGAAAACCGAACTTGCGGTGTGTTAAAAACAATAAAAAAACACAAACATAATGCGACTAAATTATGACCTTTCGATTCGTTTTAAAAAAAATTATTTGTGTACCATGGTCAAGTAGATCTTTTTGGCAAATGTGAACATTATATTTTTTGGGCGACCAAAATTAAATTTGATTAGAAAAATTAAATTTATTTATTTATATTGGATAAATAATTTATGGTTATTGAACAATTATTACTATTATAAATTAAGATTAATAAATAAAACACTCGGTAAGTTTCACAAATATCAGTTTAATATACTCTATACGTATTTCGGCAGTGACGCCATCAACAGGAGTTTCAATTACAAACTAAACTTATTTTTTAACAAATACATTCAGTGGGAACAAATATTATGGTAGGGAATACAAGCGTAAACCATATTAGCAGATAAGGGAAAAAAGTTATTTACCGATTTATTAGGGGTGAGTTGTAAACGTCAATCTGGTCATTCATTAAGGGAATTCCAGAGTTAATATTTTTGTGAATTTCTCGGTATTCTAAAAGGTTCAGTTTAAGGCTTTTATTGTGTATGTGTAGGATTTTGAAGTCATTGACGGAAAGGTTATGATTATTGGAGATCATATGTTCTGCTATGTTGGACTGTTCTACTTTGTTATTTTGGTTGGCTTTCAAATGTTCACCAAATCTTGTAGCAAATTTTCGACCAGTTTGGCCTATATATATTGTTGATCATCTTGGCACGATGCTTGATAAACTCCACTTTTGTTGTGTAAATCAGTTTTATCTAATTTATTATTAACGAGTAAATTTTTAATTGTATGTTTATTATAAAAGGCTGGGGTTATATTTGATTTATTTAATTTTGATCCTATTTTGAAACTAACCTGGCCGTAAAAGGGTATTTTTTTATAAATTTTTGTATCAGGTATACTTGGGGGATAAAAATATGTTAATAAAAGTTTTTTGCGCTTTTTTCTAATAATTTTGTCAATTTCAGCCTTGTTATAACCGTTATTAATAGCAATTTTGTAAATAGTTAGTAATTCCAGATTGTAGTCTTCATCAGAGAGTGGAACTTTTAATAATCGGTCTACATAACAATTGAAAGCAGCCATTTTAGTATTATAAGGATGTAAAGATGAAGCAGGAATGATGGTGTCAGTATATGTCGGTTTTCTATAGATTTTGAAGTTGAGTTTAGAACAAGAATGTGAGATGGAAAGGTCTAAGAAATTTAAAGAACGATTATTTTCTATCTCCATAGTAAATTTTATAGAAGGATTGATATCGTTAATATGGTTGAAAAATAATTTTAATTGCCTATTACTACCTTCCCAAAGACAAATAATATCATCAACATAACGATACCAGAATTTAATACAGTTACAGAATTTGTTGGAACTACTAAATTATTATTATAAATGTTTTATAATGTATTATAAATGTTTGACTGCCAGTTGTTTCCTTGTAACCATGGAGATCTTGTAACTTACAAAATGACACATAGATGGCTCTAGCATACAGTGGCCAAGAAACTAAGCGAATGGGCCTAGACCGAAAAAGATTTACTTTTTGTCTAGAACTAGATGATGAAAAAGAACTGTTTTTGAAATGGTCGCCCAAAAAGTATTTTTATTGATAAATTAAACCTTCTCTGCCTTTCCTGCATCTATAAAAGCGTTGAAAACTTATTACTTATTTAATTATTATTATAAATAAATTCAGTTAGTTAAAAAAAAAAATCAAGATACGGATCATAAAAAAGAAATATTTAAAGAAGATGTATATAGTTCAGTTTTTAAGAGAAGTCTGAACAATGCCATATGACTAATATTATGAACAATATGTCCATTTTAAATTAAAAGGCATCTAAAGCATTGTAATATTTTTACAACTTATATTAAAAATATGCCATGAGTTCAAAAAGAAATTACATAAGAATTGGCTGTGGAAAAATAAAATAATGCCTATTGCAAGCTTTATATAACAATTGACTAACGCTTAGGCACAGCCTTTGTAATCATTAAAATTGGAAATTGTTTTTTATTTTTTTAATTATATTGTTTTATTGGTCTATACAACCATATTAGGCAGCTAAATACAAATATATACATTATATACAATATATTTTTTGATTTCACAGGTACAGAAAAATAAACATAAAAAACTAAAGAAGTTCTTCAAAATGACCACCGTTTTCCCGCAGACACAAATTTACTCGTCTTTTCATACTATTAAAAGCATTTATAAGAATTTGCGGAGTTATATTGGCACACTGTTCGGCAAATTCTGTTTTGCAGTTCCTCGATATTGTTACTGTCCGACAGATATTTCGTGGCCGGGCGTGACTTATTGTGCGCACAGAGAGGGCACTATGAAAGACAGTGTCAGATATAGAGTACAGTCAGAGAAACAAGTTCACATTCTTACACGTGTACATTATATTTATCAGTTAATTACGTCTACAAATACAAGTTCCTCACATCATAGTCAAACAACAAACGTAGCTGCTTGATTTAAGTGATTACTGCATTTACCTTCACTTTGTCGACTTGTTTATTGGCCAGAGCACCCCCGTCCCGCGTCTTTTTCCAAACTCCAGCAATTTCAAGTAGATTGTAAACAATAAAGGCTTACATTCTATGTAATAATGTAATACAGATGTTTTACCGCTAAATATACTTACATAAGAATGTAAAAATTTTGACTATTAATAGCACGTCCACCTAGTTTGCTTTTTGTCTCCATGATTTTAAATATTTAATATATTTTGAATCTTGCACTTATGCACTTGACTGTAATAGCGTGTGTAGGAAATAATGCAATTCGCCAAAATTATAATCCCCACTACAAATTTCACGCGCATCTTTCACGCCCGGCATAGGAGTCTTGTATACATTATTTTTCAGATAAGGGAATATAAAGTAATCTAAAATAGTCAAGTCTGGTAATCTGCAAATCAGCACATCTTCTAAGTGCGCTGTAAAAATCTCCTTCAAGGAAAGCAATATCTGGAAATTGTAGCCGAAATTCCTCTAAACATGACACCGCACTGTAAATCCATTCACCGTTCAGTCGAGCACCATTTTGAAAATATGATTCAATCATAAATTTTTTGTGTTCTATTGTAAAAACCATTATAATTGTAGCTTAATTGAATTTTCAATAGAAACTTATGACAACAACAGTGATGACAGTTAATTAATTGACAGTTAAAGCTTGCAGTACACATTATTTTATTTTTCCACAGCCAACCCTTATGTAATTTCTTTTTGAACACATGGTACTAACAAATTTAGGTTATTTTAATATTATTTATGAAATTTATTTTATTCCTATTAAAATTTGAAGTTTACAGTATTAAAAAATATATATTTTTACTTGTAATTCTTTTCAGTAAAACATAAAATAAGAAACCCGCAATACTCAAACGGCCGAACTCCCATCACCTCGCCTACAGAAGTGCTGGCTTCATAACAAGTTTGTGCGCATTCAATCTCTATAGCGGACCTTACACTATCAATAATAATGTCAGTATTAAAAAATAATGACAGTAATATTGACGACCTAATGCAAGTACTGATCACAGAACATAAATGAAGAACGGACCCTCCCAGCCAAAAAATTTAGTACGTCTAACAGCGCTCCTTCCAACGGTCCAGTGAACAACTGAACCGCCAAATTTGAATTACACTATTAGTTTTAGGTTTATAATAGGGGATACGCATAAAATTTATATTTCCTTAAAACTATTTTTTTTTTATATTTTAATGTTAGTTATGTCACCTAACACAACAAAAATCACATTTTAATTAATATTATAGCCAAATTTTTTAATTAAAATATTGTAAATTTGAAATAAGCCGACCACGCCGCGAAGGTTGCCGAGTAGATACGACTGAGACTGTAAGGGTTTGACGTCACAGATACAAACAAAACATAATGTTTACGTGTTTATATTGTATTCTTTGAGAGTTTTGTATTTGTTTTTAAACAATTTTTCACGCATTTATTATTAAAATAATTTATAAAATATATGTGCTCACATTAAAATGGTCTTCACAAACATAAAGTTTACTTTTTTCTGAAATATCGGTTTTATATCGCCTCATAGCTTTTCTGTTGTTTTTCGTCATCAGGTAATGATAAATTATTTTTTTGGATTTCTAATTGAACTATTTGTGCACATTGGTACTAAACAATATTTTCGACTATGTTTCGAAGTACTGGGGCCTGGATCTTCCATATTTTATATATTTTAATATAAAATTTAATTCGGTAAACATGTATAAATTGTTTTTATAGAATTAAACTTTATTTTAATTAAAATCACTCTAACTTTACATAACCTATAAAAGTTATACAAACAAATAAGTTCACAACAGACTATGTACGGGTGTCAGGACAGGATTACACTGGACAAAATTACACGGGACAAAATTACACAGTAGAAAATTTTCGTATGTGTAAATTAAAGTAAATTAAATGTGTAATTTTGTCTTAGTGTAATTTTCGTATGTGTAATTTCTTCCCTGTGTAATTCTGTCTATGTGTAATTTCTTCTGTGTAATTTTGTACCGTGTAATTTTGTCCAGTGAAATTTCGTCATGTAACCCTATGTACGCTGGGTAGACTAGTAGTGTCATGGTGTCAGTTAGAAGGGTATGCGTCACACATCGTTTTCGCGCGCTACATACATTTATGATTTTTTTAAGCCTTCAAATTAAAAAAAAAAATTAAAAACTGTTTTTTATGTTTATATGCAACAAGAGGAATATAATACAAAAAATTAAAAAAATCATGCCTATCCCCTATTATTGTATTAAATATATATATTTTTTGTGTTTTGCAACATTTTGTTATTTATATTAACAAAAGTTTTACAATAATCAAAAAAATACATATATTTAAAAACCTGTATTAATATAAATAAGAAATCTAAATAAATAAATTTAAATAACCGATCTAAGCTATTTATTTTTGGAACACAAAATTACTGAGAAATAGGGGAAGTATTTTAAGATCGCAGCGCTATTTCGGCAAACTTGGAACCTTCAAAATAGACATTCGTTACATATAAACAACGTGAATTTTACTTATGGAAAATGTTTACTGGGGGTTTTTGTAATTTTGCTACAATATTAATACTTGTTTTTATGCAATTATATTTTTATGCAAACATTTTTTATAAAAAAAAGCGCGACACAATATCTATTTCTGTAGTTCCTAAAATCCCACCAGATGTCATATCGCTTAGCAATTTTTCCCTATAAAATAACTTACTTTTGGACTGTCAATATTTATTTTAGAATCACAACTTGTCACTGTTAGATATACAGCTGTTTATCTAACAGCTGTATATATCCTCATTTTTTTATAAAGCATAGGCTTTTTTATTTCTGCTTTTAATTAATTTAGTGCAACTTTTACTGAACCAGAAGGATATTTAAATATTAAGGTTGCAAACAAAATCTTACCTTCAAAAATTGATGGTTCCGAAAAAGAAACACTCATCTCTGGTACAGAACTGATCTCTGGCACAGAACTGGTTTCTGGTACAGAACTGGTCTCTGGTTCAGAATTGATCTCTGGTGCAGAACTGATCCCTGGTGCAGATATCGAAGTGCTTTCTGAGAAAATGCTTGGAACCATTCCTCGCAGCAATTTCTTTCTCTCAGCAGTTTGAAATTGACTCGTATGAAAATGAGCACCACAAACAGGATAGTGTCGCAATGTAGTGTATGGTATATCTTCCAAATTCTTCAAAAAAGCAGACTGTAAATTTGGAATTACTTCCACCCATTTTCGACGAAGATCTTCATTCATCGGAAAAATTAAATATGGACCCCTTCCAGATGTACATCCCGGCACAATACATTTTCGTTCCATCATCTTAAATAATAAATTCATAAATTAGTAGGTTATTCACTTCATAAATTAAACCATCAATTACTTTTTAAATCAAAACAAAGAATTGTAATATATATTATAGATTTAGGTGTAGATTTACAACATCCCACTGCACACTGTGCATGTGTCACACACACACGTCATTTGTTCAATATACAGAGATTCTAGAGATTCAAGGTAAAATACAAGTGCTCCAAAACACCAAGATTTAGTATGATCAAACAGTTATCTATGTGCCTTGAACTGTTCGGAACTGTTACCTACCTATAATTGAAAGCAATATCTATGATAATAATAATAAAAGAAGATTTTTTTGTTTACTTCGTAAATTATAAAATTGTACCAACAGTCAAAATAGTTCCAAGTAAACAATTAACATAGAAACGTTAAATTAAAATGTCTATAATATAGATACGTATTATATCAAAAATTCTGCAGTTTTCATTTATTTGCCTTGGATGTGCCGAGAAGACCTTGAACGTTATGAGAGTATACGAACTACTAACCATAATATATATATATTTTATTTGCGACATTCACTAACCATGGTTAAAGTTCGCCTGAAATACATTGAACTGCGACCACAATATATAGTATTAAGTGCGAGATAGTTGTAAATGTACTTGTTACTGACCATTCTCCCATTCTGTTGTGTGCTCTATTCCAGTATCCAATTCATGTTCTTTTCTAATATCACTGCATCTGTTGTCATCGGGATGCGAATCACAAAATGTCCAAGTAAAAGTTAAAATTTCCAAGTAAGCAATATTACTTCTATAATGGCCAGTTGGTTTTTCCGTTTCAGTATGTAGCAGTCCGCACGAATCACCAGTGTGGCCAACTATAGTTTGGGGAGTTCAAAAACAATATCGAACAATTACTTTTTTTATTGTATGAAGATGTCTTTTAGTAATAATAATACATTTATTTTTTTATTGTTGAATTATAACTTTTAATATTTTAATATTCAGTACAAGAATAATAAATATATAATAAACATTAACTATTAACTTAATCACATTCAAAACAAAAACTACACATTGCAAACTTCCAATTGCCTAGTTAACATATTTTTAATCACAAGATAAAGTAAATGTTTCTCATTTTAACTAACAAAATAGGAACTCCGAAAAATGATTATTTATTTTAATTTATTAAAGATAGATATTAAATGCTTCTTCCTCGTCTTGATTTATTTCATTTTTGTATGTTTCGTATGTTTTGATTTTAGAAACCACTGAATCCGGCAGTTCATAATTAAAGCAACATTTGTTGTGTAGCATTTTCTGCTATTAGCGCCCAAGGAACATACATATTTAGAGCTATTAAAAATATTCAATCGAAAAAACATAAAATTTACCTGTGCAATACTTACAAAAAAATTTAAATCCACAGAATTTTTTGAGTTTTGAGAAAATGGTGTGCAGCATCTTGGCTATTGGCTCCCAAGGGATGTCGACTCAGTATAGGTCCTATACTGAGTCGTATACTAAGAAGGGACATCCTATACTATAGGATGTCCCTTCTTAACCCTTCAATAGACACTCAACTTGTTTCATCACTATTGCACTTTTTCAAATTTTACTTTTTATAAAACTGGTAAAAATGTGTACACACAGCATTTATGGCTACTAGCGCTTAAGGTAGTTATTAATTTAAGGGTATTTTATACAAAAAATGCACTGGTTTTCGTTCCGGCAAAAATAACGTTTTTTTTTTCGGTTTTCGGTTCCGTTCCGAGTGATAAAGTTTTAAATGCTTTTATTTGTATTAGAAATTTATTTTCTACTATAATTTAGAAGAATATTTTATTCTTTATTTTGTAATAATCATACCAAGGCCGCTGCAAGGGGGGGATCTGGGCGTTCCCCCCTCCCCTGAAATAATAGAATCGCAATTTCTTTTTTACTTGTCAGAAAAATTACGATTTTTTTCTGCTCATCAGTTTAAAAAATAATCTTAAATAAAATGTAATTTATATTCACTCACATAACCATTATCTGAACCGAAATAAACCGATATTTTTTTCGGTTCAGTTCCGGTTTTCGTTTTGACAAAAATTACGTTTTTTTTCGGTTTTTAAAAACTAAATAAACTAAAGAGGTTTACAAAATATTAATTACGTAGCACACAAGTTATAATATAAGATATCGCCGAAAATGTGGTGAGCTGAGAGTCTGCAGTTCACATTTTCGGTTTTAAATCACAGTTTTAAATCATCAACAGATGATTTAAAACAGAAACACACCAGAATTTGCACTAGCGCACTAGAACGCAATTTTGCATCACTGCGAGTCACTGTACGCAGTGTTGCCAGATGAAATATTGTGACGGCAGAATTCCACGAAATATAGCGGTAGATGGTAGAGTGAAAAAATTGATGAGACGTTTTTGCAAGCCGTTAAGACGCAAGGGAAGTAAAGTGGTAGAGGGAGAGGTGAAGGGATGAACAGACACCAAGCATGTCAGACAGTTCATTATGAATGGGGTGCTAATAATTTTAGATATTGAAGTGTCCCTAAAATAAATATATATTTAAAAAAATTTACGTGAAGTGTGAATTTTCACACATTTCAGGATTTCGCAGGTATTTAGTAAGTGAATAATGATTATTTGGAATATTTTATTTCGGAATGCCAAAACAAATTTTATGTTAGAATATTTTTTTTTGTTAATTTTAATTCGAATGCCTAATACCATTATGTAAGTTTCTAAATATGTGCAGTATTTTTTTTTTTTTATATATAGCAAGGTTCAATAAAATTTTGAAAAAATTCCTCTTAGATAGATATATAATCTAAAAATATTAAGTGAAGGCGGAATGCTGAGTGTGTAGGACATATTTTGCTTTGTAGTATTCACTGTAAAATGAACAATATTTTAAAAATAATTTATCATCTCTTAATCTAAGAGCTTTAAAACAAATTTTATGTTAAAATATTTTTATGTTAATTTTAATTCGAGTGCCTAGTACCATTATTTAGGTTTCTTAATATGTGCAGTATTTTTTTTTATATAGCAAGGTTCATTAAGATTTTGAAAATTGCGCCTATGGCTTCATTGGTTGTTTCTAGTCATAGCTCCTCCCTTTGATTTCGTGTACATTAAAACAGAATTAAATTATAATTTCAACAATTTCCACTGGTTATTAAATTTACGCTTTTAAAAATTAAATGCAACATTTGCCAAAATATAACTAGAATTTTGAAAAAATAATTTAAACAAAATAAAAATGCAAAAAAAATAAAAAATAATCTTGTCTCTTCTGTGATCGAACTCATTTTCTTGGGCAGAACGCTAGTACCGTAAACATTGCACCAAGATACACGTTACAGTTTAGTGTGTTATATAACTATAAGTTTTCAACATTATTAGCAAAAAAACAAAAAATGCTTTTTTTTCCAAAAACATAATCTGATCAAAAATTCCTGTTGTACTATTCCGGTTCACACCAATGTACATTACTTAGAATTTTTTCAGATTTTTAGTTTAAACCATCTGGGCTACAGCGTGTGGGACGAAAATTTTTTTGCAAAATTTTGGCAAAAATCGCTTCAAAATATTTTATTTTGCAAAAATAAAAATTTGATCGTTAATCCTCGTACCAAGGGCTTTCATTTGATACCCTACTCAGAATTTAAAAAAAATTTTTTTTTTTGCGATGAGCACATATTTGTTTATATTTTTAGGGGGATATGTTTTTTAGATGTTTTAGTATTTTTCCTATGTGCGGGTCAAAGAGTTGTATAAGCATGCCAAATTTCAACTCTCTAGGTTTAGCCGTTTGGCTACAATTTTTACCGAACAGACAGACAGACAGACAGACAGACGACAAAATGACGGTATAAGGGTTTTTTGGTCATACCTACAAAACCCTAAAAAGGGTTACTCTTGAATTACATAAAAAATAAAACCCACACATTTTTAAGAGAAACGTCTTTATTAAAAAAAAAAAAACACGAATATACATAATAAGGACATTGGTTTTTTAGGAAGTTCGTAGGACAAAATGTGCCCTTTCCTGCTTTAGGTGTCTATAAATAGACATTAAAATGTTATTGTGATACTCTTAGGCTTCATCAAAAGTGAATAGTTTCTCTGCAGAATGTTTTCGTTGTCGAACCAGTATTTTCTTTGATTTAAATATTTTATTATAGTGTTCACATTCGATAGGTTTTTTTGCAGATTGTGTTGGATAATAATTATAACGAACTGTAAAAATATTTTCTTATGCTTTATTACACATCAAATTTGGTTTTTCTACAGATTTTGTTGGCTTGCGACTAATAGGTAAGAATTCTGATCGTGAATATGATTTATTACACTGCTCACATTGCAATAGTTTCTCTCCGGCATCTAATAGGTTTATGTCTACAGAGATTTGATGTGTATAAAAATGCCTTACCACACACATATTAGAATGATGTCTCTCCAGAATATACACATACGTACATATAGACCTGCTGATTGTGAAAAAGCTTAATTGCAATGAGTGAGTTCGGGTATTCGTTCAGAGTACATGCAGCGCTGGCGCATTGTAAGTGAAGAGTAGGTGCATAGCACATGTAGTGTAGGTGTGGAGTAATAACCGAAGTTAACTGGAAACGTACATTTCAAACTCGTAAGAGTAAAAACTGACAAAATATAAAAATTATGTAAATTACAAATCATTTTCCAAATATAGGTTATTTCAGGGCTCAAAACATCAAAACGCTGTAATTTTACACCTTGCTGTAAACTGCGCATGCCTATACTCTATTCCATAGCTCGCTAAGGTGGGACTTATAATGTTAACTCTGTTCGGAATAAAAGCTCCACATACTGTCAAGTTGGACGCTATTTGGAGTGACCACTTGAATACCTCAACGACTAAGGAGCATAAAGAATAAGGTCCATTAACACATCCAAATTAAACTGTAATTGCTTTTATTTTATTTATTTTTTCTTATATTAAATCATTTAACATATTTGTGCATTGTAAAACCATAGGTGAGTATAGGGGAAACTTCCTAAGCGCCCTGACATCTGGTGGCAATTTGCGGAAAATACGAAAGTGACATTGTTATGTTCTGTTCAATGGAGAAATGTTTTTTTTGTTGTTTGTGTTTTACTTTTGTGAATCATGGAAAAAAACAATCCATTTTGTTTTGTGCCGCAATGTTAATCGTGAATAAGGAAGAATCCTTCTTAAACATTCCATAATTTACCTAAATCGAAAAAAAAATATCAATTGAAATGACGTTTGGAGGCAGAGAGAATCGCAGATTTTTATGGACCCAAAAACTAAAAATGGACAAAAATCCAAGCATGTTTTCTCGTTGCATTTTACGGAAAGTGATTATTTACGTCCAAGAAAAGATAGAAAAAAAGCATTTATCCCACCCAAAATTTGCCTAAATCATCAGTTGATATATTAAAAGGCCCTCCCACTTTTTCAGGCAGAGATATTTATTTTTACTAATATATTTACCATATTTGTGTTGTTAATTAACAGACATTCAAAAAGAATTAAAAAAAATACAATGAAAAACTAAAAATTTCTTTAGAATAGAATATTACTACACATCTTGTAAACCGTAGATTATCTTTATATTACAAAAACTCGGAAAACAGCAAAAATACAACTCGTGTTAATTTTCACTATGTAAACAAATACACGAGTAAAAGTTTATTGTCACTTTCGAGTGTTCCAGCTTTGCCGCATTTGGCGCTGCGATCTTAAAAAGTTACCCCTATAACAAGTTAATGTGCGGTTTAAACGTACTCGGTTTTAATATTTTTAAGTTTTACAAATGTATGTATATCGCGTATGTTTTAATTAAACCTACTAATTTGAACCAATCACTGGAAGAAAATGTTAATTTTGAATAAATGCGCGGATTGCTGCGTTTACAACTCCGACTATAATTTTAGAAAGTGCAAATAGACCTAAACAATTACGATGGAGTGCAAACTATTTTTATTACAATATTCTCGTGCAGAAAGTGAGGTTATACATTGTAATTTCTGCTTGATTTACACTAATTTAATTGGTAAATTGGACATGTCTGAACGCTGTTGTATGTTACAGATTAAAATATAACAGTTAATAACAAATATTACAGTTTTTAAAAATATTTAAAGAGTAGATTAGAGCTTAATTTGGACGTCTAAAAAAAGATACAAATAACCGAACTCACTAAATGATTACATTTGAATGACTTCTCTCTAGAATGCATTCGATGATACTAATAAGATTTGACGACATTGAAAATTCATTATCTCACTCCAGAATGTATTCGTTTATAATTAATGACACGTGGTGGTTCTGAAAATACTTTATCACATAGTTAACATTAAAAGAGTCTCTCTCTCAAATGTATTCGAATGTGAGCTTGGAGACTTACTTTCTGTGAAAATGCTTTATCACAATGATTACATTTGAATGGTTTTGCTCCAGAATGTACTAGTTTGTGTCTAATGAGATTTGATGGACCTGCAAATGCTTTATCACATTGATCACATCTAAACGGTTTTAGTCCAGAATGTCTTCGTTCGTGAATAATGAGATTTGATGACAGTGCAAATGCTTTATCGCACTGATTACATTTGAATGGTTTCTCTCCAGAATGTACTCGATTATGACTACGGAGAGTTGATAATAGTGAAAATGCTTTATGGCACTGATTACATTTAAATGGTTTCTCTCCAGAATGTACTCGATTATGACTACGGAGATTTGATAATAGTAAAAATGCTTTTTCACACTGATTACATTTGTATGGTTTCCCTTCAGAGTGTACTAGTTTATGAGTATGGAGAGCTTGAAATCGAGAAAATGTTTTATCACACTGATTACATTTGTATGGTTTTTCTCCAGAATGTATGTTTTTGTGATCATGGAGACTTAAAGACTGTGAAAATGCTTTATCACACTGATTACATTTGAATGGTTTCTCTCCAGAATGTATTCGTTTATGACTATGGAGAGCTGTTGACTGTGAAAATGCTCTATCACATTGATTACATTTGTATGGTTTTTCTCCAGAATGTATTCGTTTGTGTCTAGTAATATTTGCTCTAACTGTAAATGCTTTATCACACTGATCACATTTGAACGGTTTCTCTCCAGAATGAATTCGATTATGCGCAATGAGTTGTGGTGAACGTTTAAATGCTTTATCACAGTGACTACATTTGAATGGTTTCTCTCCAGAATGTATTCTTTTGTGACTACGGAGATTTGATGATTGTGAAAATGCTTTATCACAATCATTACATTTGAATGGTTTTTCTCCAGAATGTATTCGCTTGTGACTACGTAGTATACTTAACTGTGAAAATGCTTTATCACATTGATCACATTTGAATGGTCTCTCTTCAGAATGTACTAGTTTGTGACAAATGAGATTTGATGACGATATAAATGCTTTATCGCATTGATCACATTTGAATGGTTTTTCTCCAGAATGTGTTCGTTTGTGAACAGTGAGATATGAAGAACTTTTATATGCTTTATCACACTGATCACATTTGAAAGGTTTCTCTCCAGAATGTGTTCGTTTGTGAATAATAAGATTTAAAGGAAATGTAAATGCTTTATCACACTGATCACATTTAAAGGGTTTCTCTCCAGAAAAACAATTCCTGCGTCTAATGAGATGTGATGACTTGGTTGTTTTGGGCTGCGTACACTTGTTAATATCTAACGACTCAGAACTCTCATCCGATCCACTGGAAGATGTTCCACTATCTGCAAACAAAATTATATTGATTATTATGAAAAAGAAATCAGTTGTTGCGATAGAGTTATTTCTAATATAAACATTTTTTGCATGTGGCTATGTGTGTGTGTGTGTGTGTGTGTGTGTGTTTGTTGTTTTGAAGGATTCGTCCAGCGACAAGAAAAAATAACTGATTCTTGAAACGAACCTTGATAGTAATTTTATCACGAGTTTCGAGACTTTATAGATCGCAATACAACAAAAATAAGAATTTTAGTTTTTAGAAATTTTAAACAGAAGCTATAAACTGTCTAACCATAAAACGCGATAGCTAAAGCTTAGTGTGGCCACACCATTGACCGGATTTGCAGCTATATCACCTGGAACTCGCGTTGCGAGGTTGCTTTACCTGGCATGTTATACCTCTATCTATAACGTGTAAAACCATATTTTGTAGCTTTGATAAGTTAGAATTGAAGTTATGGTCGTGTCTTGTTCGTTGAGAAACACTGATATGGTCTATTTCTCAACTGAAAACGTACTGCGGATCAGTCAAATATTTAATTTTCTACCGCGGACCCCTACAAATAAATGTATTACTAAACAAATTGTATACATAAACTCTACATATATCTTAGTAATAAAAAAATCACTGAAAAATTAACAAAATACAGAGAAAAATAACAAAAGATCATAAAAACTTAACGAAAAATCTCAAAAATAATAATTTATAAATCTTTCGCGGACCACTAAAATTTTGCTAAGGACCACCAGATGTCCGCGGTTGAGAATCCCTGGCCTATATCACTCAGGATAGTGTAAGATATGCACTACTGAATGTATTTTTCAAATAGGTTTGCCTTCGAGACACACCAGGGTGTCGCAATCCACGGTCCTTAGACTATACAGCAGCTCCCTCCCAGTTGAGAAACACTGATATAGTTTCTGTTAGTCAGGAAGTCCTAAGCTACACACTACTGAAAGAATTTTTCAAACCGGTTCGATAGTTTCTCAGATTAACCCGGAAATACAAACAAATGAACTGCTTTATATTTACAATGCTATCATTAAATCCTGACCGTTACATAATAGTAAACAATGGGTTTTAAAATATCAAAACTGTATTCTAGTTTACAGCTGAAAATCCCAGTTTAACAAAGAACCAATCAGATTACTTCGTTGGTCCGAACTCACCCGAGGAATGTGTTTCTAACTTAATATTTATTATCAACTCATTGGCGTGTAGAGAAAAATAATGTTCTTTTAATAATCAATTCGTATAAGGTAACAAAAATAGAATGTACACCTATGTGTACATGTCCTTGGAAATAAGTTTGATAACTAAATGTTTCTGTCTAGTATTGCATAACGTTCAAGAAATAAAGTTCAAGTATAAGAAATAATATTTAAATAAGATAATAAATGATATATTTTAATTTTAAATATAGGTAGCGAAGCCATAGCCCCTTAAATATTCATTAAGATGAATATTTAGTTCTTAAGAGAAGAACTGAACAGAAAATAGTCGTGTTTAAATTTTAACAAATTTTATCATACACAGCTTTGAGATTAAGTAAAAAACAAGTTTAGATACAAATTTTAGTCTAGGATGTCCCATCGTAATTCCGCAAATATTCATACAAATGAAAAAATTGATGTGAAGTGTGAATTTTCACACATTTCAGGGTTTCGCAGGTATTTAGCAAGTGAATGATGATTATTTGGGATGCCAAAATACATTTTATGTTAAAATATATTTTAATTCGAATGCCTAATACCATTATTTAGGTTTCTACATATGTACAGTATTTTTTTTATATAGCAAGGTTCATTAAGATTTTGAAAATTGCGCCTATGGCTTCCATTGGTTGTTTTCAGTCATAACTCCGCCCCTCTGATTTCGTGTATTCAATTTCAACAATTTCCACTGGTTATTAAATTTATCCTTTTAAAAATTAAATGCAACATTAGCCCAAATATAACTAAAATTTTGAAAAAATAATTTAAACAAAATAAAAATGCAGAAAAAACAGAAAAAATAAATATGTCTCGAGACCGGAACCCTAGTTTGCAAATTAGAACGCGAGAGCGCTAAGCATTACACCATGAAAGCATGCTGGTTTACTTTGTTATATAAGTAAACCAGTAATTATTAAATATTTTACATGGTCAAGCAAAAAAACACAAAAAATGCGTTATTTTCCGAAAACATAACCTGATGAAAAATACCTGTTGTACTATTCCAGTTCACACAAATGCACATCACTTAGAATTTTTTCAGATTTTTAGTTTAAACCATCTGGGCTACAGGGTGTGGGACAAAAATTTTTTTGCACAATTTTGCCAAAAATTGCGTCAAAATATTTTTTTTGCAAAAATAAAATTTTGATCGTTACTCCACGTAATAAGGGCTTTCATTTGATATCCTACTCAGAATTTAAAAAATATAAATATTTTTTTTCGATGAGCAAATATTTCTTTACATTTTTAGGGGGATATGTTTTTTAGATGTTTTAGTATTTTTCCCATGTGCGGGTCAAAGAGTTGGATAAGCATGCCAAATTTCAACTCTCTAGGTTTAGCCGTTTGGCTAAAATTTTTACCGAACTGACAGACAGATAGACAGACAGACAGACAGACAGACAGACAGACAGACAGACAGACAGACAGACAGACAGACAGACAGACAGACAGACAGACAGACAGACAGACAGACAGACAGACAGACAGACAGACAGACAAACGACAATATGAAGGTATAAGGGTTTTTTGGTCATACCTACAAAACCCTAAAAAAGAAAGCATAAGACGAAAATATTTGTTTTTCTTCTTATTTTAAATAACAGCTACTATGTCCCTGGGTACACCCCGCATTGTACGCTTCTCTTATCCTAGTATTCGTAGCACATACGAGGAGTTCCGAATATACACGATAGATACACGAAAAACGACAGACATAGGGAATTATTAAATAAGATAATTAACTGACCAACAACCCTTGAACACACACGGTGATGCCTACTCTACCTGTTGTGTTATAGCGCTATCCATTAAGTGTCAAATTGTAGTCCATTACGTCACTTAGTTCAACTAGAACTAAAGTCGTATCAAGTCATAGTCTGATAGTTTGTGACACATCGTTGTGAATTAAATCATTTACTGGAAACATTATAATAACGTTTTACAACTAGTAGCAAACTATTAGCTATTGTACTCCTGTGCATGTATTCAGAAAATGGAAACTCAGAACACCAGTATTGGGAGCTTACAACAAATAAAATATTAAATTATTGACCTACCTGTATTTTGTTCAGTTAAACCCTCCTCATATTGACCGTCATCTCCACACTCAGACTTTTGGTCAGTCTCCTCAGCGAGGATGTAATACGTGTAATTACACTTAATTATATCATCAGAAGAAAATACGATATATGTCTCCTCAGTATCGTGACTCTCTGAAATATAAATACTCACAGTTACTATAACTAATTTATGTTTGTTGAATGTTGATATTGTTCTTATTATTTGTTATGTAGATCATTTATTTTATTAATATTTTATGGCAATTAAGACAATTAACACGGAAGACCCATGTCTAATATTTTGAAATTAACAAAATTAAATCGTCATTATTTTATTTACCAGGCAATGATTATGAATGGGTAAATTTTTATAATTTTTTATGTCTTGTTTATGTTGTTTAATTCTTTTTTTTATGTATTGTTTGGTTTGACCAGTATATGTAGCCGGACAATTGTTACATTCTAATAAGTAACGGGTGTTTTTTTTAGAGGTATAGAACTTTAAATTGCAATAAAACAACGATGGATTATTCGATTGACATGAATTTTTTTTTATTCGAAAGATAATCTTGTGGCATTACATTAAATCATACCAACAAGACGGCGCAACATGTCACACAGCTCGTGCCACAATCGATTTATTGAAAGACACGTTTGGTGACCGCCTAATTTCACGTTTTGGACCTGTGAATTGGCCTCCAAGATCTTGTGATTTAACACCGCTGGACTACTTTCTGTGGGGCTATGTAAAGTCATTGGTCTATGCGGATAAGCCACAAACGCTTGACCATTTGGAAGACAACATTCGCCGTGTTATTGCCGATATACGGCCACAAATGTTGGAAAAAGTCATCGAAAATTGGACGTCCAGATTGGACTACATCCGAGCCAGCCGTGGCGGTCATATGCCAGAAATCATATTTAAAATGTAATGCCACAAGATTATCTTTCGAATAAAAAAAAATTCATGTCAATCGAATAATCCATCGTTGTTTTATTGCAATTTAAAGTTCTATACCTCTAAACAAAACACCCATTATATAGCATTATTTTTTTCCCAACATGATCTTTATCTTTAAGTTTTGAGAACAAAAGTTTTACAGTTTTTTTTTATATGTATTTGTATGATATATTGATTTTCTTATTTTTGAGTACATTCTTTATAAGAAGATGAGGAAGTAATGGGATTCGGACTGGTCAGAAATTAAAATTAAAACAATATTTTAACTTCGCTAACGTTTCGATTTAATATTATATCTTCATCAGAGCTAGGTTAAAAAGTCACAAAATAAAATAAATTAGTCAGATAAATAAAATTAAACGTCCACATAATGTGAAAAGTCATTGAACTTAGATAGCCTAAGTTCAATGACTTCTCACATTATAGACCGGGAGCTCATGACAGTTTTTGGTCTCCGATTTCATACAGCATGCCTTTTGGAGGAGAGAATATTTACCCTGTGACAACAAAAAAGGGATGGTACTAAACCCCTGCACGCTTTCCGGTCATAGGAAAAATTGCATTTCCACTTAAACACAAAATTTTTGTGCTTTTCTCTGATTTAATATTGCTTGCCCTTTTGTCAAAAGAAAGTTATAACAAATTTAAAGTCTTTTAAATATATGCATGCGATTCGGAGGGTCCCAAAGGGCTCAAACGGTCATGTGATCTTGTAATAAAAAAATATGATTTTTCGCGTTTTCATACAGCATGCCTATAATTAAAAGACTTTAAATTTGTTATAACTTTCTTTTGACAAAAGGGCAAGCAATATTAAATCAGAGAAAAACACAAAAATGTTGTGCAAGTGGAAATGCAATTTTCCCTATGACCGGAAGGCGTGCAGGGGTTTAGTACCATCCCTTTTATGTTGTCACAGGGTAAATATTCTCTCCTCCAAAAGGCATGCTGTATGAAATCGGAGACCAAAAATGTCATGAGCTCCCGGTCTATTATGTGGACGTTAAATTTTATTTATCTGACTAATTTATTTTATTTTGTGACTTTTTAACCTAGCTCTGATGAAGATTTAATATTAAATCGAAACGTTAGCGAAGTTAAAATATTGTTTTAATTTTAATTTCTGACCAGTCCGAATCCCATTACTTCCTCATCTTATTATATTTTACGGACGTAACCATCTAATTCAAGTACATTCTTTATGTTCTGTGTCAGTTTAGGAATGAATGTTAGTGAACAAAATTTAAAATCAGTAGATTCAAAAAACTGACACAGAAGATAAAGAATGTACTCAAAATTATCTACGGACACAAAAAGTGTCCAAAAATCCAGCTCGGTAGTTACATTAAAAAAAAAAAGAACGATTTAAACATTCACTTATAACATAAGCATCAATAAAGCAAGCTCTACTGACCAGTATTTGAGACATCTGCACCCTCTAGAGTATTCTCTTCACATTCACTGGTGTCCACAGGTTCAGACCTGACGAAAATCTTGTCCGTGTAAGTGTGATCATGATATACATCTGTATATCTATCTGTGATATCTGAAATAAACATAGACATAATAAAATATAAACAGATCAGTGCCGTCTCCTGGCTTATAATTCACTTCTTTGGTTTAAGAAGAACTAAAGGGGAGATTCTTAATTAGTTACGAAAACCGAGCTTGCCTAGGTTATTTCATGTTCCATGTTGGCATTTATTATAAAATGACATTTATTATAAAAGATCAGCATTGGCCACTAGTGTTGGGCGCGTGAATAACATTTTGTCACGATCACGCACGCTCACGAAGTCAGATTCAAAATAACACGCACGCAAACGAAATCATAAATTTAAAATTTCACGGCCACACACGCGTGCTACGTGACTCACGCGGGAATCGTGACTCACGCGTGAATTTTTTCACGTTAGAATGGCCAACCCACGCCCCCCAAATTTGTTAATAAGGAAAGATTGTTACGTAGGAATATAAAAGAATTATATTTTTCATTTTCCTCTCTCCGCGTTATCGGAAAAATGAAGATACACCAGAAGGCGAATAGAAAATACATACTAACACTTCCAAAATATATTATATGATGATATTTAGAAATAATTAAACAAATTAATTTATCACATTTATGACCAATAAGTAACAAGGAAAGATCTATAAGATCAGTAATATTTAAAAAATAAATTCTTAATAATAAAACTAAATTCTTAAATTCATCTTATTATTAAAAGATGAAAGTTATATGACAATTTCAAGAAATTTAAGATTTTTTTTCTTTTTTTGGCTAAAATGTATGATGGACGAATCTGGTGGGGGATATTTGAGAAAGGAGACTTCTCAAACAAAAACAAATAATAAATAAAGATTATAATTAAAAGATAATATTAGATAACTAGCTGGAATACCCGTACTTCGTACGGTTTTTGTGGTAAAGGTAACTTTAGCTGCCTATAATACGCATACTGTTCTGTGCAGGGCCAGGGACAGTGATTCACCTTAAAAGCACTATCATAGGTTATTATTGATAACTTTTTATTTTTTTTTTATAAACCACCTAAAAATAAATTGAATTTTAAAGTGAATTGAAACATGGAAACAGTGCAAACAGAGCAAAAGTGCAAACTCATGGCGTAGTATAAGCAGCTAAAAGTTACTTTTACCGTTTTTGTAATGTGTTTTTTTTTTTTGCTGTAACGTAAATGATAAGTGATTGTTTGAGAAGCACTGGTTTTTAGGTATTTTTCGATGGCCACGGCTATTATTTCTCAAATATCTCCCACCACGTCGTAGACGTCCACTATACTACATTTTTCCCGTTTTTTTTTTTAAGTTTGATATGAGCTTCCCATGTTTTTAAATGTGACAAATTACCATGGTTAATTTCTACTAATATTTCAAAAAGTGAAAAATTTTAGAAATTGTACATTTACAGCACGTAACTATAAAAATATACTTTTAAATGGTACTTTGTTCAAGAAGACATTTGTTCAGAGTTATTGCTTAATAACAAAGCTAAACCCTTTTTCCACGAAATGCCTAAAAATGACTTATAAAAAGACGCCTCTCTGAAGAGGAGGGCAGACAGTACTTGGTCAGGTTAGAGTATTAACATCTAAGTAGTTGCATTCGTAGAGGCACTGTGGCGACATTTCTGGTGGTCTATTTGATTCTGTTTGTTTAACATTTTATTCATTATTTTAAATACATTTTAATCATTTAAACTATTTGTAAATATTACTGCTAATAAATTTAATTCATTAATTTTAAACCGTCATAACGAGTGTAAACCTTCACATTTAAGAACTTAAGTGAACAGCTAAGTCCAGGCTAATTACAAGACGCCTGATCAGTCGGTTGGTAAGTACAAATACATATCATTTAATTCACATATCGTAATGATGAACCCTGGATAACACTCACGCGTACTACCTGAACTCCTTTAGTCAGATATCTCATTTCAGTTTGAGATTAGACATAATATTATAACACAGGCTTGCTACCTAGTGGATAATAAATGGTACGTTGTAAAGTAACGTATCGGGTTCGCTACATAACCTCATTGGGTAGGTCGTTCGGGGGACACAAAATAGTAAAATAAAATCGCTCTGATACACCAAGCGTTAGTATGATCAAACACATATCTATGCGCCTTGAACTGTCCGGAACTATTCCCTACATATAATCAAAATCAGATATGCAAAACTATCTTATAACGCCCAGGCTGATGTGTCTTGAATAATAAGAATGAAAAAAGACCTTTTTGTTTACGTTATATATCATAAATATGTACCAACAGTCAAAATAGTTCCAAATAAATAATTTTAGTAGAATAATTCAATTAAAATGCCTCATTTATAATAAAAATATGTAATATATAAATAATTCTGCAGTTTTTATTTATTTGCCTTGCGTGTACAGAGATCTTGAACATATCGTGTATAAGCTATTGTTACGAATAACTAACCATAAATTTTATTTGACATGTTCACTAAACATTGCTAAAGTTAGCCTAAAATAAACTGAACTGTGACAACAAGATATAAATAACAGTATTAACTGCAAGATAGTTGTAAATGTGTTCGTTACTGACCATTCCCCCATTCATCCATGTGCTCTAATCCAGTCTCCATTACATATTCATTTTCAATATCACTGTCTCTTATGTTATCGGGGTGCGAATAATAAACTGTCTGAACATTCATCTTCGTTTTTGTAACAAAACCTTTCCAATAATATTTAAAATTTTCAAACAAGCATTTTTACTTCTGTAATGATCATCTGGTATTATTGGTTTCAATATGTAGCAGTCCACACGAATCACTGTACGTGCCACCTAGTGTAAAACTTATTGACCTTTGTTACTAAGGCAATTATCCAGGACAATTCTAATTCTTTTGGGCTCAACAGCGCTATGAAGTGACGCCAAGCGGACTATAACTGAACTTAGCGAAACGAGTAATAGTTTATTGTTTACATCTGGTTTACATGTGTTTTCTCGTCTAGTTTGTATTGCTTTTAAAAGTTAGTGTTGCAGTTTGTTTGTAATATTAACTTTTGATAGCAATTATTATTCTTTTTTATATTACTTTATGTTATAATGAGTTATTATAACACAAATTGGTGTGTGTTGGGCTGTCACTCTAGAAAAGGAAGTAACAAAAATATTTACTTCCACTATTTTCCAACTGAGAAACAATTTGTGAACTGTTAATAAATTTGGTGCTGTGGAAGTGATAATAACAAACTAGTATTTATTAAACAAATTAAATAAAAAACAAACACTAAATTATAAAAATCCTTCTCGAACATAATTAAATATCTACCCGGGTAATTTTAATGCAGAATTAGGGCAAGCGGTCTCAAATTCTGTACGCAGCTTTTCTAATACATTTTCACTGAACTTTCAGTGCCTGCTTTTGTTTTTAATCAATTTATTTAGGCAAGGAGTTTCTAACAGAGGTTTCGGTTCATACTGTTGTAAGACAGGTTTCTTAAAAGTAGACCACAGGCATTTTAAATCTGTGCTGGTTAATATTTCCATACTCAATATATTGTTTCTGGAACAAAAAGTAAAACCAACAGAAACCACACAAAAAAAAGATAAATCAAATATTTCACAATCAATCAATGCCCTGATCTTGGCTTCTTTCATTTTGGTTTGTTAACCACCTGGCACAAAATAATAGGATAGCTGAAATGTGTTTGCATGTAGTTCCTGCTTTACATGTGCAGGACATATTTAAAACTTCAACATCATTACTAAATTTTAATTTCCCAGTGACTTCGTGAGGTGGTGTTCTCAAACTGCTTGTTTGTAAACATAACCCACATATGTCGACATGCTCATCATTTTTGTCCAAAATTCCGCACAACATAAGATTTCCGGCGTTTAACAACTCTTCTCCTTCAACTACACACCTAGAAGAAGGTGTTGCACTTAAAAAAATTAAATAATTTAATAAGGATAGCTGTTTATTATCCATTGCAAATCGGTGATTTAACATGTAAACAAATATGGACAACTTTCACATTACTCGTTTCAATCAGCTGTTCACAGCGCTTGTAGCGCCGCCATCGGGCATTGTTGTATCCATTATGTTGAAAATTCCATGCTTGAACAGGATTCGAACCCGAGACTTTAGCAACGCAGGGCACCACTACAATACGCCAGTTGGTTCATAAAATAGTTGCACAGCGTTTTGGATTCCATATATTGAACGGCACGGATTGCTACATACCGAATTTATAAAATCTGTAAAACCAGCAATAATAATTTTACTTATTTCAAAATTTTAACAAATTGTTCGTAGTTTTGTATCTGACGAATATGAATGATGAAACAGGTTGTGATTTGTATCCCGATGATGAAGAGATTGACATTAAGACAAAATTTGAAGCAATGACTGACATAAAGCACACGGCTGAATGGGAAAATGGTCAGTAATATTTACAACTAATGGTGGGTTTAGTCCAAGATTATTAAAGTAAATGTTGTCTCGTAACTTCTGACCAATCAGAGCGTGAGAGGGAATAAGTCACATGTCTGCTTAGTTCAAACTAGCATACAAAATTAATATAGATGTTGCATGTTTTTAAATATTTTTATTGACTATTTTCATAATAGATATTTATTTCAATACAATTCTTCTAAATAAATGATGAATAAAAACCTCAGGAAATATTATACTGATTTATATAAAATTTAAGGTGATAGGGTTTTGTATTATAGTTAATAAATAACAATAAAATCGAATACAAATATTATTTTATGTATATTTAAATAAAAATAGAAAAATAAATTGCTATATTAATATAGTAATTAATAAAGTTGGAGCAATAGAGGAAATTTGGTACAATAGAGTAGAACCAAGATTAATGGCGGTATTCTGAAGTTTCCATCGTAACACCCGTGAACTTAACACCAATGAAAATAACACTGCTCTATTAAATCAGATTTAACATCGCTGAAAAAATCAGTATTCTGAACAACCCGATGTAAAATCCAATGTTACAATTTGTTTCCGGTGTAGAATTAACACTGGGGCTAACTTCACGTTCGTTTCCACAGCCGTGTAAGAATTATGTTTTGTTGGGTTAACGTTTTAAAAACGGTTAAATAATTATTTATAAATTAGAAATAAAAACCGAAGACATTCAAAATGTAACTACTATTGCAGAAAAATCTAATTTGAAGGCTAAACCAAATGTTACTGCAGGATTAGGTACGGGTTATAATTATTAATGGAATTCCAGTGTTTGATGTCAATTATATTACTACAAAACCTGTTTCTTTTGTTTTGAATTGTAAATCAACATGGGTTTTTACAATTCAGGTAATTTCGACCCTTTTTAATGAGAGTACTTTCTCAGAAAAATGTTCTAATCTGTAACACATGTAATCACAGGGATTGAGGGGTTGTTTAACCCCGGTAATTCCTACCAAAGATCTCTTACATAAATAGGATAGTTTGCAAAAATAGATCAGTCACACCGTTGAGTTACCTGAAAACAGTATATATTGCAAAGTTCCAGAATTTAAAAAAATGAGTGAATCGCTTAATGTTATTTTGGTAAAAATTCCATTCTGTACTTCGGTACTGAGTGGAATTTGAGCCGTTATTTTTTAAGCTTATAAAATAAATTTTCTTTTCTATATAGACAATCACGAAAGCGAAGTGATTTTAGTTGAAAATTTGTTCAAAATAAAATTTAACACCACTCAAATCTCAATTCCGTCGAGCTATTTGCTAGCAATTAATCTAACAACTAAAATGTTAATTCACATCGACGAACGTTAACATAGCGACGTTTCAGATTACCGTTTTTCTAACATCGTTCAATTTCGGGCGATTCCGTCGATGTGCGACTTAACATCTAACTTCAGAATACCATAAATATAGGCATGGTATCTCAAAATTTTCTTTCTTAGGAGGTGTTTCTGGATTAAAACTGGTACTAAAAAACTCAAAATATTTCATTTATAAACAAAACTATCTTAACAGAATAAACTATACAATAAAAATTGTTTATAAGAAAATAAATCTTATTTGTTCATCATGTTTAAAATGTTTACTACAAATTCTCTTGTTTTCTGGGTCAAAACGATCCTTTCTGTGGCATCTTCGTATCCATTCTTTTCTAATTTTTCTATCTCTTGCAAACGCGAAAAAAGATATTTGTTCTCTACTTTTTTTCGCTTTCACAGAGTTAGACTTGCAAGTAGCAACACCAGTTATTTTAACACTAATAAAAAAACACTAATAATACATAAGTTAAAACACACTAAAAAGTAATTAAAACCAGTAGAAAATCAAAAAATTAAACGATATTTTTATATTTATAGACAAAATTCAAACTTCACGTGTATATAACATATACGATAAACAAAGGCTGCCGTCCCGTTGGCATAGAGATGACGTATAGCTTCGTATTATTTACCCCCACCACTACAAGTTACGAGACAACCTTTACTATAATAATCTTGGGTTTAGTCAACATTTAGTTTTAGTCTTAACGTTTTTAAAACCGACCTTGAAAGGTAAATAACATTCAAATTTTCTTAGCACTAAGATTAAAACCGCACAAATGCGCCTGTGCTAACACTGATATCAAATGCGAGGTTATATATTACGAACTATTAACAATTTTAACACATTGTATGCGGGACCCGTACTAGTACGTTTTCTGACGATTGATACTTGAACGCGTACAAAAATTCCGGTATATGGAGTTTTTTTTCTATACTTTTTTTTATAAAACAAAAACTTTATACGATACTATTATAAATTTATCCACTAACAAATTTATTCTTTGCTTACAACAATCTTATGTTTGTTGTTTATATATTTCTATTTATATATTTATTTATTTATTTCAATACAAAATACGAAAAGTTGGTTAAAAAATTAAATTATTTTCGATCTATTGAGATTTAACTGAATAACTAAATTTACGTGCAAAACGCCCGCTCCCGGCACCGTCACCGTACAATTCCGCTGCGAAATGTACCCGCACACATAGTGTTAATATTGTTTTTATTTCGGAACATCTTTATTCACAATGTTTATTTCATTAATAGTTATCTATAGCCAAAGATTTTGACTTTTGAAGTTTCAAATATTAATTATAACAAGCTTTGTTTGTCAACACTGAACGAGGACACTATGCGCGTGCGTTAAACTTGGCGTTTCATTGGTTATTTGTTAAAATTAAATCATTGTATAAACTCGTACTCATTTATTACGCTTAAGACAAAAAAAAAAAAACAACTAAAACTAACACTAAAATTAAAACTAACGTTGAGACTAAGGGTAAGTGTTGACTACACCCACCATAACTCGCACTTAATTCTGTTATTCAAATTTTGTCATAATTTTTTTCACGCTAACTTCTGCAATGCTTTGTAAACATTTTAAATGATATATTTTTCTTCAATAGTACATATTTGACTATGAACTATTTATTGTAGAAATAAGAGATGGAGCAACAAACGATGCATATCATGGTAACATCAACACAGAGGAGATTGTCATCAAGTCTGAACCTGTGGACACGAGTGAATATGAAGGTGAATTGAAGAATTCAGCTGTCACAAATACTGGTCAGTAGAGCTAGTTTTATTAATGGTACCTATAGTATTAGGTGGAGGTAATATCTATATTACTAACATAGATGTATTGGGCTCAACAGCGCTATGAAGTGACGCCAAGCAGACAAAATCTGAACTCATGAGGCGAGTAACTGTTTAATGTTTACATGTGGTTATCTCGTGTTCTATGTATCGCGTTTAAACTTGAGCGTTGCAGTTTGTTTGTAATATTAATTTTTGATAGCAACTATTACTATTTTTTTTTATTTCTTTGTGTTTTAATACAAATTGTCATAACACAAATTGCTGTGTATTTGGTTGTCACTCTAGAAAATGAAATGACAGAAACAATTACTTCCATTATTTTCCAAATGAAAAACAATTTGTGAAAATAATAAATTTGGTGTTGTGGAAGAGATAAATAGGAAAAAAACATAGAAAAATGCTATAAATACGGGGGGAAAAGTGACAAAAAGTATGAGGGTATGCTCAAAGCATTTCAGAACTACAGATTACATCAGTATTGTTTTCTTATTAATATTTATCAAACTAGTATTTATTAAACAAATTAAATAATGCACGAAGCTCCTGTTTTACAGGTGCGGTGATTTTGAGTTAATTTTAATTTTTCAATGACTTTGTGAGGTGGTGATTTTAGACTGCTTGTTTGTAAACATAGCCCACATATGTCGACATGCTCATATTTTTTTCCCCCCGATATTCCGGATAATATAACATGACCGGCGTTTAACAACTCTTCTCCTTCAACTACACACCTAGAAGAAAGTGTTGCACTTAAAAAATTTAAATAATTTAGTAGTAGTAAAATAGTTTATTTATCGCCTTTCGGCTTAAAATCTACATAAATTGTAACATTTATTACTGTGTTAAAGTGTTTATCTTATTTCTTTTGGCCTTCAGCACTGCTTTCATCCAATCCTCACCTATTCCGTTGTCTCCCAAAAGTGGTAAAGAATCCTTGCTTTCTAACTCCAGTCCTTTACATCATCGCAGATGGTTAAGAGTCTCTTTCTCTGTAGCGCAAGTTCTGCAAAGCTGCTCCAGAAGCAGTTTGCCCTCTCTTCATTTCCGCAACTAAATCTAGCAATAATTTTTTGCTGTTTGTTAGGCTCGGCCAGGTATCTTGGAAATTTGTGCATGCAATGTATTGGTAGAGCTGATTGTATCGGGACTTGGTTATTCTACTCCATTGCATTTATTTCTGCACATCTTTATCTCGTTCCGTCACCATTAGCACCGTTTCTAGTCCAGCTCTTCTTCCCCCTTCGATATCTTCCTTTGATGTGCCGTTTCTTGCTACGAATTCATTTTTATTCATTGTCCATTTTGTTACGTTAAGTGCCGACAATATGAATCATTTATTTTTTGTAGTAAGCAATTAGTTTATATTCGACTATGATCTGTTTGTTAAAGGAATCAAAGATGAAGTTACAGAAGACATATATCAGGATACTACCAACATAGAGGAGATTTACATCAAGTCTGAACCTGTGGACACCAGTGAATACGAAGATGTATTGGAGGATTCAGATGTTGCATACACTGGTTGGTACATATAGTTTTATTGATTTTGATGTTATCCAAATTAATTGTTTGTGAATATTAATCTTATCTTCATGGGCTATATTAAAATACATAGTAACTGGTTTTGATTTATTGAGCACTAATTTATTGTTAATATGTTTTTGAGAACCAGTCGGACATATTACCAATATTATTGTTAGTTTTTTCAATGAGCTTATCTATCGACTGATTGCACTGTAGACATGAGGTGTCGTCTGCAAACTGAGTAACCAATGCGTCGTCAACAAAGTTTGGAAAATCATTTACATAAATGAGATAAAGTAACGAATTTATCTATACTATTATCATTATTCATTCGTTTGCAGGTTGTGCAGCATCTTCCGGTAATCCAGAAGAGAAATTGGTGTCAGTGTCCGTTAACAAGTTCAAACAGATTAATACAACACAAACAATAGAGGCATGTTTTAATTGTGATGTATGTGAGACAAAATTTGAACAAGCTCAAGATCTTGCTGCACATAACTCAGTGCATATTGGCGAGAAACGATTCAAATGTGATCAGTGCGATAAAGAATTTAGGCAAAAGGCTGGACTTAATAACCATAAACGAATACATTCTGGCGAGAGACCATTCGTATGTGATCAGTGTAATAAAGCATTCATGCGTTCATCATATCTTATTGTACACAAACGAATACATTCTGGAGAAAAAATATTCAAATGTGAACAATGTAATAAAGCATTTAGTCAAAAGTGTAAACTTGTTGTTCATTATCGAGTACATTCTGGAGAGAAACCATTCAAATGTGATGAATGTGATAAAGCATTTTCAGTTTCATCACATCTCATTAGTCACAAGCGAATACATTCCGGAGAGAAGCCATATCAATGTGATGAGTGTAATAAAGCATTTTCAGTTATATCAACTCTAACTAGTCATAAACGTATACATTCTGGAGAAAGACCATTCAAATGTGATCAGTGTGATAAAGCATTTGCACGATCATCTGATGTAATTGTACACAAACGAACACATTCTGGAGAGAAATCATATAAATGTCAACAATGTAATAAAGCATTTACTGAAAAGATAAGTCTCATTAGACATACAGAAGTTCATACCAGCGAGAAAAAATTCAAATGTGATCAGTGTGATAAAGCATTTTCTGTTTCAACAAATCTCACTAGTCACAAACGAACTCATTCTGCTAATCCATTTAAATGTGATCAGTGTAATAAAGAATTTTTACGTTCATCGGATATTATAAGACACAAACGAATACATTCTGGAGAGAAACCATTTAAATGCGAGCAATGTAGTAAAACATTTTCACAGAAGACACATCTCGTTAAACATATTCGAAAACATTCTGGAATGAAACCAAACCAAATTGAAACAATTTGACCAAACAAAAACAGTTAACATACACTACTATTTCGACAGAAAGTCCAAGCAAAAATCAGTCATACGGAGCTCGCTAGAGGAACAAAATTTAATCTAAACCTTTAATTTACAAAATGAGTGTTGTGAACAATAGTGGTTTACCAATGCTACCTTATGGTTTTTAAATGTGAAGCCCTGGAATGTACCCAGACGGAGATATTGACCAGGTTCCTGATCTGTGGAGCAAGTTCGGGACGATCGTAAGGCAGAATGAAAAACGCGAAATAAAGCGAATGGACTTTATTGGGCGCAATCTCACGCGATTGTCGAATGCTGGAGATGGGTTTGGATATATACAGGTTGATGGCCTCACCTAGATAGTTGAAACGTCACGTAGCAAAGGACCTTTTGAGATTCTGTAGGCTTCGTAATACACCAGATCTAAAATGGAGAGTTTGGAAACACAGCCACGATCGATTTCAAAAGTCCACACCATATATTCGCGAAATGTACTAACATACACGAATGTGAATGCATGCGCAAAATGCATTCACTATAACAAAGCAGAGTTAACGAATTGAGGTAGAACAAAACTAACACTACCTATGCTTAAAGAAGCACGATACCAAGAGTTGACCTGATGAACTGCGATAATGCGGTGACTCATATGAGCGACTAAAATACACTAAGACACGAGACGAATGTATATATAACATACATTCGTGAACATAACCTGAACGACAGACGCGTATATTCAGAACTGAGTACAAAAATTAACACGACACAGATGCTTTTGATGTTATTCCGTAACTAAAATAAAAATAAGGCTGGACTGAGAACCCCACCACTTAAATATTAATAATTCGCGTGACCGGCGCGAGCAATGGCATTTTTACTAATTTTGTAGTGAGTCTATGTGCTTTTTTTGTGCTAGTATTTATCTTTTCTCAGTGATAATGAATTAGAAGGGTTAAGATTTAATAGAATAATTAACTGCGTGCAACAAATAGTGCTTGATAATCGACTGTTTTTATAGGTTAAGTGGTTATTCTGTTGGTTGTGTATATAAATTGTAGTGATATTTATGTCATTTGGCCATTTTAAATAAATTTCTAGCTGTGTATTATATAAACAAATAATAAATAATTATAATAAAAATGTTAAAAGTATTTACCTATCGGGTAAAAAATACTAACTGCAAACACTAGCATATTTCTGTTTAAGTTTATCAAATTCTAGTATTTTTATGGCTTATAACCATTTGTTACGTATAAATTTACAAAATTTATTGTTCTTCAACACACTTTTTATGTTTTCTCAAATATAATTTAATCAAATTTTTTCTTGTAATCTTCATACCTATTGGACTCAACAATGGTCGATTAAGGCGCCGCGATCGCTGTAAAACAGCTGATTGAAACGAGTAATGTCAAAGTTGTCCTCATTTGTTTACATATTATATCTTCAATTTACAGTGACTAATAAACAGCTATCCTGACTAAATCTCTTCAATTTTTAAGTGCAACACCTTCTTCTAAGTGTGTAGTTGAAGGAGAGGAGTCGTTAAACGCCGGTCATATTATATTATGCGGAATTTTGGGAAAAATTTATGAGCATGTCGACATATGTGGGTTATGTTTACAAACAAACAGTCTAAAATCACCACCTAAAGTCACTGGAAAATTAAAACTATAGAGATCTAAGGGTGTTCAATTTATAACTATAGTGCGTTCGAAGGTGAGTTTGCAGTATAGCTCTTATGGAAAATGGGAGCGGTGTTGCCAAATGTTGTAAAAGTGTCAAATGTGTCAATTATAATAATATGAAAAACTCGTATGATTTACAAAAATCAACTCTTATAAAACTCAAAATAACACTCAACAAAAACAAATGGCCATTTGTAGAATACTGCGTCTTCACATATCAGCGCGTTTTAGAGCTGGCAACGTCGACAAGAAAGAAAAGGATAGTGTTATTGTGTAAACCCATTAGAGAGTATGAAAAAGAACTACTCCATATGCCCTGTACTGCAAACTCACCTTCGAACGCACTATAGGGTAGAGGATATTTTTTTGGAATTTTATATACCATAAAACATTTGTGTATAAATTCAAAATATTGTAAAAAATATTTATTCCTAGAATTTTAGCTTGACAGCTGTGTCAACCCATCACAACACAATAGGGGATACGCATAAAATTTATATTTCCTTAAAACTACATTTTTTTGATATTTTAATGTTAGTTATGTCACCTAACACAAAAAAAATCACATTTTAATTAATATTATAGCCAAATTTTTTAATTAAAATATTCTTAATTTGAAATAAGCCGACCACGCCGCGAAGGTTGCCGAGTAGATACGACTGAGACTGTAAGGGTTTGACGTCACAGATACAGACAAAACATAATGTTTACGTGTTTATATTGTATTGTTTGACAGTTTGTATTTGTTTTTAAACAATTTTTAACGCATTTATTATTAAAATAATTTATAAAATATATGTACTCACATTAAAATGGTCTTCACAAACATAAAGTTTACTTTTTTCTGAAATATCGGTTTTATTTCGCCTCATAGCTTTTTTGTTGTTTTTCGTCATCAGGTAATGATATAAATTTTTTTTGGGTTTCTAATTGAACTATTTCTGCACATTGGTACTAAACAATATTTTCGACTATGTTTCGAAGTACTGGGGCCTGGATCTTCCATATTTTGTATATTTTAATATAAAATTTAATTCGGTAAACATGTATAAATCGTTTTTATAGAATTAAACTTTATTTTAATTAAAATCACTCTAACTTTACATAACCTATAAAAGTTATACAAACAAATAAGATCATAAGAGACTATGTACGCTGGGTAGACTAGTAGTGTCATGTGTCAGTTAGAAGGGTATGACGTCACACGTCGTTTTCGCGCGCTACATACATTTATGATTTTTTTAAGCCTTCAAATTAAAAAAAAAAATTAAAAACTGTTTTTTATGTTTATATGCAACAAGAGGAATATAATAAAAAATTTAAAAAAAATTGCCTATCCCCTATTGTGAATATCCTCTATCAAAGTTAAAACTAACGACTGTAGCCCTGTAACATCTATTAAAAAGTTTTTCTCTAGATAGTACGTACAGTGATCCACACGGACTGCTATATTCTGAAAATAATAAAACTAATTTATTACAGCACAAGTAAATATTCTTATTTGGAAATAAGAAAAAAAAAAATGTTTAAAGAATAAAATGAACGATGCGACAGATTGTGATCTGCATCCCGATGATACCAGATACAGTAATATTATTAAAAAGGAAACGGATATTAAGACAGAATATGAAAATACTGACAAATATCAAGTGAAGACTGAACTTAATCACAGAGTTGAATGGGAAAATGGTCAGTAACGAGCACATTTACAACTAACTCGCACTTAATACTTTGATTTTGCTGTCCCAGTTTATTTCAGTAGAATTTCAGTAATGTTTGATTAGTTAATATATCAGCGTTTTCGATTTGTAAATAGAGATTTGATCTGAGATTGCCCTGAAATCGCTTGGAGATCAATCTTTGACGTCACACAATCTGTACTAGAGCGATCTGGTAGAGAGTGTACTTAACTTAATTTTATTTTGACATTGTTATTTTTGAATAGGAGAAACTTTTTAAGATCACAGCGCCGTATGCGGCAAAGCTGGAACACTCGAAAGCCACATTAAACTGTTATTCGTGTATTTGTTTACATGGTGAAAATGAACACGAGTTGTATTTTTCCTGTTTTCCGAGCTTTTTTTAATTTAAAGGTAATCTACGATTTACAAGATATGTAATAATATACTATTCTAAAGAAATTTCAAGGATATTTTTAGTTTTTCATTGTATTTTTAATTCTTTTTGACTGTCTATCAATATAATAACAACTAAAATATGGTAAATATATTAGTAAAAATTAATATATCTGCCTGAAAAAGTAGAAGGGCCTTTTAATATATCAACTGATGATTTAGGCAAATTTTGGGTGCGATAAATGCTTTTTTTCAGTCTTTTTTTGGACGTAAAAAATCACTTTCCATGAAATGCAACGGGCAAACATGCATGCATGGGCTAGGATTTTTGCCCATTTTTAGTTTTTGAGTCCATAAAAACCTACGATCCACTTTCTCTCTGCCTCCAAACGTCGTTTCAATTGATATTTTTTTCGATTTAGGTTAGGTTAGGTAAATTATGGAATTTTTAAGAAGGATTCTTCGTTATTCACGATTTACATTGCGGCACACAACAAAATTGATTGTTTTTTTTTCCATGATACACAAAAATAAAACACAAACAACAAAAAAACACGTATTTCTCCATTGAACAAAACAAAACAATCTGGGATTAATAAATAAAACACTCGGTAAGTTTCACAAATATCAGTTTAATATACTCTATACGTACTTCGGCAGTGACGCCATCAACAGGAGTTTCAATTACAAACTAAACTTCTTTTTTAACAAAAACATTTAGTGGGAACAAATATTATGGTAGGGAATACAAGTGTAAACCATATTAGCAGATAAGGGAAAAAAGGGAAAAAAAGTTATTTACCGATTTATTAGGGGTGAGTTGTAAACGTCAATCTGGTCATTCATTAAGGGAATTCCAGAGTTAATATTTTGTGAATTTCTCGGTATTCTAAAAGGTTCAGTTTAACGCTTTTATTGTGTATGTGTAGGATTTTGAAGTCATTGACGGAAAGGTTATGATTATTGGAAATCATATGTTCTGCTATGTTGGACTGTTCTACTTTGTTATTTTGGATGGCTTTCAAATGTTCACCAAATCTTGTAGCTAATTTTCGACCAGTTTGGCCTATATATATTGTTGAGCAATCTTGGCACGATGCTTGATAAACTCCACTTTAGTTGTGTAAATCAGTTTTATCTAATTTATTATTAACGAGTAAATTTTTAATTGTATGTTTATTATAAAAGGCTGGGGTTATATTTGATTTCTTTAATTTTGATCCTATTTTGAAACTAACCTGGCCGTGAAAGGGTATTTTTTTATAAATTTTTGTATCAGGTATACTTGGGGGATAAAAATATGTTAATAAAAGTTTTTTGCGCTTTTTTCTAATAATTTTGTCAATTTCAGCCTTGTTATAACCGTTATTAATAGCAATTTTGTAAATAGTTTGTAATTCGTGATTGTAGTCTTCATCAGAGAGTGGAACTTTTAATAATCGGTCTACATAACAATTGAAAGCAGCCATTTTAGTATTATAAGGATGTGAAGATGAAGCAGGAATGATGGTGTCAGTATAAGTCGGTTTTCTATAGATTTTGAAGTTGAGTTTAGAACAAGAATGTGAGATCGACTTGTTTTATTTATTAATCTTATTTTAAATATGTTTCACCGAGAATACACGGACTCCTCTGTCAATTATAATTTAAAACAATGTGGCTTTCGTATCTTTCACAAATTGCCACCAGATGTCAGGGCACTTAGGAAGTTTCCCCTATAGTACCTAGACATGAAAAGCTACAGTGACACATATATTATTCTTGATTAGGTAATTATTATAGAGAGTATATCTGTTTATTAACTTGTCGGTGTAATAATGCACAACATTTTCCACATAATTTTTACCAATTGATAATTTCATCATCCTCCGATTCGCTAGAATATAATAATTCCTCCAATGTAATTATTTTTTTAGTAACCATATCCCGAAACGCGAAGAAATCATTCTGAAAACATAACCAAAAATCAAATATCTAACAAAACAATGAGGTTACATTTGTATTTTGGCGCCATTTTTTTAGAATTGCTCTACTCGATCTGTGTCGTGAGATAGATGAAATTGAGCGCTCGAAAGTCGCTCACGTTCCGATCGATCTAGTAAATCGAAAATTAATTTGAGAGCGCTCTAACTGCTCTAAACCAAATCGAAAACGTGTTTTGTTCTGAGAGTGATCTGAGAGCAATATCGGAGCGCTCCGAGCATACAAATCGAAAACCTGGGCCCAACTTTAAATGATATATTGTTTACAGTAAGTATTTAGTTTATATATAACTATGATCTGTTTATTGCAGGAATAAAAGATGAAGTTACAGACGACGTATATCACAGTAACACCAACATAGAGGAGATTTACATCAAGTCTGAACCTGTGGACACCAGTGAGTATGAAGATGAATTGGAGAATGCAGCTGTTGAAAGCACTGGTCAGTACAACTAGTTTAATTAACGCTCATGATATTATTGAACTTGAAAGTGTTTTCTTAGTGTGAACTTGGCTTCTCAACAATTACTTTGTATTTTGTATGTATCTTCATGTAATTTTCATGTAAACGATGTAGAATTTGCAGTGTGCTTATTACATGAAGCAGATTTCTATAGTTATATTTTATAGAAGGTGTCTCAAAAGAAATTTTATATTTATTTAGCTTACTGCGTGAACGCAATGTATCCGAGGGGCGCGGGGGTTATGTCAATCGGTAGCCTGGCTCTTGGGAATTCAATCGCTATGGAGCGTTTCTCGGGAGCAGACCGCGCGTTATGCGTGCGAGAGTTTTACAAAAACGGTGATTCGGCGACTGTAGCGCGTAGAAAATTCTGCAGTATTCGAGGTTTTCGCCACTTAAATTATGCGCCAAGCATTCCTCTCATTCGACATTGGGTTAAAAAGTTTGAAGAGACTGGTACAATGCTGGATAAATCAAAATCCGGGCGACCTAGGTCATCAAGAACGGTAGAAAACGTGGAGAATGTTAATCAGTCTGTTCGTGACGACCCGAACCTTTCAATTCGGAAGCGCGCAAGTGCTTTAAATGTGCATAGATCATCATTACATCGTATTATGCACAAAGACCTAAAGCTGCACCCCTACAACATTCAATTGGTGCAAGAATTAAAGCCCCAAGATGCCAGTCAGAGGCTTAATTTCGTAAATCAGGTGATTGAGCGATTTTCAACATTTACCAACATTTTGTTTTCGGATGAAGCTCATTTTCATCTTAATGGCCACGTAAATAAGCAGAACTGCCGCTACTGGAGTGCAACGAATCCGAAACGCAAACATCAGAAACCCCTACATTCGCCTAAAGTGACCGTATGGGCTGCGATGTCGGCGCGAGGAATTATCGGCCCTTACTTTTTTGAAGACGAAAGGGGACGTGCAGTTACAGTGAATTCAGAACGTTATGTGGAGATGTTAGACAACTTCTTGGTACCTCAACTGCAAAACTTTCCTGGCTATAACCAAAGAACATGGTTCCAACAGGACGGAGCAACTTCACTCACGTCCATTATGTCTCTGCCACGTGTTCGTGAAATTTTCTCAGGCAAATTGATCTCCCGGAGAGGTAACATAAATTGGCCTCCACGCAGTCCAGATTTAACCCCTATGGACTTTTTCCTATGGGGTTATCTTAAATCTAAAGTTTACGCCAATAAACCGACTTCACTGGCGCATTTGAAAGAAAATATCCGTCACGAAATGGCCATCCCTGAGTCCACCTGCCGAGACGTCATAAGTAATTTTACTGTTCGATTAAATGAGTGCCGAGAACGCGAGGGTCTACATTTAGACCATATTATTTTTAAGAAATAAATCCCCAAAAAGAGTATTTTAATAATTAATAAACATTTTTTCTATATACGGCTTACTTTTTTTTTAATCGATCCACTAATTATAAAATTTCTTTTGAGACACCTTGTATTTCACGGACTCGACATAAACGTTTCGCAAGTACACAAAGGTACATTGTACGGTTTCTCACGTAGTTCGAACAAACCTATCGCCCTGTATCGACTGAGATAAAATAAAATGAACAAGTGAACATATTAAACATTTGTTTTATTTATACTTTTACTGCACAATGTTTCAGTATGAAATTTCGCATACTTCTTTTAACATAATTATTTCGTTGTTTGCAGCTAACGAAACCAATTTCGATAATTCTGGTGAGAGTTGGGTTCTTGTAGGCGTTAACAAGATGAAACAAATGAATACAACAAAAACAGAGGCATGTTATAAGTGTAATCTCTGTGAGAAAATATTTACAGAAGCTCGAGATCTCGCTGCACATAAACCAGTCCATATAGGAGAGAAGCGATTCAGATGTGATGAGTGTGATAAAGCATTTTCAGTTCCATCACATCTCATTATACACAAACGAATACATTCTGGAGAGAGACCATTCAAATGTGAACAGTGTAATAAAGCATTTGCGCAGAAGGCACAACTTGTTAGTCACAATAGAACACATTCTGGCGAGAAACCATACAAATGTGAACAATGTAATAAAGCATTTAGTGAAAAGGGTAATCTTATTCAACACCAACAAGTTCATTCCGGAGAGAGACCATACAATTGTGATTACTGTAATAAAGCATTTGCACGTTCAAGAGATGTCGCTAAACACAAACGAATACATTCTGAAGAGAAGCCATTCAGTTGTGATCAGTGTGATAAAGCATTTAAATTTACATCAGATCTAGTTAAACACAAGAAAATACATTCTGATGAGAGACCATTTAAATGTAATCAATGTGATAAAGCATTTAGGCGTTCATCACATCTCAATAGTCACAAACAAATACATTCTGGAGAGAAACCCTTCAGATGTAATCAGTGTGATAAAGCATTTTTGCAGAAGATACAACTTGTTAATCATAAACAAACACATTCTGGCAAAAAGTCATTTAAATGTGAACAATGTTATAAAACATATTCAAACTTGGCATCACTCACTAGTCACAAACGAAAACATTCTTTAAAGAATTAATATTGAAGTAGAAAATTTTGTTATATTATTCAATTGACGTACCAAATTGCCCGGCAGGTCTAGAATTTTATTTACGTCTATCCAGGCGTTAAGAAACTATTATTTATTTATTTATATAACTATTTTTATTTACCACCAATTAAATAATATATATATTATGTATCCAACTGTAATTACATAAAGCCGTGAAAAATGAACGTTTATGCACTCCAAGTTTTTTAAAATTTTTAGCGTTCAGCAACAAACACGATCTATATCTGTAAGAAGAATATTATTTATAAGTTAGAATAAATAAATCAATAAATAATACTATTTTAAACATTGTTGTAGGTTACAATCAACTGATGGGTCGGTAACCATCTTCATGTCAGTGTTTCTAAATTAAATTTTATTTATTTTATTTATTTATTTATTTAATTTATTTTAGTACAAATTAGACTTGAGCGCCGTCGCCTCTTCATACAATTTTGAAGTGGAGTATAAAATTGGTTTTCCTAAAATAATCTTAATTATTCTTTTAATTATGACTTCCAGTTTATTCATGTATACATCAGATGCGCTTCCCCATCTTATGATACCATGTGACACTACAGACTGTACAGAACCATAATAAAATGTATGAAGTGATTTTTTACTAAATATCTCGCGCAGTTTCCGGTAGAAAAAAATGTTTGTACGAAGTCGGTTACTGAGGATTTGTATGTGACGATCTCATCTAAGATATTTTGTAGAATCTACTGCGTTTAGTAATAAGTTGAATTGATTAATATTATTAAAAATTTATTTACTTTTAATAATTCTCTTATAAAATTTATTTTAAATATTATTATTAAACTTGCAAATAAAAAATAGTTGAAGCTATAGCTTGTACTAAAAAATATTTAATAGAAGATTTAAAGGAATATGTTTTTTCTTTTTTTTTAATAAAGGAATGTAAAGTAAAACAAAGGAAAATAAATTCATTTCTAATCCTATTCATGACCCTATTCATGAAATTGAAGAAATAGAGATTATTGTTCCTGTAAATAAAGTTGATAAAAAAAAAATAGATTACCTCTATATTTGGGTAGGTTGATCATTCGTCCCGCATTTTAACATTTTGTCCCGCATTTTGGATTTGGGAGGTGAGGACCTTTTTATTTGCTCTTCACTTTGATTTTGGGAGATGAGGACCTTTTTTTTTTGCTCCGTCCTGCATTGCTTTCTTCAGAAAATAGTCATTCTATATTTGGGGTATGTACCTAAAAGCTTAATTAGCATATTTTGTTATTAATTACATTTTAGTAGATAATGTACAAAGTGTTTTGATACTTTAAAAAATAGTTTAATTCAATTAAATGTAATTACTAAAATAATTTAATAAGTTTATTTTAGGCTTTACATAATTATCTGGGGTACTTAGTTATTAACAAAGTTAAAAATTTACATAATTTATTCTATCAAAATAATTCTTTTAATCCGGCACATAATGTTTTAAACTTTATTTTAATAAAATATATATATTTTATCCGCACGGACTGCTACATTCTGCAATTAATAAGACCAATTGGTTAGATAGAACAAGTAATTTTGCTTATTTGGAAAAAAGAAAAAATTGTTGGAAAGTAAACATAAAATGAGCGGTGGGTCAGATTGTGATTTGTATTCCGATGATACCAGATACAGTAATATTATTAAAAAAGAAATTGATATTAAGACAGAATATGAAGATACTCATGTATATAAAGTGAAGAATGAAATTGATCACACAGTTGTATGGCAGAATGGTCAGTAACGAGCTCATTTAAAACTAACACACTAAATACTTTTGTTTTGTACTAAAATAATAATATCAGCTTTGATTGATTAGAGATAATCTTAAATGATATACTTTTTACAGTAACCATTTAGTTTATATTTGACTATGATGAGTTTATTGTAGGATTCAAAGATGAAGTTACAGACGACGTATATCACGGTAACACCAACATAGAGGAGATTTACATCAAGTCTGAACCTGTGGACACCACTGAATATGAAGATGAATTGGAGGGAGCAGGTGTTACAAATACTGGTCAGTAGAGCTACTTTAATTGATACCTATGTTAATGTTTAAAGTATTTTCTTAGCGTAAAGCTGAGCTGGCAGACAATTACTTTAATTATAAATCTTCACGTATATTTCATATAGACAATTTTGTAGATTTTGCAGTGTGTTCATTACATAAAGTAAAGTCCTATAGTTGCTGTTTTATATTCCACGTACCCCAAATATAAGCATTTACAACCCAGTCTCCAGACTCTTATCATAATCTACAATAAGCTATATAATATGTACTAATATCGACTGAGATAAATTAAAATAAGTGAACATATCATACATTTATTTTATTTATACTTTTATTACATAATGTTTCACTTTGAAATTTCTTGTTTGTTTGCAGCGAGCGAAACAACTTCCGATAATCCAAATGAAAGTTGGATGTCCATGTCCGTTAACAAGTTCGAACAGATCAATACAACAAAAACAGAGGCATGTTATAACTGGAATGTCTGTGAGAAAACATTTGCACAAGCTAGAAAATTGACTGCACATAAACCACTATATATTGGAGAGAAGCGATTCAAATGTGATGAGTGTGATAAAGCATTTACAGCTCCATCACATCTCATTATACACAAACGAATACATTCTGGCGAGAAACCATTCAAATGTGATGAGTGTAATAAAGCATTTGCGCAAAAGGCACAACTTGTTAATCACAAAAGAACACATACCGGTGAGAAGCCATTCAAATGTGAACAATGTAATAAAGCATTTAGTGAAAAGCGTAATCTTGTTCAACACCAGCAAGTTCATTCCGGAGAGAAACCATTCATATGTGATCAGTGTAATAAAGCATTTGCACATTCAAGAGATGTCGCTAAACACAAACGTACACATTCTGAAGAGAAACCATTCAGTTGTGATCAGTGTGATAGAGCATTTAAATTTACATCAGATCTCGTTAAGCACAAAAGAATACATTCTGATGAGAGACCGTTTAAATGTGATCAATGTAATAAAGCATTTAGACGTTCAACACATCTCAATAGTCACAAACAAATACATTCTGACAAAAAAATATTCAAATGTGAACAGTGTAATAAAACATATTCAAACTTAGCATCATTTAAAAGTCACAAACGAAAACATTCTTTAAAGAATTATAATTAAATTAGAAAATCTGTTGCATCGTATTACAGTTGCAGCTTCTCTAAATATGGAAAATATCGGGATTCCGGTTTTCGTAAAACTTCAATATCGAAAATACCGCTTTTGGTAAAAGGGACCGATATTGCGACCCCTAGTACCAGTTCATCAGAATTTTTTAACTCCAAAAATGTTCTGTAAGAATTTTAAACAATGTTCCTAACAGATACATTGCCGAGTGCTCTTTAAGAATATTATGACAATTTATACTTTGTTTATATATGTGTGCCTGGTATATGTTAAAGAAAATTCTGACAAATATGTAACCGTATCCTCGAGGTATGTTTACAATGTTCGCTCTGGTGGCAACATCAGACTGTCTAGATTTAGGTTATTCAAATCTAGAAATGGTATATATTTAGCAACTGCCTTCTTTAACCATCTACCAGGTATACTCAAAAATGTATCATATAGTTATTTAAGACCAAAATGAAAGAAATATTAACGAAGAATTTTCTTTTAACAATTCTGCTGAATTTTTACCAACCGCCAACATATATAAGGGAGGTATTGTGATCATACCGATTTTAACATTTCGAGATTTCGATGGATCTCCACGAATTGAGGTCCCTACATACCGGTTTGAGTATTTTTAGCATAATGTCTGTCGGTCTGTCTGTCTGTTGGTCCGTGTACACGCGCAGAGCAAATTCGGTTAAAAGGATTTTTATGAAACTTCATATTTAAGCTTTTGACATCAATTAGATGCACGAGTTGATCAACTTTTGGTAAAAATCGGTTAACTAAAAATGGGAGTTTACTCGTGTCGGTTTTAAGATTTTTGCGAATATTTCACAACAGAGAAATATTTCGAAAAAATTTCTTTAACAAAAGTTGCTATAAAAGCAATAACTTTTATGTGAGACATTTTTGATAAAGCAGCATAAATTAAACTAGTACTTTGTGATGGCGGTCAGTCCTGTGGTGGCCACAGCTGAATTTTTAATATTAATTTTAGCAATTATGCTTAATACTAAACATTAAATCCCTCCTGTTTCATTGTTACTTTTTTATCTATAACTCTGTTAAAACTAAATATGTATTTCTCTTTTTTTTTTTTTTTTTGTGTTAAAATTTTGCGTATCTTTATATCACCAATATGTATAATAATATGTAATAACAAATGTAAACATCGTAATATGTTAAGCGTGAAAAAATAAATACTATTACTAATATCCAACAACATTTACAAATACATGTGTGAATAACAACGGATCCACAGAAGTATCCTAAAAGGTAAATTTAAAATTTGGGTGTAAGAGATAATAACCTTGTGTAGTTAAATTGTTGGTGAAGTGACAAACTCGCATAGTATCAATTACTTTTTAACTCAAAATATATTCCCATGCCTTCCTCCTGTCCATAACAAAATATTTTCCCAATCTGGACTTAATATTAACTTTCCCTCCATTTTTCTTAAGAAAAGAAAAAAACTAAGATGCCTATCTTTGTCCTGTTTTGAATGACAGCCAAAAGGCTGTCATTTTGTACCATTTGTACTTTTTTTTGTAGTTTTTCACGACTATTGACATTCTAACATAAATTCAATACTAGAACATATGTAATAAGTTCAAACTAGAGCGCCTAGTACAATATTTAACCACCAGACTGCGTATTCAAGCGTGTCAGTTCCAGTGATGGGCGTTTACACGTAAACTTTAATTGTTTACGTTTACGTGTAAACTTATGTAAACAATTGGTAAACTTGTAAACAATGTAAACTGTCAAATAATGAGGTTAGTTTTAGTTATTTAATACGAATAATAGAGAGTTAATGAACAAGTACATTCAGTTCAAAACAATACAATTATTAAAAAAATGGTAGGAAGAAACCGAAGGAATAGTTTTGAAGAACTAGGTTTTGTTTTAATTAAAGAAAATGAAAAAAAATATAGGGCGTTATGCAAAATTTGCAATGAATCTTTTCGTTATTAAAAAATAGAGGCTGATTTTCTTAAAGGGGAAATTTATTGTATTTTGTTATTAAAAAAAAATGATTGAATTTTTTAAAGAAACAAGTTTTTTATTTTCATATTCATATTTACTAATTTGTATGTAACACCTGTATAATGATACTTTTTCATTTAAAATCGTTTCATTAAAATTTTATTATTTATAAAAATGTATTGAAAATGAGGTTCTGTAATTCAAAACAAGTGCGCATGTCTAAATCATTGTTTACATTGTTTACAAGAGTTTTTGTGTTTACTTTACATCATTGTTTACGCGTCAACAATGAGGTAACTTACATCATGTAACTTACGCGCCCATCACTGGTCAGTTCTCAATAATATTATTTTCTTTCAGTAATTCTTTCTTACTCCAAATTTTACACTATTCTGTGGCGACACATACACCGATCCGCACGGACAGTACCAAATTGATAAAAATAAATTATTTGGGTACAGCAAGAATAATTTTTCTTTCAAAATTACAACAAGAAAATTGGAAGGGTTTTGTTTGGAAAATGAATATGAATGACGAGACTGGGTATAATTTGCATCCCGATAATATCACAAATAGTGATAATGTTAAGAAAGAGATTGATGTTAAGACAGAATATGACATGGAGACTGGATTAGAGCACATGGATGAATGGGAGAATGGTCAGTTACCAGCACATTTACTGTCTCGCATTATATACTGTTATTCACATTTTGTTGTCTTAACTGAATATCAGCAATGTTATTTTTTTTTTAACGAACATATGAAATGGTATATTTGTAGAGTAAGCGATTAGTACATATTTAACTATGACGTTTATGATAATATATATCGCAGGCTACGGAAAATGTGTAAATATTTATATAAAAGAAAGTCCGTCGTTCCACCTTTGAAAAACAATCAAGACTTCATCTACGATACTATACAAAAAGCCCAAATGTTAGCCAATCATTTTTATAATATTCATAAATATTCAAATTTCACGAAGCTGATCTATGTAATTTTAGAGAAGTACGAATAATTATTAATCAATTAAAAATCAACAAAGCACCAGGAAAAGATATCATCACTAATTTACAACTAAAACAAAAAAGGGAATTGTATAAATTGTTAAAATTATTAACGCGATTTTACTAAATGCATATTTTCCCACTATTTGGAAAAAAGCCAAAGTTATTCCGATACCAAAACCAGGCAAATGTCAAAATACAATACAAAGCTACAGACCAATAAGTCTATTACCATGTCTAAGCAAAGTACTTGAACGCATTATGTTAAATAGACTAAACGAACATATAGAAGAAAATTATTAATTCCTGAACAATTTGGATTCAAACGGGCACCCAGTACTACTAGCTAGTCCGTCTAACAGGTTATATTACGTACAACTTCAACCGAAAAAAATATTGCGGATTAGTCCTTTTAGATATAAAGAGGGCATTCGACACAGTTTGGCATAGTGGTTTATTATCAAAATTTATAAACTTTAATTTTCCTCCGTACTTGATACATCTTCTAAAATCATATATATTAAATAGAAAATTTCAGGTCGCAATAAATAATAAAAACTCCGCCCTTAAATCTATTGAAGCAGGGGTCCCACATGGAAGCGTGCTTGGACCTGTCTTGTTTAACCTATATATAAACGATATTCCTTAAATTAATAGCACCAGTCTCAGTATTTTCGCTGATGACACTGCTCTGATCACCTCATCTTGGCGTCTAAGTCCTGTAGTAAATAATTTGAATCAGATAGCCAATAAAATTTATAAGTATTTTTTAAAATGGAGGTTAAAATTAAATGAACTAAAAAACGAATTCATTATACTCACAAAACCCCGGATCAATTTATCAAATATTGCTATTCAAATTAATGATATTGAAATTATCCCAACTAAACAAGTGTATCTTGGTGTACTACTAGATGAAAAATTAACATTTAGTAAACACATAAATGATAGTTAACATTAAATGTACGTCAACTAAGAAAACCTTAAAACAACTTTACCCGATTTACAACCGAAGATCTAATTTAAATTAAAAGAACAAACTTACAATATATGAAACAATGATAAGACCAGTTTTAACTTATGGATGTCCTGCCTGGCACTTTGCTAGCAACTCCAACATAAAAAATTTACAAATTATTCAAAATTACTGTCGAATAATAGGCAGATATCCTAAGTACCATCTCATCAGTAGTATGCACCAAGATATAAAACTTGAATATATTCATGATCATATCAAAAAAACCAAAGATAAATATTTTCAAAGCATAGCTAATCATGAAAACCACCTAATAAAAAATGTAGGATCAGTTTATAAAACATTAAAATATTTGAAGCTTCCTGTTATAACGAACAAATAACTAATTATTTCTATTTTTTTTTTTCTAAGTACTAAAGTGAGGGTTTTTTTTTAAATTTTTCCTCTATTTTATAAAATAATTAAAATGTAAAAAAATAGCATATCTAAAAACTATTAAAACCATGTAATTATAGAGGTTATACGTATAATTGGTACTCTAGTCAATAAGAAATATATTTTGTATTTTTAAAAATTATGATCAATAAAAATTATTATTATTATTATTTATTGCAGGAATCAAAGATGAAGAGGCAGATCATGTCATGTCATGTCACAATAATACCAACATAGAGGAAATTTACATAAAGTCTGAACCTGTGGACACCAGTGAATATGAAGAAGAGATGAAATTTGAGAGTGCAGCTAACGCAAACACTGGTCAGTAGAGATAGTTAATTCATTTTCAGACGACTTCATTTTAAAATATTTTTCATAATATATATATTCTAAATTAATTTAAAATCTATTTATTCACTGGCTTTTATATTCTAACATTATTTAAACATATACCTCCGTTTTACTTATTAGAAATAATAGGTAGTAATATATTCACTGCAAACTTAGTTTGTTCGCCTGTGTTTCCAAATTTGGGTTAACAGAGACAAATAGAATAAGTTGAGACAGAAATGTATTTTTTTACAGTGTAAAGTTTTCGACGTTCTTACCCAATTAAAAACAAGATCCAAATAGCTCCTATCTTGCCCACACTTCGTTCTTAAAAAAAAGTATAGTTCACGTACGCTGAAAGCAATATTTACTTTACTTGGTGCTTTAAAAAACTTTATTCGCGAATAAAGCTGTTCTTTTTTAACTGAAAACTGTGTTACTATTTTCTTCGTCAAATCTAAAACTCTTCCTATTTACTTTGGTGTCCCGCAAGGATCTATTCTTGGCCCCATGCTATTTCTGCTGTACGTAAATGACTTTCCTCTCTTTATAAATTCAAAATTTACTCTTTACGCAGATGATACTACCTTAATCTGCAAAAAGTCTAAAGAAACACGAATTTTCAAACCCCCCCGTACGTCAAGTTTCTTGGTATCCACATCGACCCACAACTTCGCTCGGATCAGCACTGTGAATTCGTAAGCCGGAAAGTAAGGTCTACAGTGTTTTTAATAAGCAATTTGCAAGCAGAAGTTTGCCAAAAAAACGTGCTAATGACCTACTTTTCGCTATTTCAATCACAACTGAACTACGGCATTCTTGTCTGGGGACACTTACCAGCAGCCCATAGAATTTTCGCTCTTCAACGCAAAGTTGTTACGATCATAGCTGGTGCTCCTTTTAGAGTTGCCTGTCGTAAGATCTTTATGAAATTAAAAATAATGACTTTACCTGCCCTATGTATCTACCAATGCCTAATGTTCATGCACAGGAACTTATGTAACTTCCCCTCTTCCAACCACAGGTATGACACACGGCAAAAAATAATATACGTAGTAATTTCCTTCGACTTCAAAAATCAAGAAATAGCTAAAACTACTACGCCATTAAATTTTTTAATATAATACCTGAGGAAATAAGATCTCTACCAATCAAGACATTTTCAAACAAACTTAAAGAATATTTATTGACAAATCTCATATATGTAATTGATTACTTTAACAATGTAAATTTTTAATTTATATTTATTAATTTTGCAGTTAGCGCAACATTTACTGGTAATCCAGATGAGAGTTTGGTGTCAGTGTCCGTCAACAGGGTCAAACAGATTAATACAATCGAGTGTAATAATACAGTTTCAAAATCACCGTCTTTCCAGGCCAAACGAATTCGTTCAGGAAAGAAATCTTTCAAATGTGATCGGTGCAATAAAGAATTTTCTTACTCAGCATCTCTTATTAGACACAAACGAACACATTCTGGAGAGAAACCATTCAAATGTGAACAGTGTAATAAAGCATTTTCACAGTCCCCACACCTTATTACTCACATGCGAATGCATTCTGGAGATAAACCGTTCAAATGTGACAATTGTAACAAAGGATTTTCAAATTCTTCAGGTTTGATTAGACACAAACGAATACATTCTGGAGAGAAACCATTCATATGTGATGAGTGTAATAAAGCATTTACACTGAAAATATCACTCACAAGACATATTTTAGTACATACTGGTGAGAAGCCATTCAAATGTGAACAGTGTAATGAAGCATTTACACAGTCATCGGTTCTAAATAGACACAAACGAATACATTCTGGGGAGAAGCCATTCAAATGTGAACTGTGTGATAAAGCATTTAGTCGAAAGAGTAGTCTTGTTCAACACAAACGAGTTCATAGTGGTGAGACTCCATTCAAATGTGATCAGTGTAATAAAACATTTTCACAATCATCAAATCTCATTATACACAAACGAACACATTGTAGCTAGAAACCATTCAAATAAGATTACTGTATAAAAAATAAATAATAATAATAATAAACTCAAACCCATTTTTATACGGATTATTTTGCTAAACTAAATGTATTAGCAAAAGTATTTGAAAAACTGATTCACAAGCATATTTTTAACTTTGTTAACCAGAAGATCGTTACTCGACAGAATGTTTTTTCTTATAAAGTTCAGTTGAAACAATTATAATAATATATAGTAATTATGTTCTACTGAATCTTGACAAGAGAATCCAAGTCGAAGCGACCACTCAGATTTTAGCAAAGCTTTTGATAAAATCAATCACAATGTCTTAATAGACCAAGCTTTTTCTAATTGAACTTAGTGTCAATCTCTTGAGGTATTCATGTAGGTCATATTATATAGACCATAGATGTCGAGCCATTTGCTTTAATGGTTTTACTTCTAGTTATAGAAAGATTACATCAGGAGTGCCCAAAGGATTCAACCTCGGGCCCCTACTCTTCTTAATTTTCATTAACGACATCAACATTTCAATAATTTCTTCTCGTTGTCAATAATTATCATTATTACTAGATCAATTATATACAAAAACTATTCAAATGCATCATGTGAATCTATGCAACACGCATTAAAATACGCAATTATCCCACATTAAAATCTTATTGCAATTCATGTGTTCTAAGTTGGCAATGAAGTTATCAAATAGCCCTCTCACTGCAAGTAATGCATTGTTCATCGTGAAGATTCAAGTAAACAAAATGAAGTATAAAAATAACAGAATAGAAGATAGGCATGATTTTTTTAATTTTTTTTATTATATTCCTCTTGTTGCATATAAACATAAAAAAACAGTTTTTTTTTTTTTTTTTTAATGTGAAGGCTTAAAAAAATCATAAATGTATGTAGCGCGCGAAAACGACGTGTGACGTCATACCCTTCTAACTGACACATGACACTACTAGCCTACCCAGCGTACATAGGGTTACATGACGAAATTTCACTGGACAAAATTACACGGGACAAAATTACATAGAAGAAATTACACATAGACAGAATTACACATACGAAAATTACACTAAGACAAAATTACACATTTAATTTACTTAAATTTACACATACGAAAATTTTCTTCCGTGTAATTTTGTCCCGTGTAATTTTGTCCAGTGTAATTCTGTCCTGACACCCGTACATAGTCTGTTGTGAACTTATTTGTTTGTATAACTTTTATAGGTTATGTAAAGTTAGAGTGATTTTAATTAAAATAAAGTTTAATTCTATAAAAACAATTTATACATGTTTACCGAATTAAATTTTATATTAAAATATATAAAATATGGAAGATCCAGGCCCTGGTACTTCGAAACATAGTCGAAAATATTGTTTAGTATCAATGTGCACAAATAGTTTAATTAGAAATCCAAAATAATAATTTATATCATTACCTGATGACGAAAAACAACAGAAAAGCTATGAGGCGAAATAAAACCGATATTTCAGAAAAAAGTAAACTTTATGTTTGTGAAGACCATTTTAATGTGAGTACATATATTTTATAAATTATTTTAATAATAAATGCGTGAAAAATTGTTTAAAAACAAATACAAAACTCTCAAACAATACAATATAAACACGTAAACATTATGTTTTGTCTGTATCTGTGACGTCAAACCCTTACAGTCTCATTCGTATCTACTCGGCAACCTTCGCAGCGTGGTCGGCTTATTTCAAATTTGCAATATTTTAATTAAAAAATTTGGCTATAATATTAATTAAAATGTGATTTTTGTTGTGTTAGGTGACATAACTAACATTAAAATATCAAAAAAAATTAGTTTTAAAGAAATATAAATTTTATACGTATCCCCTATTGACAAAATAATCTTGCCGAATTCGCAATAAATATTTTTGCATGTAATGTGCAGTTAAAATCTCAATAAATTATTTCAATCATAAAATGGATAGTAATGAAATTGTTAAGGATAAATCTAAATAACAGTACCTACCATTTTTAGGGTTTTGTAGGTGTGACCAAAAATCCCTTATAACGTCAATTATGTGTCTGTACGTCTCTCTTTCTATCTGTCTCTACTGTAGAAATTATGACCAAACGGTTGGAACTAGAAAGTTGAAATTTGGCATGCTTGGCAACTTTTTGACCCGCATATAGGAAAGCTATTGAGCGACAAAAAAAAAATCGCCGGAAAACTATAAGTAAATATGTATTCAACCACAAAATAAGTATTTATAACAATTTTTGAGTGAAATATTAAATGGAACTTCTTAATGCGCCTATTCACCAACAAATATTTTATTTTGGAAAAATCTAATCTTTCATGGGGTTTTCTTCCCTTTCCCAAAATGTCAATGAATGAATGCATTTCCATGAATGCGTGTTTGCTCATTACATTTTATGCAACGAGTAACTTTTAAAAGTGATTTTTTACGTCCTAGAAAAGACTGAATAAAGGCACTTACCCCACCCAAATTTTATTTAAATCATCAGTTATATATTAAAATGCCCTTCCACTTCTTCAAGCAGAGATATTTATTTTTTACTAATATATTTACTATATTTTTGTTGATATCATATTGACAGACAGTCAAAAAGAATTAAAAATACAATGAAAAACTAAGACTTTCCTTGTAATTTCTTTAGAATAGTATATTATTATTATCTTGTAAATCGTAGATTACATTTAAATAAGAAAATATGTCTAAAAAAGCTTGGAAAATAGGAAAATACAACTCGTGTTCATTTGCACCATGTAATCAAATACAAAAGTGACAGTTTAATGTCATTCTGGAGTGTTCCAGCTTTTGCCGCATATGGCGCTACGATCTTGAAAAGTTTCCCCTATCACTGTTTGTAACGGTGACAGAGAAAATAAATAACGTTGGCAGTGGTTTTACAGATGGCAGTCTTTTTACACATTTTGTAATATTGTAATTATTGTAATATTTCATAATATATCTAAAACATATTGATAATTTAAGGACAGATACAAATATCTTTGTTAAGTATATTAAATATATCTAAAGATCACATATAAAATCGTTTTTGACACAATTTTTAATACATTTTATAGAAATATTATATATTTTTTTAACCGGTTAATATGGTAAATATTCATTGACTTAATTACTTAATAATAAAATAACTCCCAACGGAAGAATTTCAGTGGATTTGATTTAGCACAGGAGAACTACACAGGTTAAAAATCACCGGTATTGAAACGACATGCACCTCAGTAAGTCTGGCTAAATACCAGTTCTGATGTCCAAACAGTGTTATACGCTATGCGCTGTAAGTATATCTAAACGCAGGCTCTAAACAGTGATTACGGTCACCGTGACTAAAAAAGAACGGTCACTCATCACGGCATTCCTTAAAAATCACTATTTCACTCAGCTCTAATATTTTTTTGCATAAGGGTTGAATTTTAACCTTTTTAAATATTTAATATGGTAAAACACATTCCCTGACGTCGGCATATCCTAAATTTGCATTATTTGTAAAAAGAAAACAGTTTATTCAAGAGTGGTACTTAATTTGTTCCGTTCTAATGAGCGCTCCGTGCGGAATAATTGTTGAATCAATCCATTGCTAACTTCACAGGCATTAAGAACACACCTTAAAAACAACGTGGACATAAAAACAACGTGATTATATAAAAACGTATTAATATATGGTTGGTGATGTGATACCTCAAAAACTTGAGATGTCATCATGCAGATCATGTGATTAGTCATCTATTAATCGCTCCTAAAAGTTTTACATTATACGTGCCGTGCCGGATAACTACATACTGAATTTATTAAAACTATCTGGGTAAGAGTAATTTTACTCGTTAAGAAATTAGAAATTATTGTCGGGAAGGTTTTGTTTCAGAAATGAACATGAATGATGAGACTGGTTATGATTTGTGTCCCCATTACACCAGAAACAGTCATATTAAGACAGAATTTAATCTGAAGACAGGATTAAAGAATATGGACGAATGGGAGAATGGTCAGTAACGAAAACATTTATAATCTATTTTACATTGTATGTTGATATTCACATTTTGTTGGCTTGATTCGAATGAATTTCAGCAAAGTTTGAGTAACCGCATATTATAAATGGTATATTTTATATACAGTAAGTGATTTATATGTAGTTTATATTGAACTATGATCTGTTTACTGCAGGAATCAAAAATGAAGTTACAGAAGACACATATCAGCATACTACCAGCATAGAGGAGATTTACATCAAGTCTGAACCTGTGGACAACAGTGAATATGAAGGTGAATTGGAGAGTGCAGTTGTCATAAACAATGGTCAGTAGGGATAGTTTAGTGCTAAAAATTTCATATCTGTACGATATATACGTCTCTCAAGTTTTGATTTCTTCTATCCTAACTTTTTAAATAAACCTATCCTAATTACCTATAGATACATTTTAAAAGATTCAAACTAAAACTATGTAAACAAAGATTATATACTAAATCTGTTTAAATCTCTAAAAATATTCAAACGTCTGAGGCAGGGTGTACCTCACTGAAGAAACAGTCTGTTATTCCCCAATTTTCCAGGTATTTTTTAATTAGATTTTCGGTACCGATGTTATACAGGGTGGGCCATGGGAACCTGACGATTTTTGAATGAACATTACACAATGATTTCTCAAGACAATTTTTTTTTATTAACATACATTAATAATAAATTATATGCCATTTTAATTTTTTTAAATTATTTCAGTAATGTGATGACCATTCTGCTCATATAATGTTTCAAGTCTGTTCATAAATTCTTAGTGAACGCGGTCCAGTAGAGCTTCGTCAATCGCCTGGACTTCTGCACGAATGGCATCCTTTAGTTCATCCAATGTTCTGGGTTTGTTCTCTTATTTATTTATTTATTGGACTGGAACACACACAGGACAAGCCCAGTAAAGTGTTCTCTGTATAATAATACACGTTATATGTTTAAATTATTACTAATTAAAGTACATAATCAAATAGTGAAAAAATACGAAATGTTTTAGATACATACAAGTAATGACACATGCAATTTATTGGACAACATAAAGTTTATCTTAGAATTTCAATGCACTTTCGGCGGAACAGAAGTTTGGCAGAATTGAAAATATCAATAGTCCCAAAGTTCATATTATAAGTAGATGCCAATCTGATGAGGGGTGAATTACGGAAGGAATTAGTATTAAAATTTGTTACGTGAAATAACGTTTGGTTGCGAGTCTGATATGAGGGAACATGAAGACCAAAAAGTTGTAGCAGGTCACTGCTTTCAGTATGACTATTAACAATCTTATAAAGAAAAAGCATGTCCGCTAGCACACGACGATTTTTTAATGTTAAAATATTAAAAGTAGTACAGGCAGATTCATAATTTTCATAAGGGATGTCTGTTTTATAGCAAAGATATTTTAAAGCTTTAATCTGAATTCTTTCAATTTTATTTACATACTTATCATACTGTGGGTTCCAAATAACGGATGCAAAATTTAGTAGACTATAAACATAGGCAAAGTAAAGATTTTTAATAGGAATTACCGATTTAAATTTTTTTGTGCTACGAATAATAAAACCCAGCATTCTCCAGGCTTTAGAAACTATATTTATTATATGAGCTTCAAATGATAATTTTGTGTCAATATACACCCCAAGATCCTTCACAACTTCAGTCCTATTTAATAAATTCCCATTTAACTTATAGTCAAATGTAAACTTATTAGTATTTAAACACGAGCCTTTAGATAACCCCAGAGGAAGAAATCGCATGTTGTCAAATCTGGTGACCTCGGAGACCAAGGCAGGCCCCAAAACGTGAAATTAGGCGCCCTGGAAACATTCGGCGCAGAACTTCCATCGATGCTCTTGCAGTGTGAGGGGTAGCCCCATCTTGCTGGGACAAAATTCTCTCTTGAGGAACGACAGGCCTTAGTCCGTGTAATTCGGGTAGCAAGAAGTTATTGATCATCTGAACATAAGCGTTCACAGTAACTGTGTTGCCATCTTCCTCGAAGAATTATGGACCAATTATACAGTTGCATGAAACTGCACACCATACCGTCACTTTTGTCCCGTCACTCATGCAGCTGCCGAGGGTTTTCAGAGGCGTAATAACGGCAGTTTTGTCGATTAATAAATCCATTCAAATGGAAGTGAGCTTCGTCACTCATAAACAACACTGCATCTTCGTTTACTCAAGCATCGCGAGCATAACCAAACAAAAATCATTTCGTTGCGGATAGTCGTTTGGTTTCAGCTCTTGGACTAAAGTCAACTTGTATGGATGAAACTTCAGATCTTGTTTAACAATACGACGGACTGTGGAACGACTTACTCGTAAGGCTTGAGCGTGTTTTCGTGCAGAACGTCTTGGGCTTCTTTGGAAAGCCTCCCTCACCCTCTCCACATTTTCGGGGGTCCATACCGTACGAGCGGGTCCAGGCGGTTTTTTATTCATGATGTTCCCGCTTGTTCGAAAGTTGTTGAACCATTTGAGAATTGTGTTTCGGCTTGGGATGCTTCCACGGCGCTCAACATTAAACTCAATTCGAAACGCTCTTTGCGCCGCTATCATCGTTTTTGACAAACGCGTCATACACAAACACACGATGTCTACACCCCATTCAGCCGTGATGTACACTAAACTGCACGAACTGACGGTTGGAATGGAATCTACCGCTTGCTTCTACCCCCCCTACCTGCAGAGTACTACCCGTTTCAAAAACGTCATGTTCCCATAGCCCACCATGTATAAGGGCTGTACATTGAATGTTCTCCATTCATTATTTCATCTGAATCACTTGACAACGCTATTGTATAGCGAAACTATAATCGTGTTATTATTAAATAATAAAGTGAAAATTTGCATAAAGATTTAGTGTTTTATTTAATTTAAATAAACCATTTTACATTGAAAACAGAAACACAGTAATAGTAACTATGAGTATTTATATTTCAGAGAACAGCGATACTCAGAAGACCTGTATCATATCATCTACTGATGACATGTCCCAGTATAACTACAACACTAATATCATCATCGGTGAAGAGATCAACATCAAGTCAGAATGTGGCGATGGCGGTAAATGTGAGAAGAGTGTAACTGAACAAGACACAGGTCAGTCAATAATATATTATTATTGTTTAAAACTGTATCCAAACTAAAAAATAAACCCAACTTTTTTAAAAAATATAAACAATTGTGAAAGTGCAGTACATTACAATGTTGGAAATAAAGGAGTGTATAACAAACTTAAATTACGCTTGCCTAAGATCTCTGCTATATTTAAAAAAAAAATTATATGCAGACGATTTGAAAATATATAAATGCATTATACGATCTAGATAGGTTAAGTATCTTCTGTAACCAAAAGAATTTGGTATTAAATTTAAAAAAATGTAACTACATTACTTTCATTCGAAATCTATCCAAAAATTCAATTTGACTTTTCAATACTTGGAAATTTTTTGAAACAGGTCTTTGATGTGAAAAATCTTGGAGTCATTCTGGACTTATCTTTAACAAGCATATTAATTATATTGTACAAAAAGCTCTCAGAAACTTAGGATTTATGTTTCAAGTTACTACAGAATTTACAGAACCACGTTCTTTCATCACATTATATAATAGACTAGTCCGAAGTCATCTAGGAATCGCTAGTTGTATTTGGAATCTTTAATATGAAACATACATTGGATATTTAGAAAAGATACAAAAAAAAAAATAATAATAATAATCGTCTAAATTACAAAGTAAAAAAAAAAAAATTATGAATCTTATCAATTTAACATAGATTTCTATAATTGACTAGTTTGGTTAATACCCTTTTCACACTAGAACTTTAAGACGAGTGAACTTAAAGTTCCCCGATGTTTAACATCGGTATGCTTTCACACTTGATATTTAAATCTCCGATGCTGTCATCAGCTACAGTAATTTTGTCATTAAGTTACCGTCATGAAATTACCAGTTTTGAACTGTCTGCGCAGACGCACATTTTGAATTATTATAAACAAATATGGATATTTCATTTCATTCTACAATAAAGACACTACAATAAAGAATATATTACACCTGTATTAACATGTAAGTCGATACATTTTATCTCAATTAGTAGCTCTGTATTTTATTAAACACATTATTAAAATAAATAATTTTATTATAACAATAAGTATAAACTTCATATAACGTCGATATAATACAGTATTATTGTTTATGATAATATAAAATGTTGACAGCACAAATTCAAGGAATATTTTTTATAATAGAAATTAAGTTGGCAATGCGGACGATGTTTCAGACGCAGATCTCTGTCTTAAACATCGCTTGTATTTAGACGAGGCCATACTGTTTCACATTAGCATTTAAAGATACATTCACTTTAACATCCGATCTTAAAGTTCTAGTGTGAAAAAGGTATAACAGACGACTTATAAATGATGCTGTGATTGGTTATAAAATTATTAATAATAACTTTGACGCACTCGAGTTGCTCAGTTATATAATACTCGTATACAACGATCTAAATGTTAATTTCATCTGTCACTTCAAATTATTTAGTTGGCAATGAAAACTAACAAAAGACAGAAAGTATTGAATGCCTCTTTCTGTTGATCTATATTTCAGGTGGTTTTAAAAGTTTTGAATGACGTCGGAACTTTGAAGGTATACTGAGAAGTATAATGCAAAACAACCTTAATGGTCAAATGAAACACTTCTATTTTATCAAATGGACTACACCAGAATCAAAACGCATTCTTGACCCAGGTCATGTTGGTTATATTGTTATATTGCGATACATCTAATTCGGTTATTAATTTCAGCCCTTTCACCGAAAACAATACATAAATAATTTTTTATTTGTTTGCAGGTAGCGCAATATCTTCCTATAATCCAGATAAGAGTTGGGCGCCAATGTCTGTTAACGAGTTCAAACAGATTAATAAAACACAGTGTAATAAAGCATTTTCACAATCAACATCTCCTATTGATGACAAACTTATTAATTCTGGGGATAAGCTGTTCAAATGTGATCAATGTAATAAAACATTTTCATACTCAACATCGCTCAACAGACACAAACGAATACATTCTGGAGAGAAACCATTTAAATGCGATGAGTGTGGTAAAGCATTTACACAATCCACAAATCTCATTACACACAAAATAATACATTCTGGAGAGAAACCCTACAAATGTGATCAGTGTAATAAAGCATTTTCAAATCCATCAAATCTAAATAGTCACAAAATAACACATTCTGGACGAAGACCATTTAAATGTGAACAGTGTGATAAAGCATTTACAACTTCATCAGACCTTCATAGACATAAACGATCACATTCTGGAGAGAAGCCATTCACTTGTGATCAATGTGATAAATCATTTACACAATCAACATCTCTCGTTGAACACAAACGAATACATTCTGGTGAGAGACCATTCAAATGTGAACAGTGTGATAAAACTTTTTCAAGAAAATTTGGTCTCATTAAACACAAACGAATACATTCTGGAGAGAAACCATTCAAATGATAACCAATGTAATTAGCCACAAACGAGTTCATTCTAAAGACAAACCTTTCAAATGTGATGGGTGTCAAGGATTTCGTAGGCATAAACAAGAAACTCTAGACACTGCTATATCCTTTGACCGATATGAACAATATTTTGGATTTATTTTCTGAGAATCAGACACATATAAGTGGCTGTTTGTAGTGTCGATAACATTGTGACGTCTATTTTTCCTAAGGTTCTCTTGATTGGCTGACAGGTGACACCCTCTCCCGTGATTGGCTAACTGTTGATATCCTGTCCCGTGGTTCGATACAAACAATTGACATTTTTATATTATAAATCCGTCAATGTTGACGGGTAATAACCTAGTAATAATATAATAATAATATTTATTGATCCAGTAGATAACATACAAGTAATATTGGATAAGTCATTTTATAAATTGTAAAAATTCAAAAAATAAATAAATATAAATATGCAGGTAACAAATTACAATATTTATGGTCGTCAATATACAGATTAAGTATATAAATAATTAGCTAATTAAGTAAGTCAGCATAAATATTAAATCTGTTTGTTTATTTATTGTTGCTGTATCAGATACTCATTTAGATTATAAAAACAGTTACAGAAAACCTATGGGTAATAGAATAATTCTGTTTTCAGCGTATCAAAATACATCAGTAATACCTAAATATTACCATGTCACCAGCTTGTACCAACCAATCAGATCGTTCTCTCTACACAAACAAAAATTAAATTAAATCTTAAATATAAGAATTCCTGGCGCATTGCTATCTCCATATTCAGGCTTGATGTTGATCTCCTCAGTGATGATAATATTAGCGTTGCAATTGTACACACTAATATCATCATCACTGAAGACATATCGTCAGTAGTTGACAAGTAATACACCTTCCGAGTATCGGGACTCTGAAAAATAAATACTCATAATTAACAATTCTCTGTCTACCTTTTTAATGTAAATAACTTTTGAGTAACTCGAAACTAAGTAATTAATTATCTGGTTCAGTATATTATATCTTTGAAATCAAAATTGCGGTACAAGTAAATGGGCCGTTTGAATAAAAATAAGCATAACCTTTTACTTGCAAATCCTCGAAACAATATGAATAAAAATGCAAGCAAAACCTTCTACTTATGAGTAAGAAGCATCTGTTTTATTGTTGATATTTTGGTCTGATTCTGTATCTCTGAGTATCGAAACATTGACCTGAAAGAGTACAAATGTGTAGTTTAGCTAAGAACACCAGTGTTAAGAATACTGTTCGGTGTTGTCTACTATTTGTAAATGTACTAATAATAATAAAAATAAATATTTTCTTACTACTTCCGGAAATAATGATGCCCAGCATGGATAATAGTTGAAATTTTCTCAACTGTTGATAAATCGTCGTATATGATTAACAGATTTAAGGCAGATACAATAAATATCTGTTAAAATATACATTATAACTTGAGATTCCATATAACGATTTTTGAATTTTCAATTTAGTAAAGCAGTTCTTGCTATAAAACACGTGGATACTTTATATTATATTATCTCTTTGTACCAGACCGTGCTGATTTTTACAGTTAATTACTTATACGTAAACGTAATAAAAAAAAAAAAAATGGTAAATAGACTAGTAAAAATTAATATTCTGCCTGAAAAAGTAGAAGGGCCTTTTAATATATCAACTGATGATTTAGGCAAATTTTGGGTGGAGTAATTGCTTTTTTCAGTCTTTTCTTGGACATAAAAAAATCACTTTCCATAAAATGCAACAAACAAACATGCATGAATGGGCTTGGATTTTTGCAAATTTTTAGTTTTTGGGTCCATAAAAATCTACGATTCACTTTCTCTCTGCCTCCAAACGTCGTTTCATTTGATATTTTTTTTTCGATTTAGATAAATTATGGAATGTTTAAGAGGCACACAACAAAATGAATTGTTTTTTTGACATGATTCACAAAAATAAAACACAAACAGCAAAAATACACGTATTTTTCCATTGAACAAAACAAAACAATGTCATTCTCGTATATTCCGCAAATTGCCATCAGATGTCAGGGCGCTTAGGAAGTTTCCCCTATCGTTCATTTTGATAGTTGTCAGTGTTTAATCTTAATGCCAATCGCAAGAATTTGAAGTTTACAAACTTTTAATATCACACATTAAATATAGTTTCATACGCTTATGTACTACATTGGAGCTATGAATGGTTTTATGAATTTGTATAAAACATTTTTACGCTTAAGCGTTAACAGTATGAATTAAGTACTATCTATTAAAACATGAGCTATGAATGGTACTTTACTCTCATTATTCAATAATGTAACAGGGAGTTGTAACTTCCTAGGCAACGACGTACAGCCGCTTCCTGGGCAACGAAAAATATATAAGATAAATGTCAGATATAATCCGTCTCAATTTGTAATACGAAACTAGATCTGGTTATTTTGGTGACTGTTGTGGTGTAAACAGACTTTGGCGTATCCGTGTGAACCAATACTATGATAATATTATAAATGTATTGTCAATATACAACATAAAAAATGAACTTTCCCTGTTAGTTCCGTATTACAAAATGAGACATATATAATTTTACTAATTTTTGTAAATTGTTATTTAAAATATAACGTTTTGTGTAAATAAAATTGTATGATATAAAACATCAAGCGTTATAATAACTATTTATTATTTTTTTGAATTTTTCGATGTCCTTAACAACGCATTTGACTAGTAATTGTGTTACAATCGGCACGGCCTGCTACAGTCTCGATATTATATAATCAACAAATCAGACCAAGAAATTCCTGCTTATTAAACTATTTCAGAAAATATAACCAAATTTGCTATTAAAATGAATATTGTATTCAATCTTTATTGTATCTGCCTTAAACATGAAAATAATATACGATGACTTTTCAACAGTTGTGAAATTTTAAACTATTATTCTAGTCTGATAGTATTATTCCCAGAATTGGTAAGAAAATATTTATTCTTAATAGGGGAAGTATTTTAAGATCGCAGCGCTATTTCGGCAAACTTGGAACCTTCAAAATAGACATTCGTTACATATAAACAACGTGAATTTTACTTATGGAAAATGTTTACTGGTGGTTTTTGTAATTTTGCTACAATATTAATACTTGTTTTTATGCAATTATATTTTTATGCAAACATTTTTTATAAAAAAAAGCGCGTCACAATGTCTATTTCTGTAGTTCCTAAAATCCCACCAGATGTCATATCGCTTAGCAATTTTTCCCTATATGAATGATATATTTGAAACATGGATTTTAGAACGTTAAGTTAGTTATATCTTAAATATTGAAATATATGAATATTTATTCTTATGGTCACACAAAACAACGGATCTATTAGCAGTATTAGTTCATTCATTTTAGTCATTTAGTAAAAGTCTAGCTAAGCTATGATAGAAATATACAATTAGTTGTTTAATGAATATAATATTATTTTCAGAACTCCACAGTATTGTATAATCATGAAATGTGTTTTCAGTGCTGCAGTAAAGTGGCTGATTTCTGCAAATTTTGTAAGAAATGTTTGTGAAACTGTTACACATAAAACATACAGCGCAACTCACTTCTGTCTCTAAAACAAGTGATGGGTTTTGTACTAAGTTGACGGATTGAAAAAAAAAAATAGAATCCGACTTTGGAAACCTGTGGAAAAACCTATAACAGTAATAACTTATCAATGGAAGGCAGTAGTACAAATGTTCTACCAGATGAGGCATGGGGAGGTTTCACATTGGTAACCGTTAAGACAGAAAATATTGATTACTCAGGTATCATACTACTTTTTTTTTATTTTACATGAACTTTAAAAACTTTATAAACTGGCATTAAAAACGAGTACAGTCGACCCTTGACATTTGTGAGAATATTTTTGCCTACATGCATTTGTTTCTACTGCATCGCGTTTTATATCGCGTATTACTATTTTTATTACTATTTTTTATATTACTTTGAGTTAAAATGAGTTGTCATAACACAAATTACTGTGTATTTGGATATCACTCTAGAAAAGGAAGTGATAGAAACATTTACTTCCATTATTTTCCAACTGAAAAACAATTTGTGAAAGTCTTTATATATAAAAAACAATTTCTGTTTGTATGTTTGTCTGTCCTTTATGCAAAGCTAAATGGATGGACCGGTTTTCACTAAATTTAGTACAGGGGGGTAAAATAATCCGAGGTTTTAGTGAGGGTTACAACTTCGTCCTTGTCCCCGTCGGTGACGGTATGATCTTAAAGCCCCAATTGTGTACGGCCCGAATTGTCCATCGCCCCAGTTGTTAATGGCCCCAGTTGTGAAAAGCCTCAATTGTGTACGGCCCGAATTGTCCATTGCCCCAGTTGTCAGGGAACCGCTATATATATAGCAACGATAGTGCTCCGCTACAGTAATCCCAATTTTTTACTTATCCGGATAACCGCAGTTTTAATTGGTCCGGATTATCGAGGTCGCACTGTATCTATAATTTAAATCCATAATATTTTTCATATTTGTTTACTTATGTTCTTATGCCCACTAGCCTAATATTTCTTATAATATGATTCATAGATAGTATTTAGTTCTTTTTTTACATGACTTTTGTTTCAGGAATGAATATTGATACTGAGAAAAACTATGACATAAGCTCCAATGATTATCGAGACAGTGATATTATTAAAAAAGAGGTATATATTAAGACAAAATATGAAGATCCTGATGAACATGAAGTGAAGACTGAAATAGAGCACACGAATGAATGGGAGAATGGTCAGTAACGATCACATTTACAACTAACTCATACTGAAGACTGTTAATCATATTTTGTTGTAACAGTTCAGTTATTTCAAACGAACATAAGCAATATTTGATTAGTGAACTACTTAAATAACGGTTTTACTGTAAACAGCGGGTTTATATTTGACAATGATGTGTGTATTGCAGAAGCCAGAGATGACGCTACAAGTGCCGTATATCACTATTACACCAAATCTAACATCATCATCACTGAGGAGATTAACATTAAGTCGGAACCCACAGACACCCGTGAATGTCAAGAAGATGAACTGGAGAGTACACCTGCCACAAACGAGGGTCAGTAGAGTTATTTTTTGTGGTTTCGTGAATAAAACAAATAAATCTTCATTCATGTGTCTGTCTGTTTGTTTGCTGTCTCTATGTGCAGTGAAAATTTCGACCAACCAACATAATATGAATAAGTATATTATAACGATTTCGTAAAATTTGAAATAAGTTTGACAATTTATTTTTAGTTCAATGTATATGCGCATAGATGTCTTTAGCTCTTAATCAGCATCGTGCAATTTATACTACAACTTCTAGAATCTGACAGAAAATTTTAAGCGTTTTTTTTTTTTATCTAATAACTAGTGGAAGTACACAATTATTCTTTTTATGACATTCATATTAAGTGGCAGTTATATTCTACTACTTTTAATGAAAAATTATGTGTAATTTAGTATCTTAAAATTATGATGATGCTTATAGTGCAATCGTCCAAACAAATGTCTACAAATTAAAGTCGAAAGCGTCACTAATTAGGTAAAATTATGTAGAGATAAAATTTCAATGAAATGGATTATTTCCTTTCATTTCATTATTTCTACTCATTACCGTCGTTCAAATGATTTTCATTCAAGAAAAATGGAACTCCTTATTTTCGACCGTAATCTTTATATGTTTGTTTCTAGGTGAAGACACATACTCCGAAGTATGTGAAAAGATGTTTAAACGACCTGAAAATCATGCTGAACAGAATATGATACCTTCAAGTGCGAAATTTAAGTGTCAGCAGTGTGTTAGAACTTTTTCATGCATGTCAGCCTTATCTAAACATGCAATCATTCATGGAGAGAAACCTTTCAAATGTGAACAGTGTGATAAAGTATTTGCACATTCAGCACATCTCAATACACACAAACGAATACATTCAGGAGAGACACTATTCAAATGTAATCAATGTGATAAAGCATTTACTCTTCTAACAACTTTCATTGCACACAAACGAATACATTCTGCAGAGATACCATTCAAATGTGATCAATGTGATAAAGCATTTACCCTGTTAACATCTCTCGTTAATCACCAACGAATACATTCAAGAGAGAAGTTTAAGTGTGACCAGTGTAATAAAACTTTTCCATGCATGGGAGGTTTAACAAGACACGCAAGAATTCATTCTGGAGAGAAGCCTTTCCAATGTGATGAATGTGATAAAGCATTTACGCGATCAGTACATCTGATTTATCACAAACGAATGCATTCTGGAGATAGACCATTCAAGTGTGAAGAATGTAATAAAGCATTTACACGAAAGGAATCTCTTATTTCTCACAAACGAGTACATTCTGATAAAAAACCATTTATATGTGACCAGTGTAATAAATCATTTACAGACACATCACAGCTCAATACACACAAACGTAAACATTCTGGTGAGAAACCATTCAAATGCGATGAATGTAATAAAACATTTGCATATTCATCAGCACTAAGTCAACACAAAAAATTTCATACTGGCGTGAAACCATTCAAATGTGAACAATGTAATAAAGCATTTGCACGTAAGGAATCTCTCATTACTCACAAACGAGTACATTCTGGCGAAAGACCCTTTAGATGTGATCAGTGTGATAAAGCATTTTCACATCTGCCAAATCTCATTGGTCACAAAAGACTACATTCTGGTGAGAAGCCATACATTTGTGACCAATGTAATAAAGCATTTACAGAGTCATCAACGCTCGTTATTCACAAACGAAAACATTCTGGTGAGAAACCATACAAATGTGACCATTGTGATAGAGCATTTACACATTCATCAGTTCTCTCACTACACAAACGAATGCATTCGGGAGAGACACCATTCAAATGTGACCAGTGTGATACAGCATTTGTACAGTTCTCACAGCTCACTAAACATAAACTAACGCATTCTGGTGAGAAACCATTTAAATGTGATCAGTGTGATAAAGCATTTTCACAGTCATCAAGTCTCAATGTACACAAACGTACACATTCTGGAGAGAAGCCATTCAAATGTGAACACTGTAATAAAACATTTGCATATTCAACAATGCTCACCAAACACATACGAAAACATTTTGGAGAGAAACCGTTCATATGTGAACAATGTGATAGAGCATTTACAAGTTCCTCAGAACTCACTAGACACAAACGAATACATTCTGAAGAGAAGCTATTCAAATGTGAACAGTGTGATAGAGCATATTCACGTTCATCACATCTCAGTAGACACAAACGAATACATTCTGATGCGGAAATATTTAAATGTGATCAGTGTGATGAAGCATTTTCACAGTCATCAAATCTTATTGCTCACAAAACACACACACACTCTGAGGAGAAATTATTGAAATGTGAATAGGGGTATTTACATATTTAGCAAACTTCACTAGATAAACGAGTTTATTCTGGTGAAAAATCATTCAACTATGATCAGTATCTCAGACCAATAACCAAGATGGATACCGTTGTTTATATTAAAATGTGTCTCCAACATGTTTTAGAATAAATCGTTGCCACCCGAATATTTACGTAGATACATGAAGAACATGTGTTTCCATATAATTTGTTTGTATTTTATTAGTTGTAGAAATAATGCCTTAACTTCAAAATAACAGTACACCAGTCGACGGTGAGAAAAAATATGAAAAAAGTGTCTCGTGCAATATCCAACTTATGTCTGATTTCGTTTGTATGCCTTATAGGGAAAATTAAATACACAAATTTCAACGAGTATTTTACTAAATTGCCCGCTAACCACGAGTGGTTGCAGCCTGGGATGAAATGTTAGTGAAACTGATTTCTTCAGTGAGAAACCAGATATTTTATATTAAACGTTAGCCGGGATCCACGCCTTACAATACAATGTTTAATAATACCAATATTCGCTTCGAATTTGAGCAATAAGATTATAATTGGTATAGTAGCAACTGCAGTATTGCGCAACTTTAACGTTACAAGAGTGGATATGAAGAACCACCCACAAAAGATCAGTACTGTGTCGGTGACGTACCTGAAGAAACTGATTACTCAGAAGAAATGAAAATGAAAGAATACTCCATGATTTAATTTCTTATTTTCAAATTTATTATAACTTATTTTGTATATACATCAATCATAATAAAATTAAAAAATTAAATAAACGTAGAACAATTATTATTAATATCTACTATCTATTTTTCATTCCCCCAATTATATTACATGTTGGGACATGTAATATAATTACAATTACATCAATAATTGCTAAAATATTGTATAACGCATACATAAATTTAATTTTGTTAATGACAATAACCAAAAAATGGCTCGACAGCTGTCAGTTTACCAATTTATTTATTTATTTCAATAGAGAAATAAAAAAAATTCTTTCTCAACACCTATTTAAGTTACACATTCAGTGTTACCGATCTGAGGATTCAATATGTCAGTCTCATTATCCGTCAGATATCTATCTGATAGATAGATATGAATTGAAAGACGGGATGACATTTATCCAACAGATAAAGTATCAGAAACCCACAGAAGTTGTTCGTTCACGATGCACTTCCAAGAAAATGATAGCTTGATTCTTCGATTGTACTGGACATGTCGCAACCATTCCTTTAGAGAATCGGAGAACAATTAATGCTGAATGGTATAAAACAATTTGTTTGCCAGAAATCATCGACAAAATCAGGAATAACAACCAAAATATCGCATCATTCTTCATCATGACAATGCAAGCACACAGCACGTCAAACAATTGATTATTTGAAGGAGAAAAACATCGAATTAATGTTTCATTGCCCGTATTAGCCGGATTTATCTCCTAACGACTTTTTTTATTCCCCAATGTCAAACAAAAAATGCGTGGACAGCGATTTTCATCACCTCAAGAAGCTGATGAAGCCTTCGTAAACCATGTTTTTGAGATACCAACTTCAGAGTGGAAAAAATGTTTCGAGAATTGGTTTGTACGCATGCAAAAGTGTATAAATCTTAAAGGCGAATATTTTGAAAAGCAATACAACAGTTTGTTCTAAAACAATTTTTTTCTTAGTTTTTGTAAAAATTTAAAAGGTAGCCCCCGTATCCACCTTGTGTATTTGTTTTGGACAACCTACTGTTTATATTTCAGCATTTCCTGATCTTCTCAACCCCCGATTTCCGGTTGTTCAGTTTGTTGAAAACAGTTTGTTCCGTTTTCTTAGTTTTTGTAAAAACTTAAACGGTAGCTCTCGTATTCATTTGTTTAGTAAGATGTACATATAATGAAAATTCAATATTACTGATCACTTTTGAATGGTTTCTCTTTAGAATGTTTTTGTTTATGATTCTTGAAAGATGCTAAATGTGAATATGTTTTATTACATTGTTCACATTTGTATGGTTTCTCACCAGAATGTATTCGTTTGTGTCTAATGAGATTTGTTAATAGTGAAAATGCTTTATTACACTGCTCACATTTAAATGGTTTTTCTCCAGAATGAACTCGTTTGTGATCAGTGAGAGTTTGTAAGTGTGAATATGTTTTATTACACTGTATACATTTATATGGCTTCTCACCAGAATGTATTCGTTTGTGCCTGATGAGAGATGATGGATCTGAAAATGCTCTATCACAATAATTACATTTGAATGGCTTCTCTCCAGAATGTACTCGTTTATGAATAGTAAGATCTGATGTACGTGCAAATGCTGTACTACACTGATCACATTTGAATGGTTTTTCTCCAGTATGAACTTGTATGTGTCTGATTAAAACAACCTTTTGACTAAATGCTTTATTACATTGTTCACATTTGTAAGTCTTTTGCCCAGAATGTAGTCGTTTGTGTCTAGTCAGTGATGATAATAATGAATATGTCTTATTACATTGATCACATTTGAATGATTTATCGCCAGAATGTACTTGTTGGTGTCTAATAAGAATAATCTTTTGAGTAAATGCTTTATCGCATAGTTCACATTTAAATGGTTTCTCTCCAGAATGTACCCGTTTGTGTGTAGTGAGATATGATGAACGTGAAAATGCTTTATCACACTGATCACATTTGAATCTCTTCTCGCCAATATGTACTGTTTTATGTGCAATAAGATCTCGATCTTGTGCAAACGTTTTCTTACATACGTTACATTTATAACATGTCTCTGTTGTTTGTGTTTTATTAACCTGTTCAAACTTGTTAACGCACACTGGCGCCCAACTCTCATCTGAGTTATCGGAAGATGTTGCGCTACCTGCAAGAAAATAAGTTTTTTATTACATGTAGTAGCTTTGTTTGCGAATGAAGTTTCCAACAAGGTACCAACAGTTAATAAATAAGTTCATGAACAGTTTTATCACACATAATGTAACAAAAAATAAACTAAGTAATAATTTTTCTTTAAATCAAATACACGTTAATATCATAATGCCGTAATTATTTTAATGCATTAAAATATTTCCATTACCTAATATTATCGTACAACAAAAAGAAACTAAATAACAAATTCATAAAAAATAAAATCACATACATTTTGGCATTGAAATTACATAACATTACTACTTAGTTATACAGTAATACCCCGCCACTCGACATTAATTCTTTCTGAAAAAGCGTCGAATAGCGATTTCGTCGAGTAACGAGTTGAATTTCCCCATAAGAAATAAAGGGAACCATATGTACATATATACATATAAGGAAATACATATATGTATAATTTTTAATACACTGTTTAAAATTTTGAGTAATGACAATATAAGCATACATAAAACAATAATGTACAGTAGTCATACACTATACTGTACTGTAATATAGATATGTAGGCGAGAACTGCTGGCCATGCGTTCATTTCGCTTTGTTTACCAAAATATATATCACGTGATCGGTACTCGATCACGCGTCGGATAGCGATGCTTCCGTCGACTCTCACTCTCGACATTTACGTCGAATGGCGAAAACGTCGAGCTAAGAGGCAGTCGAGTGCCGGGGTATTACTGTATCACGCAATTTATTAAAGTATTAGCTTTTAGTTTTAAAAATTTATCAGTTAAATTATCATAATTTAATAATTGCACTGTCATTTTCGATAAACATGAGAGATAAATCTGTTAAATGTAAATTACCCAAAGAATTGCGTAAATAGCTTTTCACTCTCTTCAACACTGAAAAAGAACGTTCGGCTGTTGCATTATATATGGGTATGGTACGAAATATTTTTAAAATAGTTTCTACATTGAGAAATGTAGATTGTAAAGCATTTAATATGAGCTTGTACATTTCCACGGGATTTTATTTCTTTTCTCCCTTAGCATACATAAGGAAATGAATAACTTCTTCTTTAAAGTATCTACTATCAACATCACTTTCGTATTTCGTCGTTATTCTTTTCATGCATTCGTCAAATGCATCTTCAACCAAATTCTGATTTAGAAAAAGTTCAAAATCATACATGACATGATCGTAAACGATGCATCTAGAATTAATTTCGGTTATAAGTGCGTCGCAAATTACGTTGTGTGTGTTCATCATAAAAGATTTTTTTCCTGGCAATATGGTGTTGTTGTCGGCAGTTTCAACAAATTGAAGCTTTCTTTTTCTTATTCTTATCTCTTTATAATTCCAATTGTTCGTTAATAATTTAGCTTCTTTTTCAACAAAGCCAAACGAATTTCGCAAGTCCATTACAAATTTAAGAGACTTTAGAAGAGTTGATCCTTGTAAAAAATTGCAATCAACATTTTGTAATGATTTACTGGTACTATTTATTCGCTGTAACAATATGATCACTCCACATTCATTTTAATTCGAATTAAAATTTATTTATTAATAATTATGATTTAGAGAAAAATATGATTTTTATTTTAAAAAATAAACAAATTTTGAGGCTTGTGCGATAATTATCCGCCACTGAATATATATGTTTAGGTATGCAGGTATGTTACTTGTATTTAGTAGTAGTTGGAGTAGGTATCAATTGAGAGCTAATTCTCAATTGATACCTACTTATAATGTTTTGAATGTAATATATATGTATGTACTTGTACCTAGTAGGGACATAAATACGGTTACAATAATGAATGCACCCAATACAAATAATACAAATGAACGCACCCAAATTTATACAGTTGATAATCGTGAGTTAACCTGTAAATTATTTTACTGTGGAATGAATTTGATTTTGTGTTGTGTGTTACCATGGAATGGTCAGACAAAGAAAACCGAATTGCAGTTATTGCGCTTTATAAAGTAAAATGGAAAAATTTTAACATTTTTAAGACGCTACGTCCGGTCGGCATTAGTCGAATGTTTGTGTATCGGTGCATTAAATTGTTTGAGGAAACTGGGGACATAAAAGACCGAAAAATATCCGGGCGCCCGAGAACAGTACGCACGCCACAAGCTATCAAACCCGTTAAGGCCAGAATAGCAAGAAATCCGTTTCGAAAACACAAAATTATGTCCCGCGAAATGAAAATTTCGCGAAAATCAGTGGCGCGCATTTTGAAAAAAGACTTGGGTCTTGGGGCCTTCAAACGGCGCACTGGACAATTACTAACTGTCTTTTAAAAAAAATAGGGTCGACAAATCGAAACGCTCTTTCATCAAGTACGCAGACGACAAACACAAAATAAATCCTTTTTACCGACGAGAACATTTTTACTATACAGGAAAAATTCAACAAACAAAATGACAAGGTTTATGCCAGGTCATCTACTGAAGCCTCGGAAGTAGTTCCAAGGATAGAAAAAGGTCACCACCCAGCTTCAGTGATGGTTTGGTGGGGCGTTTCCTATGAAGGAGTAACTGATCTTCATTTTTGTGAAAAAGGGGTGAAAACATCAGCTAGAGTCTACTAACAAACGGTCCTGGAAGATGTTGTGAAACCTCTCAATCATACTCTCTTTCAAGATCAGTCATGGACATTCCAGCAAGATTCTGCTTGAGACCATAAGGCTAAAACAACCCAAACGTGGCTTTTAAACAATATTCTAGATTTAATCGGCGTATAAGAATGGCCCGCTGCAAGTCCAGATTTGTATCCTTTATATTACAAGCTATGGACCGTTTTAGAGGACATGGTTTGCCACAAACGATATCCAAATATTGAATCTCTGAAACAGGCTTTAGCTCGAGCTGTAGCCAATTTTCCCATGGAAGTCGTACGTGCGGCTATCGATGATTGGCCTGTACGACTTAAGGCCTGCATTATAGCCAAAGGTGGCCATTTTGAATAATTATACCAATTATGAATAACTTATGTATAAGTACAAATATCAATAAAATTTGGTGAAAAACTTAATTGTAGTTTTCATTTTATTTCATAAAATATTTGTAACAGTATTTATGTCCCTACTAGGTATAATGTATAAATTAATGTACATGTATAATGTATGGATTAATGAAATATGTGTATATAAATGTACATTCTTTTTTGCATAGATATCTAGTGAAAATATTTATATTTATGAGGCTAATAATAACTATGTATATGTATGGACACATGAATGGACCTCTATGTCTGTAGTGTTCTTAATAATAAATAAATAAATAAATAAGCTTACAATTTAACGAATAATATTAAATTATTGACTAACCTGTATCTTGTCCAACTGCATCCTCATATTCACCGTCATCTACACATTCGGCCTTGATGTCGATCTCCTCAGTGATGATGATATCTGTATTGTAGTTGTACTGGGTCATCTGAGTATAGTGGCAGTCTAAAATATAACTTAGTAAATAAACTATAAATCTAACCAGGTTTCCCATGTATGTAAAACAGTTTTTTTTCCAGTTTAATAACACTGGGGATTTTTTTATACCATTCAAGATACAATTTTGGCCTATTTTGAGGACAGAAACAAAATATCAGGTCGTTAAGGATGAAATCTGTAGTTAATAATATTGCCAACTTTAACAGCTTATTATTTAACATTGGTTTAATATTTTACCGTTCTGTTATTTTTGTTGGAAAGTTATACACCTCGTCTGTTTAAAGAAATCATTGTATGCTCTAAAAAATATAAAAAACTTTTATTAAAACTTACGTTTGTTGAAAATGGAACGGTCGGAAATTCGCACTATGTATGAGTTCTTACGTTGAACTACGTCATCGCAGACCGCGCGAAATTTTAATAGTGTATTTGGCTCTAGTGTTACTACGCAGCAGGCAATATCAAATTAATTCGCCAAATTTCGTCAAACAAAAAAAAACTTGGCTCATCAATCACAGCAGAAATATACTGCAACCAACTGGACTAAATGATGCAAAAACTTTAAGAAAAACAGCCTAGATTGGTCAACAGATCGACTCCTATCTTATTGCATGATAACGCTAGACCACACTGCACAAATGATTGTGGCAAAACTATAGGAATTGGAGTTGGATCTTCTTCATCATCCTCCATATTCCCCAGACCTAGCTCCCAGTGACTACCACTTTTTCCGCAATTTGGACAACTTTTTAATAGGAAAACAGTTTAATTCCGACAATGCTATAAAACTAGCCTTCCAGGAATTCATTGACTCTTGTCCGCCGGGGTTTTTTACCACTGGCATGAACAACCTGCCGGTTAAATGGTAAAACTGTATAGACAATATCAGTGGCGGTCAGTGAAACATGTTTGGGTATGCAATTAATATGATCGGACAAGTTCGTACTATATCGCTCAACAGCAGTATAGCAACGACAGAGCACGAGCGTGTGTATTCTTTGTAATTGCTTACCCAAAAATGATTCACCGACCGCCACTCGACAATATGGATGCATACTTTGATGAATAAAATAATTCCTTATATTTGTTATCAACCAACTTTGGCTCTTTTTTTATAAATTTTATCCGTAACGATCGAATATTTGGGTTATGTTTCGTATGATCCTACCAGTTTAAATAAGAACAAGGCAGTATGTTTATAATAAAAAACCACCTACACAAAATGTTAATAAATACACATAGGTAATACTAAAATTTAGTTAACGAGTTGCCCTAAAGACACTTTAAAACGATAACATAAACATTAATTAAGCTAACTCATCTAACCATTATTTGTGACAGCTGTGTTTTCCAACTCATCTTCTAATTCAGTGGTGTCTACTGGTTCCGACTTGATATAAATTTCCTCTATTTTCTTATTATCGTGGTATACATCTGTAACTTCATCTTTGATTCCTGAAATAAATAGATACTAGCTAAATATGAACTAATTGCTTACAGTAAATATTTATCATTTATTAAATATTGTTGAAATTATCCTTATAAACTGTGACAGCAAAATATACAAAAGATAGTTGTAAATGTGATCGTTACTGACTATTTTTCCATTCAGTCTTGTGCTCCGTTTTAATCTTCACTTCATGTTCGTCAGTATCTTCATATTCTGTCTTGATATATATCTCTTTTTTAATACTATTATCTCTGATAACATCTGGATGTAAATCACAATTTGTTCTATTTTCCATATTTACTTCTCAAACAAAGCCCCTTCATAAGGGTATAAAGATATTTTCAAAAATACTAATGCTTTATTGGTTTTAAAAATATCAGTATGTAGCAGTCCGTGTGGATCACAGACCGCACTATGGACATCTAGTCTAAAGTCTAATCGACCCTTAAGCTGCGTTCCCACCTCAGTAATTTAACACTCTGTGCGTTGTAGATAGTTTTTAAACGAGTGCAATTGGTATGATCGTACAAGCTCGTACTATCTCGCTCAACAGTAGTATAGCAACGACAAAGCACGAGCATGTCCGATCATACCAAATGACCTCGTTTAAAAATTATCCATAGCGTACAACGTATAGATTTACAGAGGTGGGAATGCAGCTTTATTCTACAGCAAATTTACATGCTTATACGCGTTTGTTTTACTTTTTTTGTGCTAGTAATTTCTCAATAACAAACAATTACACGAGTTAAGATTCCTGTGTACAGTGGCGGCGCTAGGTCTTAAAATTTGGGGGGCAAGGAAATTCTGGAGTAAATTGGGGGGGAGGGGGCTAGGAAATATTTGAAATAATTTTTTATCATGAAAATACAAGTGATGACCTAAAAAAAAGGGTCCTCACTTCTGAAATATATTTTTCTCCAAGCAATTCTGGGGACCAGAGCAATTTTCGGGGGTACCTAGGCGCCCCACACCCCACGCTAGCACCGCCACTGACTATGTATCTTAGTGATATTTAAATCATTTAATTATTTTAAATACCTTTCTAGTAGTGTAAGGTAATATATAAACAAATATGGATAACATAGTAATATTAAAAATATCTTACCCATCGGATGAAAAAAAAAAAAACCGCTGTGGCCACCACAGGACCGACCGTCATCACAAAGTACTAGAATTTGTACTATAGTCCGTTCAAAGGTGAGAATGCAGTATTGCTCTTATGGCAAATGAGAGCGGTGTTGCCAAATGTTGTAAAAGTGTCAATTATAATATGAAAAACTCGTATGATTTACAAAAATCAACTCTTATAAAACTCAAAATAACACTCAACAAAAACAAATGACCATTTGTAGAATACTGCCTCTTCACAGATCAGCGCGTTTTAGAGCTGGCAACGTCGACAAGCAAGAAAAGGATAGCATCATTGTATAAACTTATTAGAGAGTATGAAAAAGACTACTCCGTATGTCCTGTACTGCATACTCACCTTTGAACGGACTAAAAAAAATATATAAAACCTAAGAAACCCCCCACTTAAATAATAAAAAGGTCGCACAGAAGAGGAGCGCGAACAAAGGAAATTAAATAAAATCTATAGAATATGCAATACAATGCTTAATGATTTGTTTATATACAAAATTATATTAATGATATTACAATCAAACTTTTTTATTAGTCTTTTATGAAACACATCACATTAGAATGATTTTTCTCTAAAATGTTTTCGTTTGTGATTAATGAGATTTGATGACTGTGTATATGCTTTGTCACACTGATCACATTTAAAGGGTTTCTCCGCAAAATGTATTCGTTTGTGAGATATGAGACTTGATGACTGTGTAAATGCTTTATCACACTGATCACATTTGAAAGGTTTTTCTCCAGAATGTACTCGTTTGTGTCTAGTGACATCTGATGAATGTGAAAATGTTTTGTCACACTGATTACATTTGAATCGTTTTTCTCCAGTATTTATTCGTTTATGAGCATTAAGATTTGATAATTGTGAAAATGCTTTATCACATTGATCACATTTGAAGGGTTTCTCTCCAGAATGTACACGTTTGTGATCAGTTAATTGTGTTGATCTTGAAAATGCTTTATCACACTGATCACATTTAAATGGTTTATCTCCAGAATGTAATCGTTTGTGAGTAATGAGATTTGATGACTGGAAATATGCTTTATTACACTGATCACATTTGAAAGGTTTCTCTCCAGAATGTGTTCGTTTGTGAACAGTGAGATGTGAAGAACCTTTAAATGATTTATTACACTGATCACATTTGAATGGTTTCTCTCCAGAATGTATATTTTTGTGTTTATTGAAATGTGATGACCTTGTTGTGGCTTGTTTACACTTGTTAATGACCAAAGGCTCACACCTCTCATCTGGTTCACTGGAATATATCCTATCACCTGCAAATAAACTTGCCTTGATTATCGACACAAAAAAATCAATTGTTAATTTTTAAAATAAACTTTTCCTGCATAGTACTACATAAGTAAGTTTATGTTGCTTTGCAGGATTAGTGGAGTGACAAGAAACAATAACTGTTTTTTAAGAACCTTGATATATTCGGGGACGATTTACTTGATCGACGACTGCCAGAGAAAGGATGTGTATATTTGTTTATCGGTTCTCTGTTGATCAATCGGCGTGTTAAGTCTCGTGAACTATAGTAATTTTAGAACAAGTTTGTAAACTTTGTAAATAATTGTTATAGGACACAAAAATATGGATTTTAGATAAAAGAAATTTAAAACATCTTCAATATTTAAAACATCTCAAATTACTAACTCTTCACATGAAGGTTCAACTTTATACTACAGAGTAGAAAATGGATTCATTTTGCTGTTCCCATTTTTGAATAGTACGTATTTTCGCGTGTTCGCATAAAGACGAATTTACTGTATTCTAAAAAACCATAACTCAAATTAGGAGTAATAGTATTGCAAGCCTACAATTTGACCAATACTATTAAGTTATTAACTGACCTGTATCTTGTCTATCTGCACTATCCTCATATTCACCGTCATCTCCACATTCAGACTTGATGTCGATCTCCTCAGTGATGATGATATTAGTGTTGAAGTTTAACTGAGGTATGGCGTCAGTAGGGGATGTGCCGTATATCTCCAGAGGATCGCGACTCACTGAAATATAAATAATATTTATTCCATCTCATTGTTATGGTAAATGGACTCTATCTCTGCTATTTTTAAATGCTCTTTTGACAGTTGGACGTTACACTAAAATGATCTATATAAACTAACCCTACTGACCCGTGTTTGTGACAACTACATTCTCCAATTCATCTTTGTATTCACTGGTGTCTGCAGGTTCAGACTTGATATAAGTCTCCTCTATCTTGATATTATCGTGGTATATGTAGCCTGTAACTTCATCTTTGCTTCCTGCAATAAACATCAAAGTCAAATATATAAACTAATCACTTACAGTAAAAATATATCAATTAAGATGATCGTTAATCAAACATTACTGATATTCCCCTGAAATAAACTAAGACAACTAAATGTGAATGAAGTACACACTGCGAGATAGTAAATATGCTAGTTACTGACCATTCTTCATTCAACAAACGGAACAGGAAACAAAAATAAAAGAATTATGGTACAACAGCAAATATGAAAAGTCCTAAACGCTAAACAAGCCAGAATATTTGACAGAAAAGGGAAATAGAGAGAAGAAAAAAGTGACAGCAAGATTTATATGTGGAAATGGGGAGAGAGGCACCAATTTTTGGATGAAAAAGGAAGAAAGATCTTGTAGAAAGTGTAGGGAAGTCAGAGACAATCAAACATTTGTTGGAAGAATGTGGAGAAATAAGAAATAGACCGGAACCGAGAAAGGAAATTTTAGGGGGAACAGGTATTAATGGATGAAAGAAGCGAAAGAAAAAGGAATCAGAGACAGCAATAAAAAGAATAGGAAAGCAGGTTTTTAGCCCCAAAGATGAAAATTATATAATTATTATTAAGGTATTATAAAATAGTTTCTAAACATAATATAAATATAAAATATTTAATAATAAAAAATATATATCTACTGACCATTCTTCCATTCATCCCTGTGCTCTAATCCAGTCTTCACGTCATATTCTGTCTTAATATCAGCCTCCTTCTTAATAATATCATTGTCTCTAATATGATGGGGATGCAGCTCGTAACCAATCTCATCATTCATTTTAATTCCTGAATCAAAACCCGTTTTTTTTTTTTAATTTTCTGATACGCAAAATTATCTTGCTAGACTGTGGTTTTATCAATCTCTGTATGTAGTTGTCCGTGCCGACCAGTGTATCAAATCATTCTTTTTTGAACTTTTCAATTTATAGGGATTTGCAGCTAAGCACCCTACCATCTGGTGAGCGTTTCATGAACCTGTGTACATCAGATAACATTTCGTTTTGTGTATTGGTTTTGTATGAAGTTTGTTTTTAAAGTTCTATTATAATCATTGAAAAATGTATAATACATATTGTTGTGTGCCTATGTGCAATTCATTGAAAAGAAGAAACCCGGAAGTATCGTTTCATTTGTTTCCACTAATATCAGACACCGTACGGTTCGAAACAAAATTGGGAAAGCAAGAGGTTCGGAATCGACGCGATGTTTAGATAAACAATTTAAAAATTGGAAAAAAAGTGAGTCCTTATATCAAAGTTTGCTCATTACATTTTAATGATAGTGACTACAAAAAATATTTTCAATTTTGTATTTATTATCGCATATCTTGAAAATTCCTGTTATTGTGTGTGGGTTTGTAATGCACAAGTTTGTAGGCATAATGCATAAATCTTTATGAACTCTCTGTTTTTTTCAGTGACTCCACACAATATTATATGCCCAGCATTGTAGATTTCTACCCCTTGGTAAACAACACGGGAATTATTATTTCCCCCAATATAGTTAAAATAATCGACAATGGAAAACCGCCATAACTTAAAACCAGATCACAAAATGTAGTATTTTAGATGTTTACAAGTAATGTCACTTCACAAAATCAGAAAATCCCAAACAATTATTTATTTTTTGTCGTTTTTTGATACACTTTTCGCTATTATTTACTAGTAAATGTCAAGTGGTATCTGATTTAGAATGGTTTCAAAAAAATCCGCGTGGCGCTACGATCTTCAAATTTTTCCCCTATAGTAATTAAAAATTATTAAAATATCAATCATTATCACTATTATCATTGTTTATATCACTATCAAAGTTTGTGTCACTACCACTGTCATTTAAATTAATAATTATTGAAGATTTATTTGGTGGATTTATAAAAAAAATTGTTTCAATTGTCTTTACATGTTCTACACATTTTTTCCACAGATCACTACTTATTGCACTTGTTTCGTCTTTAATTGTACTACATTGTCACTTTTTGTCGGTGTTGTATTTTTCCGGCGCACATTACCTTTTAATTGGCTCCATACTAGTTCTATTGGTTAACTAATCTATCTGATTCCATAATATGTAAACGTTTATTTAACGTTCTATATATAAATCCTAGCTACTTCAAATAATTATACATATGGCTAACTTTGTATGGAAATTCTATTCCGTTTTCTTCCAACTTTCTTATTAAAAGATGCACAGCCGACACTTTATTTGGAATAAAAATAGTATATTTTATTTAATATTGTTTTAGACATAAAACAATTAATTTTCTTGAAATCTTGTAAATCGGGTCGTTTTCGCTGCTGATTTTTGCCACGAACAATGATACGTTGAATTGTTCTGTATGGAACACTAGTTAATTCTGCAGTTCTAAGTATAGGTTTGTTATTACCTTTCGAAACTAACTTTTTATAAACGTTCAGTATCAGAACTTTGCAATCTTCTGATAAATTACATTTTTCTCTATTAGCCACGTCCATATTTTCGCATTCCACGTCAACGTCCACATTTTCACACTACAAATCACCTTGCACAGATTTACTATTTTCACTATAGAAATTAGGAATTTCTTCAAAATCAAATGGTCACAAAAGAGCCATGTTGTTATTGTATGCACGCTATGAACGTTGAAAATTAAGTAACAAACAAGTATAATAATCCCTAAATAATAAACACCTTGCAATAATAAATAAGAACTAAAACCCCGCTGGGTAAATGGAGTGGATGAAGACTTGGAAACAATGGTCCACCTAGCCTAAAAACGCAGATCTAAATTATAAATTAACAAAAGAAGCTGGAGAAAGTTGCGCTCCCTCCATAGAGCGATAGTGATCATACCTACAGCTGGAAAAAACATGGTTACATAAAAAAACATAATATTTTAGCTAAAATGTCTTTATCAAAATCAAAAATATCAAATATACAAAATGAGGGCATACTATAATGTTTTTTATGAAGTATCTAAAACAAAATGTTAGATTAAATTTGAAGACTTTCTCTGCAGAAAGTATTCGCTTGTGACTATGAGACATGCAAATGACGACGTGCAAATGGTTTTTCTCCAGAATGTACTCGTTTGTGAGTAATGAGATGTGATACCCATGAAAATGTTTTATAACAATGATCATATTTGAATGGTTTCTCTCCAGAATTTATTTGCTTGTGACTAAGGAGAATCGATGACTGTATAAATAGTCCAAAACACTACTAACATTTAAAAGACCCCTCTCCTGAATGTATTCGTTTATGCTTATAGAGACCTGAAGACAATGCAAATGTTTTATCACACTGATCACAATTGTAAGGCTTCTCACCAGAATGTATTCTTTTGTGATTTTTGAGAGTACAAGAATGTGCAAATGCTTTATTACATTCATTACATTTGAATGGTTTCTCTCCAGAATGTATTCGTTTATGAGTAATTAGAGATGATGCACTTGTAAATGCTTTATCACACTGTTCACATTTGAATGGTTTTTCTCCAGAATGTATTCGTTTGTGACTCACTAGATTTGAAGACTCTGAAAATGTTTTATTACACTGTTCACATTTGTATGGCTTCTCACCAGAATGTACTCGTTTGTGTCTAATGAGAGATGTTGGATTTGAAAATGCTTTATCACATTGAACACATTTGAATGGTTTCTCCCCAGAATGTATTCGTTTGTGATTAACGAAATTTGGTAATTGTGTAAATGCTTTATCACATTGATCACATTTGAATGGTTTCTCTCCAGAATGTATTCGTTTGTGATTAATAAGATTTGATGATAATGTAAATGCTTTATCACACTCATCACATTTGAATGGTCTCTGATTGTTAATGGCCAGAGAATCTACAGAGTGTATTGGTTTATGCTGAATAAGAGTAGATAACTGTGAAAATCCTTTATTACATTGATCACATTTGTAGGGTTTCTCTCCAGAATGAATTCGTTGATGAACAACTAGATTTGAAGACGTAGAAAATCCCTTATCACAATAATCACATTTGAAAGGTTTCTCTCCAGAATGTGTTCGTTTGTGAATAATAAGATTTGAAAAAAATTGAAATGTTTTACTACACTGATCACATTTGTATGGTTCCTTTTCAGAATGAATTTTCCTGTCTCTAATGAGATATAACGACTTGGTTATTGTGGGTTGTTTACGCCTGTTAATGGCCAACGGCTTCAAAATCTCATCTGATCCACTGGAAGAAGTTTCACTAGCTGCAAGAAAATATGCGTTACTTAATACAGCAAAAATGCAGTTACTGAAATATAGTTATTTTCTAATATATTTTTCATACATGTGGTAATTTATGTATACTTCAAGAAAATTTACTTTATCGATGTCAGTTAAAATAAGCAAATGGTTTAACCGAGAAGGTTATCAAAATTAAGCGTTGTTGATCGTTCGGAGTTTGAGACAGACGTAAAGTCCATTTTACATTATACTTTTTTCAATACTATCCAACCCTGACGTCATTTCAACTTTTGATACTACAGAATATAGTAGGGGGAAAAATAAGAGGCTGTGATAAATTTTATACCTTCCATCTCTTATTACTTTTTATTGCCAACTTAAACATTTTTAGGTTCAGATGGCAGACAACAATTTGGTTATAGTAAACCAATTTATAAATATTGTTTAATTGTGCTAAGTTTATATTTAATTATATGATATAAATAAACTTCTTATCAACTTATTAAACTACTAAAAGTTAAGTTGTAAACAAAAACTAAAAAAGTTGGTGTTGGTACGACTGAAAAGTACAGAACTGTCAATCAAAAATTTGACCAGAGGTAGTTTTGGATGACAGTATTGACCACTTACAACTAGCACAATAATATTAAATTATTATCAGACCTGTATCTTGTCCAGCTGCACTCTCCTCATATTCACCGTCATCTCCATATTCAGGTTTAATGTTAACCTCCTCAGTATTGATGAAATTAGTTTTGAAGTGATACTGGGGCATTTTATCAGTAGATGATATGTTATTTGTCTCCTTAGTATCGCAACTCTCTGAAATACAAAATCTTATAGAAACTTTTACGTACAGCAGTTTTTAAGTCTGTAAGTAAGTATGTAATAAGTTTGTAAATATTTTTTCAGTCCACTCACGACAGGCAAATTTTCAAATTATATTATTCTCGGAGATGTATCTTTTGTCAACATTTTTTTCTTTATCTAATATGCTTACCAGATGCTTCACATTCAAACCGAAAAAAACAAGATATTAATAAAAAAAAAAAAACGGATATAAATGAGCTTAACACTGCCTACCAAATTTTACTATAAATAGAATACATTGTTTTATAATCACTGAACATGGATTTGACTTGCAATTCTTATCTCTGTACGTCAATGCACTCGATCAGCTGGTGACGTATCATGTCTATTATATTCATATCTGTACAAACTCTCGTAGAAGAATGATTTGTTTTATTTCAATATAATATGACATATGCAATTAGCAATTGTTTTTAAGAAATTGGTAAATTTGTCTCTATTTGCTCTTTTAGACTGATTATGAGTAAACTTATTGTACACGAAACGTTTCATTTTATTTTATTGACAATATAACTGACGAATACCAAGAGAATATTTTGTTTTATTTATATAACAATCATCAAGAAACCTTTACTATATATATATATATATATATATATATATTTGTTTTACCGCTTATGCAAGCCAATTCTATGTACTCAATGGACGGTGTCAAACCAAAATTGACGTTTTCAGACCAGGGGAATGGTCTGAAAACGTTTTTCATGTTTTTTGGAGCTCTTGCACCCTGATTATATAGCAGCAATGACAGAGAAAATTTCACAAATGGTCTGAATACGAGGGTAGATCGTATATTTATATACAAATTTAGTTCACTGATTTGTCGTGAAGAGTGCGCGCCAGTAGTTTTTGTATATAACTTTTTATACAAAAAATGTACGATTCCGACTTTGTCAGACAAGCACAATTCAGTCGACGTTGTCAAGCCTTAAATCTGGCAACACTGTATAGAATGAGCTAGATAAACATTCCAGTCATGATAATTTTAGTTCATTGTAAGAACTTAAATATTTTCTTTCAATTTGTCTTACAGAAAAACTTTAAACTCAAATTTAGTTTTGGCAGACTCGTAGATACTTGAAAACAATGCATATAACCGATTTGTATCAAATTTGTTCAAATTAAAATTTTGGTATTTGCGCCATGAAATTCTTCTTTTTTTTCCAATTTAGAAATAATTACATTTTTATAGTTTATAGATTTTTTAAAGCGTGCTGAATGTTACTGCTTCAAATGAGACGTTAAATTTATTTAATATTTTTATTAGAATCCCAAATAAATGTACATTTTAATAAGTTTGAACTTTGTTCATATATTTCACAGAAAATTATTCTAATACGGACATCAATGTCCATAATTTATTCTTAATTCCAAAGAAGAACACAAAAGGTTTCAAATTACAAATAACTCGTTTGAACAATTACTTTTCTTAATTGTAAAAAATTAAAATTTGTAAAAAACAAAAGTTCCCATTTCATTTTGAGTATTGAACATTTATGTGTACGTTTAAGAGCGTACTGTACCTGGGTTACGCTCAACAGATACGTGCATTTGAAAGGGCCAAAGAATTTGAACCAAATGTTGTCGGATCAATTTGATTTTTTTTTTAATTTGAAGATAAAGATTGGCTCTGTTGGATTTAAGAGTTAAAATTTGGTTTTATTTTTAATTTTCAGTTTTACAATGTCCTAAACTTTGTCTAACTTCACATCACTGTTCCTCCGTAAATCAATAACAATTGCAAATTCCATAGCTAGAATCCTATAGATTGTACTTTTATCTTTAAAATGAGCCCTTATTTATGAAAATTAATTAATATTTAGCACCAATTTTTTGGCCCACACCGAAACACTATTTATATGAAATACTGGCATTTACAAGCATCCAGAGATGTATCCATCTGGTAGCGTGGTTTTAAACTAATCTAATCATAGTAGAGGGAGTCTTAAGCTCCGCCTTCGTTTCCTACACATATCTTTGAATTTGGTTGAAATGGGTAACAGAAGATCTTTGGAATAAAACAGTTTGTGACGTCAAATTTACCTGTTTTATTTTAGACTTTCCGTGGTAGAATACAAATTCATATTGACACAAAAAAATGGTCCCAAAAATTGCGTTAAATAATTATGGCCGGCTTCTGAAAGCTTAGTTAACTATAACCAAATGGTCAGAACATGGTTGTTATGGTAACGTATGGGATTGTTATACTGTAATCGAGTTTAACCAAAAGATTAAATCAACCCCTAAAGGGGTGAATCTATGATTATTAACATAATTTTTTGATGATAAAAAAAAAAAAACTATTATTTCCACAAAATTATCTGTAAAATCAGAATTGGTAATAAATATTCATCACTTTTCACATACAAGAGCTTATTTTAAAGATAAAATTACAATATAGAGTGGTTAAGTGTTAACATGTGTAATTTTTATTCATTTACTGAGTAACAGTCATGTGAAATTGAAAAAAGTATAGCACTGTAAAATTGAAAATTAAAAATAAATCAAAATACAAATTTAAACTTATTAAAATATTTAATTTATTTACTTTATTTTTTATTAAAATTTATTTACATATTTACTTATTAAAATTTTGATATTTTCTTTCATATCTTGAAATTAAAAAAAAAAAAAATCAAATTGATTCGAATATATTTAATCTATATTTTATGATTCCCAAAAATACAGGTTGATTTATAAATATTAGCACTTTTCCCTCTCCCTGTAAGCTACTTCCACTTTGGTCACTCCCCCAATGACGTAATACGACTTCTCGCCACCGCACCCCGCGTGCAACGATGGACTTTGGAGGTGGCTACATTCGCCTCTTAACTTCAAATTTTAAGATGCCATATCATAGGCTCGAAACCTGGTTTCACTCTGTCATGACATTAAATTACGAGAAAATATATATAGCTCTTGTTTTTTGAATGTCAGATAAATAAACCCATAGAAAAAAAGCATATCAGACAGACAGAGAGATTTTTTTTGTGAATTTTGTCTTACATTCACTTGGAACATGTAGAAACGAAAAATGGGTACCAAGAAAAAATTATGTGAAGTGTGAATTTTCATACGTTTTAAGGTTTCGCAGGTATTTAGTGAATGATGATTATTTGGGAAGCCAAAACAAATTTTATGTTAAAATATTTTTTTATTAATTTTAATTCGAATGCCTAATACCATTATTTGGGTTTCTAAAAATTTGCAGTATTTTTTTTTATATAGCAAGGTTCATTAATATTTTGAAAATTGCGCCTACGGCTTCCATTGGTTGTTTAAGTCATAAACTCCGCCCCTCTGATTTCGTATACATTCAAACATAGAATTAAATTATAATATCAACACTTCCCACTGGTTATTAAATTTACGCTTTTAAAAATTAAATGCAACATTTGCCAAAATATAACTAGAATTTTGACAAAATAATTTAAACAAAATAAAAATGCAAAAAAAAACAGAAAAAATAAAAATTGGCGGGAGTTGAACAGTAGTTTGCAACTTACGAAGCGAGAACGTTACCACTGATCTACGAACGTTCACTCCTTTACTGTGTTAAATAGCGGATTAAATATTTTACATATTTTAGTTAAAAACACAAAAAATGCGTTATTTTCCGAAAACATAATCTGATCAAAAATTCCTGTTTTGCTATTCCGGTTCACACCAATGTACATTACTTAGAATTTTTTCAGATTTTTAGTTTAAACCATCTGGGCTACAGGGTGTGGGACAAAATTTTGCACAATTCTCGCAAAAATCGCGTCAAAATAATTTATTTGGCAAAAATAAAATTTTGATCGTTAATTCAGGTTTCAAGGGCTTTCATTTGATACCATACACAGAATTGTAAATTTTTTTTTTTTTTCGATGAGCATATATTTGCTTATATTTTTAGGGGAATATGTTTTAGTATTTTTCCTATGTGCGGGTCAAAGAGTTGTATAAGCATGTCAAATTTCAACTCTCTAGGTTTAGCCGTTTGGCTACAATTTTTACCGTACAGACAGACAGACAGACAGACAGACAGACAGATGACAAAATGACGGTATAAGGGTTTTACAAAACCCTAAAAAAGAACAGATTTAACCTCCAATTTTATTTATATATGTAAATTTTCCACAACTTTGTAAATTTCACTTAGAAGATAAAAGGTTGTTAAATGATGCTTGTTGTTACGTTTCACAGATTCGTTCACTGACTGTAGTTTCGGCTCACCGTAAATTTGAGAATTGCCAGAGCCGAAACTGCACTCAAAAAAAAAAAAAAAACAGTGAGATATAACAAAAAGGTCTAATTAAACCTTTTACAAATATTATTTTTTTCTCGTTTATGATCCACCTGACACGCATACTTCTTTTTGGTGTATAGAATTTAGTTTATCGGTGATTCTAAGGATCTTGTTTAATTTTACTTATCACAAGCAAGCCTGTGGCTGCCAGCAATAAATCGTTTGTGCTTGCCGTTGAACGCTCGCAAATAGATAATAATTAAATTGTTAAAATAATTTGTGTAAAAAATATTTAGACAAATTACGGGCTCTGCTTAGCAACCGGCTATAAGCTGTACGGGCATTTCTGTTTGCGCTAAAAAATAGACGTAATCCTGTCTATATTACTCCTACATGTACACAGATTGAAAATGTGGTCACAAAACTTGAAATTAAGAGATCTAGACTCATCTCGCGCTGTCGCGTCAATGATGATGATGACTTCTCTTTATTTTTCATATGAGAAATATAATTGTAAATATTACCTTTTATTATCACGACAGTAATAGTTTACTGAATTTATACAGTAATAAATGTCCTTAATAACAAAATACGTAAATAATACGCCAATATAATTAAAACCAAGATACAATTTGTAAAAATATATTTTAATGCGCAGTACAACCTAGTGGCTGTGCTTTTCGGGTCAGGTATGCGACAGTATTGACTAATATTTCTTCATTTTATTGAGTAACAAAATTATTTAATTTGAAGTGTAATCATTTTCAAAAACACGTGAAAAAAACAGCACAGGAGGATCCCCCGAATATATTTTATGTATAAAATAATAATCGGCATATATTAAATGTAATTAATAACTTATGATCAAAAAGTCTTTCAGTCTCAGATGGCTTATGTATTATAAATCGCAGATCTTCTTTTGTTAATTGAGTATACAAAATGCACGTGTCATTTGTCGAAAAAAAAGGAGATTTTCTTATATAAAACATAGCCGCCCGAAGAAAGGACATTTTGATCCACATGTTACATTGCAAATACGTATATGAATTATCAACAAGTATTTTTTCACATATAATATTATTATTATTTATTTAAAATGCACTCTTGAGTGTAAACATACTCCTGAACAGTAGGACTGAATGAGTCGGTTTGAATGTTTTCAACTTTACAAATCATATTATACACTATGATAAAATTGGCAACGTCGCAAGGCCTGACAATGTCGATTGAACAACACTATTTTATACAGGTGATACTGAAAAAGCGGTTCCATATACTGGGTCTAATAATGTTTATTAAACATAGCGAATTTTTTTTTTGAGATTTTCTTACCCCTCTCAGTGTGCCCTGAGAGTTATATCTGGTAGATTCTATATCTGGCATATATACACGCGAAATCCTTTAAATAACGGTAGGTCTTAGGTCGCCTGTTGGATATCATTGGTCTGACCACGTCGGTTGTATCAATATATATATATATATATATATATGTGAATTTTCATATATTTCAGGGTTTACAGGTATTAGTAATAGCATGCCGAATAAAGCTAGCTTTACTGACCAGTGTTTGGGACAGTTGCACTCTCTAGTGTATTTTCTTCACATTCACTGATGTCCACGGGTTCACACTTGATGTCAATTTTTTCTATATTCATGTCATCATGATATACGGCACTAGTAGCTTCATATGTGATACCTGAAAAGACAAATCATAACCATATATAAACACATTGTGTAATGTAAAATATAAAATTTATTTGTGATCTTCATTAATCACTGCCAAAATTCGCTTTAGATAAACTGAACATGAACTGGATAATTTTCAATAAACCTTATAGACGAAAATTAAATTTGACAAAGTTTAATTTTACATTAGAACTCCCTAAGCTGGACATTGCAAGTGGATGCCGTATGCAAGAAACTACAGAAAGCCTATTATTGTATAAAAGTGCTTAAGTAATTCCTTCAGCTAAATAGCCTTAAGCAGGTATATTATGCGATGGTCTACTTAAATTTGGCCTACAATGTCTGTGTCTGGGGTTATTCAATTGGGAGCAAAAGGGTATTCATTTTGCAGAAGCGAATACTCCGTTTAATTTTTAACCTAAATAGTCGTGATTCTTGTAGAGACTGGTTTATTAATAATAACATCCTAACATTTTTTTCAATATTTATCCTAAAAGCGGTTACCTTTGTAAAAGAAAATCCTAGGATGTTCAATTTAAACAAAGATCTGCATAACTACCACACCAGACATGCCAATGATATAAGAGTACAATATTTTAAACTATCAAAAAGTAGAAGAAGTCCATTTTATATGTCTTGTGTCCTATATAACAAACTGCTGCAAGAATTGAAGGATATATCATCGATCCTTACCTATAAAAATAAAGTAAAATCCTTCCTATTACAGAAAGCGTATTACTCTGTTCAGGACTTTCTATCTGACACCTTACATTTGGACTATTGCTCCCGGTGAAAAAATTGTCTAAAATTATGTTTTCCATTTCCTCTGTTTTATCTTCTTATATATGTATATTTAAGTATTATTATTTTACTATGTATGTACATGACAAATTCTACTATCTCTGTATAGTTCATGAATAAATATATATTATTATTATTATTATTATTATTATTTTGCTTAAACCAATGCGCTATGGATTTTATCAACACAAAAGCACTAATTATAGTGATTGGTCTGATTTAAATATAGTTATATTTCTTTTAATTTACGAGATCCCCATAAATGCATAATTAAATGTTACACCCGATACAATATAAGTGGTACGATACCTGTGCACTCATCATTTTCCTCCTTTTCTGTTTTCACTGTGCTACTATTATTGTGAAACTCTTCTGATGCCTCATTTTTTTCAAAATCTGTCACATGAATACTGAATTCTCCGTTAGTTTCAGAGGCAGAACTCAGCTGTGATGTGTAATTTATATATATTTTATTGTTTCGGAAACATTGTTCACGAAAATCATAAAAATTGTCCACTTTACTGCAGCATTCCGGACATATTGCACCCTGATTGTATAACACTGTGGAACCCTGAAAATAATTGTGAATCTTGGTTTAATTTTGAATGTTTTGTTCTAAACAAACGAAAGCAAACACTTCAGTGAAGCTGTATCAGAATATCTAAATACAAAATTTGAGACTACATGCCCTAATCCTGCGTTAAAGTTACACGAGTAGAAATTTATTTATGCTCAAGAAGGATTGTTATAATTGAGTATTTCTTATTTGTTGATTTTTTTTTTTTTTAATAAATGCTAGTTTGTTAAATATTAATAAGTTAATAATATTGATGTAATCTGTAGCTTTGAAATGCTTTTAGCACACCCCCACTCTTTTTCCCGTATCTATAGCATGCTCCCATGCTTTTTTCTCTCATGCTTTTATATCACTTTTTTTCCTAGAGCGACAACCAAATACACTGCAATTTGTGTTATGATAGCTCATTAAAACACAAAACAATATAAAAAAGAATAATAGTTGCTATCAAAAGTTAATGTTACAAAACATTATAAAACAATAAACGGTTACTCGTTTCACTAGAACAAATTTTGTCCGCCTGGTGTCACCATAGCGCTATTGAGCCCAATATGTCATTCTTAATATAAAAAAAACATGTTTTGTTACAAAATTTAAACATCAGCAAAATTACATACATATTTTTCGCCTCACCGTGTACAACGCTCTCCTACATTACAAGAAAAGTAGGTCAACTGAATTAGTTAAGTTTTAACGGGAATTCTTTCACACTAACAGAAATTAATGAAATTGTTTCTAGTTTCTTTAAAATACATCAGTAAGATATGAATTTTGTTTAAGTTTCAATTTCAATACTCAACAGTGGCTTTAGTTAGGTAAATATTATAACAAAATGAGTTCTTACCATTTCCGGAAATAATAATATTAGCCTGGAATAATAGTTTAAATTTTCACTGTCGTTGAAAAGTTTACGTAAATGTTTGTCATGTCTGAGACAGATACAACAAATATCTTTTAGAAGATTCATGATGTTGCAGGTTCGTCTAATATTTCCTTAAATTTCCCAAGCAAAAAGTATTCTATTAGTACTTGGTGGTATTAATTCGATATGTAGTAGTCCGTGCCGAGCAAACAACGTAGTGGTGTTGCCAAATAACAGAAATGGAAACCGGGTACAAAAATTGTAAAATAAGGATATTTTAAATAAAATTACTGTATTTATTTAATAAATAAAATGTAAATAAAACCGCACAGAAGAAACTTATTAAAAATTTTACTCTGAATTTGCAATAGGTATTACTCGCAAACAATTACATAATTATCAATTATCATCTTTAAATTATTTTATCTTTACTATTGGTGACTCAATTTAACGCCTAATCCTGTAACGGCAATAAAGCGAAAACTCCTAAAAAGTATAGGGGAAAAATTTTAAGATCGTAGCGCCACGCGGATTTTTTTGAAACCATTCTAAATCAGATACCACTTGACATTTACTAGTAAATAATAGCGAAAAATGTATCAAAAAACGACAAAAAATAAATAATTGTTTGGAATTTTCTGATTTTGTGAAGTGACATTACTTGTAAACATCTAAAATACTACATTTTGTGATCTGGTTTTAAGTTATGGCGGTTTTCCATTGTCGATTATTTTAACTATATTGGGGGAAATAATAATTCCCGTGTTGTTTACCAAGGGGTAGAAATCTACAATGCTGGGCATATAATATTGTGTGGAGTCACTGAAAAAAACAGAGAGTTCATAAAGATTTATGCATTATGCCTACAAACTTGTGCATTACAAACCCACACACAATAACAGGAATTTTCAAGATATGCGATAATAAATACAAAATTGAAAATATTTTTTGCAGTCACTATCATTAAAATGTAATGAGCAAACTTTGATATAAGGGCTCACTTTTTTTCCAATTTTTAAATTGTTTATCTAAACATCGCGTCGATTCCTAACCTCTTGCTTTCCCAATTTTGTTTCGAACCGTACGGTGTCTGATATTAGTGGAAACAAATGAAACGATATTTCCGGGTTTCTTCTTTGCAATGAATTGCACATAGGCACACAACAATATGTATTATACATTTTTCAATGATTATAATAAAACTTTAAAAACAAACTTCATACAAAACCAATACACCAAACGAAATGTTATCTGATGTACACAAGTTCATGAAACGCTCACCAGATGGTAGGGTGCTTAGCTGCAAATCCCTATACTGTCAATAAGAAAAAAGTAGATCTTTCCTTCAAAATTTTATTTTATACTAGATGTACATTTCGTTCATCACGTGAACATTATCAATAAGTAGACTAAATATTACAAAACTATTACAATATTTATACATAGGTAAGATCCGTGGTGTGAATGGGGGTGAATTAGGATATTTGAATATTTACAATCATTGTAGGTAATGGTTATAAATTGGGAATTTTTACAATTTGGTTGTTGGGATTATCTCTAAAAGCGGGTTTTGTAAAGGACTTAAGTCTAGGGTGACCATTTTCTTAAGAAGGCAATGCGGGACGGAGCAAAAAAAGGTCGTCACTTCCCCAATATAAGTGAAGAGCAAAAAACAGGTCCTCACCTCTCAAATCCAAGTGAAGAGCAAAAAAAAGGTCCTCACCTCCCAAATTCAAGTGAAGAGCAAAAAAAAGGTCCTTAGCTCCCAAATCCAGGCGAAGAGCAAAAAAAAAGATCCTCATTTCCTCAAATACAAGTTACAATGCGGGACAAAATGTTAGAATGCGCGACTTTTGCGAGACGTATCTTAAGGCGGGACACCCAATCAAAATGCGGGACGAATGGTCACCCTACTTAGTCTGTGTTAATTAGAATTTTGGAATTTTTCTTCATCTGTATCTCCTCTAACATGTTTAAGTTGTATGAATTACTTTCTTTAAGGAAGGAAATTTTGTCTATGTCATGCCCCGTTTTCATTTTATGGAATGCTAAATATGATCGGTTAATATCTAAATTTTTAACGTAATTTTTATGTTCCTTAAATCTAGTTTCTAAATTTCTTTGTGTTTGCCCTATATATATTTTATTACATTTTTTGCAGTTAATTTTATATATACCTGATTTTTGAGGATTTTAATTTTTGTCTAAACAACTTCCTAGGAAGACTTTAGTTTTTGTAGGATTGTAGAATGCTGTAATTATGTTGTGTTTTGAAAAAATATTTTTAATTTTGTGGTATATGGAGGGATGATATAGTATCAGTGATGGGCGTTTACACGTAAACTTTAATTGTTTACGTTTACGGGTAAACTTATGTAAACAATTGGTAAACTTGTAAACAATGTAAACTTTTTAAACTGTCAAATAATGAGGTTAGTTTTAGTTATTTAATACCAATAATAGAGAGTTAATCAACAAGTATATTCAGTTCAGAACAATAAATTTATTAAAAAAATGGTGGGAAGAAACCGAAGGAATAGTTCTGAAAAACTATTTGTTTTAATTAAAGAAAATGAAAGAAAATATAGGGCGTTATGCAAAATTTGCAATGAATCTTTTGTTATTAAAAAATATAGGCTGATTTTCTTAAAGGTGAAATTTAATGTATTTTGTTATTAAAAAAATTAGACTGAATTTTTTAAAGAAAAAAGTTTTTTATTTTTCATATTCATATTTACTAATTTGTATGTAACACCTGTATAATGATGCAAATTCGATTTTTATTATTATGTATATTGGCTTGTCCTAATTTTATATACTTTTTCATTTAAAATCGTTTCATTAAAATTTTATAATGATAATGAGGTTCTGTAATTCAAAACAAGTGCGCATGTCTAAATCATTGTTTACATTGTTTACAAGAGTTTTTGTGTTTACTTTACATCAACTGTTTACGCGTCAAGAATGAGGTAACTTACATCATGTAACTTACGCGCCCATCACTGTATAGTATTCTTACATATTTAGCTGAGTTTTTTTGTGTGGGCATATTACATGGGGAGGTGATAAACAAAGGCTGACGTCCCGTTAGCAGACAGATGCCGTCTAGTTTCGCTATTTATACAAGGTCCATATTTCTTAACTGCAGTAATTAACAGTCCGTGCCGATTAAAATACTTAATATCTGCACGGACCTACTGAATTAAATACATTGAGCTGGTTATTCCGAGAGTAATTTTACTTATTTGAAAATTAAAAAACATTTTTAGTATCTGTAGGTAATATAAGTAAATAATATTTAATATGAATGTTAAAACAAACTTTGACCTACATCCAGATGATGTTAGAGACAGCTATATTATTAAAAAGGAAATAGAAATTAAAACAGAATATGAAGATTCCTGTGAATATAAAGTGAACACTGGACTAGAACACACGGCTGAATGCGAGAATGGTCAGTAATCAGCACATTTACAACTAATTCACATATAATACTGTTCTTCATATTGCATTGTCACAGTTCAATTTATTTCAAGGATAATTCAGCAATGTTCGATTAGTGAACATCTTAAATATATATTTTTATCCTATACTAAGCGAAAATAAAACTTTCACTCTTCTAGAGGTAAGCGAAAGAGTCCAGTTTCGAATATCCGACCCTTGAAACAGGTATTCGAAACCTTGTATCCAGAACCGGGTATCCCAAATCGAGTATACAAAACCAAGTTTCTGGAAACGGCTATCTGAAGTCGGGTTTTCAAAACCTGGTATCTAAAACAAGTATTTCCAAAATTTTAGAAAAAATTGTTAAATCACAGCTTACATCTTTTATCAACAAATATAATCTTATATCCTCCAGACAGTTTGGATTTAGAGAAGGTATCGGCACTGAACAGGCTTTGACTAATTTGGTATCCCAAATATATAGTAATTTAGATAATAATATACCAAGTGCCGCTACTTTCCTAGATCTATCTAAGGCATTTGATACTGTTGACCATGCCACAATGTACACAAAATTAGAATTATATGGGGTAAGAGGTCCGGCTCTAAAATTCTTCAAAAGTTATCTAAGTAACAGAAATCAACGAGTTAAAATAAATAATTGTTTGGGTGATAGCCTACAGATAATGCATGGAGTCCCACAGGGTTCAGTTCTGGGGCCGCTTCTGTTTATTATATATATCAATGATTTGCTGAACTTGAACCTCGTGGATGCTTACATATCCTGTTACGCTGATGACACGGTACTGTATGTGACTGGTTCCACGTGGAATGAGGTGTATGCAAGAATGTCGGCTTGTCTTACGACTATAAAATTTTGGCTTGACAACAATATACTGTCTTTAAATTCTAATAAAACTCACTTTATGACTTTTACATGCAATAATAAATCGTATCCCTCTGATGACAGGATTTTAGTTCATGACTTAAATTGTGTAAGAGAAGATTGCAATTGCAGTATGGCTATAACTAGAACAGAGAGCATAAAATTTCTGGGAATTTATATTGATTGTCATCTGAGGTGGCATTATCACATTAATTATATTACCAATAAAGTACGTAGATTCTATTTTTTATTCAAAAATCTGAGAACAGTACTCAATATGCAGATGTTGAAATCTACCTATTGTGGTTTCATTCAATCTACACTGATGTATGGGCTAATCACGTGGGGTTCAACTAATGAAACACATCTAAAGCGTTTAATCACTGCAGTAAATATACTGCTTAGAATAATACTAAAAAAACCAGCTCGGTATTCAGTAACCGCTCTGTATAACGAATTCCATATATTCACACTAAATGAATTATATTTCTTAAGTGTTAGCAAATATATTTATAAATATGGTGGTAATGATATACTTATCTTCCCAGAACACAACCATGAAACTAGACTGAATGTTGAAAAAATATCTCTAAATTTTTTTGCAAAGAAAGCAATAGGACAATCTAGTTTTATGTATCATATTCCTAAGGTATATAATATTTTACAACAAAATATGAATGTGTCTTTGCTTCTTCAAGCCAATTATTTTTCCTATGTTAAACATGTCAGGCTAAGTTAGTATATATTTAAAATGTTTTTTCTTATTTTTTTGAATATATATGTATATATATATATTTATACTATATTTATTTCTGTAACAAAAATCTATTTATATGTACTCTATCTTATATGCCTCTTATATGCCTCTGATAATGCGACAAGCTGTGCTTAGCTTTATCAAAGGCTAAAATATGTATATTTATAACGGAATAAAAATTATTATTATTATTATTATATAAAACCAAGTATATAGAACCGAATATCTAGAACTGAGTATTTTGAACCAAGTACCCAGAAAAAAAGTTAAGATGACAAAAACGAAGACGGAAAGAAGTGATAAGCAAAACAACCTATGACGAATGAAGTTATGATAAAAAAAAAAAATCGGAAATTTGAAGGCGGGGTCCGGAACAGAGTATTTGAAACCTGGTTACTTGAATACTACGAGCCCAGTTTTACCAAAAAACTGGACTGGATGTCTGAAAAACCGTTCGTTTCCCAACACTAGTTTATACCCCTAAGTTAGGGTGACCATTCGTCCCGCATTTTAACATTTTGTCCCGCATTCTAACATTTTGTCCCGCATTTTGGATTTGGGAGGTGAGGACCTTTTGTTTTTTTTTGCTCCGTCGCGCATTGCCTTCTTAAGAAAATGGTCACCCTACCTTAAGTTGGTAAAAACATATAAATGCTTTGACACGATAAATGGCCCAAGTTAGGGAACGTTACATACCCGCATGCTTTCATTTTGTTTATGACAATTATGCAATTGTCAATAGCAAGGAACTTTTGTCTATGATGTATTTATTTGCAGAAATCAAAGATGAAGATACAGGTGATGTATACCATGGTAATATCAACATAGAGGAGATTTACATCAAGTCTGAACCTGTGGACACCAGTGAATATGAAAATGAATCGGAGAGTGAAGCTGTCGCGAATACTGGTCAGTAGAGCTAATTGTATTAATGCGTCTGTTATTAATAAATGTTTAGGTTGGATCCAAAACAAGGTCGTGTAGTTGTCTAAAAAACTAAAAGCTTCTGAAATGATATTGAGAACTGACACGCTCGAATACGCAGTCTGGTGGTCAAATATTTTACTAGGCGTCTGTAGTACTGTTTGAACTTATTACATATGTTCTGGTGTTGCTTTTTTGTTAGAATGTCGATAGAAGTTGTGAAAAACTGTAAAAGTAGAACAAATTGTAGTGTTTTTGGCTGTCATTCAAGACAGGCCAAAGATAGGCATCTTAGTTTTTTTATTTTCTTAAGAAAAATGGAGGGAAAGTTAATATTAAGTCCAGATTGGAAAAGATTTGGTTATGGACAGGAGGAAGGCATGGGAATATATTTTGAGTTAAAAAGTAACTGATACTATGCGAGTTTGTTCATTACATTTGTCGCAAAAAAACTAAACTACACTAATATATTAATAATAATAGCTAATAATATTAGCTGCTTCTGTCCAACTAAAACTAATTTTATTTCATGAGGAAATGAACATAATGCACTTGTTTATAAACATAATCCATATATTGTAAATTCAGATAACCGACACTCAGATGTACCACATAAAATTAAATGCCCCGCATTTAACACCTGCTCAACTACAAATTACACTTCAATAAATCTACTGAAATTAAACTTTAAATACTGTAATCTGAAGCCCACCTTCTGTTATACACCTCAATACATGTGTAGCGCGTAAAAATTTAAAAAAATCGCAAATATTTACTCGCATTTTCATAAAATAAAAATGTACTGTGCTTAAATTAACATGTTCGCTGTTAGCATATTGTCAGCTGAATACTAGACACGACAGCCATATTGCCTTGGAATACAGCGCCGCCAACGGTAATGTCACTTCTCAATAAAGCAGGGCTATGCTATTCATTGCAAGACAATCCTCATCTAGAGGGCAAAGGATGATTTAAAAATTAACAATACTAAATCAGTAATAACAATTTGCAAAACCGTTAGGGCTAGAACTGATTTCCAACCAATTCAGTTAATATCTGAGATTAGTACGACAAAATCTTAAGCCTACAAATGAACGCTCACGTAAAATGGACGGAACAAACTAGCTCTGTAAACAGCTAATAGATCATTTCAATGTGACGTCACAACTGTCAAACGAGCATTGAAAAATGGCACAGATAAGACAAGTATTATATTGACGCTTATGGGATTATGTATAAAAACATAAAATATGCCAAGTTTTTGTGTAGTTGTGGGGTGTGTGTCATTTTAAAGAATATTAAATTATAAATATAAACCGAATAACAATAATTTATCAATTAAAAGGCGCCAGCAGTGGCTTAAAGCATTGAAGGGGGAAGACTTAACAGAATCTAAATTAAAACATACGTTTCTTTGAGGTCAATATTTTATTTAAGGTATGTTCTTACAGTTGCCAGGTGCAGTGCCAACCAATTTAATTTACTTATTTAATAAATCAATTAAAAAAAGTCTAACTTGAATTATTTAAAACTACTGTAGGAAAACCGTCTGATATTGAAGATATAAATAAACCAGGCTGGGTATCATGTTTAAATCTTGGCTGCACAAGGGCACCATTTAATAAAAAACGAGAAGATACAAAGCAACAGTCTCGTGTTGCTTATCGTACAACTAAAAAATTTGTTCTGTCTACTTCGGTAGGACTTTTAATTTATTACTATTATGAATATTAATCTTATTCAATACAAAAGTATGACACAATTGTGCATTAACACTAAATATGCCACAATATTCATTGTGATTGGTGGTATGTCTTCGGAATAAATTCCACATTGAGTGGGTTCGGGAAACAAGCTCAGAGTATTCCGAGTCACTCTGTTTAACTTCAGATCGCTTAAGGAAACGCATTTAGGCCTTTTCTCGAACACTCTGGACTTAAACAGAATCGGAGCACTCCGAACTTGCTTCCTGAACCCACCATTCGCTATCCCACAAAGAATACGGATCAAAATTGCTTATGTTGTCAATTTTTTGGTATCAATCCCTAACATCATCTTTATAATATATATTTTTTATTTAATTCTCTATTTTGCTATGTTGCTCGAGGCAATGATACGTTTGAAATGGCCCTATACATATATAGCCACACGCAAAGACAGTTTGTATAAAAAAATAACTGTATTTAAGTGGCTCATTTTATATCTCATTAATCAATGCAGGTTTGTTTGCAGATAGGGGAGCATCTTCCAGTAATCCAGAGGAAAGTCCAGATGCGTCAATGTCAATTAACAAGTTTAAACAATCTACAACATCAACATCAGTAATATTTCAACGAGCTGGTTCTCTCCTTAAAGAAAAACGATTACATTCTAAACAGAAGCCATTTTCATGTGAACAGTGTAACAAAACATTTACATGTATGTCACTTCTTATAACACACGAACGAATACATTCTGGTGAGAAACCATTCAAATGTGTTCAGTGTAAAAAAGCATTTTCACAATCCGCACATCTCACTAAACACAAACGAATACATTCTGGAGAGAAACCATTCAAATGTGATCAGTGTGATAAAGCATTTTCACAATCACAAAATCTCACTAATCATAAACGAATACATTCAGGAGAGAAACCATTCAAATGTGATGAGTGTAATAAAGCATTTTCACAAACACAACATCTCAATGAACATAAGCGAATACATTCTGGCGAGAAGCCATTTAAATGTGATCAATGTGATAAAACATTTGTACGTTCATCACATCTCACCGGTCACAAACGATTACATTCTGGAGAAAGACCATTTATATGTGATCAATGTGATAGAGCATTTTCAAGGTCTTCACATCTCGTTGATCACAAACGAGTACATTCTGGAGAAAGACCATTCAAATGTGATCAGTGTAATAAAGCATTTAAACAATCATCAGCTCTCACTTGTCACAGACAGATACATTATGTAGGAAAACCAATCAAATAATATGACTAGCAATAAAATCCAAGATGCTTTATCATAAATAATAAATATGTAAATAAAATAAATGCTCCATATCTCTAGTTTTATTTGATCTCATACCATTCTACAGTTAAGTCACTGACAAGAGCTCGTCACAAACTAAACATAAATTTAACAAAATTTATTGTAGTTTCTGCTGTATATATTGGAGTTTATGTATTTCTTAAAACATAGAATTTCGAAATGGACAAATGACAATTAAATATTCTTACTATACTGTTTTTTATAACATTAGTTTCCATTTTGTGTAATTACTGAAATAAGGTTGAAAAAAACTTGATAGTATCTTTTCTATTCGATAATATCTCTCTCTCTCTCTCTCTCTCTCTCTCTCTCTCTCTCTCTCTCTCTCTCTCTCTCTCTCACTCTCTGTACTTTTAGCGAGTAGCTATAGCCAGTAGAAAAGTGGTTGGTTAGCTAGACCAGCGCACTTCATATGTTCTTTTTCCTTTCTTTGTAGTTGATGTTTCTTTTCTCATTTTCACATATTTTTTCCACAGTCGCTCTCCACTTTTGTCTATCCTTGGCTTCTCTTTTATTAGGGTTGCCAAGTTTCTTACAGAGCTGGGCCAGCTATGGGGGGAGCCGGGGGCTCAAAGAATTTTTTTTTTTTTGAAAACCTGGATGCGTTTTTTTTTTTTTCTTTATGGTAATTTTTATCTCTTTAGTTTGTTCGTATTTTGTAAATTTGTACCCCGCTCCTAAAGCTTTTAGGACAGATAGGTTATCTGTGTGTCAGTCACAGAACATCTGTCAGTTAAATGTTACCGTAAACATCAATTAATTATAGTAGGATTCTGTATTAGATGTCTAATTATGGAAATGTTTATTTAGGGATTTGCAGCTAAGCACCCTACCATCTGGTGAGCGTTTCATGAACTTGTGTACATCATATAACATTTCGTTTTGTGTATTGGTTTTGTATGAAGTTTGTTTTTAAAGTTTTATTATAATCATTGAAAAATGTATAATACATATTGTTGTGTGCCTATGTGCAATTCATTGAAAAGAAGAAACCCGGAAATATCGTTTCATTTGTTTCCACTAATATCAGACACCGTATGGTTCGAAACAAAATTGGGAAAGCAAGAGGTTAGGAATCGACGCGATGTTTAGATAAACAATTTAAAAATTGGAAAAAAAGTGAGCCCTTGTATCAAAGTTTGCTCATTATATTTTAATGATAGTGACTACAAAAAATATTTTCAATTTTGTATTTATTATCGCATATCTTGAAAATTCCTGTTATTGTGTGTGGGTTTGTAATGCACAAGTGTAGGCATAATGCGTAAATCTTTGTGAACTCTCTGTTTTTTTCAGTGACTCCACACAATATTATATGCACAGCATTGTAGATTTCTACCCCTTGGTAAACAACACGGGAATTATTATTTCCCCCAATATAGTTAAAATAATCGACAATGGAAAACCGCCATAACTTAAAACCAGATCACAAAATGTAGTATTTTAGATGTTTACAAGTAATGTCACTTCACAAAATCAGAAAATCCCAAACAATTATTTATTTTTTGTCGTTTTTTGATACACTTTTCGCTATTATTTACTAGTAAATGTCAAGTGGTATCTGATTTAGAATGGTTTAAAAAAAATCCGCGTGGCGCTACGATCTTAAAATTTTTCCCCTATACAGCAAAATATCTGAAAACGATGAACTAAATTGCTATACATCTTGTACCATTATTTAGTACATCCGTTTCATTTTGTGGTAGATCCACTTGATACAATTTCTCATTGTAAAAAAAATTAAACTGCGGCATTGTTTTTGTTTTAAACGCTTTTTGGAGGTTACCAGTGTGTCAGTTACTTGTTTTTGTTTGACAGCTGTTTGCTTCTCACTCCTATCTATCCTAAACATCCAAGCTCATAGCAGATGCAAGTGGATGCAATCTCTTGATGCATCTTGATTATCCGCTTTTCCGGAACGCTTTGGATGCAATCCAGTTCGAATCTAGATAGTTTCGGGAACTTAATGTATATGTTTAAATTTCCAAATGAGTAGAATGTAACAGTCCGTGCTGATTAGATTATATAAAGATCGGCACGGGCTACGACTAACTGCATTAAATACATTGAGCTGATTTGACCGAGAGTCATTTTGCTCATCTGAAAATTAGAAAATATCTTTGAAAGGAATTTGTTTCAAACATGAAAATTAAGTGAAAACTTTTCAAGAGTTGTAAAAATTTAATTATTATTCCAGGCTGGTATTATTTCATATTCCAAACCAATAAGCGGAACTAAATGGAATTTAAATTTTTTTAAGTTGTTACTAGTTAACTTTTTTATATTGAAGTTGGCTTTTTCTAAACAAAATAATCAAAAGCTTCAAACAATCGGTAAAAGTTACTAGATTTGGAAACCTAGTTCCGCAAAGAATCCACCTTTAGTTCTAATTCCTTTATTTGACGGTATGGTATTGTTTCAGGAATGAATATGAATGATAGAACAGACTATGCTATACATCTCGATGATACCAGGGACAGGGATATTATTAAAAATGAGACTGACATTAAAACAGAATATGAAGATACTGATGAATATGATGTGAAGACTGGAATAGAGCATACGACTCAATGGAAAAATAGTCAGTAATGACTACATTTAACACTAACTCACATTTAGAACCGTGATTCATATTTTGTTGTCACATTTTAGTTTATATCAGGCAAAATTTAGCAAAGATTTATTACTGAATATCTTAAATAATATATCTTTTTATACTCCTCTAAGCGAAAATTCGACTTTGGCACTTCAAGAGGCACGTGAAAATATGTGTTTACTTATATTAATGAAGAGTTTGTTGTACACAATAATCCATGGAAACATTTGGTACATATTTAATTAATATTTAATTAATAACTGTTAAATGCAAATTGTACGTTCTATAATATTTTTCTCAAATAGAGATAATTTTGTTTTATTTATTAGTTGTCATTTAGAATAAAAAAAATTGTGTAAACCATGGCGGGAAAGTGATTCTATGAGCCTCAATAAGACTTCGGCTACAGCTGTCTATCTCTTTTTTCAACTCAGTTTCTTATCTACGTACACAGTCTACTGCTAGACAGTTTGTTTATATTCGTCTACGATTTGTTTATAGCAGACATCAAAGATGAAGATACAGATGACGTATACCATGATAATACAAACATAGAGGAGATTTACATCAAGTCTGAACCTGCAGACACTAGTGAATATGAAGATGAATTGCAGAATGCAGTTGCTGCAAACACTGGTCAGTAGAACTAGTTGTATTTGTTTCTGTTGTATCAGGTTGAGCTGATAAAAAGCATGACTATACTATACCTTATAAGACAAACCTGAAATGGCCGAAAAAGAATGATTTAAAAATTATCTATTCTAAATCAGTAGTATCAATTATCAAAACCGAAAGATCTAGAACTAATTTACAATCAATTCAATTAATACTTGAAGGAAGTTTGAATAAAATCTAAGGCCTAAATTTTTAATTTTTTTAAATTTTTTATTGTAAATAGTAAAACTTACAGGGAAAAAAATCCCTAAAAAACGTTGTTACGTAATACATAAAGTATAAATACAAATTAATTGGTTAAACTAAATAGTAAACATTACAGAAAAGAAAGAAGTAAAACAAAAAATACATTAATAGTTAATAAAAAAAGTAATAATAATAATTTAAACAATTGTTGTATTTGGCAATAAGTTCATATTTTTGTTTTTAAACTTGCGTAGTGTTAGGAAGAAAATATCACAAGTATTAAATATTCTGTTAAAGTTTGCAAGGCTTCTATTGACAGGCGAGAAATTTTCCAAGTTTGAATGTTTGTTTCCTGTTAATCAATGCAAGTTTGTTTGCAGCTATGGGAACATCTTCTAGTAATCCAGAGGAGAACCCAGATGCGTCAGTGTCAATTAACAAGTTCAAAGAACCCACAACATCAACATCGGTTACATTTGAACGGGCTAGTCCTCCCATTAAACAAAAACGAGTACATACTAAACAGAAACTCATATGTGAACAGTGTAACAAAATATTTACATGTATGTCACATCTTATTATACACGAACGAATACATTCTGGCGAGAAACCATTTAAATGTGATCAGTGTAATCTATCATTTGCGCGACTTGCTTATCTCACTAAACACAAACGAATACATTCAGGTGAAAAACCATTCAAATGTGATCTGTGTGATAAAGCATTTTCACAATCCATAAATCTCACGAAACACAAACGAATACATTCTGGAGAGAAACCATTCATATGTGATCAGTGTAATAAAGCATTTTCACAATCACAAAATCTGACTAAACACAAACGAATACATTCTGGCGAGAAACCATACAAATGTGAGCTGTGTAATAAAACATTTTCACAATCACAAAATCTCACTAATCATAAACGAATACATTCAGGGGAGAAACCATTCAAATGTGATGAGTGTAATAAAGCATTTTCACAAACACAACATCTCAATGAACATAAGCGAATACATTCTGGCGAGAAACCATTCAAATGTGATCAATGTGATAAAGCATTTGTACATTCATCACATCTCACCGATCACAAACGATTACATTCTGGGGAAAGACCATTCGAATGTGATCAATGTAATAAAGGATTTGTAAGTTCATCACATCTCACTAAACACAAACGAATACATTCTGGAGAAAGACCGTTCAAATGTGATCAGTGTGATAGAGCATTTTCAAGGTCTTCACATCTCGTTGATCACAAACGAACACATTCTGGAGAGAGGCCATTCAAATGTGATCAGTGTGATAAAGCATTTACACAATCATCGTCACTTACTGGTCACAAACGAAAACATTCTGGAGGGAAACCACTCAAATATGAACAGCATTAAAATCTAAGATTGTATCAAAATAAATGTAATAAAGATATAAATAAAATTAATGCTCGATATGTTTCACTAATTTTATCTGACCTCTCTCAGTTCTAGGATTTCAACAGTTATATCATTGTTAAGAGTTTATCACATACTAAATTTAAATTTAACAAAGAATTTATGTTAGCCTCTGTGTAACAGCTCCATACAATTTATATATAGCTAGAGTTACCATAATATTTTTTTCTCAAACCGGGACAATTTTAAGATTTTGATTTTGATTAAAAACAGAAAGTAACGCCTTCTACTCATAGTTTGTTCTTACAAAAGTGAACTCTTATACTAACATTATTTAAATATTTTTGATACTAAATAGGTTTTAATTATTCCCAAAAATTTATTTGAAGTTAAAACAACTAATTTTTAGACAAATCTCGAAAAAATGTGGTTATATCGATACACGCGTATATAGGCTATTTCAAACGTTTAAGCGGAACTAAATGGAATTTTCATTTTTATAAATTGTCATGAGTTCTCTTTTTAGGGTTGGAAAAGGGCTTTTGCTAAACAAAAACCTTACTTAATCGGTAAAACTTACTAGAATTAAAAATATAATTTCCTTAAACCAAGGAAACGGGCTATATATTTCAGTAATACCCATATATTTAATACAAAATTATTAAATATATAGTAATACCTCTTTGGGGTCTTTCCCCAATACCCATTGAAAGTTTAACCCCAAAAAACTTTGAATAAAAGTATATTGGGGCGTTAAAAATACTTACATTTTTTTAATAATCCACAAAAACAATTTTGTAAATATTTTCGCCTCGCATTTTGTTAAAGTTGAATTATTGGGCACTCGAAAAATAAAACTACTGTCTTCCAACATCCTTCAAGTCGTAGGGATGACCCAAGAGGTACTTATAACACAAAAAATATATTTAAAAAATCTTCAAAAACTGTTTTTCATTTAAAATCAAACTACGTCTTGTTTAAACTGATAACGAGCAAAGAATGACCATTAAGTAGATTAAAATCCTTATCAAATTAATCCTGTTGCATAAAAAGATTAGATTTATTTTATTTCTAATATTTTTGTATTTGATATTTTGATATTTTAAACTACAAATAAATTATTTAATGGATAAATTTTATGTGGGATGGATTTTTATTTGTCAAATAAAATTATAGTAAGATTTAAATACTGATTACTAAATTTTAGGCCAAAATTACGTACTATCGGTAACTGAGGCACCAGTTTCGGTCAAGGTCATCCACTACCGCATTATTTTATAACAAAGTAATAAATTACAAAGTGGAACATAGGGTTCTTATTAGTATGGGTCTGAGGTACGTATGCTTTGAAAAAACAAAATGCTGGTAAAACCTGAAACCAAATTAAACCCTTGGTGAGCTTTTGTTAAAGCCCTTTGCGCCAGAGAGGAGATATAGGAATGAATAAATGGTAAAATTAAGAAAAACATGTTTAACGTGAACGTCATTTTTATTAAGACACCCATGCCAACGTTTTATTAAGGCAGCTCTGTAATATGCAATGAGAGCAATAACAAGAAACAGATTGTAAATTGTTTTTGTTTTGTAAAGTTAACAGCGCAAATAGCCATTGCGCTGTGCGCCAAAATTTTTAACTAACTAACTTTATAAAATTAATAAAATTGTGTCATTTTTAGCTGACACAATTTATTATACAGTTTCTATATAGACGTTAATGGCCAATTAGCGCTTTCAACAGAATGTTTTAGCTTGTGTCTAACAACACTTTCCTTTGCACTAAATGATTTATTACAGTGTTCACATTTGAATGGCTTCTCTCCAGTATGAACTCGTTTGTGATTAACGAGATAATGCTTTAAACTAAACGCTTTATTACACAGTTCACATTTAAAAGGCTTTTCTCCAGAGTGTATTCGTTTGTGAGTAATAAGATTTGCTGATTGTGAAAACGTTTTATCACACTGATCACATTCGAATGGTTTCTCTCCAAAATGTATTCGTTTGTGTCTTTTTAAATTTCCTGATTCTGAAAATGCTTTATCACACTGATCACATTTGAATGGTTTCTCTCCAGAATGTGTTCTTTTGTGACTGGTATAACTAACTAAGCGTGTAAATGTTTTGTTACAAAGATCACATTTGAATAAATTTTCACCAGAATGTATTCGTTGGTGAATAATTAGATTTGACATTTGTGTAAACATCTTATTACAATGATCACATTTGAATGGTTTCTCGCCTGAATGTAGTCTTTTATGAATATTGACATTAGACTGATTTGTAAATGATTTATTACATTGATTACATTTAAATGGCTTCTCTCCAGAATGTACTCGTTTGTGACTAATAAGATGAGAAATCCAAGAAAATGATTTGTCGCATTGTTCACAGGAGTATACCTTCTGACCAGATTGTACTTGTTTATTTGATGTTTTTACTTGTTTAGACTTGTTAACTGACACCGACGCATCCGGGATTTTATTTGGAGTTGTTGATCTTGCTGTAAACGAAGCTGCATTCATTAACAAGACAAAAAGCTAGTAATATCTTTAAAATTATTTCTAACCTGTATCTTGTCCAGTTGCACTCTCATCATATTCACCGTCATCTCTACATTCCGATTTGATGTTAATCTCCTTAGTGTTTTCAGAAGATGATGTATTATATGTCTCCAAAGGATCGGAGGACTCTGTAATATAAATACTTAATGTTACTTATAAGTCCGATAGTTCCAGTTGATAATAAACTGTCGATAAATTTTTCAGAGAGTTCCTTCCCTAAATAGTTATCAAGTTTTTAATAAGAATCTTCCTCATCATATTAATCTTTTAATACAAGTAGTATTCATCTGATTATAAACAGGAGGATATGGTAAACCGGTTATATGCGGTACTGAATATTTCCAATTTCGTTTCCGTTCTTTAAAAAATTCTAAGAACGTCGTTATTTTGTTTTCATTGCCGGTGTGGGATCATCCTTGATAAAAAATCGATCTGGAAGGCATTATAAAGGAATAATTTATTATGAGAGGTTAAAACCGGGGAAAAGTGTTAATTCTGATCTCTACTGTGAACAAATGGAACGACTGAATCAGAACTTTACCAGAAATCGGCCAGAAATTGTGAATAGAAGAGGATATATTCTTCAAGGCGACAATACCTGACCTCATTCATCAAAAAAAAGACACGTGAAAAAATTTCCGAGCTTGATTGGGGGGTTCTAACACCCACCCAACTCACCAGACATTTCACCCTCCGACTATCACTTATTTAGGTCACTGGAACAATTTTTAAGACACTTTGATATGAGATCTGATTTGATTTGATATTTGACACGAGATATGAACCATGTTAAAATGAGTCTTGAACAATTTTTTCCTTCAAAAAATCAGGAATTTTATAAATCAGGAATATTTTCTTTTTCTGATAAATGGCAGAGTGTTATAGATCACAATGGTAACTATTTTACTCAATAAAGTACATTTTTTTCTTTCGATTTGTTTCTATTTTAATAATACCAAATAAACGAAAAAACTTTCCGGTACACCTAATATATTGTCGAAATATTGTTTTAGTTTTTCACATCAGCCTGGTTTAAACCTACATCCCGTTATTTCATTAATTTTATGTTTCAACATGTACGTTTCGTTACTCCCCTTCAACCTTTATGTATATACATATACTAGTGGCTGTACCCTCGCTGTACCCTGTAAAGAAAGTAGAACATACCAACAAAATATTGGTAAGTTCCGTACGTAATCAATTTAAACTACACGGAGAGTGAAAAATTATGGTTTCCCCCCATAACACCCCCCTAGGGGGACATGGACGAAGTTGGAACCCTCACTAAAACCTTCCTCGGATTATTTTACCATCCTGTACTAAATTTGGTGAAAATCGGTCCATCCGTTTGGCTTTGCATAAAGGACAGACAAACAAACAGAAATTGATTTTTATATATTAGGTCGCCAAGGATGAAATTTGTAGAAAAAAAGGCAAAGTTGATAACTTACAAATATAAGGAATTATTTTATTCATCAAAGTATGCACCCATATTGTCTATACACTTTTGACATTTAAGCGGCAGGTTGTTCAGGCCGGTGGTATACAACTCTAGCGGACGATAGTCAATGAATTCCTGGAAGGCTAGTTTTACAGTATTGTCGGAATTAAACTGTTTTCCTATGAAAAAGTGGTAGTCACTGGGAGCTAGGTCTAGTGAATATGGAGGATGATGAAGAAGATCCAACTCCAATTCCTATAGTTTTGCCACAATCATTTGTGCAGTGTGTGGTCTAGCGTTATCATGCAATAAGATAGGAGTTGATCTGTTGACCAATCTAGGCTGTTTTTCTTTAGGTTTTTGCATCATTTCATCCAGTTGGTTGCAATATATTTCTGCTGTGATCAATGAGCCAGGTTTTTTTTTTATTTTTTAAATTACCTGTACGAAATTTGGAGAACCAATTTGATATTGTCTGCTGCGTAGTAATACAAATATAAGGAATTATTTTATTCATCAAAGTATGCACCCATATTGTCTATACACTTTTGCCATTTAAGCGGCAGGTTGTTCAGGCCAGTGAATTAAACTGTTGTCCAAATTGCGGAAGAAGTGGTAGTCAGAGGGGGCTAGGTCTGGTGAGTATGGAGGATGATGAAGAAGTTCCAACTCCAATTCCTGTAGTTTTGCCATAGTCATTTGTGTAGTGTGTGGCCTAGCGTTATCATGCAATAAGATAGGAGTCGATCTGTTGACCAATCTAGGCTCTTTTTCTTTAAGTTTTTGCATCATTTCGTCCAGTTGGTTGCAGTATATTTCTGCCAGTTTTTTTTTTTTTTTATTGTTTTTAAGTTACCTGTACGAAATTTGGCGAACTAATTTGATATTGTCTGCTGCATAGTAACAATAGAGCCAAATACACTATTAATGTTTCGCGCGGTCTGCGATGCCGTAGTTCCGCGTAAGAACTCATACTTCATAATAGTGCGAATTTCCGACCGTTCCATTATCAACAAAATTAATTTTTTATATTTTTTAAAGCATACAATGATTTCTTTAAACATGCGAGACGTGTAACTTTCCAACAAAAGAAAAAAAAACAGAATGGTAAAATAATAAGCTAATGTCAAATAATACGCTGTTTAAGTTGGCAATATTATTAACTACATATTTCATTCTTGACGACCTATATAAAGATATAGGTCATGCGTGTGATGCTCGAACTTTTAACGAAGCTGTTATACGCGTCGATAAAATTAGCTCTACTGACCAGTTTTTGTGGCAGGTTCATTCTCCAATTCCTCTTCATATTCAGTAGTGTCCACAGGTTCAGACTTGATGTAAATCTTCTCCGTGAGGGCGTTTTCGTGATATACGTCGTTTCTGACTTCATCTTTGATTCCTGCAATCAACACAATACTATATACAGAATTACAATGTACAGAAGAATTAAAGTAAAAAAATATACAAGATATTCTGGAATATAACTTTTGTTTTAGATGAAAATTACTCATTAAAATTTTTATTTGTTTGAAATACTTTCTATTTATTTGGAAGTAAAGGAAGTAAAGGAAGTCAAACACCATGGGGTGGTAACTCGTATTGCCCAAGTGTAGGCACAGTTAATGTTTTGGGCAACCGTTATTGTCGCCACCGAACTCTAAGCTCCACCCCCAAATCCCTTCCATTTTACTTGTGATTTTTGTGTTCTTGTCGCTAGCCGCCATTATGGCCACATAGATCTTTGTGTTATACATTTGTATCAGTTTTTGAGTTTTTAGAGTATTAATTCAGTTAATTACTAATTTAATATGGTGCCTAATCGTGTTAGACGTTGTGCTGTGCCGGAATGTGAGGATTTTACATCCACTAGACATCGGTTTCCATTGTCTGAACTTGATGTTTTTAACGTATTTTCTTTTTAATGTTCAGTATTAATTTTTTTTGCAATTTTTTGTTCTTTATTTAAAAATAAAAGTGAAGCATTTTTTTTATTTGCTTTTCACTTTATTTTCTCTTTAATGTTCAGTATTATTTTCTTGTTAATGTTTAGTATTAAGTTTATTTCCAATTTTTTGTTTGTTGTTTATTTATTATTAATATTGTTTATTGTAAAATGATAAATTTTAATAAATATAAAATTATTATCTATTAATTGTTGTATTTTTATAAATACAACCTAAAATCGTTTATATGCTTTATTGATGTCATCAATTTTAAAAATGTATCTAAACTCTTAAATGTTATTTTACTAGAATGTATAAAGCATTTAAGAATTAAATACATTTTTAACATTCATAAAATAAATTGAACAATATATTTTGGTTCTAATTAGAATCTAATGCATCGCTCAAATTAATACGCGTGCGACCGCTGCAACGTTGTAGAGCTGCAGTCGAACTCTTCACCAAAGCCCAGTACACGAGATACCATTCTAAAAAGAACTTTTTTCTATGGTAAAACACTTAGGATACATATTTCAAAAAAATAATGGAAATGCGAACTGTATCAAGGAGAGAATAAAAGAGGCAAGGAACGCAATGGGACAAGTTTGGAGTATCGGAGAGAAAAAATTTAAAGATGACTTTAGAAAGAGAATGTTTCTGTTTGATGCTCTTATACTAGGAATCCTGCTCTATGGGTCGGAGATCTGGGGATGGAGAGAATGGGAAGAAGTAGAAAGAATACAGGAAATATACATCAAATAGATATTACATTTGGCAAACCAACACCGAGCTATATCGCTTGGTTGTTTTGGTTGATATTTATTCTAACAAACTTCAGTAACCACGTTCCGTAAATAACATCTTTCCAGCAATTTTGTATTTTCGGAACAAAAGCTCGCATTCTTGGTTGAAATCTGGCATTTACGGTACATATTATTAGTGTAAGTTAATTATGAATGTACTCACTACAGACCTTTTTCCGTTTCAGGTTCAGACTTTATGTAAATCTTCTCTATGTTAGTATCATCGTGGTATACATCGTCTATAACTTCATCTTCCATAGCTGCAATAAAATCACAGTCAAATATAATTGCTTATTATAACAAATCATCCTTCTGATCCAAATTATGGTATACATAGTGCCGGGCTCAGAGGAACCACTAAAAGAGAGGGTATCGCGCATTCATACTCATGTAAAACATCGCAGTCAGAGATATTGACAAAAAAATATATATAAGTACAGTGGATATCGTTTATATAATATTAGACCGGGAGCTCATGACAGTTTTTGGTCTCCGATTTCATACAGCATGCCTTTTGGAGGAGAGAATATTTACCCTGTGACAACAAAAAAGGGATGGTACTAAACCCCTGCACGCTTTCCGGTCATAGGGAAAATTGCATTTCCACTTAAACACAAAAATTTTGTGCTTTTCTCTGATTTAATATTGCTTGCCCTTTTGTGAAAAGAAAGTTATAACAAATTTAAAGTCTTTTAAATATATGCATGCGATTCGGAGGGTCCCAAAGGGCTCAAACGGTCATGTGATCTTGCAATAAAAGAATATGATTTTCCGCGTTTTCATACAGCATGCCTATAATTAAAAGACTTTAAATTTGTTATAACTTTCTTTTGACAAAAGAGCAAGCAATATTAAATCAGAGAAAAACACAAAAATTTTGTGCAAGTGGAAATGCAATTTTCTCTATGACCGGAAAGCGTGCAGGGGTTTAGTACCATCCCTTTTTTGTTGTCACAGGGTAAATATTCTCTCATCCAAAAGGCATGCTGTATGAAATCGGAGACCAAAAATGTCATGAGCTCCCGATCTATATTTATTATCTACATGTTATAACGACATACCGGTTTTTGCGACTAAATTTCAAAATCCCGGCCAGAAACATATCTTTTTATACGTGAGACTTATCTCTTATAACGAAATCGGATATTACGACGAAAAATGGCTTGAAATTTGGATCAAAGTATTTTTTATATCAACTGATCACCACTGCCCAACGCAAAAACGCCGGGGAAATACCGAATTGGCTAGGGAAATTACCGAGTTATGAAAAGGTAAGGCAAAATGCGTCAGATAAACATATTCATTCAGTGGTTAACTACGAGTTGAAAGTACAAAACTGTCAACCAAGTTCAACTATTCTAATATAAATCGTCGAGCCGACAACGAGTGAAACTAAAGGTATATACTGTGATAAAAGCAAAGTGGTACAATACCTGCATAATAAACTTTTTCTGACTTTTTTGTTTTCTCTATGGTACTGTCATTGGCGGACTTTTCCAAGGCCTCGATAGATTGTTTCTGTTTGTTTTTTAAATCTGTCAAATTAGTACACATCTTTCCGCTAGTTTCAGAGACAGAACTCATTTCTGATATACGATTTAAATATATTTGACTGTTTTGTAAACATTGCTCACGAAATTCATAAACATCATCCACTTTACTGCTGCATTTCGTACATATTGTTCCTTGATTATACAACACTGTGGAGGTCTGAAAATAATTGTTATCATTGTTCAAATACTAGGATATTAGAGATTTGACTGGGACTTTTTGATACTCCAACAACAATAACGCAATGTTAATGAAACAAAACTTATTTTCAAATTAATGTCCTTGCATTTATCCCAACGATTGGACACCTTGGGAACACAGACAAAATAGATCGATCTGTATATCTGTGGTCTGGATCATCTCCGCATGACGTAATCTTACGTCTTGGAAGTATCACAAACTGTAATAGCCATATACCACCATGATAAATAGACGATTTTATTATAAAACGAACTGAACTACTGAAAATTAATAAAACTGCAATAACATGGCATTTCATAGTCCTGTTACATTGCTTACTTTTTTCAGTTATATCCACTTTCAAATATGCTTTAATGAATTAAAGTATGTACTTACCATTTCTGGAAATAAAGATACCAGACTGTTATAACAGTTGAAGTTTTCACTACTGTTGACAAGCTGTTGTAAATGCTTGCCATGTTTCAGACAGATACAACAAATACCTGTTAAAAAATACATTATCTATATTGTTAGTATCTTTCAACAATTTTCTGAAATATAAGCAGATACTCAACTAATTTATTAATTTGGCATATAGCAATCCGTGCCAATTACAGAACGTACGATCAAGGAGGATCAAGGATTCGGAGTCGCAATACTGACTTGTTTTACCAAAACCGGCATTTTCGATATTGTAGTTTTACGACTACCGGAATCCCGATATATAGAGAAGTTTTCGTCGAGATTCCAAGTGACGAGTTATCAACGAAATAAAAACATTCAGAAAAAAATCACATATTAATTTTTAATTAGCTTTTAACAATAACACAAATGTCTTATTACTATTTATTTACAGTCATCTAGGCCTAAAACAATATACATATAATATACAAGTAGTAACAAACAAAACAAACAGATAGTGAACAGAATAATTGCATAACTTACAAAGAAAGATATAACATAAAAGAAAATACAAAAAGAAGACTTAGTACAACCATTGGTCCATTCTGTCCACAATACAGATTTAAGTATTAGTGAAGCACTAATTACTTACACCAATGGTTGTTAAACATAACATCATTTTTCATAAAATTAACAATCAGCTTATTTGTTGATAGCCAAAGCTTGCTGCGCAGAGAAAAAATTCGTTTGCGCAGCATACCCCAACTGTCAGTTATTCTATTTTGCACAAAAATAAGGCTAGCGCTACAAAATCTGTCCAAGCCATTTATAATTCTGAAGGCGTTATTATAACACACTCTGAATCTATGTCTAATTGCTTTTGATGCATTTGTCCACAGAGGTGATGCATAAACACAGGCACAGTATGCGTTGGATAGGCAATTGCGCACACCTCTACTACATCTTGCAAATCGTCTATTCAGCTTATTGAACCCATCACACATCCCGTTTTCAGCTTATTCAACTGCAAACTTAAATCGTCCATATACACGTTGAACAGAAAAGGTGATAATAAGCTACCTTGTCTCACTCCCAGATTATGTTTAAAAAGAGCAGATCTTTCTGCACCTTTCTCGAGATTGTAAAAATGACAACGTGTCTAATGTTTGATCGCTTAATTTTGAGCGCAAATGGTTACAAAAGTAACCTGATGACAAGAACACTCGCTCAAACTCCACACTGGTCGGAGGAATAGACCTTAAGCTATCATACGCAATTTCTAGATATTTTCCTCTTGAACCGCCATTTTCAAATAAAGCCATCTCTATTTTTATCAATGTCTCCATCAGTTCGTCTGGAAGTATTATCCTGAGCCTGAAATTTCTTTTGTATTTCAATTTCTAATTGTCTCTTAAGCGGCATTGTGTCTTTAGGTTCGTCATGCTCAGATCCAAGATGTACAATCTCATGTTTTGCTTTAAATACGACAGTTAAACTAAGAAAATCGATTTATATTTTTTGAAAATTAAATACGGAATATTTAGAAAATCCCGGTTTTCTTTCACTTTTTGTTCAGGTACAAAGTCTTACAATGGTACTTTGCATTTTGATGTGTCTCTTAGTTAGTGCATCTTTGAATTATACTAATTATATGCTAACAAAAACATTTGTATGATCAGTTTTATTAATTTACTTAATAATATGCATTGTTTAGATTTTGGATTAGGATGGTCTGGACATTTATCATATTTGACTAGTTTCTCTTCAATTATGAACTCGTCTATGTCTTACAAGGCTGGTTCTATGACTAAATGCTTTATTACATTGTTCACATTTGAACAGCCTCTCTCTAGAATGTATTCCTTTGTGCATATTGAGACCATATGATTGTGAAAATGCTTTATCACATTGATCACATTTGAATGGTTTCTCTCCAGAATGTATTCGTTTGTGACAAGTGAGATTTGCAAAATCTGAAAAAGCTTTATCACAGTGATCACATTTAAATGGTTTCTCTCCAGTATGAACTCGTATATGTCTCACGAGGCTTCTCTTTTGACTAAATGTTTTATTACATAATTCACATTCGAATGGTTTCTCTGAAGAATGTATTCGTTTGTGACTAATTAGATGTATTGGTCGTAAAAATGCTTTATCACACTGCTCGCATTTATATGGTTTCACTCCAGAATGTATTCGTTTGTGCATAATTAGATTTGGAGAATGTGTGAATGCTCTATTACACTGATCACATTTGAATGGTTTCTCTCCAGAATGTATTCGTTTGTGACTAATGAGATGTGATGTCCTGGACAATATTTTGTTGCATATATTACATTTATTTAATTTGTTTTTTAGTTTTTTACTTTTATTGATCGTCACCAAAACATCTTGACTCTCATTTGAATTACTGGAACATGTCCCTGTAGCTGTAAAAAAACGTTTTAATTAATGACACAATTCGCGACTGAAACTAACGTTGGCGGCGCTGCGTACAACAGCTGATGGCGGACCAGAAGCGTATATGTCGGAAGTTTTTTCTTAATATTTATCTGTTCAAACAATATTTCGGCAAAAAAGCACTGTATTTAAGTCACTATATTTTAAAATACTTCTTAATTCACATAAACTGCAGCACAACACGCTACAAATATTATCCAAATATACGCTTCTGTTTAATTTAGCCAGTCACCAGCAGATGTCTCACTGTTATTTGCAGTCGCGAATAATACGACGGCTATTTTTTTCAGTTCCATTAGGTTGGCAATGGAAAGTCAATTCGCGACTATAATTACCGAAACGGCGCCACTATCGCCTTCTGAACTTTTGACACGAAAAAGGATAGTCATCTATCAACGTATGTACAGAGTGATTATTAAATGGCGAGACGACGTCACTGAATTTTACGTGCCTCCTAGCAGAAATACTGGTGAATACTATGACATAATAACCTAAAATTTGATTATGAAGAAAAAAATGCACGCATAATCGCCTGCTACGATGTGTATGAAACGGAAAATTATTAAAACTTCCAGTGACGTCGTCTCGCCATTAAATAATCACTCTGTAAACAGTATCAACGAATGACCAAAAAATTCATAATAAACGAAGGTTTTATAATAAATAAAATGTTCGGCGAGTGGCAAGTGTAATAGACGGTACTCATGTAGAAATAATTGCTCCACCAGTCACTGATGAATACCATCCACCTTTCGTCTACATAAATCGGAAAGGGAAGCACTCCATTTTTTTTCGATATAATTATCTGGTAGGTGAACACTACCGCTCCTCAATATGGAATCATTTTCCAGTGCGGATAAATAAATCTCGTATTGTTGTCTAGAAGTATTCCGACTTCTCTTACGTTTCTTCACGTTTGCCATTTTATCACAACAAGACTAACGGAAACATAATGCGTGAAACAGTTTTATTCAATAATTTCAGGCATTTAAATTTTGAAAAATAAGCCCTGTTGAATGTTGTCACAATTTGCAGGTTAAATAACACTGCAGGTTAAATAATAGATAATTACACAGAATTGACATTACCGTAAATTGTCTATTTTACTGTATTTTATTTCATAACAATTATTAATCTGTGATACTTAATATTCTATGACTTTAAAGTGTTTTTAATCTGGTTTATTATTTGTTTTTAAAAATATTCTATAATAATATGACAGTTTTTTATTATCCACCCTCATCTAAGGGAGGACTACTCACATCACTTAACATATACCATTATTGAGTAAGTTTTATATTTAATTAAGACATAATTGACTAATTTATTGTATAATTCCTAATTTGTTATTTCTCTCTTTTCAAATTATTTGGTGTAACTGAAGAAGATAATATAAGTGTATCGAAACTAGTTTTACGTCAATACGGAGTAATTCTTTGTTCCTGACCTACCATCCCGAAATCTAATAAACTATTCATACTTCTGAGGTCGACAACATATACTTACAATAATATTAGCTTTGTTGCGGATGAAGTTTCCATCAAGGAATCAACAGTTATGGAATAAGATCATAGTTTTACTGCGAATGTCCAACTTGAGATCTGTTAGATATTATTGTCGATAAATTTGTCTGGCTGACAAGATTGTAATAACGGTGTAATAAATTTAAGCGGTAGCACTCAGTTTATTAATCAAACTCAATTAAATAAACAACGCACATGTTTCCACCTAGGAGTTTTCGCTCTAATCTACAAATATGTTTATACACAACTCTAATCTACACACAGGTTACGTAACTGTTCGAAAGCTATCGCGAACAATAAACATCTCATTAGCACCGGTGACAATTTCATCCGCGAAAGCTAAAAGTTATATTACGCACACGTGTGGTGATCCAACTTATAAAAACTTCATTCGCGAAGGTTTTAAATTCTTAACTAACCTTTATCTTGTTCAACCTCATTCTCCTCACATTCGCCGTCATCTTCACATTCAGGTTTGATGTCAATCTCTTCGGTGATGATTATGTTAGTGTTGTAGTTAAACTGGGACAGGTCGTCAGTGGATGATATGCAATATGTCTCCTGAGTATTGCAACTCTCTGCAATATAAATAACCTTAGTAAGTCTCTAGTCGCGCCAATGATGATAATTGTCATTCCGTTAAATAATTACAGTAATAAATAACGCATGTTCATTAAAAAATATATCAGCAGGACGTGGGAAATTAATGTATGTCGGTTTCTTTAACATGTGGTCTAGGATATTGTCACAATTATGATATAATTGTATGCTAATGTCCCAATTCCTTGAGCGGCCTTTAGGCGGTGTAGGTCGCGGTTGCTGACGTACGGTTTTGAGAATTAAATAATGTGCAGAATGTTGCGTGTTTGTCAACATAAGTTTTGAACTACTTTCTAATGTGTTGATAAACATTATTCAATTATGCCGACTATGGTCTTTAATTGCTGCCAACAATTACACAAATGAATATTGTGAAAGCCAACTACAGATTTCTCTTCAAAGAACATATATTACTTTAAACATTCTTTGACAACTTGAGCATCAATACAACTAGCTTTACTAACCGGTGTTTGCGACACCTGCACTCTCCAATTTATTTTCAAATTCTTTTGTATCCGCAGGTTCAGACTTGATGTATATCTTCTCTATATTGGTGTTATCATGGTCAACATTGTTTGTAACTGCATCCTTTATTCCTGCAATAAACACATCAAAATCAAATACAAATTAATTACCAACTATAAAAATATATCATTTAAGATGATGATTTAAGAGTAATCAAATGTTGCTGAATTTTGCCTGAAATAAACTAAAAAGTATATTTTATTTAGGGAAATCGGCGAAACAGTGCAGTTGCGTCACTTGAATCGTCACAAATTATGTGAAGTACGTTTACATTTATCTATTTTATGAATGTAATATTTGTACCTGTCACTTGTATCGAAATGAAATGAAAATATAAGAATAAGAACAGAATAGAAACAAATCAGCTATTCTAATGGGCAAAATAGTCCTACAAAGGACTGATGTGATCAAAAATATGATCAAAGAAAATAAAACAAAAATAAGTTGAATATAACCTAAAAACTATGCAGTACACACAAAATCAAATAAGAAAATCTATAAGAAAATATATAACTTTAGTGCGTTCAAAGGTGAGTTTGCAGTACAGGGCATATGGAGTAGTTCTTTTTCATACTCTCTAATGGGTTAACACAATGACGCTATCCTTTTCTTGCTTGTCGACGTTGCCAGCTCTAAAACGCGCTGATCTGTGAAGACGCAGTATTCTACAAATGGCCATTTGTTTTTGTTGAGTGTTATTTTGAGTTTTATAAGAGTTGATTTTTGTAAACCATACGAGGTTTACATATTATTATAATTGACAAATTTGACACTTTTACAACATTTGGCAACACCGCTCCCATTTGCCATAAGAGTTATACTGCAAACTCACCTTTGAACGCACTATAAACATGCAACTGCTAAATAAACAACAAACTAAATAAAAAAAGGTTTTTAGAAATGACTATAAGTTAGATATTTGAACACAAGTCAGTATCAAAACACAACAGACGTATTATTAAATGACAAATATAAACATCGTTTTATTCAGGGATACCAATACACATGTCCCTATATTAAATAAACACTTTTAAAATTTGTAAATCTTCAAAATGACTATCGAACACAAACAAAATATGACTTCAAAAGGTATGTTTTAGTAAAATAAAAGAGTAGAGCAATATTAGTCTATAATTCACATGCAAAAACAAAAAACGATTTAGTTATTTTTTCGCCACTATGTTTGTCATTGAAGTTATGACGCAAAATGACGAACTTCGATGTTTCAGCGACTGAGCTATAGTTGAATTTTTGTTACAATGTCGACAGAAGTTGTGAAAAATTATAAAAGCAGAATAAATTTTAGTGTTTTGGCTATCAGCTAAGAAAGGAAAAAGATAGATCTTAGTTTTTTTACTTTTCCTAAGAAAAATGAAAGGGAAATTAGTATTAAGTCCAATGTTTTGCGAGATGATTCTGTTGTTGAATGATTAGACCGAAACGTACTATTTGAATTTTTTAAATATTTTCTTTTATCAACCGAAATAAAAAATTGAAGCTCTCTTGATTTCACACCTTTTTGATCCGTGTAGTTTTGAAAATACACACACCGGCAAATTTAAAAGAACAGACATAAAAATCTAATTATTTTCCCTGCAGTGTACATATTTTTGATATATCTCAGGTAATCTTCTAGTACGATGTTTTTTGGAATAATGTTCAATCGGGTTGAGGTCAGGGGAGCACGCTGGCAAACCCATTGTTGTTATACGCACTTGATTTAAAAAGTCTGTTACACAGTGGGCGACGTGTGGGCGCGCATTATCCTGCATTAGGGTGAAATTTTCTCCGATATAGGGAGCAAAAGGTACAACATGGTCTTGAAGAATATCTCTGATGTACCTATCTGCAGTTAACGCTCTGCCATCAATCACCACTAACCACCACTAACAAGCTCCTAAACATATCCACCCCACACCATAATTGAACCTCCACCAAAAGATACAGTAGTAGCAAAATTAAATGATGCATTTTGTTCTCCTTGGCTTCGATACAATTTTCGTTCATTGTTAGTAGAGCATTCAAAACTATCTAGATATCGGCTACAAAATAATAAAAATTTAAAAAACCATAATTTTCAATCTGATTCTTTAAATTTGCCGGTGTGTGTATTATAAAACCCCCAAACAAAAAAATTTCTATGAAAAGTTTTATTTTAAATTTTTTTTTTTTTTTGAACTTTTATATAATCCTAACTTAAGAATAATAAAATATAGGGACCTCGGGTTTGATTTTTAGAAATAAAGAAACTTTTTTCTACCTAGATAGGAACCTCTTTAAAAATTTGTAAATATTTCATTTTCGAAAGACCGTATCTCAAAATCTCATGTAGATCCTATCCTAGAGGAACTTTTTGGAACCGGAAGAGTTGAAAATAATTTTAAATAAAACTAGCTGGCAACATGATTTTAAACCTTTTTCAATCATACTGTATTGTGGTAAAAACAAAGTGATACGATACCTGCAAAATCAACTTTCTCTGACTTTTTTGTTTTCACTGCGGTACTGTTATCGGCCGACATTTCGAAGGTCTCAAAAGATTGTTTCTGTTTGTTTTCAAAATCTGTCAAATCAAAACACATCTCTCCGCTAGTTTCAGAGACAGAACTCAATTCAGATATGCGATTTATATATATTTGACAATTTTGTACACATTGCTCACGAAATTCATAAAAATCATCGACTTTATAGCTGCATTTAGCACATATTGTTCCCTGATTATACAACACTGTGGAGGTCTGAAAATAATTAATATTATGCAAGTACAAGGGTAGTATAGATTTGACATAGAATTTTTAATATATAGTGCCAACAAATGTGAGTTTGCAGTATAGTTCTTATGGCAAATGGGAGCGGTGTTGCCAAATGTTGTAAAAGTATCAAATGTGTCAATTATAATAATATGAAAAACTCGTATGATTCACAAAAATCAACTCTTATAAAACTCAAAATAACACTCAGCAAAAACAAATGGCCATTTGTAGAATACTGCGTCTTTACAGATCAGCGCGTTTTAGAGCTGGCATTGTGTAAACCCATTGGAGAGTATGAAAAAGAACTACTCCATATGCCCTGTACTGCAAACTCACCTTTGAACGCACTATAGTAACAACAATAACACAATTTATTGTGATATTGCTGTATAAGAAATCCAAGTCAAACCTACACTCCTCTTGTGTACTACTGTATAAAAATTAATTGAACTGAATAACATAACATTTTATAGTTATATTGCATTCCTAACTATTTTGGAATACCTAGGCTTTCAAATATTTAATAAATACAAATATGTACTTACCGTTTCTGGGAATAATGATATCAGCCTGTTATAACTGTTTAAGTGTTCACTACTGTTGACAAGCTGTCGTAAGTGCTTGCCATGTTTCAGACAGATACAACAAATACCTGTTAAAAAATACATTATATTGTTAGTACCTTTCAACAATTCAAATATTCTAATAAGCAAAGACGCTCTTCCTGTAACAATTTATTAATTTGGTATGTACCAATCCGTGAGTTGCTCTGTTTTGGAAGTTTTAGTCGTAAAATAATAGTCGGCACGGGGAACTACATACTGATATTAATAAAACATTCTGGTAATAAAAAAAGTAATTTTTCTTATTTGGAAATTAGAAAAAATTGTTGGAAGGGTTTTGTTTAAGTAATGGATATGAATGATGATACTGGTTATGATTTGCATCTCGACCGTACTAGGGAAAGTTATATTATTAAGAAAGAGATTGATAAGACGGAATATGAAGTGAAAACTGGTCTAGAGTTTGAAGAATGGGAGAATGGTTAGTAACGAGCACATTTAAAACTATCATAAATTCGGTACTGGTCTTTACAGTTTTTTGTCGTAGTTTATTTCTAGTGAATACTAATGTTATGGTTGGTTTATATACGGAACAAGAATAAGGAATAGGAAATAAGAATAGTACACAAGAATAAAAAATATTAAACCGTTTATATAGGACATAACATTTCGTCGCTGCGCCTGCGTACTTGCGTTGGCCTGTGTTTAACGTTTGTCACTTGACAGGTTCTGATTCATAAAACCTTTTAAAAAATTTCGTTTATTACCGTTAAAAACATTTTACTGTTGTTTACAACCCTCTGATCACAACTGAAAAACATCTGTTGACCAAACTTTATTACGGCAGACATTTTGATTGCTGTGCGCAGGCTTATCATGTCTTATTCTTGAAATAAGAATAAAAATGTTGAATGTTACCAACTATTCTTATGTTTAAGTTAAATTTCATTCCTACATAAACCGATATACGGCGCAGCCATGTTTTAACATCTTGTGCACTATTCTTATTTCCTATTCCTTATTCTTGTTCCGTATATAAACCAAGCATTAATGATTTATATTCGTCATATATGATATATTTTTTACAATTACCGATTGGTTTCTATGCTTGATTACGATGTGTTTATTGCAGGAACTAAAGATGAAATTTTAGATGACGTATACCATGATAATACTAACATTCAGAAGTTTTACATCAAGTCTGAACATGGAATGGACGAAGGTCAGTAACAGCATATTTACAACTAACTCACACTAATAGTATATACCGTAAATATTAGAGAGTAACTAGATACTTGGTTGTCATTAGTAATGATTTTTGTTGGTAGTTGATTATTTAAGATACACTATTCAAATGATAGTTCTGTTTAAACACATAACCTCTATATTCTGTGGTGTTCTCATTCGCGTCATATAAATAGACTCAGCACGCTCTATGCCTTCGCATTGTTTGTTATGAAGCCATGACCCTGTGGAGACGAAAGGGGGATTCGCCCCGAGGAGTATAACAAGTTGCCTAATTTACATTTATTTTGTTCAGCTATCGATAGGAAAAACACCAGTCATATACTGTTTATAATTGTTTTGTTGTGTTATTTTTTCTATTTTATTATTTTACCTTTTCATCATCTTTCAACTTTTAATAATATTGCCATACATTGCATTTAAAGAGTTGTGAACTGTATTTCAACTATTTAGTATTTTAAATACTAAAAAGCAATGTTTAATTAAAATATTACATGTAGTTTTTCCTTAAAACAGTATTTGTATTCAGTACTTCGAACACAGAAAAGTATTTTACCCAGCACTGATTATATATATACATCTTTATAATTTGTCAGATAAATTTTAATTTATTATGGAATAAATGATATAATATATCTGCCCGTTTTAAATTTAGAAAGTGTCTGAAGCATTGCTTTATAATATGATCGAGAAAAAAAGGTGTCTAGATAGACAACGAATTAATTTATTTTTATATTAACAAAATTGTCCACTGTACATTTTAAATTCAGTGCATACTAGACATTTTTATTTTCAATCATATTGCATTTTAAATGTATGTAATTTAAAAATCTATATATTTGGCTAATTGCCTAAGTATCAAAGACAATAAACGTGAAATAAATAAATAAATAAATACGAATTATCTTAAAAATATACGAACAAATTAAGGATTTATGAAATTTATTGTATAAAAATTTACAGTTTACTCTTTAAAAAAAAAACATATTTTTACTTGCAATTCTTATCGGCAAAACGTTGATGTTATAGGAGGGGCGTATGGTTTATATGACGTCATTGGATGTTAGCAACACGCACAACTTCTCGGGGCACTTTCCCGCTACATACTAGTAATACTGTTGATTGATGAATAACTTAAATAATATATTTTTTTCAGTAAGCAATACGTTTATATTTGACTATGATCTGTTTATTGCAGGAATCAAAAATGAAGTTACAGACGACGTATATCACGATAATACCAGCATAGAAGAGATTTACATCAAGTCTGAACCTGTTGACACCAGTGAATATGAAGATGAAAAGCAAACTGCGGATGTCGCAAACACTGGTCAGTAAAGATAGTTTAATTAGACTAGTATTTAAATGCTAATAAAATAAATAAGTTTGCTAATAAATTTTAATATAAATATGCTATGAAATAATAAATTTGCTGTGAATATAATATGATTTGCTAATATTATCATGCCTAAACAAATATATTTGCTGATAAATATTGTTATTAAAATAAAATAAAATTGCTCCCATCAGATTTTAATTTTGCTTTGTCTCTCCTCCCAGTTTATTTGCAGGAAACAGTACTTACTTATTTATTTGTTTATAGCTAATGCAGCATGGTCCAGTGTGCCAGTGCCAGCCAACAAGTCCAAACAGGTTAATACAACACAGTATAATAAAGCATTTTCACCTTCAACCTCCCCCGTTGATGACAAACTAAAACCATTAAAATGCGATCAGTGTAATAAAACATTTTCATACCCAAATTCTCTTAATAAACACAAACGAATACATTCTGTAGACAACCCATTGAAATGTGATCTGTGTAATAAAGTATTTTCGTCGTCACCAAATCTTGCAAATCACAAACGAATACATTCTGGGGAGAAACCATTCAAATGTGATTTTTGTCATAAAGCATTTTCACAATCCGCACATCTAATTGCTCACATGCGAATGCATTCTGGAGAGAAACCATACAAATGTGATGAGTGTGATAAAGCATTTGCAAATCCATCAAGTCTTGTGAGTCACAAACGAATACATTCTGGACAGAAACCATTTAAATGTGAACAGTGTGATAAATCATTTTCTGTGTCTTCAAGTCTTGTTACTCACAAACGAGTACATTCTGGAGAGAGACCATTCAAATGTGATCATTGTAATAAAGCATTTGCACAAGCAGCAAATCTCGCTGATCACAAACGAATACATTCAGGAGAAAGACCATTCAAATGCGATCAATGTGATAAAGCATTTAGACGGATGACAAATCTTACTATTCACAAACGAGTACATTCTGGAGAGAAGCCATTCAAATGTGAACAATGTAATAAAGCATGTGCAAGTAAATCAGATCTTAGTAAACACAAACGAGTACATTCTGCAGAGAAATCATTTAAATGTAATCAGTGTGATAAAGCATTTACACACTCAGCATCTCTTAATCATCACAAACGAAGTCATTCAGGAGAAAAAGTATTCAAATGTGAACAGTGTGATAAAACATTTGCATATTCAACATCTCTCAGTAGCCACAAACGAGTCCATATTGTACGAGAAGCCATTACATTGTGATCAGTGTAATAAAACAATTACACAGTCACCAGTTCTCTTTATTCACAAACGAGTGTATTCTGGAGAGAAACCATTCAAGTAAGATGTAATACAACATTTGTACGTGTATCAGATATCACTCGACGCAAATGATACATTCTGGAAAGTAATTATTCAATTTATGATCGATATGACTATATTTAAATATATATATGTATATATATATATATATATATATATATATATATATATATATATATATATATATATATATACGCAATACGACACGCAATAGAAACAAGTAGAGGGAAGGCGGCATTGTGCGCAAGATATGAAGCAACTTGCCACCAAAGTTATTTTACTTTTTTCTTTACTTATTTTCCTTTTCCTCACTACGACTTTTACAATTTAATACAGTACAATCACCGTACAGTACATTGTCTTTAATAAAAAAACTTCAAAACTCGTTTATAATCAAAGAATATGAACGAAACATGTAATGTTAATATCACTATGTTTGCTACCAAACAATGGCCGACGTTCTTCACTTTGCTATAAAAGCTGTAATACGGTATTTCGTCTCCAAGTGTACCTCCATTTGCGGATGCCACAAGTTTGAGCAATAGGTGAGAGGAAATTTAAACAAGATACCAAAATAAAGATCCTTATGTTCAACTTAAAATAAACAAAGTGGTTTGATAATTGAAGTAAAAATATCGATATTTCCCATACATCGCATAATATTAAGTTCTGAAAATCATTGAATAAAGAAGATACAGAAAAGCAAAATCAATGTTATTATTAAAATGTATAAATAAAGTGGAAAATTTGGAAATAAAACACAAAATATACTGTTTCATTTTTTTTAAAATTATTATTCTTGTTTAATTATTTACTTCAAAATAAAATATACGTTATGAATTGCTTATTAATGCTTTTACCACAGAATAAAAACATAAAGAAGTAGAGAAGGTAAGTTCTCCGTTTCTAGACCGCCGACCATAGATATGAAAGGTAAATGGTCAGAATGGCGTTCTGACTTGTCGTATTAACCCTGTATAAACATGTACTCATTTTAAGTATGAAATACTTGAGGCTAATCCCAGAGCTGACTGCTCAATATCTGAAGATAATAACACTGGTAAACAAAAATGAACTTATTTTTTGTGACATGGGTAAAACATCAATCGATTTATTGAAGGAAACATCCAAAGGAAGGATTTAACACCTTTGGATTATTTTCCATGGGGATATGTGAAGTCGCTGGTCTACACCAGATATACCAGGATGGACGACTTGGAAGCCAACAACCGCCGCGTTATTGCCGATATACGGCTTCAGCTGCTCCAAAAAGTGGTTGAAAATTGGACTTCCAAATTGCGCTTTAACACTAATGGCATAAAATTATATTTCCAATAAAGCAAATACCATAGCCATTACCACGATCTTTGTGTGTTCTATTTCATTTTAAAGTTCTATACCTCTAAAAAAAACACGTTTTACCATTTTTAATTAAGTTATATTTAAGATATTGATACTGGACAATAATCCGCCCACGCTAGTATTTGTCAAACCATTTACTTATTATTTGTATAAAACAGATTGTTAATATACATGGAGAAAATAAAAAAATACCAGGTCATCCACAGAAATTTATTTGTCATCTACAGTTAATATTAGTTAATTTTTGCATTTATTTGTTACAGAAGTATAGATATTTATTTATATCAAAAGCAAGACATTAAATAAAATACATGGAAATAGACTATTTACAAAAAGAAAAAACGTGAATCAATGTTTAATTTTGTTGAGGAGTGTATTTTTTCAGTGGTGTCAATTCTACGGTTTCTCTCCAGAGTGAACTCTTTTGTGTGTAATGAGATCTGATTGTGAAAATGCTTTATTGCATACTATATTCGAAAGATGTCTTAATGAACTCGTTTGTGTAGTATAAGACTACTCTTTCGACTAAATGCATCATGACATAGTTCACATTTGAATGGTTTCTCCCCAGAATGTATTCTTTTGTGTCTAACTAGAACCGATGACTGTTTAAATGATTTATTACAATGATCACATTTGAATGGATTCTCGCCACTATGAAGTCGTTTGTGTTGAACAAGACAATTCTTCCGACCAAATGCTTTACTACACTGATCACATTTGTATGGTTTCTCACCAGTATGAACTCTTTTATGTTCACTGAGATAGAATAGCTTTGTAAATTCTTTATCACACTGATCACATTTGTGAAGGGTGTCTCCATGTATTCGTTTGTGAGAAATAAAATTTGCCATCAGTGTAAACGTTTTGCCACACACTTCACATTTGAATGGTACATCTCCTGAATGTGAACGTTTGTGATCAGTGAGTGTTGCTGATTGTGTAAATGCTTTATCACACTGATCACATTTGTATGGTTTCTCTCCAGAATGTATTCTTTTGTGTTTAATGAGATCTGATGGGTGTGCAAATGCTTTATCACACTGATCACATTTAAATGGCTTCTCTCCAGAATGTACTCGTTTATGAATAATAAGACTTGCCTTCGCTGTAAATACTTTATTACATTGATCACATATAAATGGTCTCTTTTCAGAATGTATTCGCTTGTGACTAATAAGATTTGCCTTATGTAGAAATTCTTTATTACACTGATCACATTTGAATTGTTTTTCTCCACAATGTATTCGTACGTGACTAATAAGATTATCTTCTTTTAGAAATTCTTTATTACATAGTTCACATTTGAATGGTTCCACTCCATGTGATCGCTTGTGTGTAATAAGAGTTGATTTATATGAAAATTCTTTATCACACTGATCACATTTGAATTCTTTCTCTTCAGAATGTAATCTTTTATGTGTATTGAGGGTTGATAAATATGAAAATTCTTTATTACATTGATCGCATTTGAATGGGTTCTCTCCAGAATGCCTTTGTTGTTTGTGTGTACTGAGAGATGTAGAATATGAATATGTTTTATTACACTGATCACATTTATATGGTTTTTCTCCTAAATTACTTCGTTTATCATCAAATGGAGCTGTTGATCGTGAAAATGCTTGATTAGACTTTGCTGTATTAATCTGTTTTAAATTATTAACGGAAACAGGCACCAAAGTATCATCTGGATTACTCGCAGATGTTGCGCTATCTGCAAACAAATAAATAGTTTATTAAATAATAGTGGCCCATGGGCCGCAATTCTTCGGCCCGTTAAATAAACGATACAAAATGTGATTATTTTTATAGCAAAATAAAAACATACAACCTTGGATGAATGTATGGAGCACCCTACGCTTTGTTGAATTTTAGTATTATCACACGAAAAATGGTAAATAAATTAATACATGCAGATTTTAATGACAACTTTAATCAAAATTACACTTTACACAATTTATGGGAAAAAAAATGATTCTTTTGTTATAGTACTATAAAATATCAATTTTCACGATCCTATCGAAAACTAATATTTTTCTAACAAGATGATTTTTAACAAGACCATATTAGGTCGTCAAGAATGATATTTGTAGAAAAAAAGGAAAGTTGGTGGATAACTTACAAATATAAGGAATTATTTTATTCACCAAAGTATTCACCTATATTGTCTATACACTTTTGCCATTTAACCCTTTGTTGCCGGCAGTCAAAAATAATTTCAAATTAAAAATTATTACAAGTTTTATAAACGGTACTGTTAAAAGAAAGCTATATATGCAATTATTATTTTATTATTTCATCCCTCCTCTTAGTTACACCCCCGGTACTTGCAAGTACCGTTAGGCTGTGAAGAGGAAATTTTAGAAGAGAAAAGCAATTATATTGTCTTGTTATTTTACGTATTTATTTAATTTTCATTTACATTATGATAATCACAAAAACAATTTTTCTTATCATTACAACATAAATGAATTTTGCATGTTGAACAAATAGAATACAGTCTAGACTGCACTCCATTTATGCTGCAATTTTGTAACATATAAGAATAAAGCAGGGGATCCCCGAGACCATAACCCTGCTAGCTTTATTTTCTGATGTATCTTATAGTACACAATGGTACTTTGATATACCGTCTAGCAAAAACGATAATTCTTATTATACATAGAAAGTAACTGGCGAAAATCAACTGGGTACTTATAAGTATCGTCAGTCAACAAAGGATTAAGCGGCAGGTTGTTTAGGCCGGTGGTAGAAAACCCTGGCGGACAAGAGTCAATGAATTCCGGGAAGGCCAGTTTTACAACATTGTCGGAATTAAACTATTTTCCTATTAAAAATTTGTCCAAATTGCGGAAGAAAAGGTGGTCAGTGGGGGCTAGGTCTGGTGAGTATGGAGGATGATGAAGAAGTTCTAACTCCAATTCCTGTAGTTTTGCCACAGTCATTTATGCACTGTGTGGTCTAGCGTTATCATGCAATAAGATAGGAGTCAATTTGTGGACCAATCTAGGCTGTTTTTCTTTAAGTTTTTGCATCATTTCGTCCAGTTAGTTGCAGTATATTTCTGCTGTGATCGAAGAGTTGGGTTTTTTTTTTTGTTTTTAAGTTACCTGTACGAAATTTGGCGAACCAATTTGATATTGTCTGCTGCGTAGTAACACTAGAGCCAAATACACTATTAATGTTTCGCGCGGTCTGCGATGACGTAGTTCCACGTAAGAACTCATAATAATAATAGTGCGAATTTCCGACCGTTCCATTTTCAACAAAATTAATTTTTATAAAACGTTTTTGATATTTTTTAGAGCATACAATGATTTCTTTAAACAGGCGGAAGTGTAACTTGCAAAAAAAAAAAAAAACAAAAACAGAACAGTAAAATATTAAGCCAATATCAAAATAATAAGCTCTTAAAGTTGGCAATATTATTAACTACAAATTTCTTCCTTGACGACCTGATAGTAACTAATTTCTTTAATGGCTGGTTGCTAAAGTAAGAATTATTCCTAACTCAAGTTAAAATCACTTGTTTTTGTATGTTGTAGCATACAAAAACAAATGATTTTAACTTGAGTTAGACAAAACTCTTAAGTCAGCAACCCGCCATAAGTCTTTTACATTTAACCTAGACATAAAGTAAATACATTAATTAGATATAAATACTATTGCTTAACAAGGTTACTTTTAGATTAATTTTTCGAAACATACATGGCTAGTTTCCGGTTTTTATTGACATTAAATTCGATGTATTCAAGTTGTATAAAATTCAATGACTTGGCTCATTCACCAGGGTTTCTCGTTTTAAATGTGCCTACACTGTGTACATTTGTATACATAAAAATATCAGTAGTAAATTAGCCACAAAGAGATCCTTTGCACTAATCCTTATTTTTAACGTGGACTCAACCTGCTTTACGACCGAACTTCAAAACTAAAGGTACTGAACTATAATGGCAAAGTGAAATTCCACAAAATCGTTTATATAAAATATATATCAGCACCTCAGAGGTAAACTGTATTGTCATAAATTATAAACATCTCAGAAAAGACGATTTAAGATTGTTTACTTCCTTGCTTTGATCGATTTGATACAGTTTTAAAGCAACGTACATTTAAACTGGTTAGAGCTATAGTTCCAAATTATTTTCCATTCGACTGATTATGAAGTATTAAGTCACTTGGCACTAAAATATCATTTCTGATAAAAATGTGACTTGATACAGTTTACCTCTAAGGTGCTGATATGTAACAATACATGATAATTGTTGATCAGTTCAGTAGTTATTCAATAACAGAAGCATTAAACTAGTTCTACTGACCAGTGTTTGCGACAACTTCATTCTCCAATTCATCTTCATATTCAGTGGTATCTACAGGTTCAGACTTGATGTAAATCTCCTCTATGTTGGTGTTACCATGATACATGTCGTCTGTAATTTCATCTTTAATTCCTGCAATAAACATATCATAGTTCAATATAAACTAATTACTTACTGTAAAAATAAATCATTTATATTCTTCAAAAAAAAGGCGAAATTCACTTTAAATAAACTAAGACAACAAAATCTGAATAACAGTATACGATGTTAGATAGTAAATGTACTCGTAACTGACCATTTTCCAATTCATCCATGTGCTCTAATTCAGTCTTTATGTCATATTCTGTCTTAATATCCATCTCTTTCGTAATAATATCACTGTCTTTGGTATGACAGGGATGTGATTCATAATCAGTCTCATCATTCATGTTCATTCTTGAAATAAAACACTACCAAAAATTATTTCTAATATAATATTAAGGAAAATTACTCTTTCTATTTTTTATGAATTTATTATATCAGTATGTAGCTATCCGTGCGAATTACTGTACGCGTCATCACCATAGTGAAATGAGGTTGTATAACAGACTGAACGAGGACAATGGCCCTCGTGTTGGCTTGACCATATTATATGCAGTAGTTTCACTCGACCGTTTTTCTGTACCAGATTTTTCTGTACAGAGCGTAACAATATTTAATGTTAAGATAGGGTTAATTTATATTGTTTTGAACAAGTTTAGTTTTAGTGTTTTCAGACAGTTTTATAAATTAGTGCTTAGTGTTACGTAGTTATTAGTAAATTATTTCATCATGCCCCTGCACGGAGCCAGATGGTGCTCCCAAGCAAACTGTAAGCATAATGGCAAAACCAACAAGCAGCTGAGTTTTTTTAGATTCCCACGAGACACTGAAAGGTAATAAACGAGATATTTTTTAAATTATTAGTTCTTTAAATAAATTACATTTGTTGCAGATGTACTGTATGGATCAGAAATATTGGCAGACTTGATCTTTTAACAAAAGATAATTACGCTGAATATTGTTACAATAATTGTAGGCTTTGCAATGTACACTTCAGCGAAGATATGTTTACGAATAAACTAAACAATCGTTTACGTAGGTATGCTGTACCTGAAGTTTGCGAAGGTATGAACATCTGTTCATTAATTATTTTGCATTATGATTTTGTATTTTCCTTAATAAAACTATTGGTTCTAGGTGATAAAACTGTTGATTCACATAGCAGTGTCAAGACATCTGTAGAAGTTTCAGTAAATATTGATACGGAAGAAGATGTACATGGCAGCAATCAGTCATTTAAGATTAATGACTCTGATAATTATGCTACGCAAGACGTATCACATTCATTAGATATATCATCTGGGAGCATAGGTAATATTTCCCTTATTTTTTAAATTAACATTACTATATGCAAGCTACATTCATTCATTCATTCATATTTATTGTTGCCAGGGACAAAAATTATTTTTTTCATGATCAGGAGTAGAAGTCAGTTTTTGTGACATAAATATGGATATAAATGCCCTAACGAGTTTTTATATAATAATATTAATGAATGAGACCAAATCTTAGAACTTTTGTAATTTTCTCTCGGTGTATTTGTAGCCCTCGGGCTTCAAACTACATCTCATGAAAAATCATCTCTTCTTGGATGTATAATATAATATTTTATTACAGATTTATATTATCATTATTATCATCAGACTTGTTATTATATATTATTTAATTTTTTTTAATTTATTTTCAAATGCATCTATTCAAACACCACCTTGGCTGTCTGCACAAACTCCGAGGAAAATGAAGTTAAAAAAAGAGATGAAACAATTACTAAGGCAAGCCAAACCAAAAGCAATTAAAGAAGATTGGAATACTTTTGAAAATTTTAACAAGATGTGTAATATATTCTTACCAGAAAAATTTGCAAAATTAACATGACTACAAGCAAATTTGCACCAGAAGATGGCTAAGGGTAGGAGATATACTAAAGAATACAAGCAGTTTGCTTTAAATTTGTATTTTCTCAGCCCGAAAACATACAGGTTTTTAAAGTCAACCTGTAACTTGCTATCAAAGAGCACCTTATCGAGAATGACATCAAAGTGGTCTTTCCGTTTTGGTTTTGATGAATTTGCGTTTGAAGTCCTCAAACTAAAAATAGAAAAAATGGCTGATACATATAGAGATTGCATTCTTTGTGCTGATGAAATGGCCATAAAAAGTAATTTATTTTATAATATAAAGACTGATGAAATTATAGGTTATCATCAGACCAATGGTACCCAGACCTATGAACCTGTTAGGTCAGTTTTAGTGCTGATGGCACGTGGAATCTATGAAAACTGGAAACAACCAATAGGTTATTTCTTTGTACATTCTACATGTAAAGGAAATGAGTTAATAAGTATACTTTATAATGGCATTAGAAAATTGACTATGATAGGGCTAAAAGTTTTTAGTCTTGTAACTGACTGTGGCTCAAATTTAATACAGTTCGCAAATGAAGTAGGCGTTTAACCTGAAACGTGGCAAAAAAGCCTTATTACCTTCAATTATAACCCTAGAGGTTACTTGGGCACTGAGAAAACGGAAAATTTCATTTAACGCAACCCTCATATTGAATAATAAATTAATTTCAATAAATGTCACATGAAGATACCATGGAACCTGTCAAAAATCTCCTATCTGCGTCAGCCATGATGTACAATGCAGTAGCGCCTCTATCGGTAATGTCAGATGACAATAATATAACACGACGGCGTTTAACATCTCTCCTTCAACTACACAATTAAAATAAGGTGGTGCACTTAAAAAATTAAAATGATTTAGTAAGGATAGCTGTTAAATATTCATTGTAAATCGAAGATTTAAAGCCTGGTTTCCAATTGACGTAGACGTAGAATTCTACGTCTACGTCAATTGGAAACCAGGCTTAAGTCAAAACGAACACGTAGAAATATAAAAATATTAATATTCCAAGTGAAATAAATAAATAAATATGATGTTTCTACGTTTACGACCATCTACGTCTGATTGGAAACCGTAGCATGAATTTTCCTATTATTTATATGTTCACGTAGATGTAGAATTCTACGTCTGGGAACCATGCTTAACATGTAAACAACTGAGAACAACTTCCACATTACTCGTTTCGGTCAGCTGTTTCACAACGCCGCCATCTGCCATTGTTGAGTTCAATACTGTGAACTATGAACTTAACACGGACAGCTACATACAGATATTAATGAAACCAATTGATTACATAGTAATAGTAATTTTGGGTATTTGGAAAAGAGAGAAAATTGTTGAATGTTTTGTTTCAGAAATGGATATAAATGATGAGATTGGTTACGATTTGCATTCCAATCTTACCAGAGACAGTATTATTATTAAGAGAGAGATTGATATTAAGACATCAATGAAAATTGAACTTGAGCACACTGATGAAATGGGTAATGGTCAGTAACGAGCATATTTATTATCCCACATTATATACTGTTACTCACATTGTGAGTTTAACTTTATTTAACATCCTGAACCATATTTTTCTTGTTACAGGAATGCAAGATGAACTTACAGACGACGTATACCACGGTAATACCAACATAGAAGAGATTTACATCAAATCTGAAACTTTTGATACCAGTGAATATGAAGATGAATTGGGGAATTCATCTGTCGCAAACACTGGTCAGTAAAGATAGTTTGGCCAAGCTTTACTGTACCCCACTGAACATAACCTCTTGTGCTGCCTCTATACAGAAGGCTTGAATAATGCTTAACTTAGGTTAGGTTATCTACCAAATCTACATACGTGATAAAAATAAATAAAATTTATGCTAACAACCCTGCTGAATAAATTCTTCTGAATTTATGAGGTTGCTTTTTGTATATATGTTAATGCATTTTACGAATTAATGATAAAGTTATTATGGGATTTAAATAGATTACTAAGAATCCCATTAATATAAACGTATGGACAATGGAATTTAGCAATGAAAAGAAAGAATTTGTATTTATTTGCCACTGCTCGAATCGTGATATATAATCTATGATAAAAGAATGAATGTTTTTTGCAAATTTTTGTTTTTAATAAGATGATTGATTGTAGAATAAATTATATTTAAAAATTTCTCTGTCGCGAATGGCTAATCATTTTTCATTGAAAACGTATACAGAGTAATACTAATTATGAGTATGTACTTATATTTCAGAAAGTCGTGATACTCGAAAGGCAATTTGCATATCATCTACTGACGACATATCCCAATATAGCTACAACTCTAACATTATCATCAAGGAGGAGATTAACATCAAGCCTGAATGTGGAGATGACGGTGAATATGAGGAGTATGCTGCTGGACAAGATACAGGTCAGTCAATAATTTAATATTATTACTACCCCAATTCTGTAAGCAAGTTACTACGAAAAAGTTACAATAAAAATTACAACGTCAGTAAGTTTTTTTTAACTAGCACGAAATCCGTATTCTGTAAGAAAAACGTCACTATAAAATCAGTAACTAGTTGTTAAGAAAGTTATTATGAATAGCAACTAATAGAAAGCAGATGCTACACTTAGTTACTTCAAAATAACTTTTTAAAATCGTGAAAAATTGCAAGTTTTCTGTTGAATGATGTATTATTTGGAGCATTTGTCAGTGAAGAGGAACATAGATGCAAGAATGATAGAAGTTGTTAAGTGCGGAACCCTGCAATGTTCCCTGGCATTGACCAGGTAAAGGGTGATCCAAATTGGACTCCGGGATTTGAATTACGTACTATTTTCGTTCAGTGAATGTTGGAAGTTTGTATTTTTACAGTTGGTATAAGCCGTTCACTTTTGTAAGAACAAACTAAGAGGGAATTTTGTTTTCAATAGTTTGCACGTTTGAAGCTGTATGTCATGTTGGTATTTAAAAATGTCACTTTTTTAAAACGTCGATCAATTTGACATATGTCATTATGAAAAATTATATCTTAATTATAATGATCATAACCTTATCAACCTAAAGTCGGTTTTACAGTGTAAGGAATATTTTTAATTGACATTTAAAGTCAGTAACACACCATAAAAGTCTCCAAAATAACCAGATCTAGTGTGTTCTTACAAAAGTGAACAGCTTATATCTAAACACATTGCAAGCTCATCATGGCGCCGTATACTGTGCAGAAACGCATAAATATCGTGCAATTTTATTGTGAAAACAGGCGATCAGTTACGATTACGCGAAGAAAACTTCGAACACTGAATACGGAATAATGTTCCAAGTGAACGTGCAATTCATGAACTACTGCAAAAATTTGAAACAAGTGGTATGCTTATTGATACACCAAGAGTTCGCTATCAATGCAGAGGTCGTTCAGGTGAAAATATTGCTCGTATACTGATAGTGTTCAAGAAGAACCAAGCACGTCAACCCGTTACTGTTCACAGTAATTGAATCTTATATGGCACTACTCAACGAATTAAAAAAAAAACTGCATTTAAAGGCGTATAAAATTCAACTGACGCAAGAACTGAAAGCAGCAGACCACCAGAAACGCTGTATATTTGTGAACTGGGTTTTAAAAAACACAATAGCTGATGCTGATTTTTGCAAAAAAAATCATATGGAGCGATGAAGCTCATTTTCTTTTGAATGGGAATTGTTAATCGCCAAAATTGTCGCATCTGGGGTAGTGAAAATCCACATGCTATTCAAGAAAAATCAATGCATCCACAAAAATGCACTGTTTGGTGTGCATTATGGGCTGGAGGAATCATTGGCCCGTACTTTTTTGAGGACGAAGCTGGTAACGCTGTTACTGTCAATGGTGTACGCTATCGGAAAATGCTAACAATTTTTTTTCAATGAAACCAACGATTTGAACTTAGATGACATGTGGTTTCAACAGGATGGAGCAACATGTCACACAGCACGTGAACCTCTCACTTTACTTCAAACAAAATTTCCTGGTCATGTTGTCTCTCAGAGGGGCGGCATCAATTGGCCAGCGAGGTCTTGCGATCGAACCCCATTAGATTTTTTTCTCTGGGACTATTTGAAGGAAAGAGTTTGTCAATGAGCCTACTACGATTCCAGAACTAAAAGAGAACATCAGACGTGCAATTGCTGAAATCGAACCGAATTTATTGGAAACGATTACGGAAAACTTCGCTAAAAGAATGGTATCATGTCAGCGGAGTCGTGGAGGTCATTTGGCCGACATCATATTTCATAAATAATTGCCAAGTCTGTACTTTACGCTCATAACAATAAAATTCGGATTTTTCCAATATATTGTGTTTTATTCAAAAAACAAATCCTAGAGTCCAAATTGGATCACCCTTTACTGGTTCTAGGAGCACGATCGCGGCTTCGTGAAGCAAGCAATCACGACCTAGATGGAAAACGCGAAATAAAGCGAATTGACTGTATTGCGCGCAAATTCACACGATTGTAGAATACAGGATTGGATACAAATACAGGTTAATTGGCTTACTTAGTAGTTGAAGCGTGGTAAGGGGCCATCAAAGTGCCCCTTGAGCTGCTGTAGTCTTTGGTCCAGCAGAAAATATAAATGTTTAAAATTTGTTTAAACGTCTCAAAACTTGTAAACAATACATATTTAATTATTTATTTATTTGCAGGTAGCGCAACATCTTCCGGTAATCCAGATGAAAGATTATTGCCAGTGTTTACTAACAAGTTCAAACAGATTAATACAACAGAGTGTGATAAAGCATTTTCACAATCAACGTCACAACTTGATGACAAACTGATTAATTCAGAAGAGAAACCATTCAAATGTGATCAGTGTACTAAAACATTCTCACATTCAACATCTCTCCATAGACATAAACGAATACATTCTGAAGAGAAACTATTCAAATGTGAGCAGTGTGATAAAATGTGTTTATGTTCATCAAGCCTTATTACACACAAACGAATACATGGAGTGGAACCATTCAAATGTGAACTATGTAATAAAGAATTTCTAAAAGAAGATAATCTTATTAGTCACGTACGAATACATTGTGGAGAAAAACAATTCAAATGTGATCAGTGTAATAAAGAATTTCAACATAAGGCAAATCTTATTAATCACAAGCGAATACATTCTGAAAAGAGACCATTTATATGTGATCAATGTAATAAAGTATTTACAACGAAGGCAAATCTTATTGTTCATAAACGAGTACATTCTGGAGAGAGGCCATTTAAATGTGATCAGTGTGATAAAGCATTTGCACACCCATCAGATCTCACTAAACACAAAAGAATACATTCTGGAGAGAAACCATTCAAATGTGAACAGTGTAGTAAAGCATTTGCATACTCATCAGATTTCATTATACACAAACGAGTACATTCTGGAGTAAAACCATACAAATGTGATCAGTGTAATAAAATGTTTTCATGTTCATCAGCCCTCATTAAACATAAACGATTACATTCTGGAGAAAAACCATTTAAATGTGATCAGTGTAATAAAGCATTTTCACAATCATCAACTCTTATTACACACAAACGAATACATTCTGGAGATAAACCATACAAATGTGATCAGTGTAATAAAAGATTTTCAACATTAGCAAATTTCATTTTTCACAAACGAATACATTCAGGTAAGAAGCCATTCAAATGTGAACAATGTAATAAAGCATTTTCAGATGCATCAAATCTCATTAAACACAAACGAATACATTCGGGAGAGAGACCATATAAATGTGAGCAGTGTGGTAAAGCATTTATTAGCTCATCAGATCTCATTAAACATAAACGAATACATTCTGGAGAAAGGCCATACAAATGTGAGCAGTGTAATAAAGCATTTGCACAATCAGCATCTCTCAATGATCACAAACGAATTCATTCAGGAGAGAAACCATTGAAATGCGAGCTGTGTAGTAAAAAGTTTAGAAAGATGACAAATCTTATTGATCACAAAAAGGCACATTCTAGAGAAAACCCATTTAAATGTGACCAGTGTAATAAAGCATTTACAGATTCACCAAGTCTCACTAAACACAAACGAATTCATTCTGCAGAGAACCCTTTCAAATGTGAACAATGTGATAAAGTATTTACATTGAAGGGAAATTTTGTTACACACAAACGGGTACATTCTGGAGAAAAACCGTTCAAATGTGAACAGTGTAGTAAAGCATTTACACACGCATCTAATCTCATTAAACACACACGAGTACATTCTGGAGTTAAACCATACAAATGTGATCAGTGCGATAAAGCATTTACACGAGCAGCATCTCTCGCTGATCACAAACGAATTCATTCAGGAGAGAAACCATTCAAATGTGAATTGTGTAGTAAAACATTTACAAAGATGGCAAATCTTAATAATCACAAACGGACACATTCCAGACAAAAACCATTTAAATGATCCAATGAGTAAATTACAGTGATCAGTGTAGTAAAATATTTACAGATATCATCAAGTCTCACTTATCACACAAAAATACATTCTGAGGGAACCTGTACATAAAAATTAATATAATTATTGTATTAATGGGCTTTGGTCCAGTCAAAAAGTAAACAAGTTTATTTGACTAAGCTAATGTTTAGTCCATGTTTCGAAAATCACGAGGTACGTTAAGATTAACAAGTGACAGTAACGGCGGACAATCAATTAAACCATTTAAAATTTTCATTATATCAACTACGTCAGATATAGAGCGTCTGTCTTTGAGGGTGAGCATGTTAAAATAATGACAGCGATGAATGTAATCGGCAGCTGATATAGGTATTTTCCTAACTAGATAATGGACAATTTTTTTTGTATGCTCTCTATCCTAAAAATGTATTTCTCATATTGCGGATTCCAGATTGTACTGAAAATGTGACTAAGCTAATGTTTAAATAGTAACGTAAGTATTTTCATCATCATCATTGGCGCAACAGCCCGAGTTGAGCCTATGCCTCCTGTTTCCAGGTTTCATGACTATATTTTCAATCTATGTACATACAGGAGTAATATGGTCAGTATTACGTCCTTTTTTTAGCATACACAGAAAGGCACTTACAGTATACAGCCGGTTGCGAGCAACTAAGCAGAACAAGTTATTTGTGTAAATATTTTTACACAAATTATTTGAGTACTATTCTACAACTGCAAACCCAACAATATTCTTCACTGTAAATAATCAAGTATAATGTTTAATACAAATAAATAAATGAATGAGTTGTAGTGCCCAGTGCGTAAGAAAATTCTTATCGCTATCTAAACAGCACTGTACAAGCTCGTTGCACGTTGCCCAGAGTCTTTCGCGCAAACTATGAACATATTTTCTTAGTACAGCCATACATGAAATTACTGTATTTGTCACAAATATTTCACTCGCGCTACAATACTTTTTCAAACCAAAGATTACTCGAAATGCATTGTTGTAGCAAATAATAAGTTTACGAAGATGACTTTTCGTGTGATATATCCAGAGTGCCGAAGTATACATATTACCGCAAAAAGTATTAAATAAATATTTACGTACATCAGGACTGCATTTCGAGAATCTATGATTTAGCATGTTAACTTTCACACAAACAGAGCGACATTGTCTGTCGATGTCAGCTGCGTCACTGAGATCATCATTGATAAAGTGACCAAGATAACACACACAATCTTTCGGCTGGAACACGATATTCACGGTTTTGTTGACGTTGTATATTAAGCCGTGCTCCATCGCGTAATTCTCGCATGTAGCCTAGAGTTTTCTCGGACCGGCTGGAGATTGTGTAAGGATTGTCATATCCGCATAAGAAATGTGGTTAATATGACGGGTGCCAACCACACAGCCAACCTTCTCCTTATTGAACAGGTTGCTCAGGTCGTCCATGTAAACATTGAAAAGAAGTGGTGAAAGAACATCCTTGTCTCACTCCGATGTCTTGCATAAACGAACTGGATTTCACTGGGCCCCATCGTACTCTCTGATTGAATTTGTCCATGGAGTTGGGGAAGTCTTCGGTCCACCCCGTGTTGGCCGGAATCGGCTTGGACCTATCTCCGAGGCGGAGGTTGTCCATTAGGGAGTCGAGGAGCCTGGAGAAGCCTTCTCCCACTCGCTTGGTATTGCTCCTTGGCTCACCAGTTGTATTTGTATATGGAGTCGTTCTCTTGGCCGTCACCTTGTCGAGTAGAACTTGTAGAGAAGTTGGCTAGGTTCCACTGCCCGGATTCCGTACGACATCCATTTTTGATTGACCTAGTTCCGACATTCATTCGTCATGACAAATATTATCTTATTAGGAAAATGCAGCGTATGCATTACGCAGTCGGATTACATATGCTAGTGGCGGACAAATAGTTTTTTAATCAAACAGCTGAGGGTCACAATGGCTAGGAGTCGCAATCCCGACCTAGGATTACCTTTGTGACATATATTATACTTAACGTTATTTGTAAAAATTTTAATTATCTGTCATTGATGTTGTAAGATTTAATTGTAAATGGTGAATTAAAATGATGAAACACTGGTTGGTTAAATAACAATTTATTTATATTGTTACAGTCAGAATAAATATATAACTATAATTAGTATTATTTTTAGTAAGTTCATAGGGATTACGACGCAACCTTTTCTTCTAGGAAATAGTTTTTATAACTCTGCTTCCCTATATAGCCTGACATACACGTGTAGACTTTGTGGCGGATCAGGTCCTTTAATCCGCGACGGATTTGATACATGATGTCAACGAGGAGATGGTAAAGAGTGAACTTAAGAAATCATCTTTAATACATTTGGTAAATATTAATAATAATAATACTTTATTGATCCAAATATTACATAAATTCAGGACAAGTCAATTATAAAAACATAGTTATTGGTTGAAAAATATTATTTCAGTCATATGATAAAAAAATAAATATAATACAAAATGTTATAAGTGTAAATTGTAAACAAGTATATAAGTAAGATAGATATTCCATATAAAAATATAAAATATTCCAGCGTGTAGACACCAGTCGCTGGCGATCGTTATCAGTAGTGTTTTGACATTTGTTTTATATGGTTTAAGTGTTGTTAAACACATTGGCCGCAAACATCAGACTCACCGGTGAGTTACCGGTTACTAAATTTTTTCTTGTATGCACACGTTGATCTACCGGTGAGTTACCGTACTTACTCACCGTTTGCCATTTTATTAACCGGATTTCATTTACAGTTAGTTGCTCACCGGTGGATATTTTGACCGTTATCTGTATAACACATCTGTAGTAACGAAGAATCGAGCACAAAGCAAGTAAAAATTTATGGAATTGAGTGTTGTCTGTTTACTTAGTTATTGAGGGGACGCATATAAAGCAAATGTACTTTTAAAATTACTGTAAAAGCTTACAAATCAAAATTTACTGTTATTGTTTAGATATTGTAGTTTTCATATACGCCGTTCGACAGCGATTCCAAAAAATGTGCATTCAGTCAAATTCACCGGTAAGTTTGTACCGGTAAATCACCGATGAGTCTGTTGAATGCGGCCAGTGTAAACTTCAAAGCGTTAAAAAAATGAAAGGATATATTATTGATATTGATCATTTGATATCTTTAATATATGAGAGACCTGCGTTATGGGATATAGGATTAAAAGAATATGTAAATCGTTACATAACGACAAATGTTTGGAAGGAGACAAGCGTAGTTAAGAAACTTGATGGTAAGTAAAAATACAAATAATGGAAAGGTATTTAACTTTATATATATTTATTTATAACAATTTTGGCCACACAACAGGTAAAAACACAATAATAGTGTGGCACTAGAAAAAATTTACAAAATAATAACAATATCATTGTGGAAAAAAAAAGGTTTATACTTATCCACTTAGAGAATTAATGACAAATTTTTTAATTGTTGCATAGGTACACGAGTATATGTCGGGAAAAATATTCATTTTAAGAGATTTATTCAAATTTAATGATATACGATTAATAGGGGCATTATATGCAGAATTAATTCTATTATTAGATTATATTAAAAATTCAGTATTTCTAATATTGTAAAGCTGCATTCAGAGCTCTGTAAATCAACACGTTGTACGCTATGGATAATTTTTAAACGAGGTCATTTGGTATGATCGGACATGCTCGTGCTTTGTCGTTGCTATACTACTGTTGAGCGACATAGTACGAGCTTGTCCGATCATACCAATTGCACTCGTTTAAAAACTATCCATAACGCACAGAGTGTTAATTTACTGAGCTCTGAATGCAGCTTAAGAGGGAACATGAATATTAAATTTACTCAAAAGATCAGGGCTATCAAATAAGCTATTGAAAATTTATAACAAAAACTGATATCTAAAATAATTCTTCTATTTTCTAATGACAGAAGTTTTAAGTTAATATTAGTGAATCTGAAATTGATATATTTTAAAAATCTTTTTTGTACATTTTCAATGCGATTAAAGTATACAAGATACTGTGGAGACTAACTAACAGAGCAAAATTTCAACTGACTTCTAACTAAAGAAAAATAGAGAGAAATCAGTGTATTAAGGTATTTAAAATTTTTTGAAATTCTGTTAACGAACCCTAACATTTTGTAAGCTTTTTTAATAATGTTGTCAATATTTATATCAAATAATAATTTCTGATCAAATGTTATTCCCAGATCTTTAACAAAAGTAACATTAGAGATGACATCTGCATTAATATTATATTTAAAATCTATAATGTTTCTGTTTCTAGTAAATGATATTTTAGAATATTTTGAAATATTTATATTTAATTTATTTAGCTGTAAGTACTCGGATAGTCTATTTAGATCAGACTGAATTTCATTCCAATCATTGAGATTTAAAATTTGCAGAAATATTTTTAAATCGTCGGCATAAAGAAGAAAGTTGCATTTTTTAAAGTACATATTTATATCATTTATAAAAATATTAAACAAAAGTGGGCTTAGGTGCCTACCTTGGGGTACTGCCGTAAAGCTATTTTAATATTTTTGTTTGTTACGTTTTTGGGATTGAAGTCGTCCACATGTGAAGGGTCGTGAAATAAAATTCGTCAAATCAGTTTGACTCTAATTTATTATTATTATTTAAAAAGCATTTGAAGATGAAATAACTAAAGTTTCATGACTTGGCGAGCCGAAAATATGCCCTTTTACCGCGAAAGCTAAACAACAACTGAACTTTATAATTTTGAAACGAATCATATAAAGAATTGAGTCGCATAAACAGTAAGTCGTACTTGCTGACTATGCGTCTATTAAAAAGGAAAAAATACATCAAATTACACCCGGATGTCACGTACAGCATATTATCGACTTGCCAAATATACATTAAATTATAAAAAATACAATAAAAATAATTTCAAGGCGAAAAAAACAAAGTGATAAAAATCAATGCCAAAACAAATTAAAACAGAAATAATTGCAGTACAAATTCAAACAAAATAATACTAATTAAAAAATATATATATACATATAAAAATAAAGCTCGTTACCCGAATGGGGTCGACAGGCGCCCCTTACGACAGTACTTTGGAAGTTATTTATCTGACATCAGATTTATAGCCATTAATGACAGCACATTGAGTTCTATCTACAAGGTACGTTTTAAACCAATTTAACAGATTACCATGGACGCCTATTCTATTTAAATTATTTAACAATATGACATCTATTGCATCGAACCCTTCACTTGTATGCGCTGGTCCATTGAGTTCATAAATAAATAAATAAAGTTATATAACATTTTACAGTGTTTTAGCACAGTATATACTGTGGTTTTAGTTTAATAATATGTTGATATGACTACATTTATTTAAAACTGTATTTAAGTCAAAAAATAACATAAATTGTAGTAAATTGTTAATCACCCCCTCCTACTTTTATATACTACATGTTTCGGGACATACGTTGTCCCGAAAAATAATAACTAAAATATTACAATAAGTTAATTCAAAGGACAAAAATTATAAGAAACATTTTTTTTTATAGTGATCTTAGTTCAATGGTTGCTAACCAGAATGTACTCGTTTGTGTGTAATGAGATCTGACGATTGTGAAAATGCTTTATTACAATGATCACATTTGAATTTGAATTGTTTCTCTGCAGAATGTATTCGTTTGTGATTAATAAGTGATGCTGGCTGAGGAAATGCTTTATCACACTGATCACATTCGAATGGCCTCTCCCCAGAATGTACTCGTTTGTGATTAATAAGTGATGATTGTAAAGAAAATGCTTTATCGCACTGATCACATTTAAATGGCTTTTCTTTAGAATGTGTTCGTTTGTGCCTAATGAAATCTGTTGACAGAGAAAATGCTTTATAACACTGATCACATTTAAATGGTCTCTCTCCAGAATGTACTCGTTTGTGTGTAAAAAGAGATGCCGAGAATGTAAATACCTTATCACATTGATCACATTTGAATGGTTTCTCTCCAGTATGTAATCGTTTATGGGAAATGAGAGTTGATGAACGTGAAAATGATTTGTTACACTGATCACATTTAAATGATTTCTCTCCAGAATGTATTCGTTTGTGTGCTAGGAGAGATGATGAAAATGAAAATGCTTTATTACAATGATCACATTTGAATGGAGTTTCGCCACTATGAACCCGTTTGTGTTGAACAAGACTACTCTTTTGAGTAAATAATTTACTACATTGTTCACATTTGAACGGCTTCTCTCCAGAATGTATTCGTTTGTGACAAGTGAGATGTGCTGATTGTGAAAATGTTGCAGGGCAATGCTCACATTTGAATGGTTTCTCTTCAGAATGTGTTCGTTTGTGATTATTAAGTGATGATGGTAGGGAAAATGCTTTATCACACTGATCACAATTGAATGGTTTTTCTCCAGAATGTAGTCGTTTGTGTTTAATTAGATAATCCAACAGAGAAAATTCTTTATTACACTGGTCACATTTAAATGGTTTTTCTTCAGAATGTAGTCGTTTGTGTCTATTGAGACCTGTTGACTGTGCAAATGCTTTATCACACTGATCACATTTGAATGGTTTTTCTCCAGAATGAAATCGTTTGTGCGTAATGAGAGTTGATGATTGTGAAAAAGCTTTATTACACTGATCACATTTGAATGGTTTCTCGCCAGAATGTAAACGTTTGTGTGTATTGAGAGTAGTTGAATAAGAAAATGTTTTATTACACTCATCACATTTGAACGGTTTCTCTTTTGAATTAATTAATTTGTCATCAAGAGGAGACGTTGATTGTGAAAATTCTTTACTAATCTGTTTGAACTTGTTAACGGACGATGACACCAAACTATCATCGGAATTACCGGAAGATGTTGCGCTATCTGAAAATAAATAAATAAGTAAGTAAGTATATATTGCTTCCAGGTTTTAACACTCATTTTAAACATTTACAGAGCTATTCAGAGACAACATTTTAAATACTGTCTAAATTAAACACTTTCATGTATGGAGCGAAGGTGTGGGGATGGGAGGAGCATGAGCCGCTGGGGAAGGTGCAAAATAAATATCTTAAATTAATGTTGGGTCTAAATAGGTGTACACTAGAATACATAGTATTAAAAGAGACACAAGTGTACAAAATTAATATAGAAGCCGTTAAAAGAACATTAAGATTCGAAGAAAATATAACCAAAAACCCGGAAAAACCAGTATTAAACGAATGTTCGAAGGAATTATAAAATAAAGATAAACAGAAAAAAAAAACATCAAAATGGGAGATAAAAAGAAGTAAAATGTATGAATACGGAGGCTTTTCGACAGAAGAAGTAAGGAGGAAAAGAGAAAGTGGACATAGAATGCAGAAGATGGTAGAAAGAATGAAGAACATACAGCAACAAGAATTAAGCGAGAGAATAAATGAATCAAGGTACAATAATAAGTACAAAAAAAATTGGAACATGCAAAGACCGCTGTATTTAAAAGAAATAGGAAACGGTGAAAAAAAAAAAGAATAATTACAAGGTTTAGATGTGGCAATGAAGAAAAGGCGAACAAATTTTGGTTAAAAGAGGAGAATAAACGATGTAGAATATGCTGAGAAGAAAGGGAGACGATTGAACGTATGCTGGAAGGATGTGAAGAAATGAGAAGTAAAGGAGGAACAAGAGAAGATATTTTAAACGGAAATGGCTGCGGATACACATGGATGAAAGAAGTAATGGAGAGGAAAAAAGAGATTAAAGAAAAACAAAATAATAGGAAACAAAGCAAAATAGATTTCAAACCGACAGGTAGAAATTAAATTTATATTTTAGTTAGGACTTGTTATGTAGGGAATAAATAGATATATAATAAAATGTAGTAGATAACATGAAATGCAATATTTAATTAAAATAAATTAAATTGAATTGAATTAAACAATGTTTAAAATTTGAACAGTGTTTAATTTATTTATGTATTCAGAAACATAGTAACTATTTTTTTCAAACAATATATAAACTAAACACTGTTTAAATAAAGACAGCTGAAAATTTTGCAAGTTGGTAAAAAAATAATTGAATTTAACTTTGGTCTCTTTCTAATTTTTATGTGCTAAAAAGAGATAGAATATCACATTTATAACCTTACGATCCTTCAATGACATAGCTCTTATGTACTTTCTTTTTCTACGACATTGTAAAGTCACTATTGTTCTCTTTCTTACACATTATACTGCCGTAAGAATGATTTCTGAATAAATAAATGATATACGTCCAATATTATATGACAATGGCTCCATCTGGGAACATTGCAAGGCTCCGCATTTAACAAAATTCTATAATATTATTGACAGACCTGTATCTTGTCCAGCTGCACTCGTCTCATATTCACCGTCATCTCTAAATTCAGACTTGATATCGATCTCCTCCGTGATGATGATGTTAGTGTTGTAGTTATACTGAGACATGTCGTCAGTGGATGATATGCAAATTACATCTCGTGTATCGCGGTTCTCTAAAATTAAAAAAATCATAGTTATTATTGTTCTATGTTTTTATTTTAAAATGGTTTAATACATTCGCGATACGAAAAATTTTAAACGTAATTTATTCTTAAATCAAGTATCGTATTAAAAACAGGAACTAACGAAAAATATTAATTCTCTTAAATAGGATTATAAAATATTATCAATAATGTAAGGACGTACTTTAGCTCTGAAATAAATTTAGTGTCTTGATAGGAATAGTTTTTAAATGTAAAATTTGGCATTTTTTAATTTCATTTGTGTCATTGATTTCAAAAAATATATATACATATACACACACAGGCAAATTAGAGGAATAGATTGAAAATTATGTTTTTTTTTTTTTAATTTTATTATTTTTTAGCCTATAGGGGAAAAATTTTAAGATCGTAGCGCTACGCGGATTTTTTTGAAACCATTCTAAATCAGATACCACTTGACATTTACTAGTAAATAATAGCGAAAAGTGTATCAAAAAACGACAAAAAATAAATAATTGTTTGGGATTTCTGAATTTGTGAAGTGACATTACTTGTTAACATCTAAAATACTACATTTTGTGATCTGGTTTTAAGTTATGGCGGTTTTCCATTGTCGATTATTTTAACTATATTGGGGGAAATAATAATTCCCGTGTTGTTTACCAAGGGGTAGAAATCTACAATGCTGGGCATATAATATTGTGTGGAGTCACTGAAAAAAACAGAGTTCATAAAGATTTATGAATTATGCCTACAAACTTGTGCATTACAAAGCCACACAATAATAGGAATTTTCAAGATATGTGATAATAAATACAAAATTGAAAATATTTTTTGTAGTCACTATCATTAAAATGTAATGAGCAAACTTTGATATAAGGGCTCACTTTTTTTCCAATTTTTAAATTGTTTATCTAAAGATCGCGTCGATTCCTAACCTCTTGCTTTCCCAATTTTGTTTCGAACCGTACGGTGTCTGATATTAGTGGAAACAAATGAAACGATATTTCCGGGTTTCTTCTTTTCAATGAATTGCACATAGGCACACAACAATATGTATTATACATTTTTCAATGATTATAATAAAACTTTAAAAACAAACTTCATACAAAACCAATACACAAAACGAAATGTTATCTGATGTACACAAGTTCATGAAACGCTCACCAGATGGTAGGGTGCTTAGCTGCAAATCCCTATATCTAGCTGACTTTGAATGTTCTACTTAATCGTAGGGAGAGATTGTATCGACGCCAAGGAGAACAAAATGCACCATTTAATTTTGCTACTACTGTATGTTTTGGTGGAGGTTCAATTATGGTGTGGCGTGGAATATGTTTGGGAGCTCGCACAGAGTTATTGTGATTGAGTGCGGAGCGTTAACTGCAGATAGGTATATTAGAGATATTCTTCAAGACCATGTTTGTACCTTTTGCCCCATATATCTGAGAAAATTTTACCCTAATGCAGTATAATGCGCGCCCACTGTGCAACAGACTTTTTAAATCAAGTAGGTATAACAACAATGGGTTGGCCAGCATGCCTCACCTGACCTCAACCCGATTGAACCATATCCCAAAAAAAAAACACACTGTACTAGAAGATTACCTGAGAGATATCAAAAATATATACACTACAGGGAAAATAATTAGATTTTATTTCTGTTCCTTTAAATTTGCCACTGTGTGTATATAAAATATTCATCATCATTGGCGCGACAGCCCGAGTTGAGCCTAGGCCTCCTGTTTCTAGGTTTCATGATCATGTTTTCAATCTATGTACATTTATTTATTTTCATTTGGTTACAGGCATAGCCCAAAAGACAATAAAGTTACAATATAATGTACAATAGAAAAAAAAAAAAAAAACAATAATGGATTACAATACTTTTACAACTAGACAACAGTCGTGAATATTCTTGCATTAACAATTTTTTTAAATTAAATTAATAACAGCTTTAGGACTCTTTGAGAAGATATCAATGTTGGCAAAAATATTATTGAAACTCAAAAATAGCCTATTCATAATCGAATGTTTCCCATATTCTGTGGAACTATGTGGTATATGTAATAATGTATTTGTTCTGCAAAAATATGTGGGAACACGTATTAAAAATAATTTTAAAATATCGGGTGCATCGATCATGCCATTTATGATTTTATAAGCAAAAATACCTTCGGAAACTTTTCTTCTACTCTCAAGAGATTTAAAACTTAACATAGACAGTCTAGCACAGTACTCATACTCTTGCTTATTTAATCTTAACTTATAAAAAATGAAATTGACAAATCTTTTTTGTAATTGACCATTTAGGAGTAATATGGTCAGTTTACGCCCATTTTTTGGCGTACACAGAAAGCTACCTACAGTTTATAGCCCGTTGGGAACGGCTAAGCAGAACCTGTAATTTGTATAAATATTTTTATACAAATTATTTGACATAAGCAGGAATTGAACTCACGTCCTTGCCCTTGCTTAGCGGACAAATAGCAGGTACAAACGATTTAACGTTCGCAGCTACAAGCTTGCTACATATATATAAAATAAATAATTAAATTACATGTAATCGCCAACGTTAATGGTTAAAATAATGATACGAAATTAATGAATATATATTGTTTTATTTTATTTTTTAATTTATTTTACATTGGCCTATTTCTGCAACGAGACTAATGGCCGATGCCAAGGGGCGAAATCCTAGAAGACGTAGAAAGGATGGTCACAGAAACAAAAAAAAAAAAAAAACGCAGACTAAAAATATAAATACCAAACAAAAGAAGCTGGAGAAAATTACGCTTCCTCCATGGGGCGATAGCATTAGTGATCATACCTACAGCTGTAAAAAAAACACGGTTACCCTTTCATGTGAAATGTCTTTATTAAAAGCAAAAATAACAAAAATATACATGATAAGGACATACTAGACATGTTAGGCTGATAAATAGACATTTGAACGTTATTTTGATACGTTAGGCTTTATTACTCATCATAAATGAATTCACATACGAAATAATATTCTGTGTTGGTTAGTGACTCATAACAACTGTTAACTCAGAAAATGCTTTGTAACATTTATTACACATCACATTAGAATGGTTTCTCTCTTGAATGTATTTTCCTGTGCCTAGTAAGTTTTGACGAACTTACAAATAATTTATGACACTGATCACATTTGAATGATTTCTCTGTAGTATGTACTCCTTTGTGAGAAATTAGACCTGAGGAGACTGAAAATGATTTATCACATTGATCACATTTAAATGGTTTCTCTCCAGAATGTAATCGTCTATGACTAATAAGTAGTGATATCTGAGAAAATACTTTATCACACTCGTTACATTTGAATGGTTTTTCTCCAGAATGTACTCGTTTGTGAGTAACAAGTTGTGATAACTGTGAAAATTCTTTATCACACTGTTCACATTTAAATGGTTTCTCTCCAGAATGTACTCGTTTGTGAGTAATGAGATTTAATGACACTGAAAATGCTTTATCACACTGATCGCATTTAAACGGTTTTTCACCAGAATGTACTCGTTTGTGAGTATTAAGACTTGAAGATACTGAAAATGATTTATCACACCGATCACATTTGTATGGTTTGCCTCCAGAATGTAATCGTCTATGATTATAACATTGAGATAACTGTGAAAATACTTTATCACATTGATCACATTTAAACGGTTTCTCTCTAGAATGTACTTGTTGGTGTCTTATGAGATATGTTGACTGTGAAAATGCTTTATCACACTGATCACATTTGAAAGGTTTCTCTTCCAAATGTATTTTCCTGTGTCTGGTGAGATCTGATGAACTTGAAAATGCTTTATCGCACTGATCACATTTGAATGGTTTTTCTCCTGTATGTATTTTCTTGTGTCTAGAAAGATCTGATGAACTTGAAAATGCTTTACCACACTGCTGACATTTAAATGGTTTCTCCCCAGAATGTACTCGTTTGTGAGTAATAAGATATGAAGACTCTAAAAATGTTTTATCACACTGATCACATTTGAAGGGTTTATCTCCTGAATGTATCTTCCTGTGTCTAGTGAGATCTGATGAACTGGAAAATGATTTACCACATTGCTCACATTTGAATGGTTTCTCGCCAGAATGAATTCGTTTGTGTTTATTGAAATACGATAATTGTGAAAATGTTTTATCACACTGATCACATTTGTACGGTTTATCTCCAGAATGTACTCGTTTATGAGTAATAAGAGTTGAAGATACTGAAAAGGATTTATAACACTGATCACATTTGAATGGCTTCTCTCCAGAATGTACTCGTTGGTGAGCAATAAGATTTGATAGGTGTGAAAATGCTTTATCGCACTGATCACAACTGAACAGTTTCTCTCCAGAATGAACTCGTTTGTGAGTAATGATATTTGCTAGACGTGAAAATACTTTATCGCACTCATCACACTTGAACATTTTCTCTCCAGAATGTATTTCCCGGTGCCCACTGGGATATGACTTTGTTGTTGTGGGTTGTTTATCAAACGTAATGGCTGACGACTTCCAACTCTCACCTAACTCATTGGAAGTTGTTTCAATAGCTGCAAACAAATTTCCATTTATTATTGAGATTTAGTTGTTGAAACATTGTTATAGACATTATCTAAAATAAACTTTTGCTGCATGTATCTCTATATGAGTAGGTTATTTTCGATAATTCGTGGAGCGACAACGAACAAGAACTGATTCTTAAAAACCTTGATAGTAATTTTATCATGTTTTTTTTTTTATCGTAATACCTGTTCATGTCGATCTTTCGGGCCTGATGATCCCACGTTCCCTGAATCATTTAGGAGACAGTTTAGAGAAGCCGATTGTGGAAATAGGCTTATCTGTTGTCTCTTTTATCTCCCACTTAAATTCCCAACCGCGTGTTTGCCGTCCATGGTAACCCGTAATGCCGATGATAATCATATAGTTCCATTGGTCTACAGAGTGGTTAATCCCACTCAATGTTAACAAGACCAGCGTGTTACACATGGACTCCAATAACCCACATCACCGCTACCTGTTTAATGGGGTTTCGTTAGAGATTGATTCTCAGATTGACTTGGGTATCATTATAACATCAAACTTGTCTTGATCCCAATAAGATCTAGAATGTGCACGAAAAGCCAATTTTTATGCTTTATCATTTACAAGTCCTTTTCAACCGTCACTTTCATTGGCGCTAAAGTTATTCACCACATACATCAGACTAATTCTTGAGTATAGTTTATAGTTCTTGCTGTATGGTCTCCGTGGCTAGTTAAGGGCATTAATTTATTTGAGCGTGTACAGCGGAAAGCTACCAAAATGTCTCCTTAAATCAAGAATTTGCCCTATAATGAACGTCTACAAATTTTAAATCTTCCGCATCTTTTCAACCGTCGACTTCGAGGTAATATAATAGTGGCGTTTCGTGTCTTAACTGATAATTATAAATGTGATTTGTCTAATCTATTTGTGTTATTTGAGAATACGAGTTTACGCTGTCACATTCTGAAACTGAAATACAAAAAATATCGCAAGAAAGTGCGGAAAAGTTTTTTGACTAATCGTGATTTTGATCTTTGTTGCGCGTTATGTGTTTAATAAAGCTAGCTCTACTGACCAGTGGTTGAGACATCTGTACTTGGTAATACATATCCTTCACATTCACTGCTGTCCAGAGGTTCACACTTGACATCAATCCTTTCTATGATACCTAAAATAAACACACCAGCGTGAAATATTTTATTTTTTATTTTATTTTATTTTATTTATTAGGCCAATCCAACAGGACAAGATGTCCCAATTGCATGTTTGGCACTACATACTACACAAAATTACAAAAACAAAAAAATCATCTGTAGTATAAACTTAAGGCTAGAATCTTATTAAAATTACACAAAGAAATGGACAAGATGTATAATTAAATTAAATTTGAAATTTTCTTTTTAAAACTTACAAGAGGCGTGCTGAATATGTCTGGAAAACCAGGAAGATCAGAGTAAAAGTTATGCAAAATATAAAACTCTATTCATACTAGAGTTTAAAAAATTTCAGTTAGTCCGAGTTGGTGCCACAGAAAAAAGTTCAAATTTTCTAATTGAGTAGATAGGTACCCTTAACGAGATTTTGTGAACTAGTTCCGAACAATCTACCAAACCATTCATAATATTGTACAAGAATACTAGATCCGTTGTTTTACGTCGTTTTTCAAGTTGTAAATTAACATTGTAAGCAGAAAATTTTCTATTCATGAAATAAGTAAATTTATTTTGTACAGCCTGAATTCTGTTAAGCTAGACAAAATACTAGGAGGACCAACAAATAGTTGCAAATTCAAGCCGACTTCTAACCAACATTTTATAGTGTGTCATAACAGACAGAGGATTCTGAAAACAGCGGCATGAACGTATAAGAAAACCTAACATTTTGTAAGCTTTTTTGATTACAGTATCAATATGTACATCAAGTATTAACTTGCTGTCCAGAATGACACCAAGACCTCTAATATTGTCAACAGTGCTAATGTAAACGAATTACTCACTATAAAATATATATTTCATTTAAGATGTTCACTAATCATTGTCAAACTTCGCCTGAAATAAACTAAACTGTGGCAATGAAATATCAATAAAAGTATTTAATGTGAGTTAAGCCGCATTCAGAGCTCTTAAATCAATAGCTTATGCACTGTAGATTATAGACTGTTCACTGTCACCAGAAAGTTTGTCATATGGTAAGACATGAAACCGTTGAGACCTTCAAATTTAATACGCTTTTTGTTGTGGATTGTGCATAATTTTCTAAACTTATAGCTAGTGAGATGTTTTAATGAGACAGACATATAAATACATTGGCTATCGAATTCTATCATTGACACCGTAGTTATCGTATGCCTTTACATAACCTAACATAATGTCATCATTAACAAATCTTGCTCAAAATTACAGAGACGAACAGTAGATATGATCAATTTAGGCAATTAGGTAGTTAAAATCTAAGACAATAGAATTATAAGAACGATAATACATATAAAACATTTTACGACGCTAAATAGTTGCTTTCAAAATTCACAGATGGCGGACTATTCGTAACGTATTAATTTCTAACTTGATATGAACGGTTCGTTCAACGTTAAAAAGAATGCATAGAAATATAACTTACAGCAAACAAAGCACAGTCTACAACCTCTTAATTTAAAGAGCTCTGAATGCGGCTTTAGTTATAAATGTGTTAGTTACTGACCATTCTCCCATTCAGAATTGTGCTCTATTTCAGTCTTCACTTCTCGTTCATCAGTATCTTCATATTCTGTCTTAATGTAAATCTCTTTTTTAATAAAACCAGTTTCTCTGGAATCTTCAGGATGCATATCACCGCCTATCTCATCATCCATCTTCACTCCTGGAAAAATAATGTACTGTCACATAAAAGAACTAGAAATAAGCACTTTCTGTAAATCATGGAAGAAGAAAAAATCAATTATACAAATTTTCAACATCATGAATTCAAATATTTTTTTTGTCGTATTAACAAATATTTATATATATATTGCTTTCGGTTCAATTTCTCTTGCAATTGGTAACAATTTTCAAAATAAAACAAAAATATATCTGTATTAATAAAGGCTATATCGGATTTTTATTTTTCGGCCTCATGTTACTCTACGTTTCAAATAATTATAAGACAATATTTAATTTTAATTTATTTATTTATCAAAAGAAAAAGATACACGAAAATACATCAAAATATGTGAAAAAACATAAACCTAAGATAAATAAAGAAGGCATACGTATTTCCCATAAGAAAAAACGTATGCTACCACAAAAACTGAGACCAGTCTGTGCGTGGTTTTATTTATATTTTGTTACAATGGGTATAGACTTACATATATTTTTATGTATATACATAAAAAAGGAAGAACATAACATCAGTTGCAAGACACATTAACAAAAAATGTAGACAAAATAAAATACACATATATTCATGCAGGTACAAATACAACATACTGTGAAATCTGTGTTTTTTTTTATACCAGGTCTACAAGTATGAAATGCGGATTTTTTTCAAACTTGCCGCGCAAACAGAGTGTATAGTTCAAAGTTTCAACACATATGGCGTTTTGTTAAGTTATCATTAAGTGTCAAATGCGTATAGGTTATAATTTGAAAAGTGATCATATAGTTTTGTTTTACTGTGTTAAAAATGTCAAATTTTGTGCCAAATAAAGAGCATTCGCGGACAGTACTACTGTTTTGTTTTCATTTGAAAAAAACTGCTGCTGAATCATACCGACTGCTTCGATAAGCTTATGGTGAATATGCTCCATCGCAAGATACGTGTTAACGATGGTTTCGGCGTTTCAAAAGTGGTGACTTTGATCTTACAGACAAAGAACATGGAAAACCTCCAAAAAAATATGAAGATACAAAATTGGAAACATTGCTACAGGAAGACGATAGTCAATCACAAAAACAACTAGCAGAGCAGTTAGGCGTTAGTCAACAAGCTGTTTCCAATCGCCTACGAGATATGGGTAAGATCCAGAAAGTCGGCAGATGGGTTCCACATGCATTGAATGAGAGGCAGATGGAAAAACGCAAAAACACTTGTGAAATTTTGCTTGCACGATACAAAAGAAAGTCTTTTTTGCATCGTATCATTACTGGCGATAAAAAATGGATTTATTTTGAAAATCCCAAACGCAAAAAATCATGGGTGAACCCAGGCTCACCATCCACATCAACTGCAAGACCGAATCGTTTTGGCAAAAAGACAATGCTCTGTACTTGGTGGGACCAAAAGGATGTGGTCTATTATGAATTGTTAAAACCTGGTGAAACAATTAATACCCAACGCTACGTATAAATATGAAATATGATTTGCTTGGTCATCATGGAAAAGTTCACAATTCACGTTAAAAAGACAGACAGACAAAAAATACTAGAAATTGAAGTATTCCGAGTTAAATGAGTTCAATAATTCATAGTGCGTGTTGGCGTTTAACTGATAACATGGCGGTTTTAATTTAACTTAAGAATAAACATGGAACTGACATTAAACAATTATATATCCAACTACAAAAACTGACGAAAAAGATAGCAGCTAACAATAATTTTATCAATTTCCTATTAAGATATAAACTGATAATTTTGATTATTGAAACCGGTCTTTATTCAATCATTGTTTGATTTATTTGATGACCTATTTCCCGATAAATTAATTAATTAGATTTAATTTGGTTGTCTAGTGGCTAATAAATAACGGTGTTAAGTGTGAGTTAGTTGCAATACTTACTATTCTCCCATATAGAAATATGCTCTATCCCAATGTCCACTTCATGTTCGTCCGTAAATTCATATTCTGTCTTGATATCAATTTCTTTTTTAATAAAAGCAGGGTCTCTGGATTCTTCAGGATGCATATCACCTGTCTCATCATTCATCTTCACTCCTGTAACAATAATGTGCTGTCATATAAAAGAACTAGAATTAGCCACTTTCTCTAAAACACAAAATAAGAAATAATCAATATTATAAAAGTTTCAATCAGCATGACATTCAAGCCGGTCTTTCGTGATATTAACAAATATAAATTATATGAATATAAATATAGATTTATTGGTAAAAACTAGCGATTAATATGAAGTATGTAGATATATGAAAAATTCAAGCTTTCACAGAAAATTGAACTCACATCCCATGGATATTGCATTCAACAGTTCACACTGATGAGCTGTGAAGATATTTAGTGCAAACGCAACGAAATGCAATAATGTGGAGTCCGCAGTTTGTTGTTAATCAAGAAAATACGCATTAATTCGTGCCCCGCACTTATTTGTTAATGTTTGTAACGTTTCAACTTATAGTGTTAAAAAACTATTGGCAAGAACTCTATGAACAGACCTAGAGTTATTAAACAGATTAACTGAACATTTCTATTCTGGTTGACGTAACTGTTTTCAAATAGTTCGTATACAGCACTCGATTGTTTCTAAACATTTTGCATTAAATATATATTATGAAATGAGATCTAGACTAAATTGATCCACTTGTATTAGAGTTTAGTTGTTAAACAGAAACAGAAATTAATGGAATTGAAATTATATAGAAATATTAAGTCCTGTTATGCATTTCTAATTAGTTTTTAATACAACAGATTTCAAATATACGTTAATAATGGAAACAAAAATGTTCTTACCAATTCCAGAAATAATACCAACTTGGAATAATAGTTTAAATTATCTGGTAACCACCTACGACCAGCGAGGAATAAATTGTCACTACTGGTAAAAAACGTTCGTAATGTTTTTCAATACTGAGGCAGATACAACAAATATCTGTTAAAAATATATTATAACTATTAGTACTACAGATATTATTAACAATCTGTTCTAATTTCCAAATAAACAGTTCCTTTCCTTAAAACAAGCTCTTTTATATTAAATTTACTACGTAGCAATCCGTGCGGAGCACTCAGTCCTGCCTATTGGTGTAGGTTTATAAAAATAAAAAAACCAATGATAATAACCCGAAATATAACTAGATTTTAACAAAAATCACCAATTACTTTTTACAGGGGGCAAATGAATTAAAATTTCGATTTTCTTATTAAAGCGTCTCTACAATTCTTTTTACTGTATTATTAAAACATCCTTTATTAAAATGCATTAATCAGTACTAATAAAATATTATTTATAAACTTAAGCATTTGAAATTGAGAACTGACACGCTCGAATACGCAGTCTGGTGGTCAAATGTTGTACTAGGCGCTCTGGTACTGTTACATATGTTCTAGTATTGAATTTTAGTTAAAATGTCTTAGAATCTTAGTTTTTTTCTTTTCTTAAGTAAAATGGAAGGAAAGTTAATATGAAATCCTGATTGGAAAAGATTTGGTTATGGACAGAAGGAAGGCATGGGAATATATTTTGAGTTAAAAAGTAACTGATACTATGCGAGTTTCTTCATTACATTTGTCGCAGAAAAACAAAACTGCACTAATATGTTTGCACTTGCATATTTAACTTTTAGCTGATTCTGTCCAAATAAAACTAATTTTATTTCATGAGGCAATGAACATAATGCACTTGTTTACAAACAGAATTTATATATTGTAAATTCAGATGACCGACATTCAGATGTACCACATAAAATTACGTGCCCAGCATTTAACACCTGCTCAACTACAAATTACGCTTCAATAAATCTACTGGAATTAAACTTTAAATACTGTAATTTGATGCCCACCTTTTGTTATACACGTCGATACATGTGTAGCGCTTAAAATTGAAAATATTTACTCGCATTTTCATAAAATAAAAATGTACTGTGCTTAAATTAACCTGTTCGCTATTAACATATTGACAGCTGAATACTAGAGACAACAGCCATATTGCCTTGGATCACAGCGCCGCCATCGGTAATGTCACTTCTCAATTATTGAAATGTAAAAACTTGTAATATTTTAAGTAAAATATCTTTATTAAATTCAAAAATACCATAAATGTACATAATAAGAACATACTATAATGTTTTTAGGCAGTTCCTAGAACAAAATAGCTGCGTCCTTTTTTGGGTTTCTATAAAGAGACATTTGAACGTTATTTTGATACTAAATTAGGCTTTAATACTCATCACAATTGAATTAACATTCGAAGATTTTTCTGCAGACTGTGTTGGTTAGTGACTAATAAGGACTGTTAACTCTAAAAATATTTTCTTACATTTATTAAATGTCACATTTGAATGGTTTCTCCTCTGAATGTATTTTCTTGTGTTTACAGAGATATGATGAGCTTGAAAATTCCTGACCACACTGTTCACCTAAATGGTTTCTCTCCAGAATGTATTCTCCTGTGTATGGTAAGATCTGATGAAGTTAAAAATGACGTATCACACTGTTCACATTTGAATGGTTTCTCTACAGAATGTACTCGTTTGTGACATTTGAGATTTGAAGACACTGTAAATGCTTTATCACACTGATCACATTTGAATGGTTTCTCACCAGAATGTAATCGTTTGTGGGTAACAAGACTTGATGATGCTGAAAATGATTTATCACACTGATCACATTTGAATGGTTTCTCTCCAGAATGTACTCGACTATGAGTAATAAGATGTGATATGTGTGAAAATACTTTAAAACACTGAGTACATTGCAATGATTTATCTCTAGAATGTACTCGTCTATGATAAAAAAGTTGAGATAACTGTGAAAATACATTGTCACACTGATCGCATTGAAATGGTTTCCCTGCAGAATGTATATATTTGTGTCTAGTTAGATGTAATGACTTTGCGAATGATTTATCACACTGCACACATTTGAATGGTTTCTCATCAGAATGTATATATTGTATGTGTCTGGTGAGACATGATGACTGTGCAAATGCTTTATGACATTGATTACATCCAAATGGTTTCTCTCCAGTATGTACTCGTTTGTGAGTAATAAGATGTGACGACACTGAAAATGCTGAATCACACTGATCACATTTGAATGGTTTTTCTCCAGAATGTACTCGTTTATGAGTACCAAGTGAGAATGACCGTGAAAATGCTTTATCACATTGATCACATTTGAATGGTTTTTCTCCAGAATGTTTTCTTCTATGTTTAGCAAGCTCTGATGAACTTATAAATGCTTTATCACACTGCCCACATTTGAATGGTCTCTCTCCAGAATGTATTCTCCTATGTTTAGTGAGATCTGATGAATGTGAAAATGCTTTATCACACTGCTCACATTTGAATGGTTTCTCTCCAGAATGTACTCGTTTATGAGTAATAAGATGTGAAGAGATTGAAAATGCTTTATTACATTCATCACATTTGAATGGCTTCTCTCCAGAATGTATTCGTTTGTGTTTACTGAGATTTGATGACTGTGAAAATGCTTTAGGACAATGATCACATTTGAATGGTTTTTCTCCAGAATGAACTCGTTTGTGAATAGTGAGATTCGCAGATAGTGAAAATGTTTTATCACACTGACCACATTTGTATGTTTTCCCTCCAGTTGACTTTGTTGTTGTGGGTTGTTTATGTTTGTTAATGGCTAATGACTTCCAACTCTCATTTGATTCACCGGAAGATGTTTCACTAACTGCAAACAAATATGCATTTATTAATGAGAAATGTTGTTGATTTTGTAATATAAAATTCTGCGGCATGTAGCTATATTTTTGTATGTTGAATTCCAAAAATTATAGAGTGACAACAAACGAGAACTCATTTTCTAAAACCTTGATAGTAATTTTATCAGAAGTTTCTTAGCTTAATCGTTATAAGACAACAAAAATAAGGATTTTAGATAAAATATATCTAAAACGTACAATAAGTTGTGTAACCACGTCGTGTGATAGAACTAAAGTTCAGCACTCCATCGGCTGTACCTACACCTATTGAAATAGAAGCATCTCCATCAACGAGCAAAATGACATCGTAATCGCGCGGTCGTGGATGTTCTGTCTAGTGTGTTATAGCACTATCCAGTAAGTGTTAAATTACAGCCAGTTATGTCGCTTGAGTTTAGCTAGCATTTAAGTCAAATCAAGCTCTTTTATGAGAGGTTGAGACAAGTCGATGTGAAATAAATCTTTAATTGGATAAATTATAATAACATTTTACTACAACCAGCAAACTTTTATCTATTGTACTTCTGTGTATGTATTCAGTAAATGGAAATTGGCAATACTAGTATAGGATATTTACAACTAGCATAATAATATTGCATAATTGACCTGTATATTGCCCAGCTGCACTCTCCTCGTATTCACCGTCATTTCCACATTCAGACTTGATGTAAATCTCCTCAGTGTTGATGTTGTTAGTGTTATAGGGGTACTGGGATATACTCTCAGTAGATGATATACAATATGTCTTCCGCACATCGTGACTCTCTGAAATATAAATATTCATAGTTACTATTACGCAACTATTACACGCAAAAAATAATTCTCAACGGTCACAACAACTGACAAAATCGAGATTTCTGGCGGCTTTACAGCCTCCTACCAATACCCTGCATCTGTTTAGTTTTTCTAACAGACTTTTGTATTAATTTATTTGTTTGTTCGTGCAACGTTTCTTTTATTGAGTATGTACATATATAAGATTTTATTTATTCTTTTTAGTATAGTATATTTTAATCAGCTGGGCTGTGACCTGCAACGAACAGTTCACAATGGTCACAACACCTGATCATATCGAGTTTCTGGTCCCTTTACAGCCTCATAGTTTAGTCTGTTTAGTTTTTCGATCAAACTTTTATTTTAATTTATTTTTGTTTGTAAGTGTTTTTTTTATTTATGATGTGTATAAGATTTTATTTATTTTTGTAAATATATACTCTAGTCATTTAGATGGGCTGTGCAAATAGCCATCCTTAGTGCGCGTTACAAATTTAATGTACTAAATATGTCGGTATTTTCAATGAAAGTAATTTTTTCAGACCACTCGCAACATTTAAATTTTAAATTAAAACAAATTATAAAATTAAAAATTGTGTTAAAATAATAAATTTTCAGAATAATTATTTTGTTATAATATTTTATATCATAAAATTTCACTATATCAATGAATGTATAAACAAGTATGTTAAGTGGTTAATTGTGCTAGTTCTACTGACCTGTGTTTGAGACAGCTGTACTTGCTAGTATATTTTCTTCACAATCACTGCTGTCCACAGGTTCAGACTTGATGTAAATCCTTTCTATGCTATCTGAAATAAACATATCATAGTGAAATATAAACTCACTGTCCAAGTTCAATTTAAATAAACTGAACTGTAACAATGAAATATGAATAATAGTATTAAGTTAGTTAGTTGTAAATGTGCTCGTTACTGACCATTCTCCCATTCAGCAGCGTGCTCTATTTCAGTCTTCACTTCATGTTCAACAGTAAGTTCATATTCCGTATCAATGTCAGTCTCCTTTTTAATAATATCAGTGTGTTTGCAATCATCAGGCATATCACCGCCTGTTCCATCATTCATATTCACTTCTGGAACAATAATGTACTATCATATAAAAGAAATAGAACTAGATTCTTTCTGTAAATCATGGAATAAGAAATAATCAATATTATATGAGTTTGAATCAGTATGTCATTCGTCATGTTAATAAATATTTATACGAGGGTGGATTGAAATATAAGGTCTCCAATAACGCCATTGTGTGAGTAGTGGGGATAGAAACAAGTTCTAACCTGCAAACGGTAATATCGAGTATCTCGTCTTAGCATTGTCATTTATCATGAGTTCGATTTCTGAGATGCGTACCAAGCAACGATTCGTGATAGAATTTTTAACACTGGAAGGTTGCGCGCCCCTCCAAATTTACAAGCATTTGAAAGCTATTTATGGCAACGATTGTATATATATAAGGTTCCTTTCGCTCCTATGTGAAGCATAGGGTCTCAATAAACTTCCGCCATTTGGATCTGTCTTGCGCTAGATGTTTTAGCTCCCTCCATGTTTTGCCGCTTTTGCTGCCTTCCTTCATGGTTAGTCTACGCCAGTGGTTCTCAAACTTATTTGGCCTACCGCCCCCTTTTCAGAAAAAAATTTCTCAGCGCCCCCTAAAAATCTACATTCTTTAAACGAACAAACAGAAAGATATATGTATCTATATTTCTACCTACGTTTGAAGCTATTGTTATCGTATTTGTCAAGAATAAGAAATGATTATTTAGTCAAATAAATTCAGATGACCCCATGAGAGGACAAAAACAAAATTTAAAATGTACGTATCAGCAAACACGAAATAAAGAAAAATGTTGTAAATAAGACACCTTGAAGCTTGAAATTAAATATTTTATTAAAATCATATTCTCATCTAATGAGAAGGATGAACCTGGTGCGCTGCTATCAGTGTATCAATCCTCGGATCTAGTTTTGTCAGCAGTATTCTTAAATCACCGCGGTTAGCTATTTGCAGTCGGTTTCTTTTTTTTTGTTAATAGATTTGTGACCGCACTGAACCCACGTTCCATTAAATATGACAAAAGAAATGCAATCAACAACTTTTATATTATAGCCCATAACCCAGGATAAGCTGTAGGAATCTGTAGGAATCTGCTTTTGCAACCAGAACTGTTGGTAGCCGGCTTTGAATTTAAATTTCAATTCGTAATTTGTTGTTACTTCCATCAGTTTTTCTTGTAATTTTGGAGATTCTTCTGTGCTTGTACTTGAAAAAGGATCCAAAACCCAACTGGGTTTGTTCATTTTAAAAATATCTTCAAATCGTTGGTTGAAGTCAGAATAGAGAGCATCCAAGTGCTGACAAAAATCATTTTCAATGCCCTCCAAATGCACCCGAAGCTACTATCACCCCCCTGGATCGTTCCAGCGCCCCCCAGGGGGCGTTATCGCCTACTTTGAGAATCACTGGTCTACGCCATGTGTCCGTTGGTCTGCCACATCTACAGCTCCCTTGTGGGTTCCATTCAAGTGCCTTTTACTGATGGACAAAGGGTTGTTCCTTAAGGTATGGCCTATCCATCTCCGCTTCCGCTGTTTTATCAGGATGTCTATGGGGCTTTGGTAGGTTCTTTACCAAAAGCGTGCGTTGGTAATAACATCAGGCCAAAATATGCGTAATATTCTACGCAACCAAGAGTTGACGAACACTTGAAGACGATGGATAATGGATAATAATATTAGAATTGAATATTCTAATTTTTGTGAAGTTGGCATACTGCGAAGAGTTCCAAACATTTTTCAGCATACTGAAAGCATGCCTAGCTTTATTAATCCTCATTTTAAGATCTTCTTTGGTGCCTGCAGATATGTATGAGACAATGCTTCTGCGATATGTAAAAATTTCGACGTCTTCAATAAGGTGAAACGATTGTACGGATATGAAGAATGTTCGCCAGTGGGTTCGACGTAAAAAACGAGATTTTCATAGATTTCCATCGGCGCAGAAAGTCATGCGCATCATTTTCTGGGATGCAAAGGGAGTCATTCATACCAAATATCTGCCAAAGGGATCAATGATTAATTCAATAAGATACTGCAAAACTTTACAATCACTAAAGAATCGTATCCGTAGAGTAAAGTTGGAAAGAACGATTTTTTTCTTACACCACGACAACGCCAGACCGCATTGCAGCAACGAAACGATGAATGCAGTGACGAGCCTGAAATTCCCGGTTGTTTCGCTCCCTCCATACAGTCCCGATTTGGCACCTTTAGATTTCTGGTTGTTCCCAAAGTTGAAAGAGGTATTGAGAGCTCAACAATTTTCATCAGACACTGAAGTTCGGGCTGCTGTTCGCAATTAGATCAACAGTATACAAGAAAGTTTTTTCATGGATGGAATGAAGAAATGGTTTCAGCGTTTGGAAAAATGTGTTGCACTAAATGGTGATTATGTGAAAAAATAATTATGTGCACAATAGTAAGTAGTAGTAATTATGTAGTACAATATATTTACTTCATTTTGAGACTGGTTTCATTATTTTGTTTTTTTCTTATTCTTAGAGTTTTTATAGAGTAAATAAAAAGAAAAGTAGCTACAAGGTATATTTCTAAAAATATGGTACAGTGGTACAATACCTGTGTAATCAGTATTTTCTTCCTGTTCTTCTTTAACTGTGATACCGTTATTGTAGTACTCTTTCCATGTTTCATTTGTAATACGGTGATTGTCATCACATACTGGTAATATGTCTGTGCTGCTGCACTGACCTTCAGATTGCTCACAATTCATCAACAATTCTTTTCGCTGTTCGGTAAAATTCATTTGAGAATCACACGTCACCTCTAATTTCAGAGATAGAACTCAGTTGTGATGTGTAATTTAAATATATATTTGACTGTTTCATCAAAATTGCTCACGAAATTTGTAAAATTTTACAGCAGCATTCCACATATATTGCTCTATTTAACAACACTGTGGAATTCTGAAAATAAATGTTATACTTGTTCAGACTTGCGTACTAGTAAGTGAAATAGAAAAGTACAGTTAACATGTTATACATTAGGGGTGTTCGAATCAACCGCAAGCCAGAGCTCGTAGAAGTGAGTTAAAATTACTCTGATCTTACATCTGATGATAATAAACAAATGAAAATGAATCTATGAACTAATTTACTTTACTTTATCACCAATTACTTTATTTACCATCCTAATACAGCATACAAATTCAAAAATCTATTTAATACATTTAAATAAGCAATAAAATTTAGTTAAAAACTTTATTGAGTAATATTTAAGCTCAAAGATATTAAACCTGTGGTCCACGGACCATTATTCTATATTTTTTTTTGCCTACAGTGGTTCGTAATAATTAAAAAGGTGGTCCATGTTTTAGTAAAGGTTGAAAATTGCTTCAGACAAAGAAAACAAACTATAGAAGTCTGGGATATATATTATTGAGTGTAATAATATAGTCCAAATTGATTCTATCAAATGGGAGGTCAGTTTTTAAACAGTTACTGTAACGGAAATTAATAGAACTGGAATTACATAGCTGTATAAAGTTCTGTTATCTGTATTTAACTAGTTTTAAATACATTGCATTTGAAATATACGTTAATTATAAAAATAAATAGGTTCTTACCAATTCTGGAAATGATAATTCCAGTCTCGAATAATAGTTTAAAGTTTCACTACTGATTAAAAGTGTACGTAGATTTTTTCATGTTTGAGGTAGGTACAACAAATATTTGTTAAAAATATATTATAACTGCAGATTTGTTTGAACAATGTTTTAATTTCCAAACAAGCCAAATAACTCTCGTTATAACTAGTACGTTATTAAATTAACTATGTAACAGACCGTGCAGAGCACACTCAGAGCTGATGACCAGTCATGGCTTATAAAAAATAAAATTCACCAGATTTTAACAAAAATCACCAATTTCATTTTGGAATCATTGGTATTCAAATATTGTTTTTAATTTAACGTTAGAGTCCAGTGCCTTATAGGAAATTATATTACATTGAGAGCAGAAGCCCAGGGCTTGTTATGCTCAATTGAAACACATTTTATACTTACAAACTAGTTACATGATATACTAATATAAACAAATAATTACATAATTACTTAAATTAAGAAATGCTGATTTTACAATTAAATTAAATATAGAACTAAAATTACATTGCTCGGGGAAATAATTGACTTATTCTGGCTTTAAAGGTGTTTATTCTTGGGGCAGACACAGCTTCTTCCGGGAGAGAATTCCACAGGTCGAAGACACGGTTGGTGACAAAAAACTGCCTTAGCTACCGGTTAAACTTCTCGTGCTTTAACTTAAGGTGGTGGCCCCGGAGCCTCTGGTCGGTATTAAGGTGGAATAGTGATGACATATCGGTAGAGAACTTGCCCGTTGCAATCCTATATATTTGGATTAGGTCTCCACGTTTTCGGCGCTCTGACAGAGGTTGAATGTCGAGAATTCTTAAGCGCTCTTCATACAGCATATGGTGGAGACCTCTTGGCAATCTGGTGGCGCGTCTCTGAACCACCTCCAGAAGTTGAATGTCCTTTTGTAAGTAAGGCGACCAAACTACAAATGCAAATTCGAGAAGGGGACGGATATACGATAGGTAGATTGTGCGGAATAAGGTAGAAGTTAAGTGAGGAAAGGATTTGAAAATCAGATAGAGGATTTTGTTTGCTTTTCTTGCTACCGTGACTACGTGCGGTGACCAGTCTAGTGTAGTTGTCACAGTAAGTCCAAGATCTACTACACGTTCGACATGTTGGATTGCGTGTCCCGCGATGCAGTATGTGAGCCTTGGGTTGGTTGATCCTAGGTGCAGAATATAGAAATGGGAACAGTATTACCCAGGCGCGCACACAGAAAATTAATCTGGAGGGGGGTGGGGGTAGTATCCTGCCTTATATCCAATATTATTGGAGCACACTAGGAATAGGGATTGATAATCAAACACAGTATTATTTGGTCATAAAAAATGATGTTTATATGAATAGTTTAAATGATTAACCAAAATGGAATAAACTTATCTATTTCTTGTAACTATTCGTGGTCTTCCTCCTCGACAATGAACTCTGGAATCCAAGAATGAACTCTCTTGAAGTTGAACCGTTCTTGAGTTTCGTGTATATACACACACATACGGACGGCACTTCAAAAATAGTTTTTTTTTTTTGGATTCCCTGGACCATGAAACGTGGTCATCAGTCAAAATATCGACATAGAAATTTTTCTCGATTAAAATACTTGCCCCTTATATATTAAAATCGGGCAAGTAGAAATGGAAATGGGCCGGCCATTTATTTGGAAGAAATGATGATAGGTGGCTAATATGAATAATTGTTTGATGCCTCCGCAGTTCCAAGAGAAGGAGAAGATGACAGAAGGCGCGATGGTCAGACGATATAAAAGATTTATCTGGGCCAGCATGGATAAGAACAACACTGAACAGAGTTAATCTTTCATTACATAAAAACCAGGTCGGTAATATTTTAAGTGAAATGTCTTTATTAAATACAATAACATTAATATACTCGTACATGATAAGGACATACTATTCTTAGCAGATTTTTGCACGATATTTGCTGCAAATATTTGTAACAATTTGAATCATATTTCTCTAGATTGCTATGTTTGTGTGGAACAATACGCCACTTTGCTTTAAGTGCCCTATTGTGTTCACAAGTGGTGACTCAAATTAACGTGTATCCCTCTAGCGGTAATAAAGCGAACATCGAGCGAGACAGCATAAATGAGTCAGCGCATTATTTTTTATAATCATCATAAAATAGTAATAAATTGTAAATTTAATTATTAAAACAGTCTTAATTAAGTTATTAGTGTACAATAAATAATATATAGTGTTAGTGAATACATATGTTATTTCTTTTAAATAATATAAATGTTTCAAAAGTGATTGTCTTACTTCAATAAAGGTCATTTTAGCAAATTATTCAATTCGCTACGACCTGTATTATTTTGTCTACAACATAAAAAGTTAAGTTATTTGTTTTCTACATTCAAAGATTTTAATTATTTTTACTCTCTTAACCCTATTGTCCTGTGTTTCTCACTTTTACACCTTCCGTGGTCTTCTTGTATGTCTATTAAAAGACCCCTTGACAGACCCCTTGGGGCAGAAGAATGTGTCCCTGTCTCTAAATGATTCGGTAACAATAACCAAATAGTCCAGTTGATAGCACTCTTGTCTTATAATTCGAAGGTTCGTGGTTCAAATCTTGGACACCCGGACTTTTTATTTTATTTTTTATTAATAATTTTTTTGTGTGATTTATTTTTATTATTAATTATTTGTTATTAATTTTTTTAAATAAATTTTTAATTTTTTCTATTTACTTATTTATTACAATTAAATTTTATAAATTTTAACTGCACCCGGACTTCATTATATTTTATTCTTTACATTTTATTTATTTTTATTATTACTCTTTTATTATTCATTTTTATTATTAATTATTGTTTTTTAATTTTTTTAAATAAATTTTTATTTTATTCGTTTTATTTATTTATTACAATTAAATTTTATAATTTTTTATTTATTTTTTTTTTATACCTTGATATTTTTATCATACTTTAGTTTATATCAGCTATTTACAATGCCTAAAGTACGTATTGACTCTTTAAAATTACCGACACTGAAAAACGAACTAAAAATCTTAGGGCTAACTAGTCAAGGCAAAAAACAAGAGCTTGTAACGAGACTGAAAAATAATTTGTCTTCATCTTTTATTTCTACAGTTGATAACTCCGAGAACTCTGGTGAAAGTTCTAGTAATATTATGCTGGACAATGCCGAAATTCAGACAACTGATAATAGTTTGTCACATAACACCTCATTTTCTGATAATAGTATTAAAAAACGCCGCAAAACTAAATGTTCTCAAATAAATATCTTAAAAACAAAAATTAATAAATTAGAACTGTCACTTAAAAGCTTATACAATACTAATAAGAAAATTATTGAAGATAACCATAAGCTTAATAACAAATTAAACAAGCTTTTATCTAAACCATCTGTGCCTAATGATGATCAATCTAACATCATACCTAATAAAATTAGAAATACTCCTGCTAACCCTCACGACGCAAAGAAAGTAGAAAATCAAAAAACAAATAATAGACCAGATAATGATAAACATAAAGTAAATAATAACAAATCAAAGAAAAGAGTATTAATACTAAGTGACAGTCATGGTCGTTATCTCAGTAACTTTTTAAGGGAATACTTAAGTGATGATTTTACAGTAGATTCATATGTAAAACCTAATGCACATCTCAGTAGCGTAGTTGAAAGGCTTCCTCATTTAACAACCAATTTCACGAAGAAAGATCACGTGATTGTACTAGGTGGAACCAACAACTATCCCAATAATTTTAAAAATCTTAGTGATACATACACCAACATAATATCACAAACTAAAAACACCAACGTTGTCATTTTTGCTGTACCCTACTCAAATAATAGACCATTTGAAATTAATAAGGATATTTTTAATATGAACTGTACCCTGTATGATATGACTGAGTGCAAAGCGCATTGCTATTTGTTTGACACAAATTTTTACATCGAAGAACGAAGTTACACCAGGGATGGTATTCACCTAAAAATTTCCACAAAGAAATTTCTTTGTAAAAAACTTGCCGCACATATTATTAAGTCGCAGGATTATTTTTTAGAAAAACTTTAAATGGAAACATAATTTCAATATATTATCAAAATGTTCAAGGATTAAACATGAAATTAGATCAACTCTCATCATCTTTACCATCGCTCGACTTCGATATTATAGCTTTATCCGAAACCTGGTTAAGTGACAGTGTTTTTAATGCAGAGATTAGCAACGGATCTTACAATATATATCGGAAAGATCGCAACTTCCTGGAGTGCAGAGTTTCACGTGGGGGCGGTGTTCTCCTTCTAGTGTCTAGCCAAATAAATTCTTTTAATGTGCCTCTTGATACTTACAGTAATTTGCTACCTATAAATGTTGATGTTACTTGTGCCAAAATATCTATAAACTCTGTATTTTATTTTGTATTTTGTATTTATATTCCACCAGCCATGCGGCCTAACCAATTCGAAAATATTTTTGGATTTTTTGAATCTTTACCCTTTTTAAACGATAATAATTATATTATTATTGGTGACTTTAATATACCCGAGTTAATTGCAAATCAAAATTCAAGAAATTCAAAGCTATTTCGTAACTTTATAACGTTTTTTAGTTTGACGCAATATAATAATGTTATTAATAAAGATAACCATGTTCTTGATTTGGTATTATCAAATGTTGATTGTTTAGTCTCACGTGAAACATCGTTAATATTCAGTAGAGAATATAATTCTCATCCCACTCTCAACATTCTAATGAATACCAGATTAAATGAAAAAAATTAAAAAACTAATACTAAACGTTGTGTTACTTCCCGTATGTTTAACTTTAAAAAAGCTAATTTTATAAAACTTTATAATTTAATTAGTAATTATGATTGGAGTCAGCTTAAATCATTCGACAATGTTGATATTGCAGTTGAATTTTTGTACTCGGCTTTATACAACATGTTTTATAAATGTATCCCTCCTAAACCTAGTTATAACACGACCTTTCCCCCTTGGTTCACTCGTCAAATCAGGTTAGATTTAAGTAAGAAAAATCATTTTTACAAAATGCATAAAAAATATCAAAACAACACATTTTTCTTACAAAAATACAAACAATTTCGTTCCAAACTTAAAACAGATATAAAAATTTCATATAATAACTATATTAAATCCTGTGAATCTTCAATTATATCAGACCCAAAAAAATTTTGGACGTTTGTCAATTCTAAAAAATCAAATTCATCAAACCCCAGCATCATGTCTTTTAATAATGAAAACTTTTCTACTATTCCGAGTATAGCAAATGGATTTGTAAATTTCTTTCAAAGTGTCTTTTCCTCCGTCTGTTCATCACCTTCCTCTACGTCTTCTAATAGCAATACTCCTCTTAATAATGTCTCTAATACTTTAGTCTCTCTATCATATATTTCTATTGATGATATAGAAAACGCTATTAAAAAAACTATGAAAAATAACTTATCATGCGGTCCAGACCTTATCCCAAATTTAATAATCAGAGACTGTGCCACGCCTTTTTCAGAAGCACTCTTCCACATTTTTAATTTATCTATAAAAACCAGTACTTTTCCTTCTAAATGGAAACTGGGACGAGTCACTCCTATACACAAATCGGGTGATAAAAGTCTTATAAAAAACTATAGACCTGTGACCGTTCTCCCAAATTTTAGTAAAATCTTCGAATCCATTGTATATAAAAATATCTACTTCAATATAAAAAATAAACTATCCTTTTCACAACATGGCTTTATGCAACACAGATCCACGTCGAGCAACCTTTGTTATTTCACGCATTACGTTTCGTCTGCTCTGGATAGCAATAATCAGGTAGACGTTGTATATACCGATTTTGCCAAAGCTTTTGATACAATTGATCCCCAAATTATCATTGAAAAACTTAAAATTTTTGGACTGTCACCAGCACTGGTAGCGTTATTGTCGTCGTATCTTCAAGATCGCAATCTATCTGTTTGCTATTGTGGTCATACAACCTCACCTTTTAAAGTCACTTCCGGAGTCCCACAAGGATCAAATTTAGGTCCTCTTCTTTTTTTAATATTTATTGATGACATTAATAATGTAATAGTCAGTGAAAGATTAGTTTTTGCCGACGATCTTAAAATTTTCCGCACTATCTCTTCAAATAATGATTGCCACATTCTTCAAAACGACTTGGAAAATATCTCTAATTGGTGCACCTTAAACAAACTTAACCTCAATCTTTCTAAATGCAAAATTCTGACATTTACACGAAAATGTAACCCCACTATTTTCTCCTATTCGATACTTAATCAGTTGCTTACTCGTTGTGAAAGTACCCGGGATCTGGGCATCGAGTTTGATAGTAGACTTACTTTCAACTCGCATATAGATACGATTTGTTCTTCGTCCTATAAAATGCTAGGATTTATTATCAGGAATTCACGCACTTTTTCAAACATAAACGTTATCTTCACACTTTATTATGCATTCATTCGCTCTAAAATTGAATATTGTTCAATAGTATGGGATCCCATTTATGAGATTCAAAAGAATGCCGTTGAAAAAGTGCAACATAAATTTTTAAAGTTCATCTACTTTAAAGTTATAGGATCCTACCCCCCTTTCGATCTCTCATATAGTACCCTTCTTAATATTTTTTCCACCAAATCTTTAAGTGAGCGTCGTGAGTTAAGCTCCACAAACTATCTTAAAAAATTAGCATCAAATCTAATTGACGATCCACTTTCCTTTCAACAATTAAATTTCCACATCCCATCTTTCCGTACAAGGCATTCCTCACTTTTTTATCTTCCCCAGGCACATACCAATCTATTCCTAAAATCCCCATTGAACAGGATGTGTTCATATTATGAGCAGAATACAAAAATTGAACTGTTCTAGTAATTCTAAAAATTTTCATATAAAGTTCTATAAATTTATTCATTTTTGTGTATTATGATTTTTTATGTTTAATATTGTTAATTGTTAAGTCTTAATATTGTTAATTATGTTCCTGTCCAATTTTGGCTATGCTGTTGGGACAGATGTATTAAATAAATAAATAAATAAATAAATAACACTTCTAAAAAGTATACTGTCATTGTTTACGTGTAGTTCGGCATGTGTTTTTTTGTTTCTGGCCATTCTCATTCCGTTGTTACGAATAATGTGATAAATTTAAGAAAAAAAGATTAAATACTTGTTGTGTGTATGGTTGCCATTCAGAGGAAGAACAATTTCCAATATTAGATGAATTTTATTAGAAAAATTAAAGTGTGTGGCAAACTGTCTTTATTAGTTCTGCAATTTAATTTTAATACCAACGAGCAAAATGCGTTAAAAATTAATAACTGCACCATTTATACTTATGTTTTGCTACAAGTGAAGAAGAAAGTTTATTAAGGATTCTAAAATTTTGTTTCTATTGAAGGGAATTTCTACTGTGCAGATGTTTCTAAACAAGCTTTTAACGTTGAATTTTTCATTTTCCCTGTGTCACATGTGCAAGAAAATCGTTTAATGTTGTGTAAACTATTGTTAATATAATTAAAACTCCTTGTTATTTCATATGGGTGTTCCGTAAGTGTGTTATTTTGCAAATATTTGACAGTTTTCTTGTGTAGAATAAATTATCAGTTTTTTACTATAAAATTTCTAGAGAAATGTTTTTATATTAAGTATTCAAATAAATATTTTTACGAACATTTACAAACAGCAAATTTTATCATAAAATGGATTCACATATATTTGTACACTTTTTTATTACTTGGTTATAATTCAAATACAGTGTATAAAGCAAGAAAACGTAAATTAGACCAAATATTGTTTATAAGCCAATACTGTTTACATACGTTGACAGATGACTATCCTTTTTCTGGTCGAAGGTTCAGAAGGCGATAGTGGCGCCGTTTCGGTAATTATAGTCGCGAATATTTTCGGTAGATCGGTAGATGAATACTTGAAAGATTCTGCTGCATAATTAAATACTGTCCTGTAAGTATATGTATTTAGGATATATCTAACTAATGTAACTTACTGTATCTATAACTGTGTATCATATTATGCATTTTCTTTGACATATCTATGTCTATGTGTACAGAGCGACTGGAATAAAAGTATTATTATTATTATTATTATTCACATTCGGATTTTCTGCAGAATGTGTTGGTTAGTGACTAGTGACAACTTAACTCTAAAAATGCTTTCCTACATTTGTTAAACATTACATTTGAATAGTTCATCTTCAGAATGTAATCGATTATTTTAATGTAATTTTGATCAAAAATATCTTTTAAAACAAATAAAATTAAAATGATTTCTCTACAGAATGTATTCGTTTGTGTGCATTGAGATTTGATGACACTGAAAATGCTTTATCACACTCATTACATTTGAATGGTTTCTCTCCAGAATGTATTCGCTTGTGAGCAGTAAGATGTCCTATACGTAAAAATGATTTATGACACTGAGCACATTTGTACGGTTTCTTCCCAGAATGCATTCGTTTGTGATCAGTGAGAGTTGATGATTGTGCAAATGCCTTATTACACTGATCACATTTGAAAGGTTTCCTTCCAGAATGTATTCGCTTGTGAGTAGTAAGATTTCCTATTCTTGAAAATGATTTATGACAATGAGCACATTTGTACGGTTTCTTGCGAGAATGCATTCGTTTGTGATGAGTGAGAGTTGATAATTGTGCGAATGTTTTATCACACTGATCACATTTGTATGGTTTCTCTCCAGAATGTACTCGTTTGTGTCTAATGAGATTTGAAGCCACTGCAAATGATTTATCACACTGATCACATTTGAATGGTTTCTCTCCAGAATGACCTCGTTTGTGTCTAATGAGACTTAAACGTACTTTAAATGCTTTATCACACTCATCACATTTGAAAGGTTTCCCTCCAGAATGTACACGTCGATGAATAATAAGTTCTGGTATCAGTGAAAATGTTTTATCACACAGGTTACATTTGAAAGGTTTCTCTCCAGAATGTACTCGTCTATGAGTAATAAGTTGTGGTATGTGTGAAAATGCTTTATCACATTGATCACATTTAAAAGACCTCTCTCCAGAATATATTCGTTTGGGTTCAGTAGAATGTGATAACTCTGAAACCGAACTATCACAGTGGTCTAATTTGAAAGATTTCTTTTCAGAATGTAGACGTTTGTGAGTAATAAGTTGTGAAGAAACTGAAAATGTTTTATCACACTGGTCACATTTGAATGGCTTCTTTCTATAATGTACTTGTTTGTGAGTATTGAGATTTGATATCTGTGAAAATACTTTAGGACATTGATCACAACTGAATGGTTTATCTCCAGAATGTACTCGTTTATGAATAGTGACATGCGAAGAGACTGTAAATGCTTTATCACACTGATCACATTTGAAAGGCTTCTCTCCAGAATGTATTCGTTTGTGTCTAACGAGATTTGATACATGTGAAAATGCTTTATCACACTGTTCACATTTAAATGGTTTCTCTCCAGAATGTATTCGGTTGTGAGCATTAAGATATGAATACCGTGAAAAATGTTTATCACACAGATCACATTTGAATGGTTTTTCTCCAGAATGTACTTGATTATGAGTAATGAGTTTTGAAAAGAATGAAAATGTTTTATCACAGTGATCACATTTAAATGGCATCTCTCCGGAATGTATTTTCCTGTGTTTAATGGGTTGTGATGATTTTGTTGATTTTCTTGCTGTGTGCTGTTTAAGCTTGTTAATAGCCAGCGACTTCTGAATCTCATCTGATTCACTGGAAGATGTTTTACTTGCTGCAAACAAATTTCCATTTATTATTAAGAAATTTCAGTTCTTGAAATATAATTATTTTCTAATATAGACTTCTGCTACATATGGAATATCGACGACGCGCGTGCAAAATCTCCTAACTGGCAGTTTTTGATCAATTGTTTTTTTGATAAATCGGAATAAATAACATAAAAATCTATCAAATGACAAGATATCTTCGCCAGAAAAAAATTCTAAACGCTTTATATTTAATACTTTCATAGTTCTTATAAAATTGGGCTAGTTTCTATTTTATGCATAGTATATTATTTATAATATAATAGCCCAACGTGTGTCCCTGGGTGCATGAGTGCGTGCGTGCCGGTCGTCTAAAACAAATTTGAAGCGAGATTCCGAAATGTAACGAAATATTCCGAAGCTTACTGAAGTGTATATTGAAATGTAACGCGCCAAGTTTTTGTTTGAAAGAAACCGAAAAATAATAATAGTTGTTAATTGATATGTTTACAGAAAAATAATATAAATAACATAGAAATGTCTAGGGTTTCGATGAGATCTGGTTTGACCTTACAAAAGTTAACGCAATATATTAAAAGCGGGCAAACAATTAAATTTTACTGTGAAATAGTTTCACACGATTTATTTAAAACTGATTTGAGATATAGTGTAAGTACGCTTTTTTCCGTGTGCGCTTTTTTCCGTGTGTGTATTTTTCCATGTGCGCTTTTTTCCGTGTACGCCTTTTTTTCATGTGCGCTTTTTCCGTGTGTGTATTTTATATTATATAAGTAATTGGAAAATTTATTTTAATAAATATATTTTAAATTTAACATCTCAAATCATTTTTAGTTTTAACAATATAAATATAATGCACTGAGTGAAAATGAATCGTTTTCCCATCTAAAAAGTTTATGAATAAATATTTCAGAATAATACTCATTATTTGTCCAGTTTTTAATAATGGACTAAGAGTTGATTCAATTTGAAGTGGATGAAGTAAGACGTATGGCTAGAGAAAGAAGTCTGAGGCGTCGAGCAAGTTGCACATTAAGGTAATGATGTGTTTGCCAACACAGTTGGCAACGGGTGCACTAGTTTTCTAATAATTAGTTTAAAAAAATTGAGGCACACCAACGATGGTTATTTGCATCTAAAACAGTCCATCTAAATAACTAGAATATGTTATAAAAATAATAAATTAATTGGTATGCCAGTAAAACAGTTATTGTTGTTTTCTGACAAATTATGTCTATGTCACTTATGATATATTGCACGCGCCTCGTCGATAAGTATACATTTTCGACAATACGTGGAGCGAAATGAAAAAAAAAAACTAATTCTCAAGAACCTTGATAGTAATTTTATCAAGTTCTAAGCTTTATATACTGTATTGGCCATAAAGATAGCAACTTTTGATAATCCTATTTTATTTTTATTCTATTCAATATTTTTAAAATTAAAAAAATTTAATTCTTACCTTTAACAATCCTCTACATATATTATAGTAAAAAATTAAATTTTAATAGTAAATTCAATTTTTTTATATAGTATTTATTATTTTTACCTGGACATAAAGATAGCAACTACTCTTAAAAAAATCTTTTTTTTTATTAATTAAGAAAATGAATTATTATTAACAGATCATTTTTAATATTTTGTATAGTAACCACCAGTATTTATAACTTCCCGACATCTTTTCGCCATTGATTCTAATAATTTCGTGATCATTTCATTATCAATATTAGACCAGGCACCCCAATCAGCAAGCTTTAAACAATTCTTCAATATTTGAATGCGTTTTGTTTCTAATATTTCTGTCGACAATCTCCCAAAGGTTTTTTATTGGATTTAAAACGGGTGACTGTGACGGCCAAGTCATTAGGTTAATTTTTGAATCCTCGAACCATTTTTTTACCAACTTCGAAGAATTTTTTGTGTCATTATCATGCTGAAAAATATGTTTTAAAGGCATGAAATCATGAGAATAAGGTTCCATAGCATTTTGAAGGATGTCTATATATTTAAATCGATCCATTATTCCTTCAATGTGGTATAGAGGACCCATACCATATCCCGAGAAACAGCCCCATACCATAACACCGCCTCCGCCATGTTTAACTGTTGCCAGGTGTATTTTTGAACAAATCTTTTATTAGCAGGCCTCCTAACGTAACTTACACCATCACTTTTAAAGAAATTGAACTTAGATTCATCACTAAAAATAACTTTTTTCTATTGATCCACAGTCCAGTCAATATGATTTTTAGCAAATTCTAATCGGGCCTACACATTCTTTTTGGATAGAAGTGATTTTTAAGCAGGACGGCGACTAAAAAGACCCTCACTAACTAATCTTCTGCGAATAGTTCTTGTTGAGATGTTTTCTTGATCCATTTGTGGCAAAAGGCCCAAAATTTTCTCCGATGACAGAAAGGGGTTATTGGTAGATAAATAAATAATTTTTTTATCAGTTCGTTTTGTAGTTTTTCGTGGCCGTCCTGGAATTTTTGAAACTTCAAACGTACCTTCTTCTCGAAATCGTTTTATAATTCGCGACACAGTAGATTTATGAAGATTTAAATTTTGTGAAATCACATTTTGCAGCAGCCCGTCTTTAAAACCAGAAATTATGAAGTTTCTAATTTCACTTGAAACAGTTTTACTACGACCCATGATTGACAAATATAAACTGAAATATTACTTGTGCACAACATATTATTTATGGATAAAATCTGCATATAACAAGAAAATTCAAATAGTTGCAATATTTTTGTCCAAGCAAAAATGAAGAAATAATTTATTATCAATCTATAAGTCAGATTATTTGATTATCGATTGATGTAACAAACAAAATATGATTAAATAATAGAATTAAGAGTATTTATTTTCCAATATTATTATTAAAATTTGAAAAATTGAAAGATCTTAAAAGTTGCAATCTTTATGGCCAATACTGTATAATCGTTAAAGTGCAAAAAAATATAGATTTTAGATAAAAGAAATGTACAACAGAAACTATAAATATTATAACCAAGATGCGCAATAACTAAAGTTCAGGTCAGATACAGGGCTACGCATTAAGTGGTTAATAAGGCCAACTCTACTGACCATTGTTTGAGACAGCTGTATTTGATAGTACATTTCCTTGATATTCACTGCTGTCCACATTTTCACACTTGAGATAAATCGTTTCGATAATTCCTGAAATATACACCAGAGTGAAATACAAATGCATTACTCACTCTAAAATATATACCGGGTGATAAATATGAATTGATAATGAAATATATTATTTTTATTCGATTATACATAAATTTGGATCGTTTTGAGCGTTTTGAACGCTATAAAACAGATGATAGAAACGAGCAATGAGGTAGTATAACATAGAGACGGAACGACGACGAGTTGTTATGAAGCCAACACCTCTTTAGGCGGAGAAACGGGGTTGACCCGAGGAGTTACAAAAGTTTTTTGCCGATAAGAATTGAATGTAAAAATATACTCCTATTACTTAAATACTGTAAAATGCAAATTTCAATCAAATGTATTTCATAAATAATATTAAATTAACTTGAATTTATTAGCATATTTTTAAAATAATTAGTATGTTTCTAAATTATATACATTTAAAATACAATATGATCGAAAAAAAAATGTCTAGTAGGCCCTGAATTTAAAATGTACAGTGGACAATTTTGTTAATATAAAAATAAATAAATTCCATGTCTATCTAGACATTTTTTTCTCGATCATTTTGTACAGCAATGCTTCAGACACTTTCTAAATTTAAAACGGGCAGATATTATATAATTTATTCCATGATAAATTAAAAATTATCTGACAAATTATAAAGATGTATATCTATAATCAGTGCTGGGTAAAATACTTTTCTGATGTATTCGAAGTACTGAATAAAAATACTTTTTTTTAAGGAAAAACTATATGTAATATTTTAATTATAAATTACTTTTTAGTATTTAAAATACTACGAATTTAGTTGAAATACAGTTCACAACTCTTTAAATGCAATTTAGCGCAACACAACAAAACAATCATAAGCAATTTGTGACGCCGGCGCTTTTCCTATCGATAGCTGAACAAAATAAATGGAAATTAGGTAACTTGTTATACTCCTCGGGGCAAATCCCCCTTTCGTCTTCGCAGGGTCTTGGCTACATAACGAACAATGCTAAAGCATAGAGCGTGCTGAGTTTATTTATGTGACGTCAATGGAAACGAGTAATGTGAAAGTTGTCCTCATTTGTTTACATGTTAAATCTTCGATGTACAATGAATAATTAACAGCTATCCTTACTAAATCATTTTAATTTTTTAAGTGCAACACCTTCTAAGTGTGTAGTTGAAGGAGAGGAGTTGTTAAAATTCGGTCATGATATAATACGTGGAATTTCGGGAAAAAAATGATGAGCATGTCGACATATGTGGGTTATGTTTACAAACAAGCAGTCTAAAATCAACACCTCACAAAGTCTCTGGAAAATTAAAACTGCAAGATAACCTGCACCTGTAAACCGCAACCTTTGTTAGAAACTCACTGCCTAAAAAAAAATAATCTAAAACGAAAGCAAACATTTCAGTGAAGCTGTATCAGAATATCTATGTACAAAATTTGTGACTGCATGCCCTAAACTTGCGTTAAAGTTACATGGGCAAATATTTAATTATGATCGAGAAGGATTTTTATAATTGAGTATTTCTCTTTAGTAGTATAACAGAGCAGGTACGGGCTCATTACCCACGAAACCCTGAAATTTGCACAAATTCACATTTCGCAAACGTACGCGACCATCGCTGTGTACCAGATGAATTCACAATCAAATCATTTTCATATATTACGAAGATGAATAATGTCGAAGTCGAAGAAAACGGTGACGTGATCAGTATTAGTGATAGTGATAGTAGTGATAGTTGGAGGAGTGGAAGTGAGACAGAAGAAGACATTGTTGAAATTGATGATGAGGGTTTAGAGTCGGACTCGGACAATCACCGACAATACAATAGCAGCATAATTCGGTTGGATAGTTCCAGCAAAAGCGTATGTTTTTTGTACGCGTACAAAGAGGTGAATTGCGTTGGCGTTGGAACTTACCGCCGAGTTTGCGCGCTGTGTATCGATCGGTTTTTAGAAGAGGCCTACGACCAAAGTTGTAGGTATTCCCGCCATTATACTGCAGTATAACTATGATGCTGTCGTCACTGTGATACAACTTCTGAAATTCCGCTCTATATATATACGAAACGATAAGTTAAAAAACCTTGAATCTGCGTACAAAAATCAAATTTTTGTGGACATAAATAAACCTTATCTTATCAATACCCGTTCGTAAACATGTTTGCACCGATCGAAAAACATATTGCGTCAGCAAAAATTGCTATGACCCGGTTTTGAACTCGAACAGAAAAACATATTGCGTCAGCAAAAATTGCGATGACCCGGTTTTGACCCCGAACAAGTTTGAACTCGTTCGCTGCACGCGCCGGACGCCGCGACCGATAAGGACCCTGTTTTTTGACCTCGAGTCTCGCGGTGATCGGACGAGCGAGGCCGAGGGGAGGCGGGGGGAGGGGCGGGGGACGCACAGCGATGGTCGCGTACGTTTGCGAAATGTGAATTTGTGCAAATTTCAGGGTTTCGTGGGTAATGAGCCCGTACCTGCTCTGTTATACTACTCTCTTTTGCTTTTTTTCCTATTTATCTCTTCCACAACACCAAATATATTTATTATTTTCACAAATTGTTTTCCATTTGGAAAAATGGAAGTGAATGTTTCTATCACTTATTTTCCTAGAGTGACAACCAAATACACAGCAGTTTGTGTTATGACAACTCATTATAACACAAAATAATATAAAGTTGGTTTTACACAGTTCAATTAATTGGTCAATAAATTGATCAAGTTTTTTGTCAATTAATTGAAAAATTTATTGGTAACCTTGGAAACAAAAGTATCACTTTACATACATCAATTTATTTATCAATTCTTTTGAAAACTTTTACATTACCAACTATAAAACATGGTGACATATTTATCAGAATGAAAATATTGAAAAAATCTTCACAAAGTTACGAGCTGTGAACAAAAACAAAAGAAATAACCTAGATGATGGTAAATTAGAAAGTTGGAGATTATGTCACATTTGAAAACGAAACACAAACAATATATTTCGAGGTTATGCTTCAACTAAACAGTTGGCAATATCTTAACAGATAAAAATATACCTAGAATTCCCTAAAAAATTGATGAAAAATAGAACTTGGTCTATTTTCAAAATAAATTGATCATTTTTTTTTGTGAATTAATTGATCAATTAATTGATGAAATTTTTACACTTTACACACATCAATTAATTGAATGTCAACTTTTTCAATTAATTGATCAATAAATTGAATCGTGTAAAACTCATTTAAAAAAGAATAATATTTGCTATCAAAAGTGAATGTTCCAAACAAACTGTAACATTAAAGTTTACTAGCGATACAAACAACACGAAGTAACCACATGTAAACAATAAACAGTTACTTGTTTCACTAGTTCAAATTTTGTCCGCCTGGTGTCACTTCATGGCGCTGTTGAGCCCAACTGTTTAAAATCTGTTTAGTTTAATATCAATATTTAGGCTTTTTTATTTATCAACAATTATGTTATAATTACGCTCCTGAGTTCATTATCACATGTATGTATATATTAAATAATTATTATGCACGTCTAAACATTTTTTTTAGATCGCCATTATTGGTAAGCGGCCGAATAACTATTGTGGTAGAGCGGCCCAGTAATCTATATTGATCACCCGGTATTTCATTCAATATGTTCACTTATCACTGTACTGAAATAAACTGAACTGTGTCAATGAAATAAGAATAACAGTATTAAGTGTGAGTTAGTTATAAATGTACTTGTTACTGACCATTCTGCCATCCAAGAGTGTGCTCTATTCCAGTCTCCACTTCATGATCATCAATAACTTCATCATCTGGCTTAATATCAGTGTTTGTTTTAATCAAATCAGTGTCTCTGGAATCATTAGGATGCGTACTATCGATTATCCCATCATTTATATTTACTCCTGGAACAATAATGTACTGCCATATAAAAGAAAGAGAACTAACAACTTCCTTTAAATCTTTATATAAAAAAAAGAATATTTGTGGATATGTCCGGAAATTCTAACCCACTTCCAGATATGGTACCGAGTTGAAATTTGGCATACAGGTATAAAATGCCTTCATCATAACTAGAAAAATCGAAAATCTCAAAAAAGTCCCATTAGAAAGAAGACATTAATAATTTTGTTTCTAATTATATTGGACCATTGGAATATCTATTAAACCGTCAGTGAGAACACGGGAATTTCCCTTCAATAGTTGGTTGTACAATTATATTGAGATCGGGAGTGTTCGGTCAAAGTCGTAAATGGCTCAAATATGTAGGAGTGGGGACGCATTTAATCTCGGTAGTTCGTGCGGGCAACATCGCTCTGAGTACAGTCGGTAGAAAATCTAGCAATAGTAAATATGCCTATTACTAGCCAAAGTCGCGAAATAATTTCTTATATTTTGACTTTTATGAGGCTGGGGAACCTATTATTCCTTTCAAATCAGTTTTTGCTTGAGTGGCTGCTGCATCAGGCGTAACAAGAATTAAAAAAAAAAAAACAAAAACAAAATCTATCAAGGTGAACCCTCGAATTTTTCTTCACCTAGAAAAAGTGTACAAAAAGAAAGATATCGAAAAGAAGATCGTACGAAAAGAAATATAGACGATTTTGATAAAGGAGTTTTAAAGAGAACTATATTAGACCTGCATACAACAGAAAAAATAGTACCTACTCTGTCTACTATTTTACCAAAATTTTAAGATTTCACTGGATATGACGGAGATCGGGAGACACTCCGATGGGAGAATGAGTATAATAATAATAATAATATATTTATTAACAGCCTTGCGGCCAATAAAAAGACAAATACATAAAAATTAAACAAACAAGATAAACTATACAAAAAAAAAAAGAATAAATAAATAATGAACAAAAATAAAGAACATATAAAGTTTGAAATTGTCCTCAATAATACTATTATACAATTATTACATTATAAGAAATAACGTTTTAATACATTATAGTAAAATAATGTTTTGACAGACTAAATTTGTCTATGAACAGCTGACCATTTCAGGTTAAAAGTGTTATCACAAGTAAAGCAGTTATGAACAAGCTTGTTCACAGACTTCATTAATCTGTCACGCAGGTTAAAAACGTATTTCCTGAGGACAGTCATACAAGTACATACATCATTCATTACAAACATTTCACTAGCGCTACAATATTTATGTAACCCATTGATAAGTCTAAATGCATTATTGTAACATGTTGTTAATTTACGTACGCTAGATCGGGTTGTATTAATCCATAGTGCAGACGTATAAAAACTTCCGCAAAATGTATTAAACAAGTATCTACGTATATCTTTACTGCATTTAGAGAATCGCCGGTTTAACATATTTGCTCTGACACACAAAGAGCGACATTGTCGATCGACATCTAAACAATCAGAGAGATTATCACTAATTACATGACCAAGGTAACACACATGGGACACTTTTTTCACATTTTCACGGTTGAGCTTAATACCAGGCACTTCATGTCTCTTAGATCTGGGCTGGAATACGATGTACTCGGTTTTTTTGACGTTGTACACCATACCATGTTCCATAGCATAGGATTCACAGATTCCCAATAGTTTTCTCAAACCGGATACTGATGGGGCAAGAACTACCATGTCGTCCGCGTAGCTTATGTGATTTATAAGTGTAGATCCAACCACACAGCCGACGCGTTCTTTGTTCAGCAGTGTACTAAGATCATCCATGTATACGTTGAACAAAAGTGGAGATAGAAGCCCACCCTGCCTTAGTCCAGTGTCCTGCATATACGTACTGGATTTCACCGACCCCCAGCGCACTCTTTTTTGTTCTTTGTCAAACCATTCGGATAGTACTGAGATAATTCGAGGCTTGACTTCTCTTCTTTCCAGTATATTTAACAGCCTTCCACGATCTACTCTTTCAAAAGCACGGCTAAGGTCGAGCAAGCATGCATATACAGGCGTCTCTTTCCTAATATACTGACTAATGGTTGACTTCAGAGTGAATATTGCCATATCAGTACCATGTGCCTTTTTAAAGCCATACTGATTATCAGCACAGTTTAATCTATGAGCACATTTTGACATTAAAATTTGTTCTAAGATTTTTGACAGTACTGTGGCAATGGCTACGGGGCGGTAATTCGCACTTGATGTCACTGTGCCGCTTTTGCCCTTCGGAACTGGAACAACATCCGTCTCGATCAGTTTTGGCGGTAGATGACGATGAACCATCATGAATGTGAAGCAAACCGCGAGTAGAATGTGTAACTGAGGAGGGGCATGTATGATGTGTTCCCCCTTCAAACCGTCTGGACCCGCGGATTTACCATGTTTCAGCATATTCACAGCTTCCTGCACGTTCACACATGTGATAAGACAATCTTCCGTAGGAACTAAGTCGGAGTCATCAGCAAAGGCATTGCTGACACCCCCTACCGAGCCATTTAGAAATGTCTGTCTCCAATGTTCAACGATCTCTTGATCTTCTGTAATCCCATCAATATGAGCTGGCTTCCCAGCCCTAATTTTCGTATTGGTATGTTGCCAAAATTTTGAAAAATCTCTTGACTGATACCTATAGGCAAGCTCATCAGCCTTGACTTGTTCTTGGGATCGCAGATGATTTTTGAGACTTAGCTTAAAGCGGGCACGAGTGACAATTCTCTCCTGGTTGATACTACCTTCCCTCGGTCTACCGGCGTCAAACCAGTTACGTAATGCTAACTTGGCCGCTCTTTTTACTGATAATAATTCTCCGTTCTCATTCCATCCTCTTATTCTGCGCTGTCCAACACGTTTCTTGTTTCTTCTACACACCGACGTAGCAGCACTAGTGATGGTACTGACTATTCGACCGTAAAAGTCATCAATTAATGTTAGATGGCGCACATTCACACAGTTTGTTCTGTCACACATAACTAGTTCACGCGGAATCTCAATTTTCTCTAACTCGTTCACAATTACTCTGCTATAACACTCACTCTTACTATCACTCCACGGCACCTTATTGCAGTCTGTCGAGGCATGATGATGATTCGCAGATTCTCGTACCGAAGCATCCACCTCGAAGTATAAGGGTAGATGATCTGAGTAGGGACACAGATAATCAATCTTCACGTTCGAGATGCTATTCGCAAAAGATCTTGAAACCACGCAGTGATCCAGCCAAGATGTTGTATGAAATGCGTCGCTAACATACGTATAACTGTCGGGCGGCAACATTTCCAAGTCCGCCACTGCGTAGTCGAACTCATGGCAATATTCTAACAGTTCATTCACGAATATAGAATCTGGATCAGAATTAAAGTCGCCAGCGATTAAAACATTTGTGACGTCACTGTCAGATGCGACAGCTTCTATTTTCCCCAAGATGTCTAGATAATCAGGCACATTCTCAAGTGAATTAGTAGGCATGTATACATTTATGACAAGTAGACAGTCTTCTCCTGTTCTTATCTTAATCGCAGCAAGTCTCGGCTCCTCAGGAACGGGCACTACACTGATATGATGGGAGAGAGACTTCCTCCATAGGATAGCCACCCCGCCATATGGACGCCCCAAGTGTACAGATGCTGAAGGATCCAAAGAAGTAGTTCCCGTAGACAAAAAACTATCGTGGATGTTCTCTAGCAGCGGTAAATCACTGTGGCGCAGCCAGGTTTCTTGCAGTAAACATATGTCAACAGATTCACAAATTTCGTGCAGTTCACTCACAATACGTTTGAGTGATTTGCAGTTGAACGTGACAAATTTCAAATTAGCCATTTATTTTGGAATTTTCATCGGTTGCACTGTTCTTCACTACATCTCTCTTCTCCTTCCACACGTATTCACGTATTGCAACTCCATAAGGCCAGCACGCTGGCGATAAGAGCTTATGCACATCTGCTACTCTGACACATATTCTAAAGTTGGAGTAAAACTTGGATTTGCAGTCCATCTTGACAACTTTGACTCCATCAGTGGGCACCTGGTTACGCAAAAGAACACCCTTCACATCCTCTTCCGTAGCCTCCGGGTTTACTCTGGACACGTACAACCATTTCCGTTTTTGCACGCCACTCATAGCTCCGATATTCTCCGATGTTCCCAAAATTAATGTTTTGTTTATGTTCGGTTTTCTCTTTCTACGGGTGACTGTCGTAAAACCGTCAGCGGTTGCAGCATGTTCGTTATCACCGATCCGTGTTACGTCACTACATTTCTTTCCCTTGTCCCCGCTGTTTTTAGCAGCCACAGCGAAGGTCTTCGCACTAGCTTGCTGCTTCTTGCTTAGTGGTATAGACTTGCTAGCAGCAGTTGAGTAGCTAGGGCTTGGGCTCGGTGGGAGCGGGGGCAGGGAAGCGATGTTAACTGGTGTTTTAGCTACCTTCTTCCCTATCTGAACACTATTTAATGAACTTTTCAGTTCTTTAAATTCATTCCGCAGCTCCTCATCTCTGGTCTTGTCAATGCCACGTTCCACTTTCAGGTTGTGCAGTTCCTTTTTCAAGAGAACTACATCCTTAAGTATAGTCGTGACATCTACGTAGTCAAATGTCACTGCCGGAAGTTTATGGAGGTCTCTAGCCACATATATAGGGACCTTATCCGGATCAGTGACCCTCAGCATCTGTATTATGTCCTGAAGATTCTTTTTCTTTTTATCCTCTCCTGTTCTCCGCGTTTTGACCGCCTTAGATCCACAGTGTGAGGCGAGTAGGATCTTTGCGGTCTCCACATCACTCTCACTAAAATGCTCCTGACACAGCCTTAGCACCATAACTTCATCCAGGATATTAAGTTTATTCTGGATGAACATTAAGAGCTCACATACAATCAATTGCACATTTATATTACACATTTTCACTTAACAGAGTACACAGCATACATACACAAAAAAACACGTCCGTACTATACAGCGGACAGTCTCAAATCGGCATCTTTATAACAGTTTGTGGCCTCCAGAAATATGACATTTCGCCTTGAAAATACTAAAGAATTATCTCACTTAAATTATTTGTGAACAAGCACATATTTATACAATGGTAGAGTAAAACAAAAAATATATAATTAGACCATACTAAAACTATTCGCACCAAATCTAATTTGAACCCATTCCGACATGGGCCCGGTCTAAACCGGCTACGGCTGTATATTTTCCGGTAGCGAAGCATCGGGTACCCTGCTAGTCATGGAATAAAAAATATTATAATAATATTAATATTATCATGAACGATGTTAGAAAAATAGCGGAACATGATTTGCGTTTAATAAAAATTTGGTTAAATAATAATGTGCTGACACTGAATGAAAAGAAAACATTGTTTGTACCATTTTCTATATATAACAATACCCAATCAAGTTTTGATTATTTAACTTTGCATATAGATAGTTGTATAGTAGATAATAATTGTACATGTGATTGTAAAATATTTAAAACTGAAAAAACCAAATATCTTGGAATATACAGTGAATTTATTTTTTAATGCAACATGTACTATGTCATTACCATGGATACAGTTTTTGACAGCAATATAAATTGTGTTCATTTTCGTTTGCAACATAGACAATTAGTGTTTATACTTTTGCTCATTGCTGATTTACAAAATGTATACAGAAGAAGAAAAAATAATGATGGTAAATTGGTACAACTGCCAAATGAATTTAAGAGAAGTTTCTGCTGTATTTAGTGCAACTTATCCAAATCGGCCAATACCAAATCCCTCTACAATTTCAAGACTAGTTGTCAACATCCCACGTGCTTACAGAAGAGAAGCAGTTGGAAATATTATTACAAGTGGAAGAAAACAATCAAAATACTTTAAGATCAATTGCACAAACCGTTGGTGTCAGTATTGGATCTGTTTTTAACTTCTTAAAAAAATAAGTTTCGATCATACAAATTTCTAAAATTATCAAGAATTGTTAGAAAGGGACGCAGCAGTACGTATGGATTTTTGTAAAATGTTTGAAAAAATTAATTCCGACCCAAAAATGCTTCAAAGAATTTTATTTACTGACGAAGCAACGTTTACTCTAATGGTGAAGAGCACAGACAAAATTTTAGGTACTGGAGTCGAGAAAATTTACATTTGTTTCATTCCTCCCGAACTCAAAGGCCGCAAAAATTAAATGCTTGGGCAGGGATAATAGGAACCAATATTATAGGGCCTTTTTTATTGACGGTAACCTTAATGCCGCAAAATATCTAGCCCTTTTGCAAAACCAAATATTACCTGCGTTGCGAAACCTGAATATTAATGGACAAGTATGGTTTCAACATGATGGTGCACAAGTCCATTATTCTAGAATAGTTAAAGAATATTTACATAGAACTTTTCCAAATAGCTGGATTGGAAGAGGAGGGTCGATGAATTGGCCAGCGAGATCTCCGGATTTGGCACCCAAAAATTTTTTTTATTGGGGATATTTAAAGACCAAAGTATATAATGGAGAACTTAGGGATGTTGCTGAACTGCAAGGCAAAATTGTTCAAGCATCCAACAATATACCTCAAGAGCAATTGCTGAATGTTTTGAATCATTTTTATGATCGCTTAACATTTTGTATGCAAGTAAACGGAGACACTTTTGAACATTTATTATAAGTTTTTATTAGTTATTTATTTATTATTATTTTCTTTTATTTGTATTTTCAATAAAATATTTTCATTTTGCTAGTAAATATGGTTTTTTCTATGTTGCAAATGAAAATGAACACGATTTATATTGCTGTTATAAACTGTATCCATGGTAATGACATAGTACATGTTGAATTAAAAAATAAATTCACTGTATAAAGATAAAAATATGAGATGGGATGAGCACATATCGATTTTATGCCACTTAAAATTTTATATACATTTTATTACGGACTAGTACAATATCTTCTTTCGTACGGGCTGAGAGCTTGGGGTGGCGCTGCTGAAACGTATTTACAAAAAATCAAAATAATACAGAAAATTATTTTAAAATTAATACATAAAAAATTATGCGTTACCCCACTGAATGATTGTTCAAAGATTCACCGGTTTTAAATATAAATCAACTATATGCCTTAACAATATTGAAATACATTAAAAAATATCTTCAAGAGATTACATATTTAACACATGATTACAGAACCAGAAATAAATCAGTGGCCAAGGCACCTAAAATGTATCAAAATATTAGTCAGAAGTACTTTTTATATTTAATTCCCACACTACATAATAATTTTCAAGCATTTTTGTCTAGTTGGGTAATAGCAGGTAGCTCATCCCCTCCAAATTTTAAATATTCCTTTTTTATTGAAAAGGGGTCTACTTGGAAAATATTTTTCATGTATAGGTCTGCTAAATCACCCTTATTAATCGGTATTTTTTTTATGTTTATACTCGTATTCCCTACCATTGATATTTGTTTCTACAGAATGTATTTGTTAAAAATAAGTTTAGTTTGTAATCTGAACTCCTGACGATGGCGCCACTGCCGAAATACGTATAGAGCAACATTAAACTTATAATTGTGAAACTGAGTTTTTTATTTATTTATTAATTTAGAAAAAGGAGCTACAAGGTATATTTATAATAATGTGCTACAAAGTACAATACAATACCTGGGTAATCAGCATTTTCTTCCTGTTCTTCTTTCATTGTGTCACTGTTATCGTAGCACTCCTCCAGTGCTTCATTAGTAACACAGTGAGTGTCATCACATGCTGGCAATATATTTGTGCTGCTGCACTGATCTTCAGACTGTTCACAATTTATGGACAACTCTTTTCGATCGACCTTAAAATCCGACAACGAAACACACAACTCACCCCTAGTTTCAGATACACAACTTATTTGTAATGTGTAATTTGTATATATTTTACTGTTTTGGAAGCATTGTTTACGAAATTCATAAAACCCATCCACTTTACTGCAACATTCCACACATATTGCTCCCTGCTTCAACAACACTGTAGAGTTCTGAATATAATTGTTATCCTTGTTTAGACTTGTCTGCTGTAACTGAAATAAAAGGTACAATTGACAAGTTATACATTCGGGCTGTTCACATCAACTGCAAGCTAGAGCTTGTACAACTGAATTAAATTTACTTTGAACTTGCATCTGATAATAACAAGCCATTGAAAATGACTCTACGAGCAGACCAGTTATTTTACCTATCATCCTAATACAGCATACAAATTTAAAAATCTGTACAATAAATTCAATTCTTAGTAGTTACCTATTATATAAGATCATTTTTCACGACAACGATCAATATTACTAAAAATCAGTTACTTACACTCATTCTTACTGTTTTAGTTATAGACTATAATAAAATTATATTATAATTTACTACATGCACTAAAAAGAAACGATTAATTCCTCCCACTTGACTCCCGCCTTAGAGCAATTGTTTTGAAATTCCCGCCTTTTGTAGTTTACATTAGATCTGAAGTTTGTAGTGAGAGGAACCACACTAAACGCGATATTTCCCCGGTTAGTTTGATTACAAAAAAGTAACCAAAATTTTCAGTAACCGCGTTCCGAAACTAGCAATTTTCCTGATAAGGTTAATGTCGTACACTTTCAGAACGAAAAACTTCCACCACAGTTACTTTTGTAGAGTAATGGAACATTGTATAATTTTATATTATGAAGAAAATTAGTTCAAGATTTAATTGATCAACTGGTATTGGAGGTCAGTTGATCAGGTACCACTGTAACGGAAATCAATGGAACACATTACATAGGCTATATAAAGTTGTTACTCATTTCTAACCAGATTTCAAATGTACGTTAATAATGAATATACATAAGTACTTACCAATTCCGGAAATAATAATACCAGCCTGGAATAATAGTTTAAATTTTCACTATTGGTAAATAGCGTGCGTAGGTCTTTTTCATGTTTGAGACAGATACAACAAATATTTGTTAAAAAATACATTATATCTGCAGATTTGTTTGAACGATGCTGCACTCCAATTTCCGAATAAGAAAATTTAATGGCGTTACTAACAGCACGTTTTATTAAATTCACTATGTAACAGTCCGTGCGGAGCACACTAGGCTTTGCGATCGGTGTTACCCACAGAGTACAGTATCCGTACAGTGTTACCACAAAAAGATCACCAATTTCGTTTCCCTGGAGCCAATGATATTCAAATCTCGTTTTTAATTTAAATGCGCATTTACATTTTTTTTGCTGTATTTTTAAAACATCTAAAAGCGAATTTATACACACTTTTTGCTACCAATTGAGAAGTGACATTATCGGTGGCGGCGCTGTGATCCAAGTCAATATGGCTGTTGACTCTAGTACTCAGCCGTCATTTTGCTCATGGGAACAGATTAATTTAAGTACAGTATATTTATATTTTATTAAAATACGAGTAATAATTATGACATTTTTTAATTTTTAAGCGCTACACATGTATCGAGGTGTATAACATAAAGTGGGCATCAAATTACAGTATTTAAAGTTTTATTTAAATCAGAGATGGGCGTCTACGCGTAAACTTGAATTTTTTACGTCTACGTGTAAATTTACCGTAGACAGCGTAGAGAAGTGTAGACTGTGTAGACACGTAGAATCTAGCGTAGAATAATAAAAATGAGGTTATGTAACGTTTAAAAAAATAAAATACCGCCAGTTTTAAGAAGAAGAGGCAGTAAAGAACTCAAATGTAATATTTTTGACAGCTTCCTGATTAAAACAACTACTAACTTTTAATTTAATTTTACTTTAGTAGTTCACACAGACAGAAACCAAGTAATTTATATTGTCCATAACAACATACGATTTGTGAGATAACAGTTTTGGAAACAATATATGTAATTAGGACTACATAAAATTGAAATAAACATGAACATTAAAGTAAACTATTTAAACTATTACCATTCTATTATTTCAAATATTACATTTAAACCTACTGCGCATGTACAGTTTACATTCTACATTCGACACGTAAACAAAGGCATATTCTACTTGACATGTTTACGCGTAAAATCTACATTAGTCTACATCATGTATTCTACGCGCCCATCACTGATTTAAATTGATTTATTGAAGTGTAATTTGTAGGGGACCAGGTGTAAAATGCCAGGAACGTAATTTTATGTGATACATTCTATAGAAAATTCTATTTTATACTATTCTAAAGAAATTTTTAGTTTTTCATTGTATTTTTAATTCTTTTTGACTGTCTGTCAATATAATAGCAAAAAAAATATGGTAAATATAAGAATTTCTGCCTGAAAAGTGCAAGGGCCTTTTAAAATATCAACGGATGATTTAAACAAATTTTGAGTGGGATAAGTGCGTAATAAATAGTGGACGTAAAAAATCACTTTTAAAAGTTGCTCGTTGCATTAAACGCAACGAGTAAACACGTATTGGAGGTCGAGGCTTGGATTTTTGCCCATTTATAGTTTTTGGGTCCATAGAGATATTTGTGTATGATAGAGACCTACCATCCACTTTCTCTCTACCTACAAATGTCATTTCAATTGATATTGTTCCTGATTTAGGAAAATTATGCAATGTTTAAGTGGGATTCTTCTTTGTTCACGATTTACATTGTGGCACACAACAAGATTAATTGTTTTTTGCCATGATTTACAAAAAGAAACCACAAAAAAAAAACACGTATTTCTCCATTGAACAAAACAATGTCATTCTCGTATCTTCCAAAAATCACCACCAGATGTCAAGGCGCTTAGGAAGTTTCCCCTATTGTCATACATCAAAAGTTGTTATTGTCTATTAGGTTAGTTTTGATTTTGCCACTTTGGCGCAGCAATCTACCTATATCAATATGTTTATTAGGGTTTCTGGACTCGACTCGACTGGACTCGGACTCGTCGAATATTTGGATAATTACTCGGACTCGGGACTCGACTCTAATACTCGACGTCTCCACGTTTTTAAAATTAAGTAAAAACCAGTAAATTCAAAAGATGCTTTCTAGAAATGTTTTGATAAATTTCTAGATTTATGTTTTATTTATTGTTTTGAATTATACATATTGCTACGGACATTAACGGAGACTCATCTTCACTAGTCAAATCAAATCTTCGCTAAACAAATTGGTGTACATTTGTTTAAACCACTTGAACGTTATCAACTTATTAAATTTAACTTATTGTTTTTACACAATATTCGATGTATACAATTAACAGCTAAAATCAGATCGAGACTTGCTAACAAGTCCCTTAATTCGTTAGTATTTCTCAAATATTTTTACCTTAAGATAAAAAGCAATTAAATTGTTATATCTAGTTTTAAAATTTAAGTTTTGAAAATAAAAAAATTGATAAATAAATAAATTTCAGTACATTTCTTTTGGAATTTCTTGGAGCGACCACAAATTTCAATTGACAATTTTGTGATGTAATAAATAATTCTAATGTTAACAAATTTAGTATTTTATTTTTTGTTACAAAAACTTCACCTATGAGAATCATTATTGAGCTCCAAAATATTAAACGTTTTCGCTTATTAATTTCAGTTTAGATTTAGATCCGGACACGACGAGTTTTCAAAATTTAGTCCTAAAAATTCGAGTTTCCAGAAACCCTAATGTTTATCAATATTTTACTGATGTAAAAATTAAAATAAAATAAAATTTCACTCAATTCAGGATTTCGCAGGTATTTGGTAAGTAATATCAGGACAAAAAACTAAATACGCAGATATAGCCTCCAGTTTTATTAATGTAGACATTTTAATTAAAAGTTTGCATAATACGATAGGAGAGGATTTTTGTCACAAAGTTAGTAAAAAACCTTAAAAATTAAATATTTCTAAACATGCAACATTTTAATTGAATTAATACACGAATTTGTATATTTTTATTAACATTATACCTAGTAGGGACAATAATACTGTTACAAATATTTTATGAAATAAAATGAAAACTACAATTAAGTTTTTCACCAAATTTTATTGACATTTGTACTTATACATAAGTTATTCATAATTGGTATAATTATTCAAAATGACCACCTTTGGCTTTAATGCAGGCCTTAAGTCGTACAGGCCAATCATCGATAGCCGCACGTACGACTTCCATGGGAAAATTGGCTACAGCTCGAGCTAAAGCCTGTTTCACAGATTCAATATTTGGCTATCGTTTGTGGCAAACCATGTTCTCTAAAACGGTCCATAGCTTGTAATCTAAAAGATTAAAATCTGGACTTGCAGCGGGCCTGTTAATTTTTTGTTTTCGCAACGGATTTCTTGCTATTCTGGCCTTAACGGCTTTGATAGCTTGTGGCGTGCGTACTGTTCTCGGGCGCCCGGAACCTTTTTCGGTCTTTTATATCCCCAGTTTCCTCAAACAATTTAATGCACTGATACATAAACATTCGACCAATGCCGAGTGGACGTATCGTCTTAAAAATATTTAATTTTTCCATCTTACATTTATAAAGCGCAATAACTGCAATTCGGTTTTCTTTGTCTGACTATTCCATGGTAACACACAACACAAAATCAAATTCTTTCCACAGTAAAGTAATTTATAGGTTAACTCACGATTACCAACTGTCTAAATTTGGGTGCACTCATTTGTATTGTTTTTATTGGGTGCGTTCATTATTGTAACGGTATTTAGGTCCCTACTAGGTATATAAACATGGTGTATCTTTATTTTTTTATAAAATAGCAAGTAAAAATGACACAAACACTTAAATAAATAAAATAATAAACTAATAATAAAATAATAAATAAAAAAATAGAGAGTTGCCGTGGCTCCGTGGTAAGACGGTTGTATACGGTGCACTGGGACGCGGGATAGCCTAACCTCTTCACTTAATTCGGGTTTTTATCTTCCGAAATTGTACAGTCAGGTCTGGGGTCGTCTCAGTCTCAAGTATTTAATACTTGAAATAAGTACCTGTGTATACAGGGATAATAGATCAAAACATCACACTAACGTTGCCTTCATTTCTATGGCCGGTGGTCTAGAAACGGAGAACTTACCTTCTCAGCCCGTCATACGTCTATTTAGCCGTTGGGATCCTATTATTTTTATTTATTTTTATAAAATAAACAAGATGAGATATGTTACCACCGCCTTTATCAATACAGATTCTAACCTGGTAATTCATTTAAATTGTCAGCCTTGGTAGCGTAAAAGTAGCGCTATTAGGTTTTATTCCTTATCAAAAATGAATTCGCATTAGAAAAGATTTTCTGCAGAATGTTGGTTAGTAGCTAATGAAAAATGTTAACTCAGAAAATGCTTTTTTACATTTACACATCACATTTGAATGGTTTCTCCCCTAAATGTACTTTCCTATGTTTAGTGAGATATGATAAACATGAAAATGCTTTATCACACTGATCACATTTGAATGGTTTCTCTCCAGAATGTATACGTTCGTGTCTAATGAGACTTGAAGATACTGGATATGCTTTATCACACTTATCACATTTGAATTTTTTCTCTCCAGAATGTACTCGTTTATGAGTAATAAGTCGTGGTAAATGTGAAAATGTTTTGTCACACTCATCGCATTTAAATGCTTTCTCTCCAGAATGTATTTGTCTATGAGTATTAAGTTGTGATAACTGTGCAAATACTTTGTCACACTGATCACATTTAAATGGTTTCTCACCAGAATGTACTCGTTTGTGATTAATGAGACATGATGACTGTGAAAATGCTTTATTACACTGGTCACATTTGAATGGTTTCTCTCCAGAATGTACTCGTTTGTGAGTAATGAGATTTGAGGACACTGAAAATGCTTTATCACACTGATTACATTTGAATGGTTTCTCTCCAGAATGAATTCGTTTATGTGTAGTAAGTAGTGATAATTGTGAAAAAACTTTATCACATTGATTACATATGAAAGGTTTCTCGCCAGAATGTAATCGTCTATGAGTAATAAGTTGTGTTAACTGTGAAAAAACTTTATCACACTGATCACATTTAAAAGGTTTTTCTCCAGAATGTACTCGTTTGTGATTAATGAGACAAGATGACTGTGAAAATGCTTTATTACACTGATCACATTTGAATGGTTTTTCTCCAGAATGCACTCGTTTGTGAGTAATGAGATTTGATGGATGTGAAAATGCTTTATCACACTGATCACAATTGAATGGTTTCTCTCCAGAATGAATTCGTTTGTGAGTAATGATATTTGATAACTGTGAAAATACTTTACCACACTGATCACACTTGAATCGTTTCCCTCCAGAATGTATTTTCTTGTGTCTAATAATATGTGATGACTTTCTTGCTGTGGGTTGTTTGCGCCTTTTAATAACGAGCGACTTCCAACTCTCATTTGATTCACTGGAAGATGTTTCACTACCTGTAAACAAATATGCATTTATATGCATAAGGTATATGTATAAGTTGTTTTCAAGAATTTGTGGGAATTTGAGAGACAAAGTAATACTTTGTATTATTTCCCACGCCCTCCTCCTGTCCATAACCAAATATTTTCCCAATCTGGACTTAATATTAACTATCTCTCTATTTTTTTTAAGAAAAGGAAAAAAACTAAGACACCTATCTTTGTTCTGTTTTGAATGACAGCCAAAAACACTACAATTTGTTCTACTTTTATATTGTTTTACAAGTTCTGTCGACATTCTAACAAAAATTCAACAGTAAAACACACGTAATAAGTTCAAACAGTACTAGAATATCTAGTACAATATTTGATTAACAGACAGCGTATTTGAGCGCGTTATTTCTCAATAGCGCTATCCATTATGAGTAAAATTATAGCCAATTATGTCGCTTAGATCAGCTAGAAATTAACCAAGCCCTTTTCTGAGAGTTTCTGACAAGCCGATATAAATTTAATGTAATTGGATAAACTACAACAATGTTTTACTACAACTAGCTACTGATGTAGGCTGCTTAGCAGATCTAAATATACATTAAGGCCCGGTTTTTCCACTTTCAGATAAAGTTCCAGGTAACTATCTGACAGGTAAGGTTATTTGTAACTTCATCTGCTGAGTAAATGTCATCCCTTCTTTCTATACAAATGTATCTATCGGATAGTTATCTAACGTATAATGAGACAGACGTATTGGATTCACTGACTGGTATTGACATTTATTCAGCAGATGAAGTTACAAATAACCTTATCTGTCAGATAGTTACCTGGAAGTTTATCTGAAGGTGGAAAGACCGGGCCTTAGTATTATAAATACAATATTGAAGGAAACTTTCAGTGTCTTCATTTAATAAAAACTAACAAACTATTAGCCATTATACTCCTGTGGATGTATTCCGTAAACGGAACAGGGAATACAAGTACAGGATAATTATAACTAACACAATAATTTTAAATTATTGACTGACCTGTATCTTGTTCAGCTGCACTCTCTTCATATTCACCGTCATCTCCACATTCAGGCTTGATGTCAATCTCTTCAGTGATGATTATGTTGCAGTTATACTGGGACATGCCGTCAGCAGGTGATTTGCAATATATTTTCCGACTATCGCGGCTCTCTGAAATATAAGTACTTGTAGTTAGTGTTACTATATCTGTATTTTCAATATCAATATTTTTTTTTTCATTCCATTCGCGGCTATGAAATTTAAAACACACCTATTATAAAATGTATTACCGAGATTAAATAATAATTTATCAGAAATAATTAATTATTTTGTTCTATTATAAAATTTCTAGACCATACATGTGAGTAATATTCTTAATGATTAATAAGGGATTCCCAACGTCTATGTGGCGCAAAATGTAGAGCTCGGTACATAAAAAAATAATAATAATAAATATTTCACTTTCAAGGCGTACCTACTTGTAAATACAACTTGAGATACTTGAAATAATTATTTTTATTATGCTGTCAGCTACAGATAACTCAAGAGTAATGATGTTAAAGTGTTTAAATGAAAATGGAAGACACTTTGAATACTTGTAAAAAATATTTTACTATTAAATGTTATCATCATAATTATTTGCGCGAAAATACGAGGTGAGCCTAGGCCTCCTGTTTCCAGGTTTCATGACCATGTTTTCAAACTATGTAAATTCACGAGTAATATGGTCAGTATTACGTCCATCTTTTAGCGTACACAGTTAAATGTTATAGAAAACACAATTTTTCGTAAACCGTATAAGATATTAAACATTTTCACTCCGAAAAATAAAATTCAAATGAGAAATGTCTTAGTAGTTTAATTAAAAATAATCTCGATCCCTCAAATGATAAAAAATACTTAGCAATAAGGTACATCCTTCCGGATCAGATGCCATTTGATTTTCTGCTCCTCGTATTGCCGGAAAAAAGCCTTTTATCCAAATAGTGAACGACACATACATAGCCGTCATAATTGTGTATCTAAAAATTTGACAGTACTAGGCGCCCATGTAAGACATGAGGCTGCGCGTTAAGTTGTTAATAAGTTTAGAACTCTACTAACCAGTATTTGAGACAGCTGTACTTGCAATTATATTTTCTTCACATTCACTGCTGTCGACAGGTTCAGACTTGATGTAAATCCTTTCTATGATTCCTGAAACAAACACATCATAATGAATTGTAAACATATTACTCACTCCAAATAAAAACCCATCCAATATAATTTTTTATTATAAATTTCTGTCGAGTTTAAAATGTTTCTTTAGTATTTTTTAAATTTAGTTATTTTACAAGTGTTATAGTTTTATAGTTTACAAATAGACACGTTTCGTACTATCCTTTCCTAGAAACTAACTACCCAAAAGGGTTATAAAATATCTGGCCGCTACGGTTACTCAGCCCCTGATTTAGGAACACAAGACAGTACATCTTCAAGCATTCAACATCTCATCAGTCTCAAATACAAATTATTAAAAACTCTAACACTGGCTTATTTTTAATTATCATTAACTAATCCCTTATTGTTAGACGTTCACTAATCATTGCCCAAGTTAGCCAGAAATAAACAACTGTTACAATGAAATATGAATAACAGTATTAAATACAGAGTAAGCTGTAAATATGCTCGTTACTGACCATTCTGCCATTCTGAATTGTGCTCTATCTCAGCATCCACATCATGTTTATTATATTCTGTCTTAATATCAGTCTTCATTTTAATAAAATCAGTGTGTTTGATATCATCAGGATGCAGATCATCGCCTGCCCCATCATTTATATTCACACCTGGAACAATAATGTACAGTTATATAAAAGAACTAGAACTAGAAACTTTCTGTATATCATGAAATAATCAATATTATACAGAATGTCCCAAATAATTTGTTAAGCATGGGGATCTCGATAACGGTAATAGATAAGAGGTCGTTTAATTTAGGCAAAAGTTGCCGCATTAAGGGACTTTTATAACGATGTCTTTGTTCCAAAAAAAAAAAAAAAAATACATAGATTAGAACGAAATATAAATTTTCCGGGTTAATTTTTGCTCATGATTTTTAAAATTAACCCCTTAACGCTCATTTTTTTTTTTTAAACAACCGTAAAAAAAATCATTTTTTTTTTATTTAAGAAAATACATTTTAGAACCTTGCTTTGACTTTATTTTCAATTCTCGAATATATTCGAGTGTGAAAATTGCAGCAGCATAAATTACGGATGCCGCTCGAATTAACTGGAGTGTGAGCATTTTGGCCCAGTTAGCGCGCTCGAATTAACTCTAGCGTGAGCGTTAAGGGGTTAAAATATAAAGTGGTACAGTACCTGTATAAACAGGATTTTCTTCCTGTTCTTCTTTCATTGTGTTACTGGTATTGCAGTATTCTTCCAATGCTTCATTTGTAATGGAGTGAGTGTAAACACATAATGGTAATATGTCTGTGTTGCTGCACTGAACTTCGGACTGTTCACTATTGATGGACAATTCTTTTCGTTCTTCTTTAAAATCCATCAACACGACTCACCTCTAGTTTCAAAGACAGAATTTAGTGATGTAAAATTTATATATATTCGACTGTTTCGCCAACATTGTTCATGAATGGCGCGTAGATGTATTTGATGTTTAAGGTAAATACAACAAATATCTGTTAAAAGTACATTATAACTGCAGATTTGTTTGAACAATGCGTTCTCATTTCCAAATAAGCAAAATTACTCTCGTTATAAGTAGTAATTTAAAAAAAATTAAATTCACTATGTAACAGTCCGTGCGGAGAACACTCAGTGCTGTCGATCCAGTCATGGCTTATAAAAAATAAATTTTACTTTCATAAATTTATTTTTACTGGAGCCAATGGTATTCAAATCTCGTTTTTAACCCCTTAATGCCGAACACTGCAAATTCGCAACGTTTTCTACAATTGTATTCGCGACTATAATTACCGAAACGGCGCCGCTAACGCCTTCTGAACTTTTGACACGAAAAAGGATAATCATGTGTCAACGTATTTAAACAGCATTGTTTTATAAACAATTTTTGATAAATTTCTGTTTTCTTTTTGTATACAGTATATTGGAATTAAAACCGAGTATTAAAAAAGTGTACAAATATATGTGAATCCATTTTATGATAAAATTTGCTGTTTCTTAACGAATATTTTCAGAGGTTATAATGTTGGTGTCAGGTTATACTCACAGAGAAAATAAAATATTATACTTTGAACTTAAAACGTTTATTTGAATACTTAATATCACACATTTCTCAAGAAATTTTATAGAAAGAGAACTGGTAATTTATTCTACACATCTGAGAGCTGGGTCTTTTGGAAGTTTTTGACTGGTTTAAAATACATGTGACATTACGAATATATTCTAATTCTTGTTAGATTAATCTTATGAATATATTCAAATTTGGAGCAAAAAATATGTATTTTTGATAAATATATACCAATATATACATCCAGATACTTTATATTATAAAATAATGATTTTATAAATACATAAATAAAGATTCGAAAATATATTTATTTACGTAACCTTTTTTAAATAATATGAAAATCGAAATATCTAGTATTTATTTAATTAACACTAAGTAATCATTAATATTTTGTTTTAGAATGCATAATAGTGTATTGTTTTGCTCCAAATTGTAACCATTACAGCTTCATTCTTAACTGCAAATGTTTTTTGACAGATGAAAATGAAAAACAATAATGGATAAAATAAAAACAACATATTGTTCCTTCAAACCATTTAGATATGGCATACACACTTATTGCTATGTTACTTGCCATAATAACGATAATTAACGTAAATTTTTCAAAATTAACCTGCAAAATAATATTGTTCTGCAAAAATAATCACATATTAAATTATAATGTATAAAATAAGAATTTTAATAAATAAATATTGACTTGTAGTTTTGATGTGAAGCATTCTCTTTGAAAACTTAATTTATATTTCCAAAATACAATTTAACAAAAAACAACATGCTACATTCACATAAAAGGAATCCAACCGTGACGCGGCAGCACTGAATCCCATTTTCTGACGTAGTTACTAATATGGACTATTATTTCTTTCCAGAATGTTTTCGTTTGTGATAAATGAGATTTGATGAATGTGTAAATGATAGATAGCATTGATCACATTTGAATGGTTTATCACCGGAATGAGTTCGTTTGTGACCAGCGAGAGATACTGATTGTGAAAATGCTTTATCACATTGATCACATTTATATGGCTTCTCTCCAGAATGAGTTCGTTTGTGTTTAATGAGGTCTGATACACATGCAAATGCTTTAATACACTGTTCACATTTGAACGGTTTTTCTCCAGAATGTATTCGTTTGTGAATAGTAAGATTTGCCCTACGCGTAAATATTTTATTACATTTATCACATTTAAACGGCCTTTCAAACGGCTCTTCAGAATGTTTTCGTTTGTGACAATTGAGATTTGATGAATCTGTAAATGATAGATAGCACTGATCACATTTGAATGGTCTCTCTACTGTATGTATTCGTTTGTGAGCAATAAGACCTGAAGTCACTGAAAATGCTTTATCACACACATCACATTTGAATGGTTTATCTCCGGAATGAGTTCGTTTGTGACCAGTGAGAGATATTGATTGTGTAAATGCTTTATCACATTGATCACATTTATATGGCTTCTCACCAGAATGAATTCGTTTGTGTTTAATGAGGTCTGATACACTTGCAAATGCTTTAATACACTGTTCGCATTTGAACGGTTTTTCTCCAGAATGTATTCGTTTGTGAATAGTAAGACTTGACCCATGCGGAAATGTTTTATTACATTCATCACATTTAAACGGCCTCTCCCCAGAATGTATTCGTTTATGAACGACGAGATTTGTTGGTGATGCAAATGCTTTATCACACTGATCACATTTGAATGGTTTCTCTCCAGAATGTAATCGTTTGTGAGTAACGAAAGTTGTTGAATATGTAAATGTTTTAGTACACTGATCACATTTGAATGGTTTCTCTCCTAAATTAATTTGTTTGTCGTCTACGAGAGATGTTGACTGTGAAAATGTTTTATTACACTGTGTTGTATTAATCCTTTTAAACTTATTAACGGAAACTAGCAGCGAAGTCTGATCTGGATTACCGGAAGATGTTACGCTACCTGCAAACAATTCAATAATTACGTAAGTATGTATTGTTTTCTGGTTTTAACACGAATTTCAAACATTTATAAACAATTTTTTAACTATGACCGGCGCAAACAGCCGTTATTGACTTACCTGTATCTTGTCTAGTTGCACTCTCCGCATATTCACTGTCATCTTCACATTCACACTTGATGTCAATCTCCTCAGTGATGATGATGTTAGTGTTGTAGTTATACTGGGACATGTCGTCAGCAGATGATACGTAATAGGTTTCTCGAGTATCATGACTCTCTGAAATATAAATACTTACAGTTACTACCACTCTATCTATGCTATCAATGAAAATCATTTAATTAATCCAGTGGTTTCCAACCTTTCTGTACCTCCGACCCCCTTTTTATGAAAAAAATAAGTATAGAACTGTCATCCAAAACTACCTCCGGTCAAATTTTTGGTTGACAGTTCTGTAATTTTCAGTCGTACCAACACCAACTTTTTAGTTTTTGTTTATAACTTAACTTTTAGTAGTTTATTAAGTTGATAAGAAGTTTATTTAGAACATATAATTAAATATAAACTTAGCACAATTAAATAATATTTATAAATTGGTTTACTATAACCAAATTGTTGTCGGCCATCTGAACCTAAAAATTTTTAAGTTGACAATGAAAAGTAATAAGATATGGAAGGTATAAAATATATCACTGTCTCTTATTTTTCCCCCCACTATATTCTGTAGTATCAAAAGTTGAAATGACGTCAGAGTTGGATAGTATTGAAAAAAGTATAATGTAGAATGGACTTAAGACGCGAGACGTATGTATATAACATACATTCGTGAACTGCAACAATGCAAGTAACCTGAACGGGGATCGCGTACATATAGAACTGAGTACAAAAATTAACACGACACAGATGGTTCGAATGTTATTTGGTAATTAACTAAAAATAATGTTAGAGTGAGAATCTCACCAGTTAACAATTAATGGTGTGAACAACATTTTCTATGCAATATATATATTTTTTTATCGACGTTCAATTCGATGTTTTCAGAATTCAATGCTAAACATTAATTTTACTAGCTCTACTAACCACTGTTTGCGTCAACGGCACTCTGAAATTCATCTTCATATTCACTGGTATTCACAGGTTCAGACTTGATGTAAATATCCTCTATGTTGGTATTATCCTTATATACGTCGTTTGTAATTTCATCTTTGATTCCTGCAATAAACAGATGATAGTCAAATATAAACTAATCGCTTATTGTAACAATATATCATTTAGAATGTTCGTTAATCAAACATTGTTGACTGATCTGAAATAAACTAAGACGACAAAATGTGAATAACAGTATTAAATGTAAAATAATTATAAATATGCTTATTACTGACCATTTTCCAATTCATCCATATGCTCTAAACCAGTCTTCACGTCATACTCCATCTTAATATCAATCTCTTTCTCAATAACATCATTGTCTTTGGCATGAATGGGTTGCAAGTCATAACCATTCTTATCTTTAATGTCCATTCCTCAAACAAAAAACTTCCAACAATATTATTTAATTTCCAAATAAGAAAAATACTCTTGCTATAACCAGATGATATTATTATATCGGTATGTAGCTGTCCGTGCGAATCAGTGTATTTCTTGTCGCCGCCCTAGATAAAAAAACAAATTAATACCCTTTTCATACTAGGTGTCAGTGATGGGCGCGTAAGTTACATGATGTGAGTTACCTCAATGTTGACGCGTAAACAATTGACGTAAAGTAAACACAAAAACTCTTGTAAAAAATGTAAACAACGTAAACAATGTAAACAATGATTTAAACATGCGCACTTGTTTTGAATTACAGAATCACATTATCAATACATTTTTATAAATAATAAAATTTTAATGAAACGATTTTAAATGAAAAAGTAAGTATATAAAATTAGGACAAGCCAATATACATATTAATAAAAATCGAATTTGCATCATTATACAGGTGTTACATACAAATTAGTAAATATTAATATGAAAAATTAAAATCTTTATTCTTTAAAAAATTCAGTCTAATTTTTTTAATAACAAAATACATTAAATTTCACCTTTAAGAAAATCAGCCTATATTTTTTAATAACGAAAAGATTCATTGCAAATTTTGCATAACGCCCTATATTTTCTTTCATTTTCTTTAATTAAAACAAAACCTAGTTCTTCAGAACTATTCCTTCGGATTCTTCCCACCATTTTTTTAAATAAATTTATTGTTTAGAACTGAATATACTTGTTCATTAACTCTCTATTATTCGCATTAAATAACTAAAACTAACCTCATTATTTGACAGTTTACAAAGTTTACATTGTTAACAAGTTTACCAATTGTTTACATAATTTTACACGTAAACGTAAACAATTAAAGTTTACGTGTAAACGCCAATCACTACTAGGTGTTTAGGTTCTGATGCTAATCACAAGGTGTCTTAAAGTGCTAGTGTGAAAGCGTGTGATCTCGTCTAAACTTAAGCTAACTTTAATACGGAGATCTGTGTGTTAACGATAGTACGCAATGCCAACCTAATACCTATTAGAAAAAAATACTGTTTGAATAGACTGAATAAGTAACTACGTCACAAAATGGGATTCGGTGCTGCTGCCTTGCAGTTTCCTTTTATTTGAATTTAGCATTTTTTTAAAAATTGTTCTTGGAAGTATAAATTAAGTTTTCAAAGTAAGAAAATGCTTCACATCAAAACTACACTATATTCTTATTTTATACATTATAATTTAATATGTCATTATTTTTGCAGAACAATATTTGGCAGGTTAATTTTGAAAAATTTTCGTTAATAATTGTTATTATGGCAAGTAACATAGCAATAAGTGTGTATGCCGTATCTAAATGGTTTGAAGGAACAATATGTTGTTCTTATTATATCCATTATTGTACTTCATTTTTATCTGTCAAAAAAACGAAAAAATTTGGTATTGACACGGACAGCTACATACTGAGTTTAATAAAAGATTAAGTTTTGCTTTTTGAAGTTTCATAAATTATAGCTAGTTTGAGTCTAGTATGGAAAGTGAAGAGATTAATATTAAGACCGAAATTGAAGATTTTGATGAACATGAAAGGAAGACTGGAATAGAGAAAAAGGCTGAATGGGAAAATGGTCTGTAACGAGCACATTTACAACTATTTCACACAATATGTCTGTTTGTAGAGCAGAGAAATATGTATTATGCATTATGAATTAAGCGTTATCTATTAAAACATGAGCTATGGATGAGGCTTTACTAGCCTGGAACTATTATCGCGGTAATAACACAAACATAACATTGTTTCTTTAATAGCGTTTGGTGACGATTTTATTATCGATTTCTTTTAACAATAAATATGAATATTTTAAAAGAATTGTAAGTAAAAATGTAATTGTACCTAACTAATTATTCATGTTATTAACTAGTTACCTATATCTTGTTGATATGAACCTTTAACAAAGTAACGTAAAGCAATGCATATTTGGAGTTCAGTTGAAATATTTCCACCGTTTGAAGATACCGGTATTATATTGTCATTTTAATTAATATTTAAACTCTTTTGTAAATTCAATTCTTCAATTAATGATTATAAGGTGACCATTTTTTGTCAAATATAAAACCAGGACATTTAAACTAGCGCAAGTACAGGCGCGTGCAATAGGAGAGGGGTCCTTGGGTCCTGACAGCCCCCCCCCCCAGGAACTAAAAAATCATATACTTAATAAAAAGATACTGAAAATAAAATCATCTCTTTTGTTGATAAAAAACAAATCATAGTCAAAATGTAATAAGACCACCCCTCCCCGTAAAGAGGCAATAATAAATTTTATATTATTTATCGGATATTTTTTAGAAATAGATCCCCCTCTCAGTTAATTTTTCTAGGAGCGCGCCTGCTCAGTCAGCATGAAGAAAAGTGCCTATCGTAGAATATATATTAAAAAAATATTGCAGAGTAAGCTTAGTTTTTTTGCCTTTAAGTGAAAAAATAAAATGTACTTCTTTTATTTATATTGTAGATTAAGAAAGTAATTTTGAAAAGGCCGCTACACTGCTGAACCGTATTTTGTTTAAATTTACGCGCCTACTGAAAGATGGAACGATTACTCGAAAATCTTTTTAGATTAGATTATCTTTTGAAAAATTAATAATTTTTGATTTTGTGTCCCTAAACTGTACTGGTTATATTTCAAGACTAACCAGGACCAATGACAAAAAAACAGTACAGTACTGGTAAAACCAGTACGAATGGTCACCTTAATGATTATTATAATTTTTTTCTTTTATTATAAAATTTTCTTAGTAATTGATTTCTTAATTCATGCATTTCACGAACATTTCGCAAATCTCTCATATATATGATTAAAATCGGTCAGGATTATGGATACATCACTATTTTAATGTCATTTAATAAAGCCTCTCCACGCTTCTAAATCTGTACTACTAAATTACCATTTACTACACAGTATTAAGTACTACTAACAATAATTCTGTATTATGAACATCAATTTTTAATAACGCTTAGTATACTTGTCTTAGTAGTGCTACTAAGATTTAGTAAAATATTATGAACATGGCCCCTAGATTTTAGATGCACACTACTTTATTTTTTCTCCAGATTAGCCAAATTAAAATTGTGTGTCATTGTAAATTAGCTTATAACGTTAATTCACTATGAGTTCTGGTGGATACGCGTATAGAATTTGATTCCAGTACATTAAATTAGTGAATATTTGAATTAATCTATTTTTTTATAATAAGTATTTAATTTATATTTGTTTACAACGTGTGTGTTACAGGAATCAAAGACGAAGTTACAGATAATGTATATCACAATAATATCCACATAGAGGAGATTTATATCAAGTCTGAACCTGTGGACACCAGTGAATATGAAGATAAATTGGAGAGTGCAGCTGTCACAAATACTGGTCAGTAGAACTATTTTTATTGCTGCTTATATTATACAAAGGATGGTGCTACTAAGTTTTGCGGATAACAAGGAAACCTACAAAATTTGTTTATTTAAATACTTGTATTGTTTTTGTAAATATTCACTTTTATGTTCAGTACACTTTTTCTTCCAATGAAACCAATCCTGAAAGCACTAGGCCAATCGTTTAGTTGTCACCTTAGTAACAAGATTTTCATGGGCTTCGATAGCCGTTTCACAGCTATTATGTTTTAATCTGTGATTTAAAGCTTTACAAAAAGGAAGAGGAATAAGTCAAAAGGCGCTAAGTTGGGATTGTAAAAGGGATTAGTCATTTCTTCCACTTCTGAAGCGGTCAGTAACTCGGTAGTCCACTGTATTGTTATGATAAAGAGAGAATCTCCCTTTTGGTCCTTTTTCGTGTATTTTTGGAACACATCCAGCTAACAAATTGTGGTATTCCATTAAGAGACAATGGCAACATGACCAGTACGTTCGAAGAATGAAGTAACCATTTTCTTGCCAGTGCTCCATGTACGTTTCGCTTTGACTTGTTTGAGAAAATCCACCTAGTACTGCCGTTTACTGTCTGGTTCGTAGCAGTAAACTCATGTTTCACTTGTTAGTATGTCGTGGTTGTCTTTTTACAGGCCTCTGTTAAATTTAATGAACACTTTCTTGCTACACTCCACACTCTCCTTCTTTTGAACATCAGTTAACTGGTGTGGTATCCACCGGACACAAAGCTTCTTGACGGCTAGATTTTTATAGAGTCTTGGATATGGAAAAGGATACCTTATTATCCCTGTAAGTGCAGCGGTTATCTGCCTCCAAAATATACTGGATAGCGTCGATAGTTTTCGGAGTGAAAACATTAAGAGGACGACCTTCCCGATATTCGTGTTTGATATAAATCTTCCCACGCTGGAACTTGTTAAACTACTGTTCTACAGTTTCAAGGATGGTTCTTTATAGCAAAAAATAGCTTTCATTTTTGGAAAACTGTTGTTGAGTTAGGCGCTTTTTAAAATCATTTTAAAAAATCGTGGCTCATAATGATCGCGTGTTAGTTCCACTTTGAATAAAAATGGTTTTATTTAAGTCCGTGCTGAAAATCGTACACAACTTATTTCGGTGGCTTGTTAACACAAACGAACATAAAAAAATATGAACAGTTCAAAAAGCAGATTGTAGAATTCAACGGCTATCAAGCAACTGCTAAACCGCAAAACTTAAGTAGCAACCTTCGTATATATATATATATATATACATAAAGTTACAGATGAAGTTACAGAATCAATTATAAAGTTACAGATGACGTATACCGCAATAATACCAACATAGGGGAGATTTACATCAAATCTGAATCTGAATCTGTGGACACAAGTGCATTTAAAGTTGAGTTGGAGAGTGCAGCTGTTGCAAAAACTGGTCAGTAGGGATTGTTTATTAATGCTTATGTTATAATTTGTTTTCAGTACCGTATACCAGAACACACTTAGCATATAATTCACCTTTAAGGGTCGCTTAAACCTCGGATAAGTAGTGGTATAACTATCGGAGGTATAAGTTTATTCCGATGTTTAAATGCCGCACTATTTGTTGTTCCTAAAATCTAATTTATCGATAGTAAACCTTATTTTATCGGGCCGAAAAAATTGCACCAATGTACATTTTATAATAATAATATTGTTTCAGATCCAACATCGTCTGTTAAACAGAAATATTCTGGAGAGAAACAATTCAATTGTAAGCATTGTAATAAGACATTTTCATACCCATCTTCTCTTTCTAAACACGAACGAACACATTCTGGAGAGAAACCATTCAAATGTAAGCTGTGTGATAAAGCATTTACACAGTCCTCATCTTTAACTAATCATAAACGAATACATGCTGGAGTGATGCCGTTCAAATGTGATCAGTGTGATAAACCATTTAGAGATCAAACAACTTTCATTAGACACAAACGGTTACATTCTGGAGAAAAACCATTCAAATGTGATCAATGTGATAAAGCATTTTCACGAACAGATCGTCTTTTTTATCACAAACAAGTACATTCTGGAGAAAAACAATTCAAATGTGATGAGTGTAATAGAGCATTTACACATTCAGTACGTCTCATTAGACACAAACGAATACATTCTGGTTTAAAGCCATTCATATGTGATCAGTGTAATAAAACATTTTCTGAGTTAATAAATCTCACTAGACACAAACTAAAACATTCTGGGGAGAAACCATTCAAATGTGATCAGTGTGATAAAGCATTTTTAATAGCAGGAAATCTTAAAAATCACCTAAGAACACATTCTGGTGAGAAACCATTCGAATGTGATCAGTGCAATAAATCATTTGCACAATCAGGACATCTAATTGCTCACAAACGAATACATTCTGGAGAGAGACCATTCAAATGTGATCAGTGTGATAAAACATTTTCACAGTCATCAACTCTCATTCAGCACAAACGAAAACATACTGGAGAGAGACCATTTATATGTGATCAGTGTGATAAAGCATTTTCAGAATCAGCACATCTCACTGAACACAAACGAATACATTCTGGAGAGAGGTCTTTTAAATGTGATCAATGTGATAAAGCATTTTCACGGTCATCAACTCTTATACAGCACAAACGACAACATTCTGGAGAAAGACCATTCAAATGTGATGAGTGTGATAAAGCATTTTCACAAAAGAATGCACTTAATTATCATAAACGATCACATTCAGAGAAGCTGGTCCAATGAATCATCATCTTGGTGTTGAAAATAAATGCCAAATTTTGTCTGACTATTAATTTTGCACTCATAAACATGTATCTGTGAGGAACTGTAGAAATGTTAACAAATATGTGAATATTTCTATATAATTGTATTTAAATTAGTTGTACATACTGTTACGTATTAAGAATAAAAGATGAGACTAATTTTGTTGTAACTTTATTAAACTTCTTATATATTGGACTTATGCACTAATTAAATAACAATAATAACACTTATAGTCTTTTTCAAAAAAGAACATAAGTAGTTAGAACTACTACGTACCCAGTACGATTTACACAGGGTATTTGTTTATTATTATTACCATTTATTTAAAGGCAGCTGGGCCAAAAACAATATAAAAAGTACATATTACAGTGCTATGTATATTAATAAGTGTAATAATAATAATAATAATATTTATTTCATGCTAGACATCTTACGACGTTTACATTTGTCAGTACATATATGATAATTGAATTAAACAAAAGTAGAAAAACATTTGAAAACATTGAAAAATGAAAATAATTATGATAGATAAGAGAAAAAAAAAAAATATGTATATATAAAATTAACAAAGGTAGAAAAACAGCTTACATATTAGGTGTAATTATTGAAATTAATTTTGAAAAACTCGTCCGAATTGTAGAGACAATTCTCAATAAGATTTTTTTTAATCTTGAACTTAAATAATCTAATTGACAAATTTTTTAAAGAGACTGGTAGGTAGTTAAAGAAAGTGGCTGCCAAAAAAATACCATTCCTAGATTTAGACAATCTAAGTCTTGGTAGTCTGATGTTGCCAGCAGAGCGAACATTGTAAACATGTCTAGAGGATACGGTTACAAATTTGTTCGGGTTTTCTTTAACGTATACCAGACAAACATAAACAAATAAACTATAGAAAGACAAAATGCTGCATTTCTTAAAGTTGCAGTGAATTATGCCGTAAAATAAGCGCGACTGAAAAGCTGCAAAATAAAACATACGCAGCATATCGAATGATACAGACGTTTTCAGCCTGATGAACGCATAGATAACCCTTTTAAGAACGTTTGCCAAATAGTTAATGTGATCGTGCCAGCTAAGTGTACTATCGATATAAATCCCAAGAAATTTGATTGGCCCCCCGAACTGAATATTAATATCAATATTGCGGTTCAGTGAAAAAATAATTTGTTGGGTTTTATTATTATTAAGAGTAAGACGGTTTGAAGTGAACCAATCTTAAACTTTCACCATTTCCTGTTCTGTATTACTGACCACATCGTTAACAGAGGTATGATTAGTCAGGACAGTAGTGTCATCGGCGTAAAGTATAACTTTGACACTTTCAGGCAGCAAATTTGGGAGGTCATTGATACAAACAATGAAAAAAAAACGGACCCAAAATTCCGCCCTGACAAACACCAAAATTGACCTTCCTATATGTAGAATCTACGTCATTCAACGAGACGAACTGGAATCTATTAGAAAAATAAGATCTAATGAGATCGTTTGCATTGCCACGGATACCATACTTTTCAAGCTTGTCTAATAGCAAACTGTGAGGAACACAATCGAATGCTTTTGAAAGATCACATAGAGTGGCTTGAGGAATTATATGACCTTCAAAACAATCGGTTACGTATTTGACGAGCTCAGTGATGGCAGTGATAGTGCTCAACTTAGGCCAGTAACCAAATTGGCTTTTGTTAAGAAGGTTTTTCTATGAAAGAAATTTATAAGCCTAGTTTTAAAGATGATCTCAAACACCTTAGCAATTACAGGTACGATGGCAATCGGTCTATAATTGGAAGCATCATTAACATCACCATTCTTGAAAACAGGAATTATTTTAGTAATTTTTAATTTATCGGGAAAAATACCGGTTTCAAAACTATTGTTAAATATTGATGTTTATTAATACCGATTAAATATAGAGAAACAGTTATTGGAGAATAATCATTGTTATAATTTTGAAGCAACAACTAGCCTATTTAAGAATTTAGAAAGTAAAAGTAAATATTTTATATATTATTTTTTTATTATACAAACAGGCTAAGTATAAATGACATAATTATTTTTTAGCGATTCAAATACAGAAAATTTGACCCATGCAAAATACTGCAAGATTCAGCAGAGCAGAAATGTAGTACGAGGAAATCCACAAATTGGAATTCAAATGATAACGGTTGATGAAAGTGGCTTATCGGTGTAAAGAAAAGTAGCCTTTACTAGTTTTGTTGATCTTAAAGAAGGTGTTTAACATGTGCGAGTGCCAAAGATTTAAAAACAATATGTTTTATATTTAAGGTTTATCAGGAGCTGCCGGATAGTTTTTAATATGGAAAAAATTAATAAAAAATATAGCAGCATTTTTATGTTTCGCAGTATCATAAGCCGGGTAGTTACGATGAAGATGAAAAAGAATTTTTCTCAGATTTTTTAGATGTAAGTCACATATTTTGAATGTAATATTTTATTTTGGTTAAAAAATAATAAAAATCTTCTCAAAATAATACTTAACAGCACTCTCTCCTCAATTCCTTCTACCGTTTTACTGGTTGGTAGTTTACTACTGAAAATGTTAACTTACACCGACGAATGTAAACAGTAAATGTGTAAGTTCAGAATACAATTTTTCTAACATTGTTCAACTTCAGACATATCCGTCGGTGTTCACCTTAACATTTCACTTGAGAATCGCACCATAAATATTCGATTTACAATGAATAATAAACAGCTATTCTTACTAAATGATTTAAATTTTTTAATTGCAACACCTTCTAAATTTGTAGTTGAAGGAGAAGAATTGGTAAACGCAGGAAATGTTATGCGGAATTTCGGAAAAAAACGCTTTTGGAAACATTAACCGGCACAGATTTATAATGCTGGTGGTCTATTTTTAAAAAAATCCTGCCTTCCAACAGTACGAATCGCTATTCGCGACTCCAAATAACAGTGAGACATCTGGTGGTGGCTTGGTAAATTAAACAGAAGCGTATATTTGTATAATATTTCTAGTGTGTTGTGCTGCAGTTTATGTGAATTAAAACGTATTTTTAAATATAGTGACTTCAATACAGTGCTTTTTTGCCGAAATATTGTTTGAACAGATAAATATTAAGAAAAAACGTCTGACATATACGCTTCTCGTCGGCAGTCAACTGTCCTATGCTAGGGCGTCCATTTTCTTAAGAAGGCAATCCGGGACAAACCAAAAAAAAAAAGGTTGCCAGTTTCCAAATATAAGTGAAGAGCAAAAAAAACAAGGTCCTCATATCCCAAATCCAAGTGAAGAGCAAAAAAATGTCCTCATCTCCCAAATCCAAGTGAATAGCAAAAAAAAGGTCCTCACCTCCCAAATCAAAGTGATGAGCAAAAAAATAAAAAGGTTCAAAAGTTAGAATGCGGGACTTTTGCGGAATGTGTCTTAAAGCGGAACACCCAATCAAAATGCGGGACAGTCGGGACGAATGGTCACCCTATCCTATGCAGCGCCGCCAACGTTAGTTTGAGTCGCGAATTACAATAAGTACATTTTATTGCTAACAAATTCCTTCCACTGCCACCAGTGGCAACACAATTCGCCGTTTTATTGCAAATATTTTTCCACCTCCTTCCGACTTTTGCTGTGAGGTCGTAGCGTTGGTGGGAAGATAAATTTCGCGCAAAAATATTGTTTTGGTTAATCTAAAAAGTTTGTTTGAAAGATTTTGACAGCAATGAATTTGTAAAATTGCTTCAAATGTGAAGACATTGATTCTAAAATGTGATTTGAATGTTGCATTTGAGAACTGAGGAATATTCAACTCTACATAATTTTAAATTTTTAGAATATGATCGTTACACATGCTAAAAGACAATTTTAATTATAAATAATAAGTGTATCTTTTCTTCAATTCTTTTATTAGTTAATTATTGCACGTTAAACAGACTTAAAATAACCAATACTTACTTCTGAATTATATAATATAAAATACTACCATCTAAGTCGATAGAAGTTATTAATAGCAAATAATGACAGTTTTTTTATCCATTTTGTATAATTATTTAATGGTTCTGGTGAATTATCAAACTGACAGTTCCAACCTTGAACGAATCAAACGACAAACGATTCTTGATCGTTTTTTTGCACACCTTCTTCTGGTTAAACTTTCGCAACTCGCTTGAAAGCAATAAAACGTACTTAATAAAAAAAATTCTTGGAAGCACATATGTTATCTACACGGACAGCTACATACTGAATTTAATAAAGCCACGAGTTTTGTTGCTTGCTTATAATTTTATAAATTATAGTTAATTTTGTATCTAGTATAAATATGAATGACGAGAAAGGTTATGATTTGGATCCCGATTATGAAGAGATTAATATTAAGACAGAATATGAAGTTACTAATGAACATATAGTGAAGACTGAAATAGAGGACACAGCTGAATGGGAAAATGGTCAGTCAAGCATATTTACAATTATCTCACAGTTAATAATAGGTCTGTTTGTAGAATCATACTTAACGGTTTATTACAGTCAAGCGCAGAGTTAATTTTAAAACATTTCTGTTGGAAATTACTTTACGAACATATATATTGTTATTTATTGACTTTGAATTGAATTACTTAGTATATTAATCAGAATTTTACTATATTTCGTTGTCACGGTTTATTTCAGAGGAACTTCAAGAATATTTGAGTAATGAACATCTGAAATTATATACATACAGTCTGTTCCAAACGGTTAGGCGGAACTAGATTTTGCAATCTAGTTACTTTCATCGTTTAAATCGAGCTTTTCGGTCGTTTTGTTTAAGCTTTGTAAATCATACTTACAATAAACAATTTTTGGTTAAGGTTAATATCATTTTAAAATGTCTTCTTTATATTTTGATTTTTTGTGTCATTCTTAATACAAATTCCCCATTTATTTATTTTTTTTTGTCATTTAAATATGTAAAAAAAAAATCTAATTTTGACATATGTCATTAGTTTCCATGGTTTCATTGTTGGAATTTAAAATTTTGACATTCCAACGTAAAAAATGAAATAACCCAAGCAAGGTCCCTTCTTGTGACAACCTAAAAGAACGAAATTCCCATTTAGTTCCGCTTAACCGTATGGAACAGACTGTAAGGTGGTGATGAACCTGTCGGCCATAGCGATTTAACATGTAAAATAATAAGTATGCTATTTTCTGCTTCCGTAATTGTTTTAGAGGCAAATAAGTGCAAGAGATAACATTTATTTAGAATTATAAACTATATAATATATAAGTAAACTATCTTATCTTCCAAATACTTGCGAGGAAATTTAAAAATTATCCCTGATTCATATCACCAAATAACTTTTTCTAATGGGGACATTTAAAGAGCAAAGTATACAAAACAAGGCATGCTAAAACATAAAATTATCAAGGAATGTGCAACAATAACCGATAGGCAACTGGCCAATGTGCGAAGAAATATTTACTTAACAGTGAATGGTGACATATTTGAACATTTGCTATAAAATATAATTATTTATTCCTTAATAAAATTAATTTATTTATATTATATATATTATATATATTAAAATAAATGTCATTCGCTTATAGTTTCACCATTGGAATTTTAAATTTTAACATACCAAATGTGAAAAATGAAATATCCCAAGCAAGGTCCCTTCCCGTGACAACCTAAAAAAACGGAATTCCCATTTAGTTCCGCTTAAACGTTTGAATAGGGGAAACTTTTTAAGATCGCAGCGCTATATGCGTCAAAGCTGGAACACTCGAAAGTGATATTAAACTGTTACTTGTGTATTTGTTTACATGGTGAAAATGAACACGAGTTGTATTTTTAGTTTTTATTATTTTAATTTATGAAGGCATTTTATTATTGAAAATGAACACGAGTTAGCTTTTTATTATTTAAAGGTAATCTACGATTTACAAGATATGTAATAATATACTATTCTAAAGAAATTTCAAGGATATTTTTAGTTTTTCATTGTATTTTTAATTCTTTTTGACTGTCTGTCAATATAATAACAACAAAAATATGGGAAATATATTAGTAAAAATTAATATCTCTGCCTGAAAAAGTAGAAGGGCCTTTTAATGTATCAACTGATGATTTAGGCAAATTTTGGGTGGGGTAAGTGCTTTTTTTCAGTCTTTTCTTGGACGTAAAAAATCACTTTCCATAAAATGCAACGAGCAAACGTGCATACATGGGCTTGGATTTTTGCTCATTTTTAGTTTTTGCGTCCATAAAAACATACGATCCACTTTCTCTCTGCCTCCAAACGTCGTTTCAATTGATATTTTTTTCAATTTAGGTAAATTATGGAATGTTTAAGAGGGATTCTTTCTTATTCACGATTTACATTGCGGCACACAACAAAATTAATTGTTTTTTTTTTTTTTTTCATGATTCACAGGAATAAAACACAAACAACAAAAAAGCTCGTATTTCTCCATTGAATAAAACAAAACAATGTCACTTTTGTATCTTCCGCAAATTGCTACCAGATGTCAGGGCGCTTAGAAAGTTTTCCCTATAGCCTGTATGATAAATTGAATTTATTATTTAGGTTACTCGTCTTTCATGTACCTTTGCCTATAAATAATGGCTACTTGATAAAGAATGCTTTATAAAATTTATAATTTTTAAATTTCCTCGGAAGTAAATGGAAGATAGTTTACTTATCTAATATGTAGAGTTTTTAATTCTAAATACATTTTATCTCTAAAATAATCAGGGAAACAGGAAATAGCATATTTATTATTTTACAAAATAAATCTCTATAGGGGAAATATTTTATGATCGGCATACTTGGAACTTCCAAAATAGACATTCATTATATATAATCATATGGGCAACAACGTGAATTTTAATGTTTACTGGTGGTTTTTGTAATTTTGCTACAATATTAATACGTGTTTTTATTCAAGTTAATCAGTGAAATATTATAACGTCAAATACTAATAAAAAAGAATAATTTTAGGCATGTTTTTATTATTTTTTTAGGTTGAAATGGACCTTTTGGGTTATTTAGGTTAGATTAATTTTTAGGTTGAAATGAATTTCTTTTAATCCACGAATTACACTCAGATACACAGCAATAATAGTTTGACTTCAACATGATTTTTGTCTTGTCTTTCACTTTAATTTAAGGTTATTTTCACTTATTATCACTTGATACCAGTAAAAACAATTTAAAACTGATTTTAAAATAATATAAAATAACATAAAACTTAACAAAACGTAACAATATAACAATATAATAACAACAAAACTATAGTAAAATGCAAAAATATATTTTGATCCCATACAACTCAATGTAAAAAGCGCGATAGAATGTATATTTCTGTAGTTGCTTAAAATCCCACCAGATGTCATATCGCTTAGCAATTTTTCCCTGTGGTCGATAGGTCAATTCACCAGCCTATACCATCACCACATATATATATTACATAGGAAGTAATTAGTTTAATTTGACTACAATGTGTTTATTGCAGAAATCAAAGATGAAGTTACAGATGACGTATATCACAATAATACCAACATAGAGCAGTTTTATATCAAGTCTGAGCCTGTGGACACCAGTGAATTGAAAGTTGAATTGGACAGTACAGTTGTCACAAACACAGGTCAGTCGAACTAGTTTAAATAATGCTTATGTTATGATTGTATCTTTAAAGTATGTTCTTAGTGCTTCTAAACTTAGTGCTCAGTAAGTATTTGCTTGTTTACCTTGTTTATGTCGAAAAAAATATTTTTGTTTACATCATTTGTTTACACGTAAACAGTGGTGTAAATTAATGAGATGTAGTCTACGCGCCCATCACTGCCCCTGTTACTCTGTTACCTTAAGAGGTGAAACTAAAAATCTGAAAAAATTATATGTAATGTACATTGATCTGAGCCGAAAACGTACGAGGGGAATTTTTGATCCGAGTACGTTTTTGAAAAATATTGCAGTTTCTGTGTTTTTGACAAAATTTATTATTATTTTTTTAATTCATGTCTTAATTATGAGCAATAATATTATGGATTTTTTTTTAATTTAAGGCTAAGGTAGTGTGTGTATTTTTTTAAAATAAAAAAAAAAAAAAAATAACAGCTGAGGACCGAGTTTTGAACACCACACTTCACTCTACACTGTAGAGTGTGGTCTGTAATGTGTAGTTATTTTATTATACTATTTTACGTTGTGATTCAGCCTTTTGTTTTTAAGAGATCAAAGAGTAATAGATCATTTGTAGTAATAAAATACTTATAAATCAAATAATACATTGTTAATAATGAGAAATACGTTTCTGAAATTGAAAAAAATTAAGCCATCTTTCAATATATTTCTTATTAATCTAATGAAGACTTGAATACGCAACAAATGCAGAAAAATTAACGCTGGAATTTAAGAAAATTATTAAAATTTTGCTTATAAAAATTAATTGGGAGCTATCGAATAAAAATGATTATTAAAAATTATTAAATAATCACATCAAATAATTTTGATGTGATTGTAGAACAAATATTTTTAGACATCCAGTATTATGTCGGCTTCATACACTTATTAAATACCTGCAAAATCTTTAAATGTGTGAAATTCACACTTCACATCAATTTTTTATGGTTTCGTAGGTATGACCAAAAAACCCTTATACCGTCATTTTGTCGTCAGTCTGTATCTGTCTGTCTGTCTGTTCGGTAAAAATTGTAGCCAAACGGCTAAACCTAGAGAGTTTAAATTTGGCATGCTTATTCGACTCTTTGACCCGCACATAGGTAAAATACTAGAACATCTAAAAAACATATCCTTCTAAAAATATAAACAAATATGTGCTCACGGAAAAAAAAAACATTCTGAGTAGGGTATCAAATGAAAGCCTTTAGTACGTGGATTAACGATCAAAAATTTATTTTTGCAAAATAAATTATTTTGACGTGATTTTTGCCAAAATTTTGCAAAAAAAAAAATTGTCCCACACCCTGTAGCCCAGATGGTTTGAACTAAAAATCTAAAAAAATTGTGTGTAATGTACATTGGTGTGAACCGGAATAGTACAACAGGAATTTTTGATCAGATTATGTTTTCGAAAAATAACGCATTTTTTATGTTTTCAACTAAAATATGTAAAATATTTAATTCGTTATGTAACACAGTAAACGTCGGTTCGTCTAATGGTTAGCATTCTCTCTTCCTAAGTTGCAAACTACGGTTCGCTTCCTGTCTGGAGACAATTTTATTTATTCTGTTTTTTTTTTTCATTTTTATTTTGTTTAAATTATTTTGTCAAATGCTGCATTTAATTTTTAGAAGCGGAAATTTGATTACCAGTGCGAAGTGTTGAAATTATAATTTAATTCTATATTTCAATGTATACGAAGTCAGAGGGGCGGAGCTAGTGACTTAAAACAACCAATGGAAGCCATAGGCGCCATTTTCAAAATATTAATGAATCTTGCTATATAAAAAAATACTGCACATATTTAGAAACCAAAATAATGGTATTAGGCATTCGAATTAAAATTATCAAAAAAATATTTTAACATAAAATTTGTTTTTGCATCCCAAATAATCATCCTTCACTTACTAATTACCTGTGAAACCCTGAAATGTGTGAAAATTCACACTTCACATCAATTTTTAAATATGCACAACTTAAATTCTCCAATTAATCACATAAAACCTCTTATTGACGAACTTCTGCAGATGGAAGATCGTAGATCAATTCTTTGAACCATTTTATAAGTTAATCGAAAAATAAAAAAAAACACAAAATTTTATTTAAATTTTTTGTTCTTATTTGCTCGATTAAGATGGTACAAAATATGTTTTTGATTAATTTAATGATTTTATTTTAAATAATTAACCAAGAGGAAGACATTGATACCAATATCACAGTTTTGTCACCAATTTTGTGTGACAAATCACGCTTTAAATGTTACCTTCTCATATTTTCTCACCATTTAAATATTCTGTCGTTCAGTATTTAATTAACACCCTTGTTCTGATATTTTCTGTTGATCTTAAAATCTAATGTATGCTTAATAAACCTTATTTTATCAGGCCGAAAATTGTAACTCAACGTACAGTAAATAATAATAAAAATTGTTTCAGATCCAGAATCTTCTATCAGACAAAAATATTCTGGAGACAAGCCGTTCAAATGTGAGCAGTGTAATAAAGCATATTCGCACTCATGTACTCTTTCTAAACACAAACTAATACATTCTGAAGTGAAACCATTCGAATGTAAGTTGTGTAATAAAGCATTTACAGAGTCAAGATCTCTATCTCATCACAAACGAATACATTCTGGAGATAAACCATTCAAATGCGATCAATGCAATAAAGCGTTTTTATGCCCATCTTCTCTTTTTAGACACAAACTAGAACATTCTGGAGAGAAACCATTCAAATGTGATGAGTGTGATAAAGCATTTTTATATCAATCCACTCTTTCTAAACACAAACGAACACATTCTGGAGAAAAACCATTCAAATGTGATCAGTGTAATAAGTTATTTAAACAGTCAAAATCTCTAGTGATTCACAAAAAATTACATTCTGGAGTGAAGCCGTTCAAATGTGATTATTGTAATAAATCATTTACAGATCAAAACATTTTCATTAGACACAAACAAGCACATTCTGGAGAGAAACCATTCAAATGTGATCAGTGTAATAAAGCATTTTCACGAACTATTTCTCTTATTTATCACAAACAAATACATTCTACAGAGCAATACAAATGTGAGCAGTGTAATAAAGTATATACAGGACAAGCATCTATTAATAGACACAAACGAAAACATTCTAAACTATTCAAATGTGAGCAGTGTAGTAAAACATTTACAAGTTCAGAATTTCTCATTAGACACAAACGAATACATTCTGGGGATACACTATTCAAATGTGAGCAGTGTAGTAAAACATTTACACGTTCAGCATCTCTCATTAGACACAAACGAATACATTCTGGTGTAAAGCCATTCAAATGTGATCATTGTGATAAAACATTTTCAGAATCAATAAATTTTACTAGACACAAACGAATACATTCTGGAGGGATGCCATTCAAATGTGATCAGTGTGAGAAAGCATTTATAGATGAAACAGGTTTTATTAGACACAAACGGTTACATTCTCTAGGGAAACCATTCAAATGTGATCAGTGTGATAAAGCATTTACAGCCCGATCATCTCTAAATACACACAAACGAATACATTCTGGAGAGAAGCGGTATAAATGTGATCAGTGTAATAAAGTATTTTCAGCCCTATCATCTCTAAATACACACAAACGAATACATTCTGGGGAGAAACCATACAAGTGTAATCAGTGTGATAAAGCATTTTTAATAGCAATAAATCTTACAAATCATCTAAGAGTACATTCTGGTGAGAAACCATTTAAATGCGATCAGTGCAATAAATCATTTACACAGTTGGCACAACTAATTGCTCACAAACGAATACATTCTGGAGAGAGACCATTCAAATGTGATCACTGTGGTAAAACTTTTACACATTTAGCAACCATCACCCAGCACAAACGAATACATACTGGAGAGAGACCATTCAAATGTGATCAGTGTGATAAAGCATTTATACAAAAGAACGCACTAGATTTTCATAAACGATCACATTCAGGAAAGAAGCTGGTCCATCGAAAGCAGAGTAAAGAGACGTCATCTTTAAGTTAAAAATAAATTAAACATTTTGTCAGATTATTAACTTTGCACTTATAAACGATCAGGTAGGGATTGTTCAAATATTAACTGCGTTGTGAATAATTCTATATAATTGTATTTAAATTAGTTGTACATAATGGTATGTGGTAACAATAAAAGATAAGACAAATTTTGATGTTATTTTATTTATTTATTTAACTGTTTATATACTAACTTATACACTTATACACTAACAGGGCTATTCATAAAAAATAAATAGTGCTTAAGTTAAACACTGTCTAAATTCACTGTTTTTTTTTCATATTCAAAGCCAATTTTTAAACACTGTTTAATTTTTAAACACTCTTTAATTTTGAAACACTTTTTCTTAGTTACAGTGGTTAAGTTGATTTTGTCTATTCAGAGACAACATTTCATTCTAGTTACCGTAGTTAAGTTACAATTTAATCAACATTTTTTAAACAACATATATGTGAGTAGTTTAAATTTGTGTATTAAGATTATTATCTACGTGAGACTTCTAATTGAGTGATTCAGTGGAAGAATATTCAGAAGATATTGAAAAAGTGAAGGATATAAATGAGTTTGTGTGTACAAATTTTGTCAGAATTTAAATGGTCAGAGAAATTACCTATGATAATTATAGAGATAAAATTTTTCGTGAAAAATATCGCTTTTCCAAACAGAGAGTTACTTTATACACAAACTTGTTGAAAATGAAATTAATCACGTGACATATAAGGGACGGCATATAGATTCAAAATTACAATTATTATCCTAATTAGGATAAAGTCTATTCCAAACAATTAAGCGGAACTAGATTTTCAAATCTAGTAATTTTTACAGATTGATTGAAGCTTTTGATAATTTTATTCAGGAAAAGCCAACTTCAATATATAAAAAACTAGCTAATGACAACTTACAAAAATGAAAATTCCAGTTAGTTCCGCCTAATGGTTTGGAATAGCCTGTACTTCGGTAGGGGACATTCAGGACGTTTCAGTTGCGTTAGCTCTAAAAAAAATATGCTTTTATAAAATTGCATCAAGAAAAAAAAATGAGAAATTTTTATAATATGGCAGGGTAACCATCTATTGTTAGAGCAATAAATGGAACGAATGTTAAAATTATGAAACCACCGGGACTTATACTAGATATAAATTCAATTTCATTAAAAAAAAAAGTTTTAAAATCGGTCTAGCCGTTCTCGAAAAAATATTTTTTAAATTACCTATACATATAGGGATTTGCAGCTAAGCACCCTACCACCTGGTGAGCGTTTCATGAACTTGTATACGACAGATAACGTTTCGTTTTGTATCAAGTTAGTTTTTAAAGTTTTATTATAATCATTGAAAAATGTATAATACGTATTGTTGTGTGCCTATGTGCAATTCATTGAAAAGAAGAAACCCGGAAATATCGTTTCATTTGTTTCCACCAATATGAGGCACCGTACGGTTCTAAACGAAATTGGGAAAGCAAGAGGTTAGGAATCGACGCGATGTTTACATAAAAATTTTAAAAATTGGAAAAAAGTGAGCCCTTATATGAAAGTTTGCTCATTACATTTTAATGATAGTGACTACAAATAATATTTTATAAAAAATACCCGCGTGGCGCTACGATCTTAAAATTTTTCCCCTATACCGAAATAGGTAAGGTAAGTGCACCAAATATTCTTTTTTTAAATCGGTCCAGCCATTGTCATATAATATTGGACGTATATAATTTATTTATTCAGAAATCACTCTTATGGCAGTATAATGTGCAAGAAAGAGAACAATAGCGACATTACAATGTCGTAGAAAAAGAAAGTACATAAGAGCTATGTCGTTGATGGATCGTAAGGTTATAAATGTGATATTCTATCTCTTTCTAGCACATAAAAATTAGAAAGAGACCAAAGTTAAGTTCGATTATTTTATTACAAACTGCACAATTTAAAAAAATAGTTACTACGTTTCTAAAATAAAATACATAAATAAATTAAACACTGTCTAAAATTTAAATTTAGGCGGAACTAAATGGTTGTTTCGTATCTTTAAGTTGTCACGAAAACGGAGCTTGGCTAGGTTATCTAGCTAGCTTAATTTTTCATGTTGGCATTTATTATAAAATGACAGTTATTAGAAAAATAAAATAAATAATACATTTTAAAATTTTTGGAAAATGTTCTAGTTTAAGAAATGAGACATTTGTATTAAAAATGTCACAAAAAATCAAAATGTAATAAAAATTACATTTTATAATGATATTACCTTTAACCTAAAAATGTTTATTGTAAGTACGATTTACAAAAATTAACCAAAACGGGTAAAAGCTCTAATCAAACTATAAAAGTAACTGGATTGCAAAATCTAGTTCTGCCGACAGATTCAATCTACGTTTTCTAACAATAGCTAAAATGTTTCATAAATTGTAAATTTTCATAATAAATTTAATAATAATGTTAATATAAAATATTTCATTTTGTAATACGTAACTGAGAGGTAATCTTCCTTTTTATGTTTTTGAGTTATATCATTTTAGGGCGGTAATTCTGAAATGGCACCTTACAAAACATTTGACAAATAAATGACTTAATTTTATTTAGTTTTTTGTTACCTATCTTTGATTATTATTTTTTTTTTGTATCTAATAACTTTTATGTAGGCAAGTTTGGAAGTACACAAATTAAATTAGGTTAAATAATTATTAAATATGATTTATTATGTAAAAAAATACATCACTGACATTATGACAAATTTTAATATGGTGTGTTTTATAGAAATTTTCATCTTCACATGGACATATCTCAAAAACGAAATACAAAAAAGACCTGCGGTTGAAAATTTTGATATCTTGAGGTCCTAATTGACCTTTAACCAAATTTTGAAACAAAAAAATTTTTTGAAAATTTTTAATTTTTTTTTTAATTTTTGGAAATTTTGATGACTCCTAACTAAAAAATGGTTAGAGATACAAATCTGCGGTGAGAATTTTTAAAATTCTCCTACATTTTTTAGTCTAAAAAAAAATTTGGGCTTTAATAAACCAACTATTAAGTTTTGTATGGGCAGTAATCCAAAACCCTTGAAAATGGCCAAAAATCGAAAAAATCGTAAGGGGTAGACCTTAAAATAATCGTGATTTTTAAGCAAAAATTTTTTGTGTCCAAATTTATTGAAAATGGGTACAAATATGTATTTTTGGTCATAGATCAATAAAATTTGGTCCATTTTAAAGTTTGGGCAAAAGTTTTGGAATTATAGGCAAAAAACCGATCCAAATCGGCTCTAATTCAAAAACTAGGAAAGTATGAATTTTTTAAATATTTTTTTCATAATCCTCACCCCAAAATTAGCTTAAAATTATATTTTGGCCAAAAACAGAGTCAAAAAAATTTTGGTCAAAAATTCAAAATGCTAAGGATTTTTTTTTATTTTTTTTTTTTGAAAATTATTATACATTTAACCTTAGGTCACAAATATATAGTCAATTTGGAGTTAAAGTCTAAAATTTTGACATTTGCGGTAAAAAAAAATGGGGGAAAAAAAATAGTCCACAAAAAGGGTCAGCGCCGATGAAATGTTAGCCTGCCCCCTTTTTTAAACTGTCTTATTAAACTAATTTTTTTTTTTTTAATTTAATGGCCTTCGCAAGTAAAAAATAAAGTAGTGTGCATCTAAAACTAGCTGGTTAGGTCAGGTTTAGTTAGAAAATTTTTAGACAGAAGAAGCCGAAACTTGAGCCATAAATAACGAATCAGTTAGTATGTTTAGGATCACAGTAATATTTTAACAAAAAATCAACTTAGCTGTCGAAATACCAACTGTTTTAATACCTTCCCACTTGAAGTTGATTACTGTTAACCGCACGGCCTGCTACATACCGAATTTTATAGAATCGTATAATTTTGCTTATTTGGAATTTTATTGAATTATAGTTAGAGATTGGTAACTGGTATGAATGTGAATGATGAGACAAATTGTGATTTGCATCTCGATAGTGAAGAGATTATCATTAAGGAAGAATATGAAGTTACTGATGAACATGAAGTGCAGACTGAAGTAGAGAACACAGTTGAATGGGAAAATGGTCAGTAACGATCACATTTCCAACTATATCACACTTGTAGTGAGTTCGGGTATTCGTATCCTTTAACTCTTTGTGCTCTTGCCTCGTTCGGGCATTCAAGTGGTAACTCCAAACAGTGTTTGGTATGACCGTGCTTGGTGCTTTTAGAGCGAATAGTGTTAACACTATAAGCTCCATCTGGGCACGCTATGGAATAGAGAGCAAGTATGGGCAGCTTACAGCAAGGTGTAAAATTACTGCGTTTTGGTGTTTTGAATCCCGAACAAAACATATTTTTGAAATAGTATGTAATTTTTATATTTTGTCAGTTTCGACTCGTTCGAGCTTGAAGTGTATACGAGCCTGTTAGTTTCTGTAATCACCCCACACATACACTCCACGTACTCTGTACCAACGCTGCACCGATCTCTGAAAAAATACCTGAACTCACTATTAATAATAGTCCCATTCAAACACAGAGTAATTTTAACATACGCCTATATTCTTTGCGTGTTGAGCTGATAGTAAATAGACCATTGGAAATGACTCTACGAATAGATCTATTGTTATTTATTGAATTGTTCGATATGTAAATCAGAATTTCACTATATTTCATTGTCACAGTTTATTTCAGATAAACTTCAACAATCTGTGATTAGTGAACATTTGAAATTTTATATATTTTTTAAAGGATGTAATTAGTTTAGTTTTAACTACAATGCGTTTATTGCAGAAATTAAAGAGGAAGTTACAGATGACGTATATCACGGTAATACCAACATAGAAGAGATTTACATCAAGTCTGAACCTGTGGGCACCAGTGAATATGAAGATGAATTAAATAGTGCAGCTGACGCTTACACTGGTCAGTAGAGCTATTTTAATTAATACATATGTTATCATTAAATGTTTAAACTGTGTTCCTACTGTGATTGCTGAACTGGTCGCCAATTACTTTCCATTCCGTTTCGTGGTTAAACGATGTTATAGACTATATTATAGACCAGTGATAGCAAATGTATGACGATGCCAAATGAGTCACACAGTGACCCGTATAACGATTCCAAATGACCCGCACAAAAGGAGAACTTTGTAGTTTTAAAGATTCTAAGCTTTTATCTCTTAATAGTATATAGTTTAAGTTTGATTTAGTATTAGTCATTATTAGAGCCCTGCAAATCCGCGGATATCCGCGGATTACCCGCGGATATCCGCCATATTTCTGCGGATGCGGATAAATTATCATTTAAATCGTGCGGATGCGGATTATATATCATATCCGCTTATCCGCAATATCCGCGTGAACCTAAAATCTTCAGTTGGATGATTCTTTCTATGGAAGACGCGTTTAGAACTCCAAAAATGTATCGCTGGCATTTATATTGTGCTTATGACAAGAGTGAAATAATAATACGTAACGGCACTTTTTATTTTTTTTACTCTTCCCATAAAGTATTAATCTCTTAAAGTAAAATTCATCCTATTTTTTAAATAATAGGATGAATTTCAGAATTTAGTTTTATTATTAAGATCTTATTTTTTAAAATTTGCTGATCTTATAGGACTTGTTAAATTAATCTGTTTAATTATTTCTAAATATCGCTGCTCTAAAATAACAGTGAGATGTCTTAAAAAACTAAGTTTCTGAGATATTGCTGTTTAAAGTTTTACATTTTATATAAACTTGATTTAAGAGTCGAATAATTGTAATTTCCATCTTTATTTTTTAATCTATATAATCTCAGTACGACGTTAAATAGAAAACATATTTCTGGACCAAGTAATATTAATGTGATAAAATTTTAAAAAAATTAGTAGTGTTTTAAAACAGCGATATGCCAAATAAAGCGAAACATGTTAGATATTTCCAAACAGACAGCAAATCCTATGCGGATTGTGCGGATATTTTTGCGGATGCGGATCGGATGCGGATTTCATATTTTCAAAGGCTGCGGATGCGGATCGGATGCGGATCCTGTCTATGCGGATGCGGATCGGATGCGGATACAGAAAAACGTATCCGCGCAGGGCTCTAGTCATTATTTAGGTAGGGTTACCATATCCAGTTACTAGAAAACAGGACACCTAAAATGATTAATGTTGGTATAATTATGCTATTTATCTTCTTATGTCGTTTTATACTTTTCTCAAGATTGTATCTATTTTAATAATGTTTTATTACCTTTTGATACCTCTAAATATGTCATAAGTAGGTATAAATATTACATGACATATTTAAAAGACCCAGCCAGAGGGTATTTAAGACCTTAAAAAGAGGACATGCCCGGGTAAAAGAGGAAGTTTGGAAACTCTAATTTAGGTATTAATGTTTTATTATTTTTATATAGTTTTGTTACACTTTATGTCATCTTTTGTTTGTTCCAAAGAAATTCGTAGTCCAACGAGACTTGTAGATCGAAGCCCTACAAGCTTTTGGCTTCTGCTTCGTGGACTTTATTTATTTATTTATTTTTTCATTAAGGAAAGCCAACAGTAAAAACCAATGACTGGCTTCTACAGATTACAAAAATAGTTTACATAGATGCTGTATAACAAAAAAAAAAAAAGAGAATAATACTTAATTTAATATCGATATACAAGAACAAGTTTAAATTCATTTATGATATTCGAAGATAAAGTTTAAATTTTTGTAAAGGCAAGTTAAATATATCTAAATTAATATAATTATTATTGTAAGTTGACACGAGTCTGTTTAAGGGACAGTTTTTGTAGCTAAAAGAATTAAATTTAGTTAATTGAAACAGTTGTTTAGATATAGTTGTTTTAAGGGTTAAATTATGTACAAAATTTTGTGAATCAATTAAGTTACTGAACACCTTATATAGGAATATCATATCAACATTCACTCGTCTCTGTTCAAGTGGACAAATTTTAATGTTTTTAAATAATCTGAATTTACAATATTAAGCCTATTGCGTACTACAAAAGTGAATTTTCTCTGTATTGATTCCAGTAAGTTTATATTTTTGGCATACATTGGATTCCATATTATTGAACAATACTCCAGTTGTGATCTGAAAATTGAGGTATAAAGTATAGTTAATGATTCTTTGTTGTGAAAAGGTTTACTAACTCTTATAACAAATTCTAAAAGTTTGTAAGCCTTGCTAGTAATGGTGTCGATATGATTATTAAAAAGTAACTTGGAGTCAAAAGTAACTCCAAGATCACGTACAGTGTTTTTTATTGATAGATTTACGCCATTTAAATTGTAGTTAAAATTAATTATACTCCTTTTTCTTGCATAGTTTACAACAAAGCATTTATTTAAATTTAGAGACATATAATTTTCTATACACCATTTGTTCAGTCTAATCAGGTTATCTTGTATTTTGTAACAGTAGATAAAAGTTTCAACAGTTTTATAGAATTTTAAATAATAAATAATAATAATAATAAGATAACTAAAGTTAGGTCTAAGCGAGCTCATTCACGAAGCAGGATAGGGTAATCGATAAATACGATAATAATAGCGAGATGAAATTCAACTTATACCTGTAATATACAAGTTGAATACAAGGCCGCTAGCTCAGGTTAAGTTAAAGAGATTAGCAAAAGATTCCACCCAAATATTAACATCCTAAAACGGCAGATTTTTATTGACGCGCTATATATTTGACCTTCGATTTGAATGGAAAAAATTTCAAATCCTATTTCGACCCGTCTGGGGAAAAGGGTTCGCCATCACCGTTGTAGGCTATCAATTTACAGTGAGTTCATTTCGTAAGAGTTCATAAGGTTTATTCCAACTATGAGGAAAACCGTACGATGTAGCGTTGCGTACTTGCGCAATGTTAAAATGTCGTTCCAACAGTTTTATATGATATATTGATAATTTGTATATTTTGTATTGATAGAATCTAATTTATCAATAATAAATCTTATTATATCGAGCCGAAAAATGAAACTCAATGTACAGTAAATAATAATATAAATTGTTTCAGATACAGAATCTTCTATTAGACAAAAATATTCTGGAGACAAACCTGTCAAATGTGAACAGTGTAAGCAAACATATTCGAACTCATATTTTCTTTTTAAACACAAACAAACACATTCTGGAGTGAAACCATTTAAATGTGGCCTGTGTAATAAATCATTTACAGAGTTATCAGCTCTAGCTCATCACAAACGATTACATGCTGTAGAGAAGCCGTATAAATGTGAACATTGTACTAAAGTATTTTCAAGCCTATCATCTTTAAATACACACAAACGAATACATTCTGGGGAGAAACCATTCAAATGTGATCAGTGTGATAAAGCATTTTCAATACCAGGAAATCTTACAAATCACCTAAGAGTACATTCTGGTGAGAGACCGTATAAATGCGATCAGTGCAATAAATCATTTACACAGTCATCAATTCTCATTAGTCACAAACGAATACATTCTGGAGAGAGACCATACAAATGTGATTACTGTGGTAAAACTTTTTCACAATTATCAACTCTCATTCAGCACAAACGAATACATTCTGGAGAAAGACCATTCAAATGTGATCAGTGTGATAAAGCATTTTTACAAAAGAACGCACTGGATTTTCATAAACGATTACATTCAGGAAAGAAGCTGGTCCATCGAGAGCAGAGTAAAGAGACGTCATCTTGAAATTAATGTTTATTAACTTTGCATTCATAAACGTTAATCATTTAGGGATTGTTCAAATGTTAACTGGGTTGTGAATAATTCTATATAATTATATTTAAATTAGTTGTACATAACGGTATGTGGTAACAATAAAAGATAAGACAAACTTTGATGTTATTTTATTTATTTATTTATATATTCGAATTATCCACTAAATAATTAACAATAATAGCACTTACCTATAGACCAGGGCGGTTCAACCTTTTTGTATTTGGGATCTACTGTTTTATATAAACAATATTACCACGATCGATCAGAACGTATAGCCCGCCACCGGGAGGGGGGGCGCATTGAGTGTCCTCCGGGGGAAAACCCTTTCGCCCGGAAAGAAATTTTTGAATATATGTATTATATACTGCAATTTTAATGATATTTTCCATGTAGAAAATACCTAATACGCAAAACTATATTAAAAAAAAATGTTTATGAATATTCTTCATAGGTCCTTCAACTTAGGCGCTACATTTTTAACCCGACAATTAACACATAGGGGAAACTTCCTAAGCGCCCTGACATCTGGTGGCAATTTGCGGAAGATACTAAAGTGACAAATTTTTGTAATGTTCAATGGAGAAATACGTGTTTTTTTTATGTTGTTTGTGTTTTATTTTTGTGAATCATGGAAAAAAAAAACAATCAATTTTGTTGCGTTGCGGCAGCGAAAAAGTGGATCGTAGGTTTTTATGGACCCAAAAACTAAAAATGGGCAAAAATCCAAGCCCATGCATGCACGTTAGCTCGTTGCATTTTATGGAAAGTGAATTTTTACCTCCAAGAAAAGACTGAAAAAAGCAGTTACCCCACACAAAATTTCTCTAAATCATCAGTTGATATATTAAAAGGCCCTTCTACTTTTTCAGGCAGAGATATTAATTTTTACTAATATATTTACCATATTTTTGTTGCTTTTATATTGACAGACAGTCAAAAAGAATTAAAAATACAATGAAAAACTTAACATTTCCTTGAAATTTCTTTAGAGTAGTATATTATTAAATATCTTGTAAATCGTACATTACCTTTATATAAAAAAAGCTCGGAAAACAGGAAAAATACAACTCGTGTTCATTTTCACCATGTAAACAAATACACGAGTAACAGTTTAATGTCACTTTCGAGTGTCCCAGTTTTGCCGCATATGGCGCTGCGATCTTAAAAAGTTTATCCTATTGATCGCCAACGAATTTTATGCAAGTTGGTTAAAAAATGGTTCTATTTTTTTTTAAGTTTTGTCGGTTGGGATAAGTTAAGATAATGCTTATTTTGTGTATTTTTATAAATTAGAGGTTTTTTGATGTGCGATCACCAGTCTCCGTAACAGAAAATTTATGAAAACTATATATTACATTGCGCCAGGCCATCATCTTGCCAGTTACTTGCCTAACTCTAGCAGACGTGAACGACTGCGTGGACGGTTACTTATGCTCTATTTTTTTAATTTATGTTTAGGTTATGTTTATGTATTATAAAATGTATTTTTAAGTATACGGAAGCGAGAGAAAACTAGAGATCTACTTAAAATAACGCCGCGATCGACCGGTAGTTCTCAGTCGACTGCTATAGACTATTTCAAATAATAATATAGTAGTTATGGGTCATTTCTTTGCTTTAAGTTGTCATGAAAACAGAGCTTGGCTAAATTATTTAATTTTTCATGTTGGCATTCATTATAAAATGACAGTTTTAAGCAGTTCACTTTTGTAAGAAAAACTAAGAGGGAATTTTGTTTTCATTAGTTTGCACCTTTGAAGCTGTACAGTCTGTTTCAAACGCTTAGGCGGAACTAAATGGCAATTTCGTTCTTTTAAGTTGTCACGACAAGGGACCTTTCTTGAGTTATTTCATTTTTCACGTTGGAACGTCAAAATTTAAAATTACAACAATGAAACCATGGAAACGAATGACCTATGTCAAAATTAAATTATTTTTTTATATATTTTAATGACAAAAAAATAAATAAATGGGAAATTTGTATTAAGAATGACACAAAAAATCAAAATATAAAGAAAATTACATTTTAAAATGATATTAACCTTAACCAAAAAATGTTTATTGTAAGTATGATTTACAAAGCTTAAACAAAACGGCCGAAAAGCACAAATTAAACGATGAAAGTAACTAAATTGCAAAATCTAGTTCCGCCTAAGCGTTTGAAACAGACTGTATGTCATGTTGATATTAAAAAATGTCACTTTTTTAAAATGCCGATCTATTTGACATATGTCATAATGAAAAATGATATCTTAATTATAATGATCATAACCGTATCAACCTTAAGTCGGTTTTACAACGTAAGGAATATTTTTAATTGACATTTTAAGTCAGTAACACACTATAAAAGTAACCAAAATAACCAGATCTAGTTTGTGAAACTTAAGAATTTAAAAATTGCTGCTTTAGTTTGCTTAATAGGGGAAGCAATGTTGCCAATCAAACCCTGGGGTCTGTCGGCTTCTTCAAAGGCTTGCGCTACATTTTATAATCCAGTGACTTTAGTATATGCTATTCACTTTTGTAAGGATAAACCAGATTTAGATATTTTGGTTACTTTTATAGTGTATTACCGACTTTAAATTCCATTTAAAAATATCCCTTACGCTGTAAAACCGACTTTAGATTTATTGGTTAGTATTATTATTAAGAAAGTGAAATTTTTTATAATTTTTTAATACCAACAAAAAAAAAAAACTCGCGGATCGGTACCGGTTCACGGACCCGCGGTTGGGAATCACTGGTTTACAGCAAGTAGCTGGAGGGGGATAAATGAATGAATTTCGAGCGGACCGGTCAGTAATATTTAACCAAAAAATCAACCTAGCTGTCGAAATACCAACTGTTTTAATACTTTGCCACTTGAAGTTGATTACTGTTAACCGCACGGACTGCTACATATCGAATTTTATAAAATCATATAATTTTGCTTATTTGGAATTTTATTGAATTATAGTTGGAGATTGGTAACTGATATGAATGTGAAGGATGAGACAAATTATGATTTGCATCTCGTTAGTGAAGAGATTATCATTAAGGAAGAATATGAAGTTACTGATGAACATGAAGTGAAGACTGAAGTAGAGGACACAGTTGAATGGGAAAATGGTTAGTAACGATCACATTACCAACTATATCACACTTGTAGTGAGTTCCGGTATTCGTATCATTTTACCCTTTGTGCTCTTTCGTCGTTCAGGCATTCAAGTGGTAACTCCAAACAGCGTTTGGTTTACCGTGCTTGGAGCTTTTAGATCGAATAGTGTTAACACTATAAGCTCCAATGGGCAAGCTATGGAATAGAGACCAAGTATAGGCAGTTTATAGCAAGGTGTAAAATTACTGCATTTTGTTGTTTTGAATCCTGAGCAAAACATATTTTTTAAATAGTATATTATTTACATATTATTTACATAATTTTTATATTTTGTCAGTTTCGCCTCTTTCGAGTTTGAAGTGTATACGAGCCTGTTAATTTCTGTTATTACCCGACACCTACACTCTGCAAACTCTGCAGCAACGCTACACCGATCTCTGAAAAAATACCCGAACTCACTATTAATAAAAGTTCCATTGGTAGAGTAATTTCCAATTATTAGTTATCAGGCAAACACAGAGTAATTTTAACATACTCCTATATTCTTTGTGTGTTGGGCTGACAGTAAACAAACTATTGGAAATGACGCTAGGAATAGATCTATTGTTATTTATTGAATTGTTCGATATGTAAATCAGAATTTCACTATATTTCATTGTCATAGTTTATTTTAGACAAACTTCAACAATTTTTGATTAGAGAACATTGGAAATTTTATATATTTTTTAAAGGATGTAATTAGTTTAGTTTTAACTACAATACATTTATTGCAGAAATCAAAGATGAAGTTACAGATGACATATACCATGGTAATACCAACATAGAGGAGATTTATATCAAGTCTGAACCTGTGGGCTCCAGTGAATATGAAGATGAATTGAAGAGTGCAGCTGACGCTTACACTGGTCAGTAGAGCTATTTTAATTAATACATATGTTATCATTAAATGTTTAAACTGTGTTCCTACTGTGATTGCTGAACTGGTCGCCAATTACTTTACATTCCGTTTTTTTGTATAGACGATGCTGTAGACCAGTGATGGCAAATGTATGACGATGCCAAATGAGTCACACAGTGACCCGTATAACGATTTAAATGATCCGCACAAAAGGAGAACTTTGTAGTTTTGAAGATTCTAAGACTCTATCTCTTAATAGTATATAGTTTAAGTTTGATTTAGTATAAGTTATTATTTAGGTAGGGTTACCATATCCAGTTACTAGAAAACAGGACACCTGATATGATTAATGTTTGTATAATTATACTAATTATCTTCTTATGTCGTTTAATACTTTTCTCAAGATTGTATCTATTTTAATAATGTTTTATTACCTTTTGATACCTATAAATATGTCATAAGTACGTATAAATATTACATGACATATTTAAAAGACCCAGCCAGAGGATATTTAAGGCCTTAAAAAGAGGACATGCCCGGGTAAAAGAGGAAGTTTGGAAACTCTAATTTAGGTATTAATGTTTTATTATTTTTATATAGTATTATTACACTTTATGTCATCTTGTTTGTACCAAAGAGTTTCGTAGTCCAACGAGACTTGTAGATCGAAGCCCTACAAGCTTTTGGCTTCTGCTTCTTGGACTTTATTTATTTATTTATTTTTTCATTAACGAAAGCCAACAGTAAAAACAAATGACTGGCTTCCACAGATTACAAATATAGTTTACATAGATACTGTATAACAAAAAAAAAAAAAAAAGAGAATAATACATAATTTAATATCGATATAGAAGAACAAGTTTAAATTTATTTATGACCTTCGAAGATAAAGTTTAAATTTTTGTAAAGGCAAGTTAAATATATCTAAATGAATATAATTATTATTGTAAGTTGACATGAGTCTGTTTAACGGAGAGTTTTTATAGCTAAAAGAATTAAATTTTGTTAATTGAAACAGTTGTTTAGATCTAGTTGTTTTAAGGGGAGCTAATAGATTAAAATTATAAATAAAATTTTGTGAATCAGTTAAGTTACTGAAGACCTTATATAGGAATATCATATCAGCATTCACTCGTCTCTGTTCAAGTGGACATAATTTTAATAATTTTAATGTTTTTAAATAATCTGAATTTACAATATTAAGCCTATTGCATACTACAAAAGTGAATTTTCTCTGTATAGATTCCAGTAAGTTTATATTTTTGGCATGCATTGGATTCCATATTATTGAACAATACTCCAGTTGTGATCTGCCAATTGAGGTATAAAGTGTAGTTAATGATTCTTTGCTGTGAAAAGGTTTACTAACTCTTATAACAAATCCTAAATTTTTGTAAGCCTTGCTAGTAATGGTGTCGATATGATTATTAAAAAGTAACTTGGAGTCAAAAGTAACTCCAAGATCGCGTATAGTGTTTTTTATTGATAGATTTACGCCATTTAAATTATAGTTAAAATTAATTATACTCCTTTTTTCTTGCATAGTTTACAACAAAGCATTTATTTAAATTTAGAGACATATCATTTTCTATACACCATTTGTTCAGTCGAATCAGGTTATCTTGTATTTTGTAACAGTCGATGAGAGTTTCAACAGTTTTATAGAATTTTAAATAATAAATAATAATAAAAATAATAATAAGATCACTAAAGTTAGGACTAAGCGAGCTCATTCACGAAGCAGGATAGGGTAATCGATAAATACGATAATAAAAGCGAGATGAAATTCAACTTATACCTGTAATATACAAGTTAAAAACAAGGCTGCTAGCTCAGGTTAAGTTAACGAGGTTAGCAAGAGATTCCACCCAAATATTTGCACCCTAAAACGGCAGATTTTTATTTACGCGCTATATATTTGACCCGCGATTTGAATGTAAAAAATTTCAAATCCGATTTCGACCCATCTGGGGAAAAGGGTTCGCCATCACTGTTGTAGGCTATCAATTTACAGAGAGTTCATTTCGTAACATAAGGTTTATTCCAACTATGAGAAAAACCGTACGATGTAGCGTTGCGTTCTTGCTCAAAGGAAAAATGTCGTTCCAACAGTTTTGTATGATATTGTAACATTACAAGTTGCCTATCCTCCCCTGACAGATGCGCAGATGACCAATGGCTATTAGGATATACAGTTGACGGCCAACCACGGTTCCAAACACGTTAAAACCTTGTTATATCATTTTATTTCATGTTTGTAATTATTTACATCAATAAACAAGTATTACAGTGTGTTACAGTTCAGAAGTGGGATAAATCCAAGCTTAAGTGGTGAACGATTGGTGACAATTTTTAGTGAGTGAAAATTGAGATTGTTTAAGTTTAAGTGCGGAGTACCTGTGCCGATTCGCGACGGACAGCGAGTGGTGTATTGTAAAACTTCAAGGAATAAACATAATTTGTGTTTGTACGACGTACTGTGCGGCAGAAGTTGTGTTGTGCGAGTTACGCGACGAATTGCGAACCGCGTGGTGAAATTTTGAGGTTAGCGCGGGAAAATCTCGTGAGGTTAGCGTGTTGTGTTGGCGCGAAACTGGTGTTCCGGTGCGAAGCTAGTTACGTTATAGACACTGTGTGAAGTTGGTTAACTGTCAAAAATATTTCAAAATGGCGGAATCTGACAACTACGTTGACGCGACACAGGATTCGAATAGATCATGTGATACAACAAATGGAAACGATACGACGTCCGCCCAGACGAATAACATGAATGTTAATGAAATGCTGCAATTACTTTTAGCTACTATGTTAAGACGTGAGACTCGTGGTGATAGCGCAAGTCCCAGTTCAACAGAAACAACCCGTTCAAGTGCAAGCAAACTTCCCTTTTCAGAAATCGGTGCGCAAATTCCTAAATTCGGGCAAGCTGGTGACGAATCGCTTGATGTTGAAGTCTGGCTACAGCGAGTCGATGACATTCAGTTAATGTACGAAGTATCAGACCAAACGATGAAAGTGTTGGCAACAAATCGCTTACTAGGCAACGCTCGTAAATGGTATGAATCGACACCTGATATTCATTGTAAGCCATGGGCTGGAATTAAAAGCGAGTTGCGAGATCTTTTTGGTAACAGGATCGATGAAATAGATATTTTAGAAAAGATACGAAGCATGCGTTGGAAGTCAAACGAGTCATTCGAGGACTACTTCCATGCGAAGGTACGCTTAGGGCGACAGATCAAAATGAGGGATGAGGAAATGATCCAACATCTCATTCGAGGGATCGATAATTTCACAGTCCGTACACAAATGATTACGAACAAACATACTTCATTATCCGAACTGCTTTCGACAATGAAGATGGTGTCTAAAGAAATGACACGTACAGATCAAAAGCGATCACGTGAACCGTTCTCCGAACAAAAGAAAGTTAGAGGCTTTAACCGAGTTAAGATACCCGACAAAACTGGTGTAGTTGACTCTGCGAAAAATGCTGTTAGCAACCCAAGAAATGCGATTGTGTGTTTTAAGTGTAATAAACAGGGACACATAGCCCGTGAGTGCCCAGAAAAACGTAAAAGCGACGAGAAACAATCTTCAATCGATGCAACGGTATCCTCAGTGCACCGTATTGAAACTGACAACCACCTATTTCACAAAGAGTGTGTAGTTAACGGTCGAGCGGTATGCGCTATGCTCGACACGGGCGCGAAATCAAACTTGATCCGTGAGAAATTAATCTGCGAACTAGATGTGCAAGTGCGTCCATCTCAAAATGTGTTAATCGGACTAAACGATACACGAGTGATGTGTAGTGAAGTTGTTGACTTAGAAATCCAAATGGACAATGAACATTATGAACTTGAAGCTATAGTGGTACCAGATCTATCAATTCGTGATGATCTACTTTTAGGCAGGGAGTTTTTAACCTGTGTTGAACTGATCTACGCTAATAGTTGTGTAACGATTCGCAAGCCGAAAGTAGAAATGCCTGCTAGTGAGTGTAGTGAATCAGACATTTTTAGAATTGACACTGACTGTTTATGTGGCCCAATTGAGGTTAATGTTGGTGAAGTGGCCTTGAACACTAAACGCGAAATCCGTGAAATAGTGATAGATTCTCAAGATTTCCCGGAAGAAACTTCAAACGTTACCGGTAGTGAAATCCGAACCAAGATGAAGATCACACTTAAAGATGATAGGCCAATAGGGTTTTCCCCTCGACGATTATCATTCCATGAAAAAGAATTTGTTGATGCTGAAATTAACAGGCTGTTGAAGAAGGGAGTGATACGACCCAGCGTTTCGGACTACGCAAGCCCCATAGTCCTTGTTAGAAAGAAAAATAATGAATATCGTCTCTGCGTGGACTATCGAGCCCTTAACAAGGTGACCTTCAAAGATAAATATCCTCTTCCGCATATCGATGACTTGATAAATAATCTAAGTCAGAAAGAGTACTTTTCAACATTGGATTTTAAGAGCGGATTTCATCATGTTTATTTAGAAGAGCGATCTATAAAGTATACCTCATTTGTAGTGCCTGGAGGACAATATGAATACGTTAAAATGCCTTTTGGGTTATGCAATGGTCCTGCTGTTTTCCAAAGGTTTGTGACAGAGATCTTCCACGATCTAGTGGTGAGTGGTGAGATTCAAATATATCTCGACGACATTTTGGTTGCAAGCAAATCATTACAAGAGCATATTGCTACCCTGAAAAAGATAATGGAACGAATAAAAAGAAGCAGATTACAACTTCGCCTAGACAAATGCAAATTTGCAATGAAACATTTGGAATATTTAGGTTACCGTATTTCCAAAGATATGATACAACCTGGTAATGAAAAGACGTCAGCAGTTGAACGCTTCCCACTGCCGACAAACGAGCATGAGCTTAGACGTTTTCTAGGCTTAACAGGCTATTTCAGGAGGTTCATAAAAAGTTACGCCACGATAGCCAAGCCGTTATCCGACTTACTTCAGAAAGACAAGAAGTTCGTTATGAATGAGGTTCAACGCTCAGCATTCGAGAACCTTAAGACATGTCTGGTGAGCGAACCCATATTAAAAATCTACAACAGATATCTAGAGACTGAGCTGCATACTGATGCTAGCGCTAGTGGCCTAGGCGCCATATTACTACAACGACATGAAGACAATAAACTTCATCCCGTGTTTTACGCAAGCTGGAAGACGACGCCTGAAGAGTCTAGGTACAGTAGTTTCAAACTTGAGACTCTAGCCGTCATCAAAGCTATAGACAAGTTTCGTATTTACCTGCTTGGTAAGAACTTTAAAATCATTACAGACTGTAGTGCCCTGAAACAGACTTTGGCTAAGAAGGATGCCAATAGACAAATATTCGGCTGGTGCATCAAACTGGAAGAGTATGATTACACCATCGAACACCGTCATGGTAAAAATATTAGTCACGTTGATTGTCTTAGTAGATGTTATACCTATGTCATAGAACAAGCTGCCGATGAGCTACACAACAAGCTGGTTATCTTACAAGACGTAGACGAAGAAATCACCCGACAAGGTCAGCTGGTCTCAATTCAGAGGGTATCTCCACCTTCTGATCGCGCCCCGAAGATGGCATCAAAGTTCGTGGGGCCCTACCAGGTCAAAAGGGTCCTCGACAATGACAGGTTCGTCGTGGCCGATGTTCCAGGCCACCCCCGTACGCAGAAGCCCTACGAAGGCATCTTACCATCCGAACGGATGAAACCGTGGGTAAACGGAGAATCCTCCTCCGATGAAGAAGACGATCCACCTTCCGATGATGACATCGAGGACGATGTCGTCTCCAGGACGGCCGACTGTAACATTACAAGTTGCCTATCCTCCCCTGACAGATGCGCAGATGACCAATGGCTATTAGGATATACAGTTGACGGCCAACCACGGTTCCAAACACGTTAAAACCTTGTTATATCATTTTATTTCATGTTTGTAATTATTTACATCAATAAACAAGTATTACAGTGTGTTACAATATATTGATAATTTGTATATTTTGTATTGATAAAATCTAATTTATCAATAATAAATCTTATTATATCGAGCCGAAAAAAGGAACTCAATGCACAGTAAATAATAATATAAATTGTTTCAGATACAGAATCTTCTATCAGACAAAAATATTCTGGAGACAAACCTGTCAAATGTGAACAGTGTAAGCAAACATATTCGAACTCATATTTTCTTTTTAAACACAAACAAACACATTCTGGAGTGAAACCATTTAAATGTGACCTGTGTAATAAAGCATTTACAGAGTCATCAGCTCTAGCTCATCACAAACGATTACATGCTGTAGAGAAGCCGTATAAATGTGAACATTGTAATAAAGTATTTTTAAGTCTATCATCTTTAAATGCACACAAACGAATACATTCTGGGGAGAAACCATTCAAATGTGATCAGTGTGATAAAGCATTTTCAATGTCATCATCTCTTATTAGTCACAAGCGACTACATTCTGGTGAGAGACCGTATAAATGCGATCAGTGCAATAAATCATTTACACAATCATCAATTCTCATTTGTCACAAACGAATACATTCTGGAGAGAGACCATACAAATGTGATTACTGTGGTAAAACTTTTTCACAGTTATCAACTCTCACTCAGCACAAACGAATACATTCTGGAGAAAGACCATTCAAATGTGATCAGTGTGATAAAGCATTTTTACAAAAGAACGCACTGGATTTTCATAAACGATTACATTCAGGAAAGAAGCTGGTCCATCGAAAGCAGAGTAAAAAGACGTCAACTTGAAATTAATGTTTGTCAAATTATTAACTTTGCATTCATAAACGTTAATCATTTAGGGATTGTTCAAATGTTAACTGCGTTGTGAATAATTCTTTATAATTATATTTAAATTAGTTGTACATAATGGTATGGAGTAACAATAAAATATAAGACAAACTTTGATGCTATGTTAATAATTTATTTAGCTATTTATATATTCGACTTATGCACTAAATTAAATTAAATAGTTTATTAACACGTTCGCGGACAGTACGGCTATAGCCGTCGAATATTTTTCCTAGCTCAGGTCATGACGGACTAAACCGTCCTATTTTTTTATTCAAATATACAAATGACGGCTGGGGCAGGTTTTAATTCCATTTAAGTATATGAAAACTAGTATAAACTGGAACATACCAAACACAGTAAATGTCCTATTATAAACAAAAATCTAAAAAAGTGACATTTTGGGTACATCTCATTGTACAAAACTGTCCGCGAACGTGTTAATAGTACAGTGGATAATCAAAAATACAAAAATAGAAATTAAAATAGCATTTAAACTAAAAGTTAACTACATATAATAAGTATTAAAAATCAACAAAATTACTTTTTCAAAACATGTTCACGTAATTTACACTCAAATAATTTTTATCTTTCAATAAGAGATATACATTCAATTTGAGATATACAAACTTCTAACATTATGCGTTAAATATTTTCTTACGCTTATCCACTAAATTGGAGCTATGAATGCTTATACGGATTTATGTAGAACTAACCCTGTTATGCGTTAACATTAACACTATGAATTACTTACCAGTGATGGGCGCGTAGAATACATTATGTAGACTAATATAGATTTTACGCGTAAACATGTCAAGTAGAATATGCCTTTGTTTACGTGTCGAATGTAGAATGTGAACTGTACATGCGCAGTACATTTAAATGTAATATTTGAAGTAATAGAATGGTAATAGTTTAAATTTACTTTAATGTTTATGTTTATTTCAATTTTATGTAGTTCTAATTACATATATTGTTTTCAAAAATGTTATCTCACAAATCGTATGTTGTTATGGACTATATAAATTACTTGGTTTCTTTCTGTATGAACTACTAAAGTAAAATTAAAATTAAAAGTTAGCAGTTGTTTTAATCAGGAAGGATCAGGAAGCTGTCAAAAATATTAAATTTGAGTTCTTTACTTCTTCTTCTACTTAAAACTGGCGGTATTTTATGTTTTAAACGTTACATAACCTCATTTTTCATTATTCTACGCTAGATTCTACGTGTCTACACAGTCTACACTTCTCTACGCTGTCTACGGTAAATTTACACGTAGACGTAAAAAATTCAAGTTTACGCGTAGACGCCCATCTCTGTTACTTACTATCTATTAAAACATGAGCTGTGAATGATACTTAAGTAAAATATAATGTAGTGTGCACCTAAAAACTATGTAGTTACGTTATGTTTAGTTAGTAAAAGTTTAGGACAGAAGAAGCCGAAACTTGAAACACAAACGGTAAAAAAAAAAAAAACTAACAAGATAGTAAAACTGACCATAACTGGTGAGTATGTTTAGGATCACTGGTAAAATGAGTGAGCTGTCGTTTACAGCAAGTATGTGGAGGGGGATAAATGAATGAAGTTCGAGAGGACCACCGTAAGTAATATTTTACCAAAATAATATATATATATATATATATATATATATATATATATATATATATATATATATATATCTCTGACTTAATCTTCTTTTTCATAATTTTTTCTTACAGCGAAGAAACTTTAATAAAAAATCAACCTAGCTGTCGAAATACCAATTGTTTTAATACCTTACCATTTGAAGTAGCTTACTGTTATCCGCACGGACTGTTACATGCAGAATAAAATAAACTCGTATAATTTGGCTTATTTGGAATTTTATTGAATTATAGATAGAGTGTGGTACCAGGCATGAATGTGAATGATGATACAAATTGTGATTTGCATCCCGATAGTGAAAAGATTATCATTAAGACAGAATATGAAGTTACTGATGAACATGAAGTGAAGACTGAATTAGAGCACACAGTTGAATGGGAAAATGGTCAGTAACTAGCACATTCCAACTATATAGCACTTATAGTGAGTTCCGGTATTCGTATCCTATTACATTTTGTGCTCTTTCATCATTCGGACATTCAAGTGATAATTCCAAACAGCGTTTGGCTTGACAGTGCTTGGAGCTTTTAAAACGATTAGTTTTTAACACTATAAGCTTCATCTCGGTGAGCTATGTAATAGAGAGCAAGCATGCGTAGTTTACAGCAAAGTGTCAAATTAATGTGTTTTGATGTTTTGAATCCCGAACAAAACATATTTTTGAAATATATAATTTACATAATTTTTATATTTTGTCAGTTTTGATTTATTCGAGTTTGAAGTGTATACGAGCCTGTTAGCTGCTGTTATTACCCCACACCTACACTCCTCATACTCTGCTCCAACGCTACATCGATCTCCGAAAATATACCTGAATTCACTATTAATAATAGGTCCATTTGCAGAGTAATTTCCAATTATTAGTTATGAGTCAAACACAGAGTAATTTTAACATACTCCTATATTCTTTGCGTGTTGAGCTGATAGTAAATAAACCATTGGAAATGACTCTACGAATAGATCTATTGTTGTTTATTAAATTGTTCGATATGTAAACCAGAATTTCACTATATTTTATTGTCACAGTTCATTTCAAACAAACTTCAACAATCTGTGATTAGTGAACATTTGAAATTTTATATATTTTTTAAAGGATGTAATTAGTTTATTTTTAACTACAATGCATTTATTGCAGAAATCAGAGATAAAGTTACAGATGACGTATATCACGGTAATACTAAGATAGAGGAGATTTACATCAAGTCTGAACCTGCAGACACCAGTGAATATGAAGATGAATTGGAGAGTGTAGTTGACGCAAATACTGGTCAGTAGAGCTATTTTAACTCATATGTTATCATTAAATGTTTAAAGTGTGTTCCTACTGTGACTGCTGAACTGGTCACCAATTACTTTACATTTCGTTTCATTGTATAGACCAGTGTTTCTCAATCAAAAACGCACCGCGGACCAGTAAAATATATCATTTTTTAACGCGGACCACTAATAATAATTGTTGGTTCAATTTGCAAAAAAAAAAAAAACAAATATATTTAATGTGCTACTAAATACATTTATTTTATTTGCAGAAAATCACAGATAGTTTACAGAAAATAAACAAAATATAAATTATTTATATAAAAATGTGCATAAAAAGCAGTGATGGGCGCGTAGAATACATGATGTAGACTAATGTAGATTTTACGCGTAAACATGTCAAGTAGAATATGCTTTTGTTTACGTGTCGAATGTAGAATGTAAACTGTACATGCGCAGTACGTTTAAATGTAATATTTGAAATAATAGAATGGTAAAAGTTTAAATAGTTTACTTTAATGTTTATGTTTATTTCAATTTTATGTAGTTCTAATTACATATATTGTTTCCAAAAATGTTATCTCACAAATCGTATGTTGTTATGGACAATATAAATTACTTGGTTTCTGTCTGTATGAACTACTAAAGTAAAATTAAAATTAAAAGTTAGTAGTTGTTTTAATCAGGAAGCTGTCAAAAATATTAAATTTGAGTTCTTTACTGGCTCTTCTGCTTAAAACTGGCGGTATTTTATTTTTTGACACGTTACATAACCTCATTTTTCATTATTCTACGCTAGATTCTACGTGTCTACACAGTCTACACTTCTCTACGCTGTCTACGGTAAATTTACACGTAGACGTAAAAAATTCAAGTTTACGCGTAGACGCCCATCTCTGATAAAAAGTAACAAAAAAAACCGCAAAAAACACATACAAAACTTTCGCGGACCACTAAAATTTTTCTGCGGACCACCTGTTGAGAAACACTGGTATAGACTATGTTGTAGACCAGTGATGGCAAACATATGATGATTCCAAATGACCCGTATAAAAGATCATTTTAGTTCTGAAGATTCTAAAAAGAGTTCTAAGATTCTATCTCATAATAGTATATAGTTTAACTTTTAGTTGGAGGTACTTCTTATCAACATAGTTCCTTAGTACACAACACTGCGAAAATGATGCTGATTAATATAACTTAATCAATTACCTTGTTTAGATGCACTGTTACTCTCGAAGTTAGGGAAGCCTATTGCTTCAAACCAGCTTATAAACGGGCATAACTCTTGATTTAATTGAAGATCAAATGAAGTCCAGGTTTAACGTGCTTACTGTATTAGTGATTTAACACCCGAAGCTTAAGTCATGTAAAGCTCTAATACCTGTTTAACTTCCATCTACCAACATTAGGAATTACATATTTTATCCGTATCATAATAAAAATATTTTTACAAGTGTTTTCGTCTTATCTTCATGGAAAAGGAGCAAATAGCCGCCGTTGCTGTGCGCCAAAAATTAACTTATCTAAAATGAAAAACAATAACTAGGTTACTTCGGTCATATTATTTTTTAATTATATTCATCAATTAAATTAATATTGGATGCGAATAATGAACGAGAAAATAATTTTGTGAAGAACAACGTTTAGAGGAAGATTATTACTGTTTTCCGAAAGAAGAATTGAACCCAACTTGATTTTAACTTTACTAAGAAATTCCAGATTACGACGTATTTGGATGAAAAGATTCATATGACATCTATAACGGTGACGGTTTTTGCGTATACAGGGTGTTTGTTTGAAACACCGCAACTACTTTATTTTAAGAGTAACAAAAAATTCTTCACCAGAAAAGTTAAACAACACAAAAGGGCCCATTTAAGGACTATAATAAGAATTCTGCAGCACTTCCGGTTTCAGCGGAAATTGTTTCAACTTTTTATCTAGCATAGGGAATCGGTAGTTTAATTTTTTTTTTCTTGAAAATACAATATATGAGCTTGACAAGGATATCAAATATCATACTTTATTTTAACCATTTTAAAATGGCGACCATTTATTTACAGAATAATAAATAACATAAAAATCGTATAAACTAAATTATAAAAAGATATAACATTATGTAACTAGGAAAAACAATAAAACAAAATATGACTTAGGTTAATAATAAACTAAGGAAAATTTACAAATGTTCAATATGACGCTGTTGTTATCCACACATTTTCTCATTCGTAATAAAAACTCTTCCATTACATTTAGAACGATATATTCTTGAATTTCCCTGATGGCTGTTCTTACTCTATGTTCTAAGTCTTCTATCCTTTACCTTCAGGATACCTTTGTTGGTCGAGTTGCTGGGCCCTAACAGAATTTATTTGACATTCCCCGAATGTTAGAACCATATCTGTCATTTCTTCATTTGAATAACATACGTAAGCCATAATTACAAAAGATTTGATGTTATCACCTTTAATATCAAACTCGTACTAACAGGCAAGAAAATTTTTAGGAGTTATTTGGTTTTTTTTATGTACTAAAATAATTTTCAAAGCTTGCTATGTTTAACTTTGTACGATTTATACTACTACTACTATTCAAATTCGAATAGATAGATTCACACTAGACAAAAAACGGTGTCCTAATTTTTTATTTTTTTTTATGTCCTTAACTGTACATTAAATAATAATAAAAGTTTTTTCAGATCCAGCACCTTCTATGAGACACAAATATTCTGGAGAGAAGGCATTCAAATGTGATCAGTGTAATAAAGCATTTGTTTATTCATCTTCTCTTACTAAACACAAACGAACACATTCTGGATTAAAACCGTTCAAATGTAAGCTGTGTGATAAGGCATTTATAGAGGCCGCATCTCTAATTAATCACAAACGAATACACTTTGGAGAGAAGCCATTCAAATGTGATCAGTGTAGTAAAGCGTTTTTATACCCATCATCTCTAACTAATCACCAACGAATACATTCTGGAGAGAAACCATACAAATGTGATCAGTGTGATAAAGCATTTACAGATCAAACAACTTTTATTAGACACAAACGATTACATTCTGGAGAGAAACCTTACAAATGTGATCTGTGTAATAAAGTTTTTTCACAATCAGGATCTCTCGTTCGACATAAACGAACACACTCTAGTGTTAAACGATTCAAATGTGATCAATGTGATAAAGCATTTTCAGAATCTATAAATTTCACTTACCACAAACGAATGCATTCTGGAGAAAAACCATTCAAATGTGACCAGTGTGATAAAGCATTTTTAATATCAGGAAATCTTAAAAAGCACAAAAGAATACATTCTGGTGTGAAACCATTCAAATGTGATCAATGTGATAAAACATTTACACAGTCATCACATCTCAATATTCACAAACGAATACATTCTGGAGAGAGACCACTCAAATGTGATGAGTGTGATAAAACATTTTCGCAGGCAACTCATCTTAATATTCACAAACGAAAACATTCTGGAGAGAGACCATACAAATGTGATAAGTGTGATAAAGCCTTTTCACAAAAGAACGCACTTAATTATCATAAACAATCACACTCGGGAGACAAACTGGTCCAATATGAGCAGAGCAACGAGACATCATTCTAATGCTAAAAGTAAATGTATCATTTTATCAAACTCTTAATTTTGTACTTAAAAATTTAAATCTGGCAGGAAGTGTTCAAATATTAACAGCTCTGTAAATAATTTTTTATAATTGTATTTAAATTAGTACATAATGCTAAGTGCTAACATTAAAAGATAAAATTAATTTGGTTGTTATTTTATTTATTTATTTAATTATTACGAATTTATTATTGTAATTCAATATACAGTGCACGCCGCTTATTGGAATCACGGATAATGTTATCTTTCGGATATTGTTATCACAATCGCGAAGAACGGGCCAGAATAGTTTTCTTTTGCATGCGTTCAAACCAATTCTCGAAACATTTTTTCCACTCTGAAGTTGGTATCTCAAAAACATAACTTCAACAGCTTCTTGAGGTGATGAAAATTGCTGTCCATGCATTTTTGTTTGACATTGGGTAAGAAAAAAAGTAGTTAGGGGATAATATCAGGTGAATACGTGCAATGAGGCATTAATTCGATGTTTTTCTCCTTCAAATAATCAATTGTTTGACGTATTGTGTGGGAGAATGATGCGACGTTTTTGGTTGTTTTTCATGATTTTATCGATGACTTCCGGTAAACAAATTGTTGTATGTCATTCATCATTAACTGTTCTCCGATCCTCTATAGGACTGGCTGTGACATGTCCAGTACAACCGAAGAAACAAGCGATCATTTTCTTGAAGTGCTTCGAGAACGAACAACTTTTGTGGGTTTCGGTTCATCTTGGAAGCCCCAAACAGTGGATTGTTGCTTAGTTTCTAGTTCATATGAATAAATCCAAGTTTCGTCACCTGTAACGATGTTGTATACGGATTTTGCAGTGCCAAGGTTGAATTCTTTTAGCAACCCTTACACCAATCAATACGAGTATTTTTTTCAGCTTCTGTCAAATTATGTTGAATCCATCGGGGAGAGATCTTTTTCACTGCTAAATGTGCATGCTAAATCGAATGTATTGCAGTCTGAAATATGCCAAAGGTTGCCTCTATCTCATGGTAAGTCGCATGCCTATCTTCTTCAATCATTTTGCGCACAGCATCGATGTTTTTTTTGGATTACAACCGATTTTGATCGACCTTCATGAGATTCATCACTGACGGACGCACGACCACGACGAAATTCTGCAAACCAATTGTCTTTTCTGATGGCGAATCTATGCATTGTTGTTGAGTTAGGCCTTTAGGTACTTTGATTTGTTTTTGACTACGCATATTGTTTTTTTTTTCGTTATTTTTATTTATTCCTCGTACGTTTCAAGGTATACCGTGTACTAAAATGAGTTAAAATGTATTTGCAATACATGATTTGGTTTGGTATCCACAACAATTGTTTAAAACCCTTATGTTCGTCAATGTGTTCAGCTGTTTTCTCGCGCAAAATTCATGACGTAATTTATGATACCCTGCGTTTTTCTTATGTTGAACGAGGTATACCAGATAAAACCCCAAATTACAGTTCCAATTACCAGACATCTGGCAACACTGCTTGTATCTGTCTTGTAATCGGCACGGACTGATATAAAGAAATATACACTAACGTGGTCACAGGAAGAGTAATTTTGCTTATTTGGAAAATTGAAACTAGTTTGCAACTAGCTATGTTTGTTTTCGCAGATATGTGTTGTATTTGTATCAAATATAAAAACCATTTACAACGACTTTCAAATAGTTGTGATAATATAAACTATTATTCCAGACTGGTATTATTATTCCCGGAAATGGTAAGGAGTTTAATACACATTATTAATTTAAAATTAACAAGTTTTTCTTATCCTACAATCCTTGTAAATCTGGCTTATCAATTTTTGGTTATTTTATTGTATTAAGGTTATATTCATTCAAAAATTACAAATGTCAGATTCCAAATTAGCCTGTCAAAATTGTGTACGTAAATTTAATGTTGATTGGTGGAAACAGTCTAGACTGTGCGGTCGGTGGTTCGATCCTCCTCCGTTGGTGATATTATTCGGGCGAGAATAATATGTTTACATTACTCTCATTTCACAATCATTCACCCCTCATCCTGGTGAAGGAGCTCGCCCCCTGGCATCAGCGATTAGCCTCGTTTCAGAAATAGGCCGACGTAAATTAAATAATTTAAAAAAAAAAAAAAACTTTAATGTCAATTAATTGTCATTTACAAAATTGTCATTTTAGAATTACCACCATAAGATGATATTATAAATATACAACATAAAAATGAAGTTTCCCTCTTAGTTACGTATTGCAAAATGAAATATATTTTGAAAACTTTTAACCTTTAAATTGGGTTTTTGATAATTTTTTTAGCTTACTTTAATCGTTAAAAAGTTGTGAAACTTACAGAAATAAAAGTACGATTTAGTTCTGCTCAAACGTTTCTATAGCCTATTTTCTGGATTTCTGGTGATCTAGATTTTGGAAATCAATATTTAAAAAGTCGGCTCGTGACAGCTTAAAAAAATCCATTTCGTTTTGCTTAAACGTTTGGAATAATCTATACAGGGTGTCCCATCCAAGTGGCTCACCATTGCTATCTTTGTTAATAATATAGATAGAGATTCGATTAAATGGACAAAGTTCGTGTATTTTTTGTAGGAGATATTATGACAAACTCAAAAATATTTTTGGATGTTTCGTTGAGCAGATATTTTGAAAATAAACATTTTATTAAATGGAATACCCTGTATATTGTTAGGCCATTGGAACAACAATTTTTTTGTCTTTATAAAAAACAAAACATGTTTATGATGAAATTTTTTTAATAACGGAGATACCAACGTTACAAACTTATAAAAATAGTACGATTAAAAACTAACATATAATAAAAACAAAAGCAAAAAATGTTAGCTATGGGCACATCGTCAAATAAATCTTGATAACTATTTTCCAAAACATTTAAATACTTTACAATAGTCAAATTTCCTTCATGGAGATACGGCCCTATTAGAGTATTTCCTAGAACTCCACACCAAACATTTATAGAAAATCTTGTTTCGTTGTTCGGAAAACATATGTATTTTCACGTGTCCACAAATGTTCATTATTTCTGTTAAAAACACCGGTATTTGTAAAATTAGCCTCGTCCGTCCACAATATTTTATAAGCTAACTTGCTAGCGATTGTAGAAGCTTGCATGAACCAGTTACATAATTGCATTCTTTAAAATTCGTCTACAAAATTATTACAAAGGTAACAATTACCTGAAACTTTAACAAAATGACATTTAATTCAATTATTTCGCTCAGTATCATGTAGTTACAAAACGATTAATAAGTAATATCATAATTTTTCAACTAATGATATCTCCGTTATTAAAAAAAATCATTATAAATATGTTTAGTTTTTTAAGACAAAAAAATAGTTGTTCCTATGGCCTAGTAATATACAGGGTATTCCATTTAAAAAACTATTTATTTTCAAAATATCTGGTCAACGAAACATTAAATTTTTTTTTTAAACCTGTCATGATATTTCCTATGTAAAATCCAATTTCCTAAAAAAAAAAACTCGAACTTTGTCCATTTAACCGAATCTGTATCTATAATATTAAGAAAGAGCAATGGTGAGCCACTTGGCTGGGACACCCTGTATATATCAACATTATAAACAATTATTTTCAGACCTCCACAGTATTGTTTAAGCAGGGAAAAATTTGTTGGGAATGCCGCAGTAAACTGGATGATTTTTATAAATTCCGTGAGCAATGTCTGCAAAATATTCAAACATATATAAATACTGCAATGCAACTGAGTTCTGTTTCTGAAAGTAGTGGAGAGTTGTGTAGTGATTTGACGAAAGAACAAAAGAAGTTGATGAATTATGATCAGTCTAGAGATCAGTGCAGCAATACAGACATATTACCAGCATGTTCTGAGACTTCTTGTGGAATAAATGAAACATGGGATAAGAACAATAGCAATTCTGCACTGGAAAGAAATTGTGAAGATGATGCTGAGTACGCAGGTATTATATTACTTTGTAACAGCTCTTGGAAAAAGTTCGTGGCCTTTTTGCCGATAGATGGCGCCAATTGCATATAACTCACGAAACACAGATCGCAGCGACACCACTAAGCGCTCGTTGGAGAGGTGACAGTTCGAGTGTTACTTTGACTGTCTAAACATCAAAATTTGTGCAGTGGTTGGATAGTTGTTTGCGTTTGAAAATGGACAGAAGTAATTAAAAATTGCGCTATATTTTGCAATATTATTACGACAAAGGGAAGAACACTGCGCAGGCTTGTGAAAAAAAATGTGCTGTGTACGGTGAAGGTACTTTATTAAAATCTGCTGTGCGGAAATGGTTCGTTCGCTTTCGTTCTGGTAATTTTAATGTGAAAGATGCCATAAGCTCTGGTCGTCCAATCAGTGAAAAAGCTGATGAAATACTTGAAAAAGTCCAGCAAGATAGGCATATCAGCAGTGTCGATATTGGTACGGGTCTAGGCATTGACCACAAAACTGTTTTGAGCCATTTCCGGAAAGCTGGCTACAAAAAGAAGTTCGATATATGAGTTCCTCATGAGTTGAGCGCGAAAAACATGATAGGCCGAATTAACATCTGCGATGCGCTGCTGAAACGCAATTAAATCGAGCCATTTCTGGAACGTGTCATAACCAATGGTAAAATATGGATCACGTACGACAATTTGAAGCGTAAAAAATCGTGGATAAGGGATGGTGAGCCGTCACAAGCGTTCGCGAAGCGGGGATCGACGCCGAACAAGGTGATGCTGTGTATGTGGTGGTACTGGAAGGGAATCGTCCACCATGAGCTACTTCTAGTTGGTCAGACGATTGGTTCTCTACTCTACTGTGGACAACTAGAGAAATTACGCCAGGCAATTGATAGAAAACGGCCCGAATTGAATAATAGGAAAGGTGTTGTCTTTCATCATGACAACGCAAGACCACACACTTCTTTGATGACCCGTCAAAAATTGCGAGAGCTTAGTTGGGAAATTTTGTTGCATCCACCGTATAGTTCAGACATAGCACCCTCTGACTATCACCTATTCCGATCTCTGCAGAATTTTCTCAATGGAATGTGAAAACCATTTGATTCAATTTTTCAACCAGAAACCACAGAAGTTCTTCACCGATGGCATCATGGCTCTACCCGAAAAATGGCGAAACGTTGTCGATAATAATGGAACATATTTGGTTTAAATAAATTCATTTTCACACTATAACAAAACCAGTTGAATTTTACTAAAAAAACGCCACGAACTTTTTCCCAGACCGATATTATCCACGGTGAAACTGCTGTAGAATTACAATCTGCATTTTATTGTCAGTGTTAAGTTTATTTCAAAAGAACTTTAGCAATGTTTGACTTGACTAGCGAACATTCTTAAATAATGAATTGTTCTTTCTTTTTACTATAGTTGTTAGTTTGTATTTGACTATGATCTGTTTATTACCACAGCTGGAGGTGCAGACGACTTGTCTCACGAAAACATTATCGACAGTGAGGAGATAAATATCAAGCCTGAACCTGTCGACACCAGTGAATTTGTAGAGTTAGAGAAAGCAGCTGTCACAAACACTGGTTAGTAGAATTAGTTATATTAAAAAATGTTATTAGTGAATTTTTCCACCTTTTCAATTCCAGTCCATTTTACAAATAGTCAACAGCTGATATTTTAAAGAGGTCGACAGTTGTTTAATAAGAGCAGTTCACTTATTATTATTATTATTTATTTTAAAATAAAATATATTAAATTGTGTTTTGAAGGTTTAAATATTAAATTATGACACTGAAACAAATAGTAGTTTTATATTAATACTGGATATAACATTTCGGTCTGTAAGGCAGCTCTCATCAGCAGCAATTGAACGAACATTGAACAGTTACATTGTTGCTTAAGCGCTCCTTCTATTGCGCGTGTTTAAAAACATATGTAAATTGGTAAAATGTTACTGTACGGTCCGCTCTAACTTCATCCAACTCTATCCACTCCACCTACTTGCTGTAATCGACAGCTCACGTGTTTTACCAGTGGTCCTCAAACGTACTGACCGGTCTTGGTATAACTAGGGAATAGACCTACGCTACTGTGGCATTGTTATGTTAGTGTGAGTTTGTTTTGTCATTAAACTAGAAGATGGATAGCTCGCTTCGCTCGGCTTCTTCTAACCAAACCCTTACTAACATAACCTAACCTAAGATAGTGTTTTGTCATTAAACTAGAAGATGGGTAACTCGCTCCGCTCGGTTTTAGACTTTTACTAACTAAAACTAACCTAATTATCTTGTTTTTAGGTGCATAGTACTTTATTTTCCCCCATATTAGCTCAATTAAAATTGTGTATCATTATGTATGAATTTATAAACCAGAAACCATTGTTTTAGAACCACTGATAATCCTTGAATTATTTAGTGTCTTGAGCATGCATGACACTTACGATAGTAGTAGGAGAGGGGATAGAATTGAATGAAGTTCGAGCGGACCGTAGAGTAACATTCAACCATGTAAATTAATTCCGGGTAAATTTTGAACAAATGGTCTGTTTTTAACAAATACTTTTATATAATTGTAGTAAATTTTAAAAAATTAATATAATTCAAATAATAAAGAAAAATTAAATCAAATCAACTAGCACCAATCTATGGTGGGCTAGAATGGAAGCTTAAACAACAATCATACCAAATTAATAACTAAGCTTAAAGAACTGAGTGGCTAACAACAAAAGTTGGCAAAACTATTTAAATCTAATATACGAGGGCTAGCTTTTAAGTTTATACAATAACATAGAAAGATTTTTTTTATTGGAACAAACTGTTTTATTGCTTTACAAAAATGCGCTTTTAAGATTTATACATTTTTGCATGCGTTCAAACAAATTCTCGAAACATTTTTTCCACTCTGAAGTTGGTATCTCAAAAACATGGTTTTCGAAGATTTCAACAGCTTCTTGAGGTGATGAACATCGCGGACCACGCATTTTTTGTTTGACATTGGGAAACAAAAAAAAAGTCGTGGAATAAATCAGGTGAATACGGGCAATGAGACATTAATTCGATGTTTTTCTCTTTCAAATAATCAATTGTTTGACGTGCTGTGTGGGAGCTTGCATTGTCATGAAGAAAAATGATACGACGTTTTGGGTTGTTTTTCCTAATTTTGTCGATGATTTCTGGCAAACAAATTGTTGTATACCATTCAGCATTAACTGTTCTCCAATCTTCTAAACGATTGGTTGCGACATGTTCAGTACAACCGAAGAAACAAGCGATCTTGGAAGTGCTTCGTGAACGAATAACTTTTGTGGGTTTTGGTTCATCTTGGAAGACCCAAACAGTAGATTGTTGCTTAGTTTCCGGTTTATATGAATAAATCCAAGTTTTGTCACCTGTAATGTTATTGTATACGTATTTTTCAATCCCTAGGTTGAATTTTTTTAGCATTCCCTTAAACCAATCAACACGAGCCTTTTTTTGAGCTTCGGTCAAATTATGGACATCCATCAGGAACAGATCTTTTTCACAGCTAAATGTTCATGCATAATTGAATGAATTGCAGTCTGCGATATGCCAAAGATGCCTCTATCTTACAGTAAGTCACATGCCGATCTTCTTCAATCATTTTGCGCACAGCATTGATGTTTTTTTGAATCACAAACGTTTTTGGACGACCTTCACGAGATTCATCACTGACGGACGCACGACCACGAAGAAATTCTGCAAACCAATTATAAACACTTTTCTGATGGTGTTTCATTACCAAAAGTTTAACGAAGCGAATCTATGCATTGTTGTTGAGTTCGGCCTTTACTAAAATCGTAAAAAATCATCCAACGAAAACCTTCACGAGTAATATCCTTTTTTTTTACTTGTTTTTTTTTTTAACGCATAATGCCAACAAATTACTCGGTCAATTTATAAGCTGCCACTGATTTAAACCATATGTTAAATTTTACTAATATAGTAATAACACATTTCAATATTTCCATCTAGTAGTCGTTTGTAAAAACATAAAAGGTCAACCATCGTACAATTTATTTTATAAATTCCGGATCTTTCTAAATAGGGGACTTTTTCTGTTAGGTTACCTAAAACTTGTTTTAATTTTACTATCGTAACATCCAGTATTATTATAAGTATACTATTCGGAGGAAAGTTTCAGTGTCATTATTAATATGTTTTCTTTATTTAAGTCAAAACTACTGAGCAAATTATTTACATTTAAAACATAAACAGAGTAATAGTAGCTATTATTACTTTGTATTTCAGAGAGTCTTGATCCTCTGGAGACATATTGCACATCATCTAATGACGACATGTCCCAGTATAACTACAACACGAATATCGTCCATACCATCACTGAAGAGATGGATGTCAAGGTTGAATATGCAGATGGCAGTGAATGTGAGGAGAGTGACAAGTCTGAACATGGAAATGACAGTGACTATGTAGAAAGTGAAGATGAACAAGATATAGGTCAGTCTAAAATTTATCAAACTGTTAAAGAGAAAAAAATCACGCATTTGGTAATATTGTCACGTGGGTGGTTTGACTGAAAAGCAACTCCTGGTTTTAACAATACAATTTATTAAATATATATATCACATATACAATGAAATTGTATGAATTTGTCCATGGAGTTGGGAAAGTCGTCGGTCCACCCCTGTTGGCCGGAATCAGCTCGAACTAGGGCTTCTTAAACGGTCCCATTTTCCCGGGATCCCGTATGAAAAAATACGTCCTGTTATCTCGGGATTTCAACCCGGGAATCCCGCATTTTTATATTTAGTAATTAACGACGTAGTAACGGCATTACAGCCATTAAAAATTGGGATTGAGAGACTTGGCAGACGCGATGCAACACTACTTGAAGCAGAGGGTGTATTTGTGTTTATAAAAGGAATAATAATTTAGTTGGCTTACTAAAATACCTAAACAACTCATCAAATTATAACACAACATACGAATCGGAAGTAAATTCTATATTACTACTGCTGTCTAAATCAGTATTGCAATCTACAGCTAAAAAGTTATTTGCTAAACTTTTTGTTGCAAATACGGTCGCTTGTAGTATGGAAGGTTTAGATAGTAGTGGTAATGAGGCTAAAAATTCACTGATGACAGAGCGAGAAATCACGTGTGAATTATCACTTCATCAGAAGTTGGATGTTGCTATTTCGAATGTGACACGAGTTGAGAATGCCGAAGATTTTCTATATAACGTCAAAAACATCGCAAAAGAAATTAATATCTATGAGGCAACGGGAAAACGCTTTTTTTATATCCTTAGACTTTTCCGATGTGTGTATTTTGTCATTACTTAAATAATATGAAGTGCATTTTTTTCTATTGTTCTTAAATTCTAATTTTTCCTTGACAAACCTTGTTTTATCGGGGCGAAAAATGTAACTCAATGTATTTTAAATAATAATAAAAAAATGTTTCAGATCCAGCATCTTCTATTAAGCATAAATATTCTGGAGAGAGGTCATTCAAATGTGATCAGTGTGATAAAGCATTTACAGATCAAACAACTTTAATTAGACACAAACCATTACATTCTGGAAAGAAACCATTCAAATGTGATCAGTGTATTAAATCATTTACAAGAGCAGATCGTCTTTTTTATCACAAACTAGTACATTCCGGGAATAAACATTTTAAATGTGAACAGTGTAATAAAGCATTTACACATTCAGGATCTCTTAATAGACACAAACGATTACATTCTGGAGTGAAGCCATTCAAATGTGATCAGTGTGACAAAGCATTTCCAGAGTTAATATATCTCGCTAACCACAAACGAATGCATTCTGGAGATAAACCATTTAAATGTGATCGGTGTGATAAAGCATTTCTAATATCAGGAAATCTTAAAAAGCACAAAAGAATACATTCTGGTGAGAAACCATTCAAATGTGATCAGTGTGATAAATCATTTACACAGTCATCACATCTCAATACTCACAAAAGAACACATTCCGGAGAGAGACCATTCAAATGTGATCAGTGTGATAAAACATTTTCGCAGGCAACTCATCTTATTATTCACAAACGAAAACATTCTGGAGAAAGACCATTCAAATGTAATCAGTGTGATAAAGCATTTTCACAAAAGAACGCACTTAACTATCATAAACAATCACATTCAGGAGAGAAGCTGGACCAATGTGAGGAGAGTAACGACACATCACCCTAATGTTGTTTTTTGACTATTTTATTAGACTATTCACCTTTATATAATTGTAATTAAATTATTACAAAATGTTACGTGCTACCAATAAAAGATAAGACTAATTTGGATGTGAATTTAATTATTAATTAAACTAATTGAGTGTTTCATAGTTTAAAAAAGAAAAATACAATGGAGGAATTTATATCTGATATCATGGAAAACGGAAATGTATGGATAGAAACAGAACATTATGGTCACCGAAATGTTTAGATTAGACAGATGTTTACTGCGCATGCGACAATTTAAGAAAATAAAGGTAAAAGTTTGGCGTTTTCCATCTCCTAATTTTAATTTATAATTTTGACATTGTGATGCAGTTTAACACTTATAATGATAATAATAATAATTTATTACTCCAAAAATATGTACATACTAAGGTTTGTCATTAATAGTGTACAATAAATACAATTAATAAGAATTAATATAACATGACAAAATTAACATGGAAAAATCAGCAAATGTTGTGGAAGTGGTAATTTTAGAAATAAAATTTCATTAGTATTTAAAATAAAATTATTCATTTAGTTAAAAATATTCAAATTATTTAAATATAAAAAACTAATCTATTTTAAGATTAACATCCTCAAAGATTAGTTGAGCTATCATATAAATTCTTAGTTATATGTTGAGAGACAAGGGTAGAAATTACGGTCGATTATTATATGATTTAATTAAAATATTGTCAGCTTTTATCTCAAGTACATGGTCGAATGTTTACACAGAAGCTGATATGCGACCATATATTTTCAGTGATATGGATTTAGCTAATTACAGTCAAAATTAATTATTTGGGGTTATGAATTATTGGAAGTAGAAATATGAGTCTTCAAGATAAGTTTAAAGGTTTTTGTTGTTAATTGGAGAGTTGATTATTTTTATAACCACAAAAAATGGGGTTCAGACATCAAATTATTAGTTTTAAGAAAAGGGCTGGGAAAATCTTGTGAAAGACGGGGAGTCGTGAGTAAACTACCACCGGAGTCGGACGAACTTCCCAAGTAATTTTGTTTGAGAAACCCGGTAGCGTGTAGTGAACCAGAAGTAGTCTGGAAGTGTTGAGGACAGTTTTAATGAATTAAACGAACCTCGATAATGGGTAAAACAGTGAGTGTTGTGAGGTGAAACGGTGATTATGAGGTTTTGTGTTGAAATGGGATTTCGTAACCAGTATCTTGTAATTGTAAATTCTAGTGTGCTCTTTAATTTAAAGCCTAATTAAACGTAGATTAAGTAAATATCAGTTTGTATCAGTCCGTGCTCATCACAGCAAGTAATAAAAGATCGGCTAAATAAAGTCATTACTATAATATTTTATTTATTTTATGGATATTTTTTAATTTATTCTTCAAATACAAACAAGTTATATAGTACACGGAAGATTATATTTTTATTTGCTATTAATTATTATTTATTAACCCATTAACGACCTCTACGATAATAATACGAGTGCTTTGCACGGACTAGTAGATACTGAAATTAATAAAATAGGTTATAGCAGGTATAATTTTACTTTGTATTTAAAGAAATTGTCAGAAGGATTTTATTTCCAAAATTAATATGAATAGTAGGACAGAATCACATCCTGACGATACTCGCGACATTGATATTAAAAGAGATATTTTTATTAAGACAGAATATGAAGTTACTGATGAACATGAAAGGAAGACTGGAATAGAGCACACGGCTGAATGGGAGAATGGTCAGTAACAAGTTCATTTGTAACTAACTCACACTTTTACTGTTTTTCTTATTTTGTTGTCATAGTTCATCAGTGGCGTAGCAGAGCGGTGGCGGAAGGGGCTGTCTGCCCCGGGCGGCAAATTCTGTAAATTTTGGAACCTTGTGGATTTAACACGTTCGCGGACAGCCGTCGAATATTTTTCCTAGCTCAGGTCATGACGGTCTAAACCGTCCTACTTTTTTATTCAAATATACAAATGACGGCTGGTTTTAATTCCATTTAAGTATTGAGAAGTGACTTTACCGTTGGCGGCGCTGTTTTTCAAGGCAATATGGCTGAATTGTCTAGTATTCAGCTGTCAATATGCTAACAGCGAACAGGTTAATTTAAACACAGTACATTTTTATTTTATGAAAATGTATCTAACGATATTCTAACAAAAAATCAACACTAGCAAATATGTAATAATTTCAAACAGTACTACAGTCGCGCAGTACAATATTTGACCACCAGACTGCGTATCCGAGCGTGTCAGTTCTCAATATGAAAACTAGTATAAACTGTCCTATAAGGAACATACCAAACACAGTAAATGTTCTATTATAAATAAAAATCTAAAAAAGTGACATTTTAGGTACATCTCATTGCACAAGACTGTCCGCGAACGTGTTAAATACCTAAATAAGGGGGCGTCGAATTTGACCTACGCCCCGGGCGGCTAAAACGCACGCTACGCCACTGTAGTTCAGTGCTTTCAGGGTTCTGATTCTGATAAATGTAACAAACTGGCGGCAAATCGCCCAAATCAATGGTCCACTTTTTTTCCAAAATTTTCTTTTCTAATCCAAGTTTTACGACAATTTACAACTTCCTCGATTCCAAGTTTTGTTATTAATTTAACATTGTCTGAAGAAGGTAGAAATCTGTCGAAAGATAATTCAGGGTACCTCTTTTTCCTTGACTTGCACATAGGTACACAACAATAAGATCTATCCATTTTATTGGACTTTGAAAAAACATATCGACATAAACAAACTTAAACAGTATGACTAATGCCAACGACTTCTACTTTGAAGTAAGTCATTAAAAGTTCACCACTTAGAATCTCTCTTATCTGAAAATGCCGATATTTTAAATAATACGAAAATTTTATCGCCATAACCTACAACAATCAGAAAATATAGTTTTTAATTTTTTTTAGAGACGTGTCATATCAAGAAAATGGCTTTATAAACATTTGTATATACTTACTTGTTGACAAAATAGTAAAACAGGTTTATAAAATATTGTAAAATATATTTCTTCCTATAATTTTACTTTCTCAGCTATGTAAAAATAACATTAAGTACCCTCTACTTACGTTTCAAAATTAACCACCGCGACACTATGATCTTAAATATATTTCCCTATATTTTACAGAGAATAATTCGCTTATGTTTCACTAAGATGTGTTTATTTCAGGTATCACAGATGTAGCTACTGACGCTGTATATGATGACAATATCAAAACACAAAATATTTGCATCAAGTTTGAACCTGTGGACTCCAGTGAATTTAAAGATGAACTGGAGCATGCAAATGTAGTAAATATTGGTTAGTATAGATTATTAGATAGATACATACTTTATATACTATATTAGATAAATACTTTATTCTTGACTTTCGGCTTTGAATGGACTACAGTAATCACACTAATTTCTAGTAATCTAATAATTAATATTATTTGCTAAAATGTTATATAATAGGTTGAAAGATTTAGATATTTAATATCTATATTTATTTATTTATTGTTACATATTCACATATTTTTTCTTTTATATTTTAATATTTTAAAAATTTGCATATTTTCACATTTTTATATTTTCATATTTTCAAATTTTTACATTTTCATATTTCTGTAATTTTTTTTTCTCTTATTTTAATATTATAATTTATATTTGTATATTGCGTATTATTAGTCTATTATTGTTTAAATTAATTTTAATATTGTATGCTTATGTACATATAATATTCGCTGTTATCTCCCTCCTTTGTATAAGGTTTGTACCTTGAAACAAATAAAATTTATTATTATTATTATATATTTAATAATCTAATAATTAATATACTAATATAAAAACCTCTAAAAACAAAAAGAACATTGGACATATAAGTTACAGGAAAAAGTAGTGTTTTATGTTTCTTTTTCCAGTTCCTTTTCTCTTCTTTTCTGGAACACCTTTTTCATCCATATCGTCCCGGCTTCCGACTCGTCTGGCAATTCTTGTATTGTCCTTGTCTCTCTTTCTAACTCTGTTCAGTTTTTTAGATGGTCTATTGTTTCTTGTATTTCACCGCATGTTCTGCACAATCTCCCGTTTTCTTCCTTCCAGTATTTACTTGCCTCTGTTTCCGCACTTGAATCTTGCTATTGATTTTTTATTCATGTTGTTTTCTTGCAGATATTGTGGCACCCATTGAGTTTGTATGCTCCCATATTCTTTAAAGTACCTGGCCTGGTCGATCTTATTCTGCTGGTTCTGAAGCAGTATCTCTTTCTATACTTATATTTTCAACTGTGTCTCGTTCTTCCTGCCTTCTTCTTATTTCGTCCTTGCTGTAGCCGTTTCTCTCATAGTATTTATTTCGTTCCGTTTTCCAATTTGTTTCTTTATTGTTTTCTCTTTCTTTCCAGCATTCCTTCAGGATTTCGTTGCTGCAAAATTGTATTTTTCAATCGTGTGTTACAGCTCGCGATCCGGTTTTTAGCCTCATTTTGTCTCTCTTCGTTTCTGTTAAAACTATATAGCTCGGTGTTTGCCTGTCTAATCCGAAAGTCCATTTAATGTACGTTTCTTGTATTCTTTCTATTTCTTCCCTTTCTTTCCATCCCCATATTTTCAAGCCGTAGAGAAGAATACCTTGTATTAGGGTATCAAAGAGAAACTTCTTTTTAGTATAGAGTTAGTATATATTTTCTTTTTGACTAAAAAAAAATATATATATATTTGCATTGAAAACATTGATAAAGTGAAAGTAACTATGAGTATTTATATTTCAGAGATTCACGATCCTTTGGAGATACATGGCACAAAATCTACTGAAGACATGTCCCAGTATAACTACAACACTAATATCATATTCAAAAAGGAGATCAACATCAAGTCTGAGTATGTAGATGACGGTGAATATGAGGAAGGTATCGCTGAACAAGATACAGGTCAGTTAATAATTTAATAGAAGAAGAAATTTATTTATTTTATTGCCTTTCGGCCTAAAATCTACATCCTTGTATTTAATATAATTTGCATCCTGTCTTTTCTTTCTCCATGTTCTCCCAGAAGCTGTAAAAGGTCTCTGCTCTCCGATTTCAGTTCTTCATAGTTTAGTAGATGAAGTATAGACTCGGGTTCTTTCCAGCAGATTCTGCAAAGCTCTTCTTCTTTCTTCATCCAGAAGATTGCACTTTCCTCGTTTCCACATCTAAACCTAGCTATCATCTTTTGTTCCTTCCTATGTTTTTTCAGGTACTTGGGAACTTCTGTGAGAGCTACGTGCTCCTCCACAGAATAAAAGAGCTTCGTTATAATAATCTAAACAGCTTATTATAAATTATTTTATTCTGCTTCACTATTCTAGTTTTTATACACCTCTGTCTCTTTTAATTGCCCTTTTGATTGTTTCCAACCCTGATCTTCTTCGTCTTCTGTTGTTTCTGATGTTGTGTCAGTTTTAAGTAGGTTAGCCTCTTCGTGATCTATTTAATAAGCGTATTATCTTTTTCTTTTCAACATTTCTTTAAGATTTGTTCTCCGTGAATAGTTTCCTTTTTGTCTTCTCTCTTTGTTTCTTTCAATACTACATAGCCTGGGATGTGTCTGGCTAAACCTAACTTCCATTTCAGGTTGTCAACTTACAAAAATAGACGTAGTACGCATCAATTAGTACAGATTCGAAGCGATAAATATTAGATGGTATACTACAATAATTTTACATCCGTTAATTCTGAACAAAATTCTCAATACAATAATTATCGTACGAGATTCAAATCAAGAAATTGCATCGTGTACTACAGGCTTAACACTTTAAATCTTACGTCTTTTTCGTCGGAGGATATGATTGTTACTTAACGTTATTATAGCAGTGAGAGCTGTATGAAATCACGTTACTTCTAACAAATATATTCGTTAAATCAGTGTCAGATCATTGTCATATCATTATCATTGTTACTTAGATGAGTGCTCGGGCATAAAGTGCCGACAGTAAAATTTAGCTATCGCGCCTCTAGCCAGTTAGACTGTTTGTAAAGTTACTATCAAGGTTTCTGAGAATCAGTTATTGCTCCTTGTCGCAGTACATATACAAACTCATGCGGGAAAAGTGTATATTAAAATAGTATATTAAAACACAAGTTTCATAAGGCATTTGCCGCACGCGTCTGGGTTAGAAAACGAATCGCGAAAAGGCCTTATGAAACGAGTTTTTTATACTATGTTTTCTACTTTGCCATTTATTCTTTAATTTTATAAATTTGTATTAATAGCAAACAGTATCATTTTATGCAATATTTGTTATATGTTGATATCACTGATTTGTTGTTTTGAAATGTGCTGTCAGCTGTCAGTTGAGTTTTTATTTTCTGCAACATAAATGGCTCTCTGGCAAACATGTAATTATATTTTAGTGAAAAATGTGTTAATAATTAGGGGTACGTATAACAAAAACAGTAATTTTATCGTTTTATCTAATATGTCACATTTTTCGAATATATTTAGATTAGCATCAGAATTTGATAGATTTCATTCAGTGTTACCAGCCTCCAAAAACTAAAATTCGGGTGTTGAAATGGACCTTCTTATAGCACTCAAATGGGTGTTGAAATGAGTGTCTTATGAAAACAAAGTAAAAAAAATAACTTTATTTCAACTAAATTTTTGTCTCGATAATCACTACAAGTTTGTTTGCAGCTAATGGAACATCTTCCAGTGAATCAGATGAGAGTTATGAGTATTCAGCAATTCACAAAACCACAACAACAAGGTCCTCACATCCCATTAGACACAAAAATACACACTCTGAAGAGAAACCATTTAAATGTAAGCAGTGTGATAAGTCATTTTCAAAGCCATCACATCTCAATGTTCACAATCGAACACATTCCAGAGAGAAACCCTTTAAATGTGATCAGTGTGGTAAAGCATTTTCACAGTTATCAAATCTCAATACTCACAAACGAGTACATTCTGGAGAGAAACCATTCAAATGTGATCAATGTGAAAAAGAATTTTCACAGTTATTAAATCTCATTACTCACAAACGAACACATTCTGGAGAAAAGCCATTCAAATGTGAGCAGTGTGATAAAGCATTTTCACAGTATAAAAGTCTAACTATTCACGAAAGAAATCATTCTGGGGAGAAACCATTCAAATGTGATCATTGTAATAAATTATTTACAACTTTATCAAATCTCATTATTCACAAACGAACTCATTCTGGAGAGAAGCCATTCAAATGTAATCAATGTGATAAAACATTTTCACAGTCTTCGAGTCTCAATACTCACAAACGCATTCATTTTGGAGGTAAACCATTCAAATGTGATCAGTGTGATAAAGCATTTTTAGTGGCAGCACAACTCCTTATTCACAAACGAGTTCATAGTGGTGAAAAACCGTTCAAATGTGATCAGTGTGATAAAACATTTTCACAGATAGCAAATCTCTATAGTCACAAACGAGGACATTCTGGAGAGAGACCATTTAAATGTGATCAGTGTAATAAGGCATATTCAATGTCCTCACATCTCACTGTACATAAAAGAAAACATTCCGGAGAGAAACCATATAAATGTGAGCAGTGTGATAAATCATTTTCACAGTTATCAAATCTCAAGACTCACAAAAGAATTCATTCTGGAGAAAAACCATTTAAATGTGATCAGTGTGATAAAGCATATTTACAATTAATACACCTAAATACACACAAACTAATGCATTCTGGAGAGAAACCATTCAAGTGTGATCAATGTAATAAAGCATATTCACAATTATCAAAACTCAATAGTCACAAACGAACACATTTTGCCATAGAAACCATTAAAATAGAATCAGTATTAGAGAATCTTTAAATCTGTAATAATATTGTAACAAATTATAATAAATACGAGTAAAAAAAAAAAATAACTGGTATATTTACATTATACAGGACGCTTCTATAAAATAAACAATTGGACTCAACAATGGCCGATGGCGGCGTTGTGATCGCTGTGAAACAACTGATGAAACGAGTAATGTGAAAGTTGTCCTTATTTGTTTACATGTTAAATCTTCAATTTACAATGAATAATTAACAGCTATTCTTACTAAATCATTTTAATTTTTTTAGTGCAACATCTACTTCTAAGTGTGTAGTTGAAGGAGAGGAGTTGTTAAATGCCGGTAGTGCTATATTATACGGAATTTCGGGAAAAAATGATAAGCATGTTGACATATGTGGGTTATGTTTACAAACAAGCAGTCTAAAATCACCACCTCACAAAATCACTGGAAAATTAAAACTATTTTTAATAAATACTAGTTTGTTAAATATTATTAAGTTAACAATATTGATGTAATGTGTAGCTTTTAAATGCTTTTAGCACACTCTCACTCTTTATCTCGTATTTATAGCATTTTCCCATGCTTTTTTACCTATTTATCTTTTCCACAACACCAAATATATTTATTATTTTCACAAATTGTTTTTTATTTGGAAAAAATGGAAGCAAATATTTCTCTCACTTCTTTTCCTAGAGTGACAACCAAATACATAGCAGTTTGTGTTATGACAACTCATTATGACACAAAATAAAATAAAAAAGTATAATAGTTGCTAACAAAAGTTAAAGTTACAAACAAACTGGAACATTAAAGTTTAAACGCAATACAAACAACACGAGGTAGCAACTAGTAAACAATAAAGAATTACTCGTTCCTCTAGTTCAAATTCTGTCCGCTTGGTGTCAATTCTGTTTTTTTATACTATCACTCTTATAACAATCATTTACGGAGTAAAATGAGTGGTAAAACCCCAACAAGGCCTATGTATAAATATAGGGGAAACTTCCTAAGCGCCCTGACATCTGATGGCAATTTACGGAAGATACGAGAATGACATTGTTTTGTTTTGTTTAATGGAGAAATGCGTGTTTTTTTGTTGTTTGTGCTTTATTTTTGTGAATCATGGAAAGAAAAAATTGTTGTGTGCCGCAATGTAAATCGTGAATACGGAAGAATCCCTCTTAAACATTCCATAACTTACCTAATCGAAAAAAAATATCAATTGAAACACTGTTTGAAGGCAGATAGAAAGTGGATCGGAGGTTTTTATGGACCCAAAAACTAAAAATGGGCAAAAACCCAAGCCCATGCATGCACGTTTGCTCGTTGCATTTTATGGAAAATTTGCATTAAATGCAAAAAAACTTTTAAAAGTGATTTTTTACGTCCAAGAAGAAACTGAAAAAAGGCACTTACGCCAGCCAGTTAATATATTAAAAGGCCCTTCTACTTTCTCAGGCAGAGATATTAATTTTTACTAATATATTTACCACATTTTTTTGCTATTATATTCACATAGAATTAAAAATACAATGAAAAACTAAAAATTTCCTCGAAATTTCTTTAGAATAGTATTGTCAACTGACAATAACTGAAGCGCCTCTAGTGAGATTTTGAGAAACTGACAGGTGAAGGATAGTCGAGTTTGTTTATTGTTGTTTTCATAGCGAGTTTTTAAAAAATGTCTTTAAAATTGCTTAAAAAAAATTAAATGCAACGTGTATTGTTGTGTTTATCTTTGCAATGCAAAAGTAGGTCGTGATAGAGACCTAAGTTTTCATCGTGTTCCGAAACGTGGCAAAAAAAAGCCTTATTACCTTCAATTATAACCCTAGAGGTTACTTGGGCACTGAGAAAACCGAAAATTTCATTCAACGCAACCCTTATATTGAATAATAAATTAATTTCAATAAATATCACATGAAGATACCATTGAACCTGTCAAAAATAACCTATCTGCGTCAACCATGATGTACAATAGGGGATACGCATAAAATTTGTATTTCCTTAAAACTACATTATTTTGATATGTTAATGTTAGTTATGTCACCTAACAAAACAAAAATTACATTTTAATTAATATTATAGCCAAATTTTTGAATTAAAATATTGTAAATTTGAAATAAGCCGACCACGGAGCGAAGGTTGCCGAGTAAAACGACTGAGTATGACGTCAAACGATAGGGGTTTCACATCACAGATACAGCTACAACATAATCTTTACACGTGTGTGTATTGTATTGTTCGAGAGTTTTGTATTTGTTTTTAAGCAATTTTTCACGTATTTATTATTAAAATGGCAGATAAAGATTTTGTTAGGGCTCAGAGTGATAATTTACCCAACATTGATGCATTTGTGCTCATGGAATATATGAAAAATAATTAATGCTACAGTGCTGAGGAAATACGTGGTGTCAAAGTATTTTTTATTTTATATTCTATAACTTTATGTAAACAAACGCTGCAACTCTGTAAAATGTAAATATTTATGTAATTTAGATGTCAGAATTTTACTACATTGTTTACATGAAGTTACAAAACGTTAGAGGCATAATTGAAATACTGCAATATAAGTTATCTATTTTAATATAAAATTTAATTCGGTAAACATGAATAAATTGTTTTTATAGAATTAAACTTTATTTTAACTAAAATCACTCCAACTTTACATAACCTATGAAAGTTATACAAACAAATAAGTTCAGAACAGACTATGTACGCCGGTAAGCTAGTAGTGTCATAAGTCAGTTAGAAGGGGTATGACGTCACACGTCGTTTTCGCGCGCTACATACATTTATGATTTTTTTAAACCTTCAAATTACAAAAAAAATAAAATAAAAACTGTTTTTTATGTTTATATTTAACAAGAGGAATATAATAAAAAATAAAAAATAAATCATGCCTATCCCCTATTCATTGGCGCCTCTATCGGTAGTGTCAGATGACAATATTATTACCTATCTTTTAAATCGTAGATTACCTTTAAATAAAAAAAGCTAGGAAAACAGGAAAAGTATAACTCGTGTTCATTTTCATGTAAACAAGTAAACGAGTAACAGTTTAATGCAAATTTCCAGTGTTCCATCTTTGCATATAGGCCATGCGATTTTAAAAACGTATAATGGATTATAAGTATGAGCAATCCGTGCTAATAACTGTAAACAAATAAATTTTATGGTTACCTAAGGTTTGTTCGTTTGTGTTGCACCAGACTTGTCCAGGACAAGAGCAGCTGACGTCACTATAGGTGTGTTCGTTTGTGTTGCACAATACTTGTCCAGGACAAGAGCAGCTGACGTCACAGTGCAACTAAAAACTTCGTCCGAACTACTTGAAACAGGAATACAAACGAACGGTTTTCCAGGCAGGCGAAAGACATTTGCAATCAAAGTTATAACCTCATTTTAAATTTTTTTTTGTTAGTTTGTGCCAAAGTAAATTAATAAGAAAATATGAACAATTTAAACAATGAAGTGATCTCCAAAATGTTATTGATGCTTGACGACGACGATGACAGTATTATAAATATTGTATACAACAGTTTATTAACGGGAGATGACAGTGATGATGATGATGATGAAGTGATCAATTTATTGACCATGGAAAATAGAGAAAGAGTTACGGTGAAAAATTATGTTGAAGTAAGTAATTTAGATAACAATTTAGATGAACATATTTAATTATCTGTGTCTTGTTTACAGGCTGTTGTTGATGATTATCCTGATGACATTTTTATCGGTCACTTCCGGATGGATAGGATAAAAGTGCAGTACATCATCAATGAATTTGAGAAATCTAAAATGTTTCAAGATATTAATAAAAATGAAAACACAAGGTGCAACATATCTTCCAAAAAGCATATATTAGCTTTTCTGTGGTATGCGGGTCACAATGAAAGCTTTCGCTCGATGTGCGATAAGTTCGATCTTAGTTTAAGTTCACTATATGACATATTACATCGAGTTTCGACATTTCTGAGTAGTGAAGCTTGCAAATATATAACATATCCCAATGATGACAAAAAAACAGAAACATCATCATACTATTTGCTACGTAATGGTTTTCCTAATATAATAGGATGCATAGATGGATGCCATATTGAAATAGATAAACCAGCAAAAAGAGGTGTGGATTACATCAACAGAAATAAGTATTTCTCAATGCATCTTCAAGGCACATGTGATGAAAATCTGAACTTTTTCGATGTATTTATAGGATACCCAGGCTCAGTTCATGATGCAAGGGTGTTCAAAAATTCCAGCATATATACAAATTTGAGTGCTCTTTGTGGACATAAATACATAATAGGAGACAGTGCTTATCCCTTATTGCCAAATTTAATTAAGCCATATAAAGACAATGGTCATCTAACTGATAGTAAAAAACAGTTCAATAAAAAATTAAATAAATGTAGAGTCAGTATTGAGCACGCCTTTGGCTTGTTAAAACAAAGATTTCGCTCGCTTTATCATTTAAAGTTACGTGGTCATGAGCGAATCTGTACATTTATACATTCATGTTGTGTTCTTCATAATATTGCCAATAAAGATGACACCAATATATTTAGTTTAGAACCTTCCACTACAACACATCCGCAACCCATCTCTGCTCCAATATACGATAACGAAGATGATGCCAACAACATCAGGGACCAAATTTGCTCAAATTTATAATATTTTTATTACAATTTTTTTTTATAGAATCTAGTAGGACTGTTTAAATAAAACTAAATTGTTTTTTTAATTTTTAAGTAAATATATTTTTTAGAATTTATTGCACATATTTTTATTGCTAAGTATGTTAATCACATTAAATAAAACTATAACAATAATGATGTTTTCATTTCAAAAACAAAACCTTAAAAAATTAATAACTATACTACGGACAATATATTCCAATAGATGGTTTTTAATTAAAATTACTTCTTTTCACTCTTCTTTTCACTCTCCTTCCTTTCTTGATTTCTTTCTTCATATAGTTGCCTAATTTTGGATATCTCCAAATTTCGTCTGTTAATTTTTTTTTTCTTTTCTGGATTTTCCACTCTAATAAAAAAAAATCATTAATTTGTTCAATAATACTCTTTTCTTGTCTTAATTAAAAGTTGCTTACCTGCACTCATCATCGTCTTCAGTGCTTTCTTCTCTTCCAGAAAAATGAGGTTTCTGTGGCCTGTTTATATTATTGCCATCAATTACAACTGGCGGGTTGATTGTATGGCGTGGCGCAAAAATCTCGTTCAGTTCTCTAAAACACAGAATATTACAATTTATTGTACTATTGTGTAATTTTGTTTCTACATATACCTTTCATATGGACATGTTTTGTTTCCACGCCCTGTTTTATTATTATTATCTTTGACTTTTTTATAGGCACGGTCTAATGTTTTCCATTTATTTTCTACTTGTATGTCTGTAAATACATATCCATGTAAGCCCATCTCTTTGGCAATTATACCCCACATTGCACGGAGGCTTTTTATCTTCTTTTCTAAATAAAGTGTATGTTTGTCTTTATATAAACTAATTAACAACAGCGTGGGTTTGTTTGTCCACTCCACTTTAGATTCTGAAAAATTTTGGATTATAACAATATATGCCGTTATGAAAAAAATACATTTCATAAACGGCCTAAATAGCTCTGGTATTATTTAATTATAATATTACTATAACAACCCTTATACAAACCTTGAATAGTGTTCTGTGGCAGAGCTCCGAAAATATCATGTGGAAGAGTTTCGACAGTATCCTGCGACACAACTTCTAAATTATCCTGCGGAAGAGTTTCGACAGAATCCTGCGAAAGAACTTCTAAAGTATCCTGCGGTAAAACTTCAGTAGCATCATGTGGTACCTCATTCATATTACCATCAGTTAGGATACACTCTACTAATGTTCCAAGTTCTGCAATAAATGTTATAAAAATAATTAATAAAAATTCTAGTTTTGACAGATTTTATAAAACTTCTGAATTTATTTATGTTACTTACCAGCATTGTAGGAAAAGTACTTTCCTTCTATACATAATACTCGATTCATGATCGATATATGATAAATAAATGTAAAATAAAAATTTCCGCCAGACCAAATACAGATTATAACCAAGTTATATTAAGTTTGCCGCCTTTCTACAGGTTGCCTGAAGCTACACTCACTCCCGAGCAAGTGTAGACTTTGCCTGTCCTGAACAAGTTCATAAATACAAACGAACACTTTACGTACAAGTGTCAGAACACAAACGAACGCCATAGTGTAGCTCTGGTGTAGTTCAGTGTAGGTTGGGCAACACAAACGAACACACCTTATATAAGATAGCATTGGTGGGGGAAGCTGTGGTGTAGTTCAGTGTAGGTTGGGCAACACAAACGAACAGACTTCTACTTAAAACGAATATTTATCCGCACGGCATGCTACATACTGAAACCAATAAAATTATTTTTATGTAATTTTGCTCAATAAGCAATTTTAACCAATTGTGGAAAAAGTTTTGTTTCTGGAATGAATATGAATGATGGGATGGATTGTGATTTGTATCTCGATATTGAAGAGATTGATATTAAAACAGAATATGAGGTTACTGATGAATATGAAGTGAAGACTGGAATAGAGAACACATCCGAATGGGAGAATGGTCAGTAACGAGCACATTTACAACTAACGTATACATCATTTACAATGTCAAAATTATAAATTAATATTACCAATTAATTTGCACGTGGAAATTAATATCAGGCATTATTTAAACAAAAAAATTAAATTTAAGACACTGTTATTTAGCATTGTACTGGTAAAATTCTATCGATATCGAACAGTTACTTATAATAATCATGTTTACAACGATAATTCTAAGTACTAATTTTAATTTATAATTTTGACATGTTTATAGTAAATAATTTGACTATAATGTGCTTATTGCAGAAATCAAAAATGAAGCTATAGACGACGTTTATCCGGATAATACCAACATAGAAGCGATTTACATCAAGTCTGAACCTGTGGGTACCACTGAGTATATAGATAAGCTGGAGAATGCAGTTCTAATAAACACTGGTCAGTAAAAGTAGCAATAGCTTCACTCGCGGATGAAGTTTCTGACAAATTAGATCACTATGAGTATGTTCAATATTCTTTTTAATGTTTACGCATGAAATAGTCACTGTTTCAGACAAGATGTTTGTTGTTCACGGTAGCCTTCGGACAATTATGTAATCTGTTCATAGCAAGTTAAACGTATTTGTAGATTAGAATGAAAACTTCTAGTCAGACATATGCGTGTTGTTACACTCGTTTAATTTAATTTAAAAAAAAAAAAACATAAAAAGCCATTATTTCGTGATGCAGTGAAATGTAGTTGTTGTGGTGAATCTGACAAAGTTAATTTTTATAACCTGTCAGAAGTTTTAAAGTATAAATTTGAAACTGCACTACATAACTTATCAGGAGTCAGACGACAATTATAATGCACTTAGAAGAGAAGATTTAACCGGAAATAAATTAAAATTATAAAATTAATAAACAAATTTATTTAGGCTCAAAAGCCAATACACCTATTTACAAAAATTCCACAAAATACACTTCGAAAACATAAAGTGGGAAACAGAATGCAACGAGTTTGACGGCGCGTTGACGCCATTGGACGGCGCAAACTGTCAGCGCGAAGTTAAAAGCAAGGCTGTACTATGCAAGTGCACAGAATGAACAACGTCCTACGTCGTTCGAACGCCGTTGATACTGAATGTTCGTCAACTTCCAACTTTTGACGCCGTTGAACGTTGACGCAGAACACCTAACCTCAGTTTTTACTGAGTGGTAAAGTGTTTGTATGTATAAATAACTTGCAGACAACATAAATATCATCACACACAAATCTGCATCATCCATTATACTTTTAATAAAAGAAAGCGCACGTATAATCACAGATATAGGTTGTCAAGTGACACTTGACGGCGTTAAAAATAATTGCATTGTGGGCAAGCGAAAATTCAACGGCGTTCTCAGCAACGCCGTCGCAAATGACTGCGCGCTGACGGCGTAGCGCGCTATGCATTCTGTTCCAGGCTTAACATACAAACATATATACCAAACATAGTTTCAATTTGTAGTCATTTGCAAAATATAGTCACAACTCGTAGGAAAGACCGTTTGTTAATAAAATGTTAGTGAATTTGTTTTACTGCCCAGTACATAAGAAAAGTCTTATTGCTAAGTAGGAAGCACTACACAAGCTCGTTGCTTGTCGCTCACAGTCTTTATCACAAACTATGAACATATTTCTTTAATACAGTCATACATGAATTTACAGCATTATTTACGAACATTTCACTAGCTCAACAATAATTTTTCAAACCAAAGATTATTCGAAATGCATTGTTGTAACACATTATAAGTTTATGAAAATTAACTTTCGTTTTTGATTTATTCATAGCACCACAAAATGCATTACATAAATATTTACGTATGTATCAGAACTACATTTCGAGAATCTACGATTCAGCATATTTGCTTTCACAGAAACAACGTATGTTAGCGATATGTAAAATAACAACAAATATTTAATAGCGTTTTCCTTTGGATCACTCTGATATTGCTCTGCGAGTGAGCAAATGACGTCATGCTCCACCCTAGGTTTAAAAAAGAAACAATTTTAATTTAAACATTTTTTTAATATATTTTACTATTTACGAAAAATTGTATTCCATATAACTTGAAACTAAATTATTTTTATTCACAAGTGTTCAAAGTACTTTCCATTTTAATTCAAACAATTTCGTATCCTTACTCTTTGCTATCTGTACCTCGAAGCATAATAAAAATAAACTAAATTAAAAATATATCACTTTCAAGAAGGTACGATTTGTATGCGATTTAAAAAAAATGTAACAGGTATATATACAATTTATTTTTGACTCATTATTCATACACGTTCTTTTTGCAGCTATTGTAACATCTTCCACTAGTTCAGATGTGAACTGTGAGTCATGGACTATCGATAAGTTTGATGAAACCAAAACAAAACCATTTCAGTGTAAAATATGTAAGAGTACTTTCGCTGGTCTTAGGTACCTTTCTAAACACAAACGAACACATATCGGAGAGAAACGATTCAAATGTGATCAGTGTAATAAAGCATTTGCTAATTGGTCACATCTCATTACTCACAAACGAACCCATTTGGTAGATGAACCATTCAAATGTGATAAGTGTGATAAAGCATTTGCCAGATCATCACTTCTCATTACTCACAAAAGGACACATTCTGGAGAGAAATCATTCAAATGTGATCAGTGTCATAAAGCATTTTTAGTGGCAGCACAACTCCTTAGTCACAAACGAGTTCATAGTGGCGAGAAACCATTCAAATGTGATCAGTGTGATAAAACATTTTCACGGTTATCAGATCTTACGAGACACAAACGATTACATTCTGGAGAGAAACCATTCAAATGTGATCAATGTGATAAAGCATTTACACAGTCATCATGCCTCATTAAACATAAAAGAGTACATTCTGGAGAGAGACCATTCAAATGTGATCAGTGTGATAAAACATTTTCACAGTTAGCAAATCTATATAGTCACAAACGAGGACATTCTGGAGAGAGACCATTCAAATGTGATCAGTGTCATAAAGCATTTTTAGTGGCAGCACAACTCCTTAGTCACAAACGAGTTCATAGTGGCGAGAAACCATTCAAATGTGATCAGTGTGATAAAACATTTTCACGGTTATCACATCTTATGAGACACAAACGATTACATTCTGGAGAGAAACCATTCAAATGTGATCAATGTGATAAAGCATTTTCACAGTCATCATGCCTCATTAAACATAAAAGAGTACATTCTGGAGAGAGACCATTCAAATGTGATCAGTGTGATAAAACATTTTCACAGTTAGCAAATCTATATAGTCACAATCGAGCACATTCTGGAGAGAGACCATTTAAATGTGATCAGTGTAATAAAGCATATTCAACGTCATCACATCTCACTGTACACAAAAGAAAACATTCTGGAGAGAAACCATACAAATGTAAGCAATGTGATAAATCATTTTCACAGTTATCAAATCTCAAGACTCACAAAAGAATTCATTCCGAAGAGAAACCATTTAAATGTGATCAGTGTGATAAAACATATATACAATTAATAAACCTTAATACTCACAAACTAATGCATTCTGGAGAGAAATCATTCAAGTGTAATCAGTCTGATAAAGCATATTAAAAATTATCAAGACTCAATAGTCACAAACGAAGACATTTTGCGATGGAAACTATTAAAATGGAATCAGTAATAGAGAATCTTTAAAAAACTGTAATAATATAGTAATAAATTATAATAAATATATTCACATTATACAGGACACTTCTATAAAATAACCAATAGCCAATAATTTTCTAGCCTGTATTTTTATACTACCTACTCCCTAAATGAGTGTTATTACCCCGGCAACGCCGATGTATACCGTGCGATCATAATTTCTTGTCAGTTACATAACAGTAAACAAAGAGTTTAAAAATATTAAAACTGCATTCTAATTCACAGCTCAAATCCCAATTTAACAAAGAACCAATCAGATTTCTTCGTTTGCCCGAACTCACCCGAGAAACAACGAAAATATGTGTTCCTAACTTAATATCTGTTGTCAAGTCATTGGCGCGTAGAGAAAAATAGTGTTCATCTAATAATCAATTCGTATAAGGTAATAAAAATAGATTGTACGCCTATGTGTACATGTCCTTGGAAATAAGTTTGATAACTTATGGTGAGCTTAGTCAACACTTAGCGATAGCTTTAGTCTTACTCCTATATTTTAATTTTATCCTTAAAAGATAAACTATCGTATCGCTACGAGCAAGTTCATACAACACATTTCTTTAATTTTAGTCCTATGGTTCTGGCCTTGAAAGATAACTAAATTCTAACTTTCCTACGGCTGGGAGTAAATCACGTTAAAACGCACCATGCGCGTGCGCGCACCCCGATTTAAATTCTAAAAGCACCCATCGTGGCCAACATAAGGCCATAAATAGCAGCAACACTTCTAGACTTATTTCGGTACATGTTTACACACAATGTTATATTTGTCAATAACCAAAAATTTTAATTTTTTGACATTTAGAAAAATGATACTATGCGCGTGCGTTAAACTCGACGTCTCATTGGTTACTTGTTAAAAGTTAAAACTCGTTAAAACATTGTATAAACCCGTACTCATTCAAGACGATGAAAGCCAAGACTAAAACTAAGAGTAAGATTCAAATTAACGCAGCAGCTATCGCTAAGTGTTGACTAAACTCACCATAAATGTTTCTGTCAAGTATTGCATAACGGACAAGAATTGTTGATCGCTCTGTATATATGGATTATTATAAATGTCAGTATGAGCAGTCCGTGCTAAACACTGTAAACATAAATAAATTTTAACCAGAGTTTGGCGACAGGACGAACTGTCAAAACGAAACGAGCGGGTTGCCTACATTCGATCACATATGATCTGAAATGGTAACAAACACCATGCGTTCGTAACAAAATTGCAAACAAAATGAATAATGCAAAATAATTTGCGCAAAATCGATTGAATTTAAAACAGATAAAAGTATTGGTATAAACTGTTATCGGATATTGTCCAATAAATCATCGCTTAAAACGGTATTTTAATAAGGAAAATATTAAAAAACCAAAATATTCGAATTAAATTGTTCCATCATCTCGGAGAAACTGCGATCAACTCAACTCAGTATCAAATTACATGATTCTTAAAAATCTTTGGGGCACAATCTAGCACATAATGTGAAAAAGTATTTGTTTCATATCTTTCTTTTCAGTTTACAAAATCTGAAATTCACACTGTAGGTTACAAACACGCTCTTCTTTATTTTACTGTTAATAAAATAAAATAAAATAAATAAATAAAATAATAAAAACTTATCCAGAAGGGAATCAAATTTCAAGTTTAGGCATTCTAAATTAATTCTATGAACTTGTTTAATATGATGCTTCAATTTTAAGAAATTAATAAATTATACGTCACAGCTAGAACATTTAATTCTAATTTTCTTTTTTAAATTTGTTTTATTAAAAATATCGTGCATATTTGCAATGTGCCTTTTCAACGAAGGTTTATTACAAAGTATTTTATCACAGTATAAACAAATATCTTTATTAGTTTCTGTTTTATTCATTTTGTTTATGTTATATTGAGAACTGACAATAACTGAATTGACGCCTAGCGGAATATTTTGGAACTAATAGAATAGGATTGGTGCAATTGAGAACTGACACGCTCGGATACGCAGTCTGGTGGTCAAATACTGTACTACGCTACTGTAGTACTGTTTGAAATTATTACATATGTTCTGGTCTTGATTTTTTGTTAGAACGTCGATAGATACATTTTCGTAAAATAAAAATGTACTGTGCTTAAATTAACCTGTTCCCTGTTAGCATATTGACAGCTGAATACTAGACAATTCAGCCATTTTGCCATGAATTACAGCGCCGCCAACGGTAATGTCACTTCTCAATATTTATGATTCACGGTAAGTTCATCGAAAATCAATTCATCGAATCGTCAATTCATCGAAAAAAAATATTTTGTAAATATTTGAGAGGAATGCCGAGGGGATCCGAAAGCCAACAAAGCAGTGGTCAATAAAAAATGACAGACTACACTTATGAAAAATGTATTATCCTCGTGATATTTCTCAATAAATATTATTATTATTATTATTATTTAGGTGAGAACTACCTCTCTTCGCATGTTATACAAATGTCAAAAGTATCCTATTCCAACCACCATTTTGTAAGCGACATCAGCGCCTCTATGGTAATGTTTATTCTCGATATTACTGACATCTCCGAATACACGCGATGGAATGTAGGCAACCAACTGAACATAAGTTTAACGGTGTGTCCTGTCGCCAGACCCTTCTAAATTTTCTAGTTATTTGAAACAAATAATTATCCGCACGGTATGCTACATGTTGACACCAATAAAACTACTTTGATGTAATTTGGCTCAACAAGAAATTTTAACTAACTGTGGGAAAAGTTTTGATTCTCGAATAAATATGAATGATGAGTTGGATTGTGATTTGTATCTCGATAATGAAGAGATTGATATTAAAACAGAATATGATGTTACTGATGAATATGAAATGAAGACTGGAATAGAGAACACATCAGAAAGGGAGAATGGTGAGTAACGAACACATTTACAACTAATGTATACAGCATTCACAGTGGCAAAATTATAAATTAATATTACCGTAGAATATTAACATTTAATTTGCAGGTGTAAATTAATATCAGGCACAATTTAAACTAAAAAATTTAAATTAAGACACTGTTACCTAGCATTGTACTGGTAAACTTCTATCGATATCTACTTTATCGATTGATATTTAATACCAGTTTATATGTTTACAACGAACAGTTTCATATAAATATCATGAACGATAATTCTAAGTATTAATTTTAATTGATAATTCTGTTTATAGTAATGTTATATATAGTATAGTTAATGTTTATAGTAAGTAATTTGTTTATATTTTACTATAATGTGCTTATTGCAGAAATCAAAGATGAAGCTACAGACGACATATATCCGTATAATACCAATATAGAGGAGATTTACATCAAGTCTGAACCTGTGGGTACCACTGAGTATAGAGATGAGCTGGAGAACGCAGTTCTAATAAACACTGGTCAGTAAATATAGCAATAGCTTCTCTTGCGGATGAAGTTTCTGACAATACAATTTATTTTTGACTCATTATTCATACATGTTCTTTTTGCAGATATTGTAACATCTTCCACTAGTTTAGATGTGAACTGTGAGTCATGGTCTATCGATAAGTTTGATCAAACCAAAACAAAACCATTTCAGTGTAAAATATGTAAAAGTACTTTTGCTGGACTAAGGTATCTTTCTGCACACAAACGAATACATATAGTGGAGAAACCATTCAAATGTGATCAGTGTAATAAAGCATTTACTAATTCGTCACATCTCATTACTCACAAACGAACACATTCTGGAGAGAAATCATTACAATGTGATCTGTGTTATAAAGTATTTCCTAGTTTATCACATCTCATTAGACACAAACGACTACATTCTAATGAGAAACCATTCAAATGTGATCAATGTGATAAAGCATTTTCACAATCACCACATCTCCTTTATCACAAAAGTATACATTCCAGAAAGAAACTATTTAAATGTGATCAGTGTGATGAAGCATATTTATATTCTTCACATCTCATTAGACACAAACGACTACATTCTAATGAGAAACCATTCAAATGTGATCAGTGTGATAAAGCATTTTCACAGATAGCAAGTCTTTCTATTCACAAACGAGGACATACTGGAGAGAAACCATTTAAATGTGAATCAGTGTGATGAAGCATATTTATTTTCTTCACATCTCATTAGACACAAACGACTACATTCTAAAGAGAAACCATTTAAATGTGATCAGTGTAATAAAGCATTTTCACAGTCATCACATCTTCTTTATCACAAAAGTATACATTCCAGAAAGAAACTATTTAAATGTGATCAGTGTGATGAAGCATATTTATTTTCTTCACATCTCATTAGACACAAACGACAAATACATTCTAATGAAAAACCATTCAAATGTGATCAGTGTGATAAGTCATTTTCACAATTATCAAAGCTCAATAGTCACAAACGAAAACATAGCAAAAGAAACCATTAAAATGAAATTAGTAATAAAGATTCTTTACAAACTGTAATAATATTGTAATAAATTATAATAAACATATTTACATTATACAGGACGCTTCTATGAAATAACCAATAGCCATTATTTTAGATACGTATCTTTTATAATAATTTCGACATTAAAAATGTAACAAGTTGTTTTTCCAAAATATTTGAGAAACTATTCCTAACTCGATTAATGTCTTATTCAAATAAATATTCTCTTCTAGAAGATTCTCAACATGGCTTTGTTAAAAATAAATCAACAGTAACAGCAATATATTCATTTCTTCAGAGCATATACGCCAAGCCTTAGATAATAAAAGCTTAAGTCTTGAAATGTTTTTCGATTTATCGAAAGCATTCGACACATTAGATCACAACATACACTCTGAGAAACACACGATATTACTGACATCTCCGAATACACGCGATGGAATGTAGGCAAACAACTGAACATAAGTTTCATGGTTCGCCCAGTCGCCAGACCCTTCTAAATTTTGTGGTTATGTGAAACAAATAATTATCCGCACGGCATGCTACATATTGAAACCAATAAAACTACTTTGATGTAATTTTGCTCAACAAGAAATTTTAATTAATTGTGGGAAAAGTTTTGATTCTCGAATAAATATGAATGATGAGATGGATTGTGATTTGTATCTCGATAATGAAGAGATTTATATTAAAACAGAATATGAGGTTACTGATGAATATGAAATGAAGACTGGAATAGAGAACACATCAGAAAGGGAGAATGGTCAGTAACGAACACATTTACAACTAATGTATACAGCATTCACAGTGGCAAAATTATAAATTAACATTACCGTAGAATATTAACATTTAATTTGCAGGTGTAAATTAATATCAGGCACAATTTAAACTAAAAAATTAAAATTAAGACACTGTTACCTAGCATTGTACTGGTAAACTTCTATCGATATCTACTTTATCGATCGATATTTAATACCAGTTTATATGTTTACAACGAACAGTTTCATATAAATGTCATGAACGATAATTCTAAGTATTAATTTTAATTGATAATTCTGTTTATAGTAATGTTATATATAGTATAGTTAACGTTTATAGTAAGTAATTTGTTTATATTTGACTATAATGTGCTTATTGCAGAAATCAAAGATGAAGCTACAGACGACATATATCCGTATAATACCAATATAGAGGAGATTTACATCAAGTCTGAACCTGTTGGTACCACTGAGTATAGAGATGAGCGGGAGAATGCAGTTCTAATAAACACTGGTCAGTAAATATAGCAATAGCTTCACTCGCGGATGAAGTTTCTGACAATAAAATTTATTTTTGACTCATTATTCATACATGTTCTTTTTGCAGATATTGTAACATCTTCCACTAGTTTAGATGTGAATTGTGAGTCATGGACTATCGATAAGTTTGATCAAACCAAAAGAAAACCATTTCAGTGTAAAATATGTAAAACTACTTTCGCTGGACTTAGGTATCTTTCTGAACACAAACGAATACATATAGGGGAGAAACCATTCAAATGTGATCAGTGTAATAAAACATTTGCTAAATCGTCACATCTCATTACTCACAAACGAACACATTCTGGAGAGAAACCATTCAAATGTGATCAGTGTGATAAAGCATTTTCACAGTCTTCAAGTCTCAACACTCACAAACGCATTCATTTTGGAGGGAAACCCTATAAATGTGATCAATGTGATAAAGCATTTTTAGTGGCAGCACAACTCCTTATTCACAAACGAGTTCATAGTGGTGAAAAACCGTTCAAATGTGATCAGTGTGATAAAACATTTTCACAGGTGGCAAACCTCTATTGTCACAAACGAGTACATGCTGGAGAGAGACCACATAAATGTGATCAATGTAATAAAGCATATTCAATGCCATCACAACTCACTGTACACAAAAGAAAACATACTGGAGAGAAACCATATAAATGTGAGCAGTGTGATAAATTATTTGCAACTGCATCAAATCTCATGATTCACAAACGAACTCATTCTGGAGAAAAGCCATACAAATGTAATCAGTGTAATAAAACATTTACACAGTCTTCAAGTCTCAAAACTCACAAACGCATACATTTTGGAGGGAAACCTTTTAAATGTGATCAATGTGATAAAGCATTTTTAGTGGCAGCACAACTCCTTGTTCACAAACGAGTTCATAGTGGCGAGAAACCGTTCAAATGTGATCAATGTAATAAAACATTTTCACACATAGCAAGTCTTTCTACTCACAAACGAGTACATTCTGGAGAGAGACCATTTAAATGTGATCAGTGTAATAAAGCATTTACAAAGTCATCACATCTCCTTTATCACAAAAGTACACATTCCAGAATGAAACTATTTAAATGTGATCAGTGTGATGAAGCATATGTATTTTCTTCACATCTCATTAGACACAAACGACTACATTCTAATGAGTAACCATTCAAATGTGATCAGTGTAACACAGCGTTTAAAAACAGAGGAACTCTTACTTCACACAAAAGATTGCATTACGAAGAGATTGAATTCCAATAAGAGCACTAGCACTAAGAACTTACCAGGATCTGTCGTCTATACAATTCCATCTGTTGCAGTGTTCAAAACAATGCAAATATTTTTTGCTCAACTCTAGTCAGTCACTACTTACTGTACACAAAAGAAAACATACTAGAGAGAAACCATACAAATGTGAGCAGTGTGATAAGTCATTTTCACAATTATCAAAACTCAAGACTCACAGAATAATTCATTCTATTGAGAAATCCTTCAAATGTAAGCAGTGCGATAAAAAAAATTCACAATTATCAAAGCTCAATAGTCACAAACGAAAACATAGCAAAAGAATCCATTAAAATGGAATTAGTAATAAAGATTCTTCACAAACTGTAATAATATTGTAATAAATTATAATAAATATATTTACATTATACAGGACGCTTCTATAAAATAACCAATAGCCATTATTTTAGATAGATATCTTTTATAATAATTTCGACATTAAAAATGTAACAAGTTGTTTTTCCAAAATATTTGAGAAACTATTCCTAACTCGATTAATGTCTTATTTAAATAAATATTCTCTTCTAGAAGATTCTCAACATGGCTTTGTTAAAAATAAATCAACTGTAACAGCAATATATTCATTTCTTCAGAGCATCTACCAAGCCTTAGATAATAAAAGTCTTGGAATGTTTTTCGATTTATCGAAAGCATTCGACACATTAGATCACAACATACTCTCTGAGAAACTCCGTTTGCTTGGTGTATTTGGCATAACCAACAATTGGATTATGTCATTTGTCACTAGTAGAGAACAATTCGTGTCAATAACATCTGCATCGAAAAAGTCTAGTTCCCTTTCAGGGGTTCCACAGGGCTCGATCCTTAGCCCTGTGTTATTTCTGTTATTTGTGAATGATTTACCTTAGCATCTATCTAATGGAGTACTTTGCCAATATGCCGATAACATTAACCTCTTGAATAACTGTCCTAATCCACAAGACCTTCATAGGCGAACTAATGACCAATGTTGCGTATTCAATCAATGGTGCATAGAAAATAAAACTTCTTTTGAACAAATCCCAAACAACCTTCCTAAATTTTCAGTTTTCAAAATACGCAAATTAGTAACCCATTAATACGAGTTCCAAACTCATATTCTTTCCAGCAATCCCAACAACTGAAATTTCTAGGACTGATAATCCATCAAATCTTCGTTGGTCTCCACATATTGATTATATTTATACTAATGCTAATGCTAAATTAATACTAAAGAGGCTCAGGTACTTTATTTCATCTTAATTATTAAGATCAGTTTATTAGCGAAATTTCATACAAATATAAATTATGCTATCATTTTCTGGGGAGCATCAAAAGAAGCTAATAAAATTCTCTTTCAACAAAAAAAAGCAATTCGAATATTAACATTTACTCCATATAGAACTTCCTGTAGAAACTTATTTAAAGATCTTAAAATATTAACAGTTCACTCACTTTTTATATTAGAATGCGTATTATTTGTCAGAAATCATTATAATAACTTTAATATAAATAGTGATTATCATAATCACAATACAAGGAGTAAATCTAGCCTGAATATTGAGGGACACCATACTACTTTGTACGAGCAAAGTCCTTCTTTCATAGCTGCAAGGTTGTATAATAAGGGTTCCTGATAGCATTGAAAGTATAACCAGTGAGAAAATATTCAAAAACAAGTTTAAAAAATATCTACTAGAACATACATTCTATTCAATCACTGAATATTTAAATTACAAAGCTGATTAGTGTTAAATTTTGAATTCTGTTAAATTGTAGAATGTCTACTTATATATACATTATATTGACGTAACCTCTGTATTTCTAATGATCACTAACAGGCTCCATAAAATAATATAATAAAATAAACATAATTATGTTTCGCTTAACATAAACTTGCATTTGAATTGGTTATTTCGAAAAGGCCACTACTCCAGAAAATTTTACATGGATTATACAACAAACAGTGGAGATGAGGCAATTTCACATGAAACAAAGCTTAAAACATATTTTGAGTCAAATGGTGACAACTCGTTTATGCAAAAACAAGGAGACGTGGCCTTTTCGAAATAACCGATTCATTTGTTTCGGCCATAGAAATTAGATAAAATATAGTCGGATAAATTTGATTTTTCCTTTTTAGGGTTTTGTAGGTATGACCAACATGGTTTTTTACCTATTTATCTCTTCACCAACGCCAAATATATTTATTATTTTAACATTTTTTTTTTTCATTTGGAAAAAATGGAAGTGAATGTTTCTCTCACTTCTTTTCATAGAGTGACAACCAAATACACAGCAGTTTGTGTTATGACAACTCATTATAACACAAAATAACACAAAAAAGAATAATAGTTGCTATCAAAAGTTAATGATACAAACAAACTGCACCATTAAAGTTTAAACGCGATACAAACAACACGAGGTAGCAACTATAGTGTGTTTAAAGGTGAGTTTGCAGTACAGGACATATGGAGTAGTTCTTTTTCATACTCTCTAATAGGTTTACACAATGACGCTATCCTTGCTTGTCGACGTTGCCAGCTCTAAAACGCGCTGATCTGTGAAGACGCAGTATTCTACAAATGGTCATTTGTTCTTGTTGAGTATTATTTTGAGTTTTATTAGAGTTGATTTTTGTAAATCATACGAGTTTTTCGTATTATTATAATTGACACATTTGACACTTTTACAACATTTGGCAACACCGCTCCCATTTGCCATAAGAGCAATACTGCAAACTCACCTTCGAACGAACTATAGTAAACAATAAACAGTTACTCGTTCCACTAGTTCAAATTCTGTTCTTTTGGTGTCACTTTATAGCGCTGTTGACCCCAATACTTTAATATTCTTGTCTCACACCTGCCTGGAAAGCACCATTGATACCTTGTTCTACTCCAAAAAACATAGACAATTATCCGCACGGTCTGCTACATACAGAGACTAATAATATTATATAAAGGTAATTTTGTTCATTTGGAAATTTTATTTAACAATTAAAAGAGTTTTGTTTCTAGAATCAATATGAATGATGAAACAAGTTGTGATTTGTATCTCGATAATGAAGAGATTGATATTAAAACAGAATATGAGGTTACTGATGAATATGAAATGAATACTGGAATAGAGAACACATCAGAAAGGGAGAATGGCAGAATTGATATTAAGATAGAATATGAGGCTACTGATGAATATGAAGTGAAGATTGAAATAGAGAACACGACTGGATGGGAAAAAGGTCAGTAAATGCACATTTACAACTAACTTAAACTTAATAATCTTTAATTTGTTGTCATAGTTTGTCACTCGAACTTCAACAATGAAAGATTGTCTTAAATTGTATATACATGTTTACAGAAAGTAATTGGTTTATATTTGGCTATGATGTGTTTATTTCAGATATCAAAGATGAAGCTACAGACGATATATACCAGGATAATACCAACATAGAGGAGATTTATCTGAGCGAACCAGTAGACACTAGTATATTTGAAGATGAACTGGAGAGTGTAATTGTAAAAAACACTGGTCAGTAGAGATATTAATAGCTTTTTTTGCGAATGAAGTTTTTCACGGGTTGGATCTCAATACACTTTCTCAATTTTTAACATTCAAACATGAAATAATCACTGTTTCAGTCAAATTTAAACAGAGCTTTTGAAAAGAAACAAATTTTATTTAAATTTTTTTTAAATGTGTTTAACGGTTTACGAAAAATTGCCCTCCCCTTTAATTTTAACAGTTTCGCATCTTTACCTGTGGTCTATCTGTAGCTCGGAGTGTAGTAAAAATAGTTAAGCATATTTCATTTTCAATTAATTTCAAGTAATTACGACTTGAAAGTGATTTTTGTATATATACAGGGTGTCCCAGCAAAGTGGCTCACCATTGCCATAATATAGATAGAGCTTCGATTAAATGGACAAAAATCGATTATTTTTTGTAGGAAATATTATGACAAACTCAAAAATATTTTTGGATAATTCGTTGAGCAGATATTTTGAAAATAAACTTTTTTTTAAATGGAATACCCTGTATATTGTTAGGTCATTAGAATGTCGATTTTTTTGCCTTTATAAAAAACTAAACATGTTTAAAATGAAATTTTTTTAATAACGGAGATATCAACGTTACAAACTTATAAAAATAGTACGATTAAAAACTAACATATAATAAAAACAAAAGTAAAAATTGTTAGCTATGGGCACATCGTCAAATAAATCTTGATAACTATTTTCCAAAAAATTTTAATACTTTACTATAGTCAAATTTCCTTCATGGAGATACGGCCCTATTACAGTATTTCCTAGAAGCCATACCAAATATTTATAGAAAATCTTGTTTCGTTGTCGCACAGTGCGGAAAGCATGTGTATTTTCACGTGTCCACAAATGTTCAATATTTCTGTTATAAACACCGGTATTTGTAAAATTAACCTCGTTCGTCCACAATATTTTATAAGCTAACTTGCTATCGATTGTAGAAGCTTGCATGAACCAGTTACATAATTGCATTATTTAAAATTCGTCTACAAAATTATTACAAAGGTAGCAATTACTTGAAACTTTAATGAAATGACACATTTAATTCAATTATTTCGCTTAGTATCATCTAGTGACAAAATGATTAATAAGTAATATCATAAGTTTTCAACAATTGATATCTCCGTTATTAAAAAAATTTCATTATAAACATGGTTAGTTTTTTATAAAGACAAAAAAATAGTTGTTCCTATGGCCTATTAATATACAGAGTATTCCGTTGAAAAAAAAATTTTTTTTTCAAGTACCTTGTCAACGAAACATTCAAATTTTTTGTTAAGCCTGTCATGATATTTCCTATGTAAAATACTCGAACTTTGTCCATTTAACCGAATCTCTATCTATAATATTAAGAAAGATAGCAATGGTGAGCCACTTGGCTGGGTCACCCTGTATATATCTCGTAACTTATTTTCCTGTATATTCATACAAGTTCATTTTGCAGATATTGTATCATCTTTCAATAGTTCGGAGGCGAATTGTGAGTCATGGACTATCGACAAGTCTGATCAAACCAAAACAAAGCCATTCGAGTGTAAAATATGTAGAAGTACTTTCGCTGGACTTAGGTATCTTACTGAACACAGACGAATACATTTTAGGGAGACACCATTCAAATGTGATCAATGTTATATAGCATTTGATAATTCGTCAGATCTCATTACTCACAAACGAACACATTCTGGAGAGAAACCATTACAATGTGATCTGTGTTATAAAGTATTTCCTAGTTTATCACATCTCATTACTCACAAAAAAAGACATGCTGGAATGAAAACCTTCAAATGTGATCAGTGTGATAAAGCATTTTTAATATCAGGAAATCTTAAAACGCACCAACGAATACATTCCGGAGAAAAGCCTTTCAAATGTTATCAATGTGATAAAGCATTTTCACAATTAACAAGTCTTAATATACACAAACGAAAACATTCTGGAGAGAGGCCTTTCAAATGTGATGAGTGCAATAAATCATATACTCAATCAGGACATCTCGTTGTTCATAAACGAATACATTCAGGTGAAAGACCATTCAAATGTGATCAGTGTGATAAAGCATTTGATAATTCGTCAGATCTCATTACTCACAAACGAACACATTCTGGAGAGAAACCATTACAATGTGATCTGTGTTATAAAGTATTTCCTAGTTTATCACATCTCGTTACTCATAAAAGAAGACATGCTGAAATGAAAACCTTCAAATGTGATCAGTGTGATAAAGCATTTTTAGTATCAGGAAGTCTTAAAACGCACCAACGAATACATTCCGGAGAAAAGCCTTTCAAATGTTATCAATGTGATAAAGCATTTTCACAATTATCAAGTCTTAATATACACAAACGAACACATTCTGGAGAGAGGCCTTTCAAATGTGATGAGTGCAATAAATCATTTACTCAATCAGGACATCTCGTTGTTCATAAACGAATACATTCAGGTGAAAAACCATTCAAATGTGATCAGTGTGATAAAGCATTTGCACAGGAGAACGCTCTTATTGGTCACAAACGATTTCATTCTGGAGAAAAGCCATTCAAATGTGAACATTGCGATAAAGCTTTTTCAAGAAAATACTCCCTCATTAGTCATAAAATAATACATTCTGGACAGAAACCATAGAAATTTTAGTAATATAGTGTGTACTGATAATATGGTAGGTTTATAAAAAAGTTTTCAGATACGGGCATATTATTTAAACTCTTAAAATACTTATCATCATATCCATTGCATGTGGTTATTGTGGATGAACATTTAGTGTCAACATACAGTGGTAGAAAGGTAGACACATGTATTATTCAACATACATAATTATATTTTTTTAAATATAAAAAAAAAAAAAAATTTCTTTGTTACCTCTTTTCACGAGTTAGTTGTTTTTTTTTTTTTTATAATATGTTTTAATTATGTGAGAATGCAGTATTGCTCTTATGGAAAATGAGAGCGGTGTTGCCAATTGTTGTTAAAAGTGTCAAACAGAGGAAAAACAGAGAGAAACTTTAATATTAGAATCAAAGAGCACATGAGCGCATGGCGTCTCAACAAAAGCCATTCTAATGTTGTAGAACACATGATTAACAATAATCATACGTTTGATTTTGACAATATAAAAATATTACATGTACAACCTAAGGGATTAAAACTGGACATGTTAGAAGCGTTTGAGATCAAATAGGCTGTTTTTAAGAACAAGAATGTAATGAATTAACAACTATAACTCATTAGTTCTCCGCTTCTTAGACCTTTTTAATCCTTTAGGTTTTTCCTTTATTATCTTGTTTGTTGTACCTACCTGTTAGTATATATTTCAGTTATGTATGTAAGTTATCCCTCTAGCGGCAATGAAGCGAAAACTTCTAAAAAGTATAATGTCTTTGTTTACGTATAGTTCAGCATGTGTTTTTTGTTTCTGTCCATTCTTACTCCGTTTTTACAATGAATAAAGTGACAAATTTAAGAAAAAACGATTAAATACTTCTTGTTGTGTGTATCGTTGTCATTCAGAGAAGAAAATCTTCCAATATTAGATGAATTTTGTTAAAAACAATATAGTGCATGACAAAGTTTCTTTATTAGTTCTGCAATGTAATTTTAATCCCGACGAGAAAAATGCGTTTAAAGTTAATAAATGCATCATTTATACTTATGTTTAGCTACAAGTCAAGAAGAAAGTTTATTAATGATTCTATAATGTTGTTTCTATTTATCAAACGTAATTTTTACTGTTCAGATGTTTCTAAACAAACTTTTAACATTGAATTTTTTATTTTCCCTGTCTCACATGTGCAAGAAAATCGTTTAATGTTGTGTAAATTATTGTTAATAAAATTAAAACCCCTTGTTATTTTATGTGGGTGTTCCGTATGGGTTTTAGCAAATATTTGACAGTTTTCTTGTGTAGAATAAATTTCCAGTTCTCTTTCTATAAAATTTCTTGAGAAATGTGTAGATTTTAAGTATTCAAATAAATGATTTAAGTTCAAAGTATAATATTTTATTTTCTCTGTGACTATAACCTGGCTCCAACATTATAACCTCTGAAAATATTCATTTACAAACAGCAAATTTTATCATAAAATGGATTCACATATATTTGTACACTTTTTAGGGTTTTGTAGGTATGACCAAAAAACCCTTATACCGTCATTTTGTCGTCTGTCTGTCTGTCTGTCTGTCTGTCTGTCTGTCTGTCTGTCTGTCTGTCTGTTCGGTAAAAATTGTAGCCAAACGGCTAAACCTAGAGAGTTGAAATTTGGCATGCTTATACAACTCTTTGACCCGCACATAAGAAAAATACTAAAACATCTAAAAAACATATCCCCCTAAAAATATAAACAAATATGTGCTCATCGAAAAAAAAAATATTTTTTTTTAATTCTGAGTAGGGTATCAAATGAAAGCCCTTGGTACGTGGATTAACGATCAAATTTTTATTTTTGCAAAATAAATTATTTTGAAGCGATTTTTGCCAATATTGTGCAAAAAAAAATTTGTCCCACACCCTGTAGCCCAGATGGTTTAAACTAAAAATCTGAAAAAATTCTAAGTAATGTTCATTGGTGTGAACCGGAATAGTTCAACAGGAATTTTTGATCAGATTATGTTTTTGGAAAAAAAAGCATTATTTGTGTTTTTTTGCTAATAATGTTGACAACTTATAGTTATATAATACGCTAAACAGTAACGTGTTTCTTGGTGCTGTGGCTAAGATACTTGCGTTCTGCCCAAGAATTCATATTCGGACTCATGTTCGAGTCCTACGTGAGGAGACAATATTATTTTTTATTTTTTTTTTGCATTTTTATATTGTTTAAATTATTTTTTCAAAATTTTAATTATATTTTGGCAATTGTTGCATTTAATTTTTAATAGCGTAAATTTAATAACCAGTGGAAATTGTTGAAATTATAATTTAATTATATATTTGAATGTACACGAAATCAAAGGGGAGGAGCTATGACTAAAAACAACCAATGGAAGCCATAGGCGCAATTTTCAAAATCTTAATGAACCTTGATATATAAAAAAAAAATACTGCACATCTTTAAAAACTTAAATAATGGTAATAGGCATTCGATTTAAAATTCATAAAAAAATATTTTGAGATAAAATTTGTTTTGGCATCCCAAATAATCATCATTCACTTACTAAATACCTGCAAAACCCTGAAATGTGTGAAAATTCACACTTCACATCAATTTTTTAATACTCGGTTTTAATTTCAATATAGTATATACAACAAGAAAACGTAAATTTGACAAAAAATTGTTAATAAACCAATACTGTTTAAATACTTTGACAGATGCCTATCCTTTTACGTGTCAAAAGTTCAGAAGGCGATATTGGTGCCGTTTTGGTAATTATTGAGAAGTGACATTACCGCTGGCGGCGCTGTATTACAAGGAAATATGGCTAAATTGTCTAGTATTCTACTGTGAATATGCTAACAGGGAACAAGTTAATTTAAGCATAGTACATTTTTATTTTATGAAAATGTATCTATCGACATTCTAACAAAAAGGCAACACTAGAAAATATGTAATAATTTCAAACAGTGCTACAGTCGCGTAGTACAATATTTGACCACCAGACTGCGTATCCAAGCGTGTCAGTTCTCAATTGGATACAACAATGCCCGATGGCGGCGCTACGAGCGCTGTGAACAGCTGATTGAAACGAGTAATGTGAAAGTTGTCCATATTTGTTTACATGTTAAATCATCGATTTGCAATGGATAATAAACAGCTATCCTTATTAAATTATTTAATTTTTTTAAGTGCAACACCTTCTTCTAGGTGTGTAGTTGAAGGAGAAGAGTTGTTAAACGCCGGAAATCTTATGTTGTGCGGAATTTTGGACAAAAATGATGAGCATGTCGACATATGTGGGTTATGTTTACAAACAAGCAGTTTGAGAACACCACCTCACGAAGTCACTGGGAAATTAAAATTTAGTAATGATGTTGAAGTTTTAAATATGTCCTGCACATGTAAAGCAGGAACTACATGCAAACACATTTCAGCTATCCTATTATTTTGTGCCAGGTGGTTAACAAACCAAAATGAAAGAAGCCAAGATCAGGGCATTGATTGATTGTGAAATATTTGATTTATCTTTTTTTTGTGTGGTTTCTGTTGGTTTTACTTTTTGTTCCAGAAACAATATATTGAGTATGGAAATATTAACCAGCACAGATTTAAAATGCCTGTGGTCTACTTTTAAGAAACCTGTCTTACAACAGTATGAACCGAAACCTCTGTTAGAAACTCCTTGCCTAAATAAATTGATTAAAAACAAAAGCAGGCACTGAAAGTTCAGTGAAAATGTATTAGAAAAGCTGCGTACAGAATTTGAGACCGCTTGCCCTAATTCTGCATTAAAATTACCCGGGTAGATATTTAATTATGTTCGAGAAGGATTTTTATAATTTAGTGTTTGTTTTTTATTTAATTTGTTTAATAAATACTAGTTTGTTATTATCACTTCCACAGCACCAAATTTATTAACAGTTCACAAATTGTTTCTCATTTGGAAAATAGTGGAAGTAAATATTTTTGTTACTTCCTTTTCTAGAGTGACAGCCAAACACACACCAATTTGTGTTATAATAACTCATTATAACATAAAGTAATATAAAAAAGAATAATAATTGCTATCAAAAGTTAATATAACAAACAAACTGCAACACTAACTTTTAAAAGCAATACAAACTACACGAGAAAACACATGTAAACCAGATGTAAACAATAAACTATTACTCGTTTCGCTTAGTTCAGTTATAGTCCGCTTGGCGTCACTTCATAGCGCTGTTGAGCCCAATAGTCGCGAATTCCAGACGAAATAAACAATTATCCGCACGGTCTGCTACATACAGAGACTAATAATATTATACAAAGGTAATTTTGTTTATTTGGAAATCTTATTAAACTATTAAAAGGGTTTTGTTTCTGGAATCAGTATGGATGATGAAACAGGTTGTGATTTGTATCTCGATAATGAAGAGATTGATATTAAAACAGAATATGAGGTTACTGATGAATATGAAATGAAGACTGGAATAGAGAACACATCAGAAAGGGAGAATGGCAGAATTGATATTAAGATAGAATATGAGGCTACTGATGAATATGAAGTGAAGATTGGAATAGAGAACACGAATGGATGGGAGAAAGGTCAGTAAATGCACATTTACAACTAACTTAAACTTAATAATCTTTAATTTGTTGTCATAGTTTGTCAATCGAACTTCAACAATGAAAGATTGTCTTAAATTGTATACACATGTTTACAGAAAGTAATTGGTTTATATTTGGCTACGATGTGTTTATTGCAGGAATCAAAGATGAAGCTTCAGACAATATACACCAGGATAATACCAACATAGAGGAGATTTATCTGAGCGAACCTGTGGACACTAGTATATTTGAAAATGAACTGGAGAGTGTAATTGTAAAAAACACTGGTCAGTAGAGATATTAATAGCTTTTTTTGCGAATGAAGTTTTTCACGGGTTGGATCTCAATACACTTTCTCAATTTTTAACATTCGAACATGAAATAATCAGTGTTTCAGTCAAATTTAAACAGAGCTTTTGAAAAGAAACTAATTTTATTTAAATTTTTTTTAAATGTCTTTAACGGCTTACGAAAAATTGCCTTCCACTTTAATTTTAACAGTTTCGCATCTTTACCCTTGGTCTATCTGTAGCTTGGAGTGTAATAAAAATAGTTAAGCATATTTCATTTTCAATTAATTTCAAGTAATTACGACTTGAAAGTGATTTTTGTATATATACAGGGTGTCCCAGCAAAGTGGCTCACCATTGCTCACCATTGCCATAATATAGATAGAGCTTCGATTAAATGGACAAAAATCGATTATTTTTTTAGGAAATATTATGACAAACTCAAAAATATTTTTGGATGTTTCGTTGAGCAGATATTTTGTAAATAAACTTTTTCTTAAATGGAATACCTGTATATTGTTAGGTCATTGGAACGACGATTTTTTTGCCTTTATAAACATGTTTATAATGAAATTTTTTTAATAACGGAGATATGAAAGTTACAAACTTATAAAAATAGTACGATTGAAAACTAACATATAATAAAAACAAAAGTAAAAATTGTTAGCTATGGGCACATTGTCAAATAAATCTTGATAACTATTTTCCAAATCATTTAAATACTTTACAATAGTCAAATTTCCTTCATGGAGATTCGGCCCTATTACAGTATTTCCTAGAACCCACACCAAACATTTATAGAAAACTTGTTTCGTTGTCGCACAGTGCGAAAAGCATGTGTATTTTCACGTGTCCACAAATGTTCAATATTTCTGTTATAAACACCAGTATTTGTAAAATTAACCTCGTTCGTCTACAATATTTTATAAGCTAACATGCTATCGATTGTAGAAGCTTGCATGACCTAGTTACATAATTGCATTATTTAAAATTTGTCTACAAAACTATTACAAAGGTAACAATTACTTGAAACTTTAATGAAATGACAGATTTTCAATTATTTCGCTTAGTATCATCTAGTGACAAACTGATTAATAAGTAATATCATAAGTTTTCAACTATTGATATCTCCATTATTAAAAAAAATCCATTATAAACATGGTTAGTTTTTTATAAAGACAAAAAAATAGTTGTTCCTATGGCCTATTAATATACAGAGTATTCCATTGAAAAAAATTTTTTTTTTCAAATATCTGGTCAACGAAACATTCAAATTTTTTGTTAAGCCTGTCATGATATTTCCTATGTAAAATACTTGAACTTAGTCCATTTAACCGAATCTCTATCTATAATATTAAGAAAGATAGCAATGGTGAGCCACTTGGCTGGGTCACCCTGTATATATCTCGTAACTTATTTTCCTGTATATTCATACAAGTTCATTTTGCAGATATTGTATCATCTTTCAATAGTTCAGTTACGAATTGTGAGTCATGGACTATCGACAAGTCTGATCAAACCAAAACAAAGCCATTTGAGTGTAAAATATGTAGAAGTACTTTCGCTGGACTTAGGTATCTTACTGAACACAGACGAATACATTTTAGGGAGACACCATTCAAATGTGATCAGTGTTATATAGCATTTGATAATTCGTCAGATCTCATTACTCACAAACGAACACATTCTGGAGAGAAACAATTACAATGTGATCTTTGTTATAAAGTATTTCCTAGTTTATCACATCTCATTACTCACAAAAGAAGACATGCTGGAATGAAAACCTTCAAATGTGATCAGTGTGATAAAGCATTTTTAGTATCAGGAAATCTTAAAACGCACCAACGAATACATTCCGGAGAAAAGCCTTTCAAATGTTATCAATGTGATAAAGCATTTTCACAATTATCAAGTCTTAATATGCACAAACGAACACATTCTGGAGAGAGGCCTTTCAAATGTGATGAGTGCAATAAATCATTTACTCAATCAGGACATCTCGTTGTTCATAAACGAATACATTCAGGTGAAAGACCATTCAAATGTGATCTGTGTGATAAAGCATTTGCACAGGAGAGCGCTCTTATTGGTCACAAACGATTTCACTCTGGAGAGAAGCCATTCAAATGTGAACATTGCGATAAAGCTTTTTCCAAAAAATACTCCCTCATTAGTCATAAAATAATACATTCTGGACAGAAACCATAGAAATTTTAGTAATATAGTGTGTACTGATAATATGGTAGGTTTCTATAAAAGTTTTCAGATACGGGCATATTATTTAAACTCTTTTAAAATATCTAAAATCGATATCATCATATCGATTGCATGTGGTTATTGTGGATAAACATTTTGTAGCAATATACTGTGGTAGAAAGGTTGACACTTGTATTATTCAATATACATAATTATATTTTTTTAAATATAATAAAGATTTTCTTTGTAACCTCTTTTCACGAGTTAGTTGTTTTTTTTTATAATTTGTTTGATTTTAATCCATTTTAACACATTGCGTGCCATGGTATAATCAATACATAATGTCAAATCGACTTTTTTGTATTTGTTATAATTTTTCTTGTTTTCCCATTTAGATATTATCTATCGAATTTATTTTTAACTATAGTCCATTCAAAGGTGAGAATGCAGTATTGCTCTTATGGCAAATGAGAGCGGTGTTGCCAATTGTAAAAGTGTCAAACAGAGGAAAAACAGAGAGAAACTTTAATATTAGAATTAAAGAGCACATGAGCGCATGGCGTCTCAACAAAAACCATTCTAATGTTGCAGAATACATGATTAACAATAATCATACGTTTGATTTTGACAATGTAAAAATATTACATGTACAACCTAAGGGATTAAAACTGGACATGTTAAAAGCGTTTGAGATAAAATAGGCTGTTTGTAAGAACAAAAATTTAATGAAAACTAGAACTCATTAGTTCTCTGCTTCTAAGACCATTTTAATCCTTTAGGTTTTTCCTTTATTACCTTGTTTGTTGTACCTACCTGTTGGTATATATTTCAGTTATGTATGTGAGTTATTTATTCTGAAGATGACTTTGTAAGTCGAAATACGTATCAATACATTATATAATTTTGGAAACAATAAACCGAGTGTAAAAAATAATAATAAACTGCCGTAAATATTCACAATGTGAAACTAGCATTTTTCGTATACCCGTGTCATAGACCTCTCCCGCCGCGGCGCGCAGGTAGCGTACGAACTCTTTTTTCAACTCCTCGTTGGTCCTGAAATTCGTCCCACCCAGATGTGACATCAACGCAGGAAAGAGATGATAATCACTTGGTACTAGGTCCGGGCTGTAGGGTGTGTGTGTGTGACGTTATCCCATCCAAATTGGCTGATGAGGTCGGTTGTGGCAAGGGTGGTGTGCACTTCGTCAGCATTACCCTCTCCACTTTTGCAATCATTTCGCCCGAAAGAAATGCCTGTCCGGCACGCTGTTCATCATGGACGTCTGTACGTCCGTTTTTAAATACTCTGAACCATTTTCGCACGTTTTTGATGTCCATACACTTCAGATAACTGTCGATAAGTTTATATAGGCGTAGTGTGCTTAGCACACAAAAAAACGAATCACAGAACGTAACTCACACCTGGCGATAACGGCGAGTGGGAGCTTCACCGCGGACGGCTACAAAACCAAGCGTCGCAGACAGCTCGGTGTTGTGGGGATTTTTAGGCGGGGAGTCAAGCTACACGCCAGTGTTGTCCGATATTGTGTTAAAGCGTTCCTTGGGATGTATTGGTGACTCAAATTAACACGTATCCCTCTAGCGGCAATGAAGCGAAAACTTCTAAAAAGTATAATGTCTTTGTTTACGTATAGTTCAACATGCGTTTTTTATTTCTGTCCATTCTTACTCCGTTTTTACAACGAATACAATGACAAATTTATGAAAAAACGATTAAATACTTTTTGTTGTGTGTATCATTGTCATTCAGAGAAGAAAATCTTCCAATATTAGATGAATTTTGTTAAAAAAAATATAGTGTATGACAAAGTTTCTTTATTAGTTCTACAATTTAATTTTAATCCCAACGAGAAAAATGCGTTTAAAGTTAATAAATGCATCATTTATACTTATGTTTAGCTACTAGTGAAGAAGAAAGTTTATTAATGATTCTAAAATTTTGTTTCTATTTATCAAAGTAAATTTTTACTGTTCAGATGTTTCTAAACAAGCTTTTAACGTTGAATTTTTCATTTTCCCTGTCTCACATGTGCAAGAAAATCGTTTAATGTTGTGTAAATTATTGTTAATATAATTAAAACCCCTTGTTTTTTATGTGGGTGTTCCGAATGTGTGTTAGCAAATATTTGACAGTTTTCTTGTGTAGAATAAATTTCCAGTTCACTTTCTATAAAATTTCTTGAGAAATGTGTAGATTTTAAGTATTCAAATAAATGATTTAAGTTCAAAGTATAATATTTGATTTTCTCGGTGAGTATAACCTGGCTCCAACATTATAACCTCTGAAAATATTCATTTACAAACAGCAAATTTTATCATAAAATGGATTCACATATATTTGTACACTTTTTTAATATTCGGTTTTACTTCCAATATAGTGTATACAACAAGAAAACGTAAATTTGACCAAAAATTGTTTATAAACCAATACTGTTTAAATACTTTGACAGATGCCTATCCTTTTTCGTGTCAAAAGTTCAGAAGGCGATAGTGGTGCCGTTTCGGTAATTATTAAGAAGTGACATTACCGTTGGCGGCGCTGTAATACAAGGCAATATGGCTAAATTGTCTAGTATTCTGCTGTGAATATGCTAACATGGAACAGGTTGATTTAAGCATAGTACATTTTTATTTTATGAAAATGTATCTGTCGACATTCTAACAAAAAGACAACACTAGAAAATATGTAATAATTTCAAACAGTACTACAGTCGCGTAGTACAATATTTGACCACCAGACTGCGTATCCGAGCGTGTCAGTTCTCAATTGTCAACTGACAATAACTGAAGCGCTTCTAGTGAGATTTTGAGAAACTAACGGTTGTAGGATAGTCGAGTTTGTTTACTGTTGTTTTCATAGCAAGTTTTTAAAAAAATGTCTTTAAAATTGCAAGAAAAAATTAAATGCAACGTGAATTGTTGTGTTTATCTTTGCAATGCAAAAGTAAGTCGTGATAGAGACCTAAGTTTTCATCGTGTTCCGAAACGTGGCAAAAAAAACGTTTCTGAATTTACGTGGTGGTGCACGTGTAGTTATGGATAGAAGACAAGCATAGTAATATGTTCTTAGAAGTGGAAAGACAGTTACAGACCATTTTAGAGTGTGTTCCCTTGTGTTTCAATAAATATCACATGAAGATACCATTGAACCTGTCAAAAATATCCTACCAAAGTCAGCCATGATGTAAAATGCTGTAGCGCCTCTATCGGTAGTGTCAGATGTCAATAGTCGCGAATTTCAGACGATACAAATAATTATCCGCACGGTCTGCTACATACAGAGACTAATAATATTATACAAAGATAATTTTGTTCATTTCGAAATTTTATTAAACTATTAAAAGGGTTTTGTTTCTGGAATCAGTATGAATCATGCAACAGGTTGTGATTTGTATCTCGATAATGAAGAAATTGATATTAAGATGGAATATGAGGCTACTGATGAATATGAAGTGAAGATTGAAATAGAGAACACGACTGGATGGGAGAAAGGTCAGTAAATGCACATTTACAACTAACTTAAACTTAATAATCTTTAATTTGTTGTCACAGTTTGTCAATCGAACTTCAACAATGAAAGATTGTCTTAAATTGTATATACATGTTTACAGAAAATATTATTGGCTATGATGTGTTTATTGCAGAAATCAAAGATGAAGCTACAGACGATATATACCAGGATAATACCAACATAGAAGCGATTTACATGAGTGAACCTGTGGACACTAGTATATTTGAAGATGAATTGGAAAGTGCCATTGCAAAAAACACTGGTTAGTAGAGATATTAATAGCTTTGTTGCGGATGAACTTTTTGAGGGGTTGGATCACAACACGCTTGCTCAATATCCTTTTTAACATTCGAGCATGAAACATTGTCAGGAGGCTCAATGTACACAGATTGTACAGATTACACAGATGTATCATTTTCAAAATCTAGCCAGAAATCTTCACACTCCAACAAATCAGCAATTTTATGTGCAGTCAATTTAAAAACAAACATGGATCATGTTCCGTGACAAATTCATAATGTTAGTAGCGTAAGGGACTAGAGCAGGGGTTCTTGGGGGAAATGTAGTCCGAGGACCCCCTCTTGAATAACATTTTTTTTGTGGACCCCATCCCAACCCTAGGCATTTTACGTCGTTCAGGAGCCTTAATTTCTGGCTCAATAATCTAATAGGCACTACGTTATAATAAATATTGCTAAAAATGTTTCACTGGTTATTTTAATAAATGGTCTTCCGCATTTATAGAGATGAACATTTTTATTAGCATTTAGAATAAAAAACATAAAATGAATAAAAATAGTAATAAAAATAATGAAAAAAGTTACATATTATAATACTTTAAACTCATACAAACATTTCTTGGTCAAATATTGGTCAAAATAGATCTTATTATAATATGTTTTCTGTAAATAATTTGCAGTTGAATAAAAATAATTATATTTTTACCAATTATTGTTTAGTTATGTCATTAACTAGTTAGATATCAACAAATACAAAAAGTCTTGACCATCTAGGATTTTTATTTAATGAGTTATTTGAATAAAAGCGAATAGTTGAGGGCTATAAAGTTAAGGTCAAAATTGTTTCGCGGACCCCCGGTATTGACTACGCGGACCCCCGGTATAGGGGAAGTATTTTAAGATCGCAGCGCTATTGTGGCATACTTGGAACCTTCAAAATAGACATTCGTTACATATAAACAACGTGAATTTTAATGTTTACTGGTGGTTTTTGTAATTTTCCTACAATATTAATACTTGTTTTTATGCAATTACATTTAATAATAATAATAATAATAATCTTTATTTTAAAATATAATAATAATACAATACAATATTTGAATATTGATATTTTATGGTGAATAAATTTAATTACAATTTTTATAAATAATTTAACTATAAAATAAAATAAAATATAATATACTCACAGAAGTATTGAAGATACATGTGCGTGGGTTTATAAACTTAATAAAAATGTATTTAATATATAATATAACTATGCAGTACTTTTCTGTTTTTAAAGATTAATCAGACTTTAATTAACATTAGAATATTTTTTTTACATAATCACAGCCTTCTTCACACAACCATTTATGTATTGACAGTTTGAAGTTTTTCATGTAGGTTGTTGCTCGAATGACGTCTGGTAGATTGTTGAATACTCTAGCACCTATATAATCAAAACAATGTTGTCCTATCGAGGTGCTTCTTCTAGGTACTTGCACTTTATTTTTAATTCTCATTCTAGAAGAATAACAATGCTCTATTGCTGAAAACTTTTTATACCTGATCAGGAATGCAACAATAGATTTGCAATAAATCCTTCTGACGTCCAACAGAGCTAATTCTTTGTAGAGCGTATCTAATGGATAGGTACGTTTTTTGAAAAGAAGTATTTTTAGGGTCTTCTTATGTATTACTTCAATTGGTGTTATTGTATTGTTGTATGCACCTCCCCAGGCTACAATTCCGTATGTTAGTATTGAAAGAAAAAGTGTATGGTACAAGATTATTAACTGGCTCTTTTTTAGGATCTGTCTTAATTTGCTAAAAGTAAACATTATATATCTCAGTTTTTTTTTTAACCTATTAGTATGTTCATTCCACTTTAAATGTCTGTCGAAGTATATTCCTAGGTAATTTGTCGAATTGCACTCTTCAATTTCCAAATAATTGCTATCTGTCTTATCACAAGTATTTTTATGTAAACATTTTTTATAAAAAAAAGCGCGATAGAATGTCTATTTCTGTAGTTGCTAAAATCCCACCAGATGTCATATCGCTTAGCACGTTTTCCCTATTGGCTACGCTGACCCCAGTTTAAGAACCGCTGAACTAGAGTATCATATCGGAACGTAAAAAAAAAACACCTTGTTTACATGAAACGATTTATTATTATTTTGAAATTTGAATGTAGGGTCAATCTTTCACTCAAATACTATCAAAAACCACTAATTTAATATACGAAATATAAGAAATAACTGCAAATAAATTCACGTAGCTCTTAAGTTCGTTCTACATTATACTTTTTTGCGTATCATTATAGATTTTTTGCGTAGTACTGACGTAAAAAGTATAATGTGAAACATAATACTTCCTTCCAATTTTCGATGCTATACTTCAAACTACACAATTTTTTTTTTCAAAACTACCTCCGGTCAAATTTTTGGTTGACAGTTCTATACTTTTCAGTCGTACCAACTACCACCTTTTTAGTTTTTGTTTACAACTTCACTTTCAAGAAAAATTAAAGTATCGATTCTCTATGCTAGATAAAAAGTTGAAACAATTGCCGTTGAAACTGGAAGTGATGCAGAATTTTTATAATAGTCCTTAACTGGCCCTTTTGTCTAGTTTAACTTTTTTCTGAAGAATTTTACCTATCTCTTAAAATAAAGCAATGATAAACGTCCAAAATAATGCTGTCCATATTAATACTAAACCATTGCAAAATAATTTCAGCAGAATTTTTGTCTCCATATTTAATGCTTGTTTGTTTTGCAGGTATTGTAACATCCAATAGTTCAGATGCAAATTTTGAGTCTTGGACTATCGACAAGTTTGATCTAACCAAAACAAAACCATTTAAGTGCAAAATATGTAAGAGTGCTTTTGCTGCACGTCGGTATCTTGCTGAACACAAACAAATACATTTAGAGGATAAACCATTCAAATGTGATGAGTGTAATAAAGCATTTGCTAATTCATCACAACTCATTACTCACAAACGAGCACATTCTGGAGAGAAATCATTCACATGTGACGAGTGTAATAAAGAATTTGTTTCTTCAACAAATCTCCTTGTTCACAAACGGTCACATTCTGGAGAAAAACCATTCGAATGTGATCAGTGTGATAGTGCATTTACACAGAAACAATCTCTTGTAAAACACAAACGTATACATTCCGGAGAGAAGCCATATAAATGTGATCAATGTGATAAATCATGTAGACAGTTAGCACATCTTATTACTCACAAGCGAGTACATTCAGGAGAGAGACCGTTCAGTTGTGATCAGTGCAATGAGAAATTTTCACAGAGAAAATATCTCCTTGTTCACAAACAAAAACATACTGGAGAGAGACCATTCAAATGTGATCAGTGTGATAAAACATTTACACAAAAAACCTATCTTATTCGTCATATACAATCACATTTAGGAGAAAAGCTTTTCAAATGTGATCAGTGTAATAAAGCATTTACACAGAAAGGCGCTGTTACTATGCATCAACGAATTCATTCTGGAGAGAAACCATTCAAATGTGATCTGTGTGATAATGCATTTACACAGAAGCAATCTCTTGTTATGCACAAACGAATGCATTCTGGAGAGAAACCATCCAAATGTGATCAGTGTGATAAAGCATTTTCACAAAAAAGTGCTCTCACTATTCACAAACGAATACATTCTGGAGAGAAACCATTTAAATGTGATCAGTGTGATAAACCATTTGCACAAAGAAGTGCTCTCACTATGCACAAACGAATACATTCTGGAGAGAAACCGTTCAAATGTGAACAGTGTGATAAAGCATTTACACAAAGCAACGCTTTCGTTTATCATAAACGAACACATTCTGGAGAAAAGCCTTTCAAATGTGATCGTTGTGATAAAACTTTTTCAAAGAAGAAATCCTTCATTAGTCATAAGCTAATACATTCTGGATAAAAACCATAGAAATGTTAGCAATATATTTGGTATTGATAATATGGTAGGTCACTAGAAAAGGTATTGGACTCAACATTGTCCGATGGTGGCGCTGCGATCGCTGTAAAATAGTTGATCGATACGAGTAATGTGAAAATTGTCCTCATTTACATGTTAAATCATCGATTTACAATGAATAATAAATAGCTATAGGGGAAACTTTTTAAGATCGCAGCGCCATATGCGGCAATGCTGGAATACTCGAAAGTGACATTAAACTTTTACTCGTGTATTTGTTTACATGGTGAAAATGAACACCTGTTTTATTTTTCCTTTTTTTCCGAGCTTTTTTTTAATTTAAAGGTAATCTACGATTTACAAGATATGTAATAATATACTATTCTAAAGAAATTTCAAGGAAATTTTTAGTTTTTCATTGTATTTCTAATTCTTTTTGACTGTCTGTCAATATAGTAGCAACAAAAATATGGTAAATATATTAGTAAAAATTAATATTTTTGCCTGAAAAAGTAGAAGGGCCTTTTAATATATCAACTGATGATTTAGGCAAATTTTGAATAAAAAACATTCCATAAAACAAACGTGCAAGCATGGGCTTTTTTTCCCACACAGTGACTCCAGGTGTATAATGCAATGATATTGTCACAGGGTGAATTCAAGAACGGAATCTTTTCTACAAAATTTATTATATAATAGTAAGTTCCGTTCTTGCCCCGGCTTCTCCAGGATCGGTCGAACCACCCTAGGTATCCGCACGAGGCGAACACGTGGAGCAGCCCTGTAAACGACACTCACATCTCGTGTTGGCGACTTCAACAGTTGGGCTGGTCCTTGGGCAGCGTGCTCACAAGAATGACTACCACTTGACTACCTAGAATGACTAACTAACTCTATTCCCTAAGACCATTTTATAACTGTTAACCAGGACACTATGACGTCAGGTTCTACCTCAATTGTTTTGGAAACATTCATTTGTGTAATTGTTGACAGCAATTAAAGACCATAGTCAGCACAATTGAATAATGTTTATCAACACATTGGAATGTAGTTCAAAACTTATGTTGACAAACACGCAACACTCTGCACATTCTTTGATTCCCAAAACCCTACGTCAGCAACCGTGACCTACACCGCCTAAAGGCCACTCAAGGAATTGAGACATTAGAATACAATTATATAATAACTATGACAATATTGCAGTATAGGACGTTTTAAAAAAATTTCAAGCAAAGTTGTAGCGCCATTGACTTTACCTATCATTGATGGCGCTCCGTCCATACAAATAACATACAAATAAACTTAAGTACAAAATTGCTTTGTCAACTGAAAGTTTTAACAACAAAGAGCTTCTTGAATTACGTAAGCCATTTTCAGGGAATATTTGACTTACACTGTTTGGCTTCTGAAACCTCCATATTTATGGTTATGTTCAGTTATTATTCAGGTTATGTTTCATGCAAACATATTTCAGCGGTCTTTTTATTTTGTACCAGTTGGTTAACAAACCAAACTGAAATAAACCAAGATGTATTATTTTTTCTTTCTTTTTGTGACTTATTGTATGTCTTCTTGTAAGATCTAAGCAATGAAATAAATATTATTATATTATATTATTATTATTATTATACCCTGTACTGCATTCTAACGTTTGAACGGACTAAACATTGAACTTTTTTAGATTAGCTTTCTGCATTGAGTTTGTATTTATCATTTCCAGTAACATTTGTTACTTTAAAGCTTACGTATACTGGCTTATTATTTCATAACAGACGCAATTTTATTTAGTGTAAAATTCATTGACGTCATATAAATAGACACAACACGTTTTAGGTCTTAGCATTGTTTGTTATGAAGCCAAAACACTGCGGAGACGAAAGATGGATTTGGCCGATGTGAAAAGTATAACAAGTTGCCTAATTTACATTTATTCAGCTATTGCTACGAAAAACTCCGGCGCTGTATAGTGTTTATAATTGTTTTGTTGTGTTATTTTTTCTATTTAACTATTTTACCTTTTCATCGTCTTTCAATATATATTGCCGTAAATTGCATTTTAAGAGTTGCGAACTGTATTTCAACTACGTAGTACTTGAAATACTAAAAAATAATGTTTAATGTTACATATAGTTTTTCCTTTAAAAAAAGTATTTGTATTCAGTACTTTGAATACACCAGAAAAGTATTTTACCTAGCATTGATTATAGATACACATCTTTATAATTTGTCAGATAAATGGATCAGATCATGGAATAAATGATGTTATATATGCCCAATTTAAATTTAGAAAGTGTCTGAAGCATTGCTATACAATATGATCAAGAAAAAAAGGTGTCTATATAGATATGAAATTCATTTATTACCGACCACAAACATATATAAGGGAGGTATTGTGATCATACCGATTTTGACTTTTCGAGATTTCGATGGATCTCCACGAATTGAGGTCCTTCCATAACGTTTAGACTATTTTTTAGCATGATGTCCGTCGGCCTGTCTGTCTGTCCGTCCGTCCGTCTGTCTGTGTACATGTGCAGAGCAAATTTTACTTAAAGGATTTTTATGAAACTTTATATTTAAGCTTTTGACATCAATGGCACGAGTTGATCAACTTTTGGTAAAAATCGATTGCCTAGAAATGGGAATTTACTCGTGTCGATTTTAAGATTTTTGCGAATATTTCATAACAGAAAAATATGTGAAAAAAAAAAAATAACAAAAGTTGCTATAAAAGCAATAACTAACAACTTTTATTTGAGACATTTTTTGATAAAACAAAAAAAAAATCGAAAATTTTTCTTTTTTTATACTTATGTTTCCATGGTTATGATAAATAATATCTCTGTTAGATTATTTTGGGCCAAGTTATTTCTACTCTGCTGCTAGAATGTATTTTATACAAGTACATTGGGATGGCGGTCGGTCCTGTGGTGGCCACAGTTGATTTTTTTTTTATATTAACAGAATTGTCCACTTAATATTTTAAATTCAGGGCCTACTAAACTTTTTTTTCGATCATATTGTATTTTAAATGTATGTAATTTAGAAACCTACTAATTATTCAGGTTATTTTAATGTTATTTATGAATCTTTTTTTATTAAAATTTGCAGTTAACAGTATTAAAAAAATATATTTTTACTTTTAATTCTTATCGGCAAAACATTGCTGTATACAAACTGTACAATTCCTCGGGGCAACCCCCGTTTCCCCGCCGAAAGAGGTGTTGGCTTCATAACAACTCGTCCTCGTTCAGTATTTATGTTATACTACCTCATTGGTAAAACTTCACTCATATTTTTCAAGAAAAACGCCATTTTAGAAGTTCCAAATCATTAATTTGTTCCGCCGCACTAGGCAACAATTGCCACATCAATATACAGAACTAGCCTTCTGTCCTTATAAACTCTTTGGATCATACCTAGAGCTGGAAAAAAAAATGGTTACTCCTATCAATATATAAAAATTATGACCGTATATTTTAAATGAAATGTCTTTATTAAAATCAAAAATAACATTTTACAAAAATCAAAATATATTAGCAAATCGTAAGACAATATTCGATCCAATAATCGATTCATTGGACTAAATTTACGGGTAAAAATGTCATATGCAGTTTTTTTTTATGAACTAGCTATTTTAAAAGCAGCTACGTTAAATGTTTCACTTGGAATTTCAATGTGTTTGTAGAGGATTCAATAAAATTTTCATATTCACTAAGGCAATATACTCTCTCCACCGGTTCAGTTTGAGAACGGGCTATCTCTCGGAGAGGACTCTTTTTCAAACTGACTGACAGAACCCTGGCCTTGTTAAAGCTGCTTTAGCTAGTGAAAAAAGACCAGTTTTCATACGGAATACATGAATAGACATGTTAATTGGCAGAATCTGGTAAAAGGTAGTTTTAGGAAAAAAATTGACATGACCCCTTTTCAAAATGACCGATTCAATTATAACTTAACATAAATAAATTATAATGTTTTATAATTATAACTATTATTATTATTACTAATATGCAGTTCTGTTCCTGAATATGCCTGTCACACTGATCACATTAGCATGGTCTCTCCCCAGAATGTATTCGTTTGTGTACAGTGAGAGTTGATGACTGTGTAAATGTTTTATTACACTGATCACATTTAAATGGCCTCTCTCCAGAATGTATTCGCTTATGTTTAGTGAGATTTGATGATTCTGAAAATGCTTTATCACACTGATCACATTTATATGGTCTCTCTCCGGAGTGTGTTCGTTTGTGCTGCATGAGAGTTGATAACTGTGAAAATGATTTATCACATACATCACATTTAAATGGTCTCTCTCCAGAATGTGTTCTTTTGTGTGTAATGAGATGTGAAGAATATGAAAATGATTTATTACATTGATCACATTTTAATGGTCTCTCTCCAGAATGTACTCGTTTGTGTTCAGTAAGATGTGATGACCGTGAAAATGCTTTATCACACTGATTACATTTGAATGGTCTTTCTCCACTATGTATTCGTTTGTGCATATATAGACCTGTTGATTGTGAAAATGCTTTATCACACTGATCACATTTGAACGGTCTCTCTCCAGAATGTATTCCTTTGTGCATAAGAAGGCCTGCTGACTGTAAAAATGTTTTATCACACTCATCACATTTGAATGGTTTCTCGTCAGAATGTATTCTTTTGTGTTTATGAAGATGTGATGAATATAAAAATGTTTTATCACAATCATCACATTTAAATGGCCTCTCTCCAGAATGTATCCGTTTGTGTTCAGTGAGATGTGATGACCGCGAAAATGCTTTAGCACACTGATCACATTTGAATGGTCTTTCTCCCGAATGTATACGTTTGTGATAAAGGAGATGTGATGAATATGAAAATGTTTTATCACACTGATCACATTTGAATGGCCTCTCTCCAGAATGTATTCGTTTGTGTTCAGTGAGATGTGATGACCGTGAAAATTTTTTACCACACTGTTCACATTTGAATGGTCTTTCTCCAGAATGTACTTGTTTGTGTTTTATGAGATGTGATGACTTTGTTGGTGTGGGTTGTTTACTCTTGCTAATGTCCATAGATCCACAAATCAGATCTGATTCACTAGAAGATGTTTCACCACCAGCTGCAAACAAACTTGCATTTATTATTGAGACAAAATTTTATTACTGAAATAAAGTTAATTTTTAGAATAAACTTTTCAGAACATTGCTGTACGGACCTCTCCTCCTAACTTATGAATATTGTATAAATATATTATTGTAAATAAAAAAAAAAAAAAAAATAGGAAAAAAAAATATATTTATAACATCGTTCTATAGTATTGTTAAGAATTTTTGTCTAATTCGTACCAAAGTTTTGTAATTATTTTTAAAGTGTTTTTTATATGGATGTACTGAAAATCATATTTATTTATGAATACATTCCTTTTTAAATATCAATACAAGTATTTATGTATCTACTATTATTATTTTTTTGTTATGCTATTATTTATTATATGTTTTATGATATTTAAATAAATAAATTATTATTATTATTATTATTATCATTACGATTCCCTAATCATTTTAACAGCAAAGTTTTGTTAAATTAAATTCTCCGTACTACAGATAGTCAAGTTTGGACAAAAAGTGGTCTAGTACCGAGAAATCACTGCACGAATCTTTGTAAATCTTTGAAATATTTATAGTTGGCCATGAGAGATTCTTTTCTTTTCCTGAATTGTTAGTTCTGATTAAGTAGCTACGTAATCAAATCCGAATATCGTCGTTACCTTTAATGATTTACAAAGAAAAATTACTTTAATGGCAAGAGTTTACTAACGAAAAAAAGTCCTTTGAGTCATGTACCTATCGTTTATAGATTAGAAGTAATCACGGAAAGAACATCATAGTAAATAAATTAATCTGATGCGTGTATTGGTAGACGCTATGTCTGATCGTACGGCGGTAAAGCGGGGTGCAGACGGGTCAACAGAACTGCTGATTCAAAAATTCAAATTGTAATTAATTGAAGTAAATTTTAAATTGTGTTTTGATTATTTGTTATTTGTATATTATTGTGTTGATTATATTAAATACTAACATCGAAACTTTCCTTCAATATTGTGTTTTATTACACTAGATCTTTTGCTTATCATTTCTCATATTTGTTTTATTTTTTATTTTTAATTTACAACGAAACCGTTAACAGTAAAAATAGTGTTACTGCCGAATGAGTGCTCTTTAAACGTTACACGTACCAATTGATTAGAGATCGTACATTGTTAAAACCCTACATAAAACTATTTTGATGAATTAAACGTTCTTAAATTAAATAACTAAAATCGAAAGTAACCTATGTTGGTATTTAACCCATCATTGAAATAATTTAATTTTTTTTATTGTGCAGCAATCATTTATTTTTCCGAATTAAAATATTTCGGATAATTTATTATTTTTCTCCCGGGCATCGCCGTGTGTGTCTGCTATTTACTTATAAAATACAAAATAATTTTCATACAACTCAGCAGGTACACAAAGAAAGCGATTTAAACATTCACTTATTACATAAGCATCTATAAAACTAGCTCCACTGACCAGTGTTTGCAACAGCTGCACTCTCTAGTGTATTTTCTTCACATTCATTGGGGTCCACAGGTTCAGACTTGATGCCAGTCTTTTCTCTGTTTGTGTTATCATCACATAGATCTGTAGCTTCATCTGTGATCTCTAAAATAAATAAACGAATTACTCACTAATATACTAATATATTATATCATATCATATATTTCATTTAAAACGTTCACTAATCATTGCTAATGTTCAACTAGAATAACTGTGGCAATAAAACATGTAAAACATTATTAAAAGCTAGATAGTTGTAATTGTACTCTTTACTGACCATTCTCCCATTCAGCCGTCTGCTCTATCCCAGTTTTTAATTCAAGTTCTTCAGCATCTTCATATTCGGTCTTAATGTCAATCTGTTCTATAAAAATATCACTGTCTCTGGAATCATCGGGAAGCATATCACCGCCTGTCTCGTCATTCATATTCACTCCTGAAACAATAACGTACTGTCATACTGGAACAACACGGTCTTAGAAAGCGGCGATCAACAACAACTGCGCTTTTACAAATGCTAGATTTCATTTATAAAAATTTGGATAAAAATCAGCATATCTTAGCATTGTTTCTGGACTTGTCAAAGGCTTTTGACAGGGTCAATCATAAGATTCTTCTAAGAAAACTCGAAATGTTGGTACTTCGCGGTAAGGCTTATGTGGCTCTTGTCTTATTTGGATAATAGGATGCAATATGTGCAGATAGGTAATATAAAATCAAGTTATTTACCAGTAGATCAGGGTGTACCGCAAAGAAGTATACTTGGGCCACTATATATTTTATATGTAAATGACATTGCAGGGGATACTCTCAGCTCAGAATTTGTAGCCTTCGCTGACGACACCACGATAATGGGCTCTGATTCTGATAGTCAAAATCTAGTTCAAAAGATTAACAATGATCTTAAAATTATGTGCAATTGGTTTGTGTCAAATGATCTAATTATTAATGAGAGTAAATGTAACTTTATTACATTTACTAAACGTAAAAAAGAGCGTGACACAAGTCAATTAAATAAGATAAATCGATTGAACAAGTCCAGTCTACGAAAATACTTGGAATTTATATACACGAATGTCTGAACCGGGATATACATATAAATAATCTTTGCAAGAGAATATCCCAGGAATGCTGGAAAGTAAAAAACCTTGCAAAATGTTGCAGTAAAGATGTAGTCAGAGCGTATTACTTTGGTCACATTTATTCCATTTTGTCATATGACTGTTTATTATGCTGGGGCACAAGTTCGGAGTTCAATAGATTATTTAAAATGCAGAAAAGAATCATTAGAAATATGGTTGGTTGCTGCTGTAGAACCTCTTGTGTTCCTATTTTTATAGAACTGAATATCTTACCCTTACCGTGTATGTATATATACCAGGCTAGCCTTCATGTACAACAAAACTTATCAGTTTTCGAGAAGTGGTCAGATATACATGCATATAATACTAAACAAAACAGTAATTTAGAAATTCAAACAGTTAGATTTGCAAAAACTGCACAAAACACAAATATACTAATGAAAAAAAATATATATAATAAACTACCTTCTCACATCAAAGATAGTACAACCTTGCCGCTATTTAAGAAAAGCATAGTTAAATTTTTAATCAGTAAGTGTTTTTATAATCTAAATGAGTATCTTATGCAGCAACAATAAGTAAACACACTTATTTAAGATTTAAACTGACTTATTTAATTTGTTAATTATTTATTTATTTAATTTGTAAATTGACGATCATAAATATTGTAATTTATTATCTATATATTTATACTTTTATAAGACTTATATTTATTATTTTATTTTTAAAATTTTGACTGTGTAAAAAAATTAAAGTAAATTAATTATTGACAATAGGGGATAGGCATGATTTTTTTTTTATTTTTTATTATATTCCTCTTGTTGCATATAAACATAAAAAACAGTTTTTATTTTATTTTTTTGTAATTTGAAGGCTTAAAAAAATCATAAATGTATGTAGCGCGCGAAAACGACGTGTGACGTCATACCCCTTCTAACTGACGTATGACACTACTAGCTTACCGGCGTACATAGTCTGTTATGAACTTATTTGTTTGTATAACTTTCATAGGTTATGTAAAGTTAGAGTGATTTTAGTTAAAATAAAATTTAATTCTATAAAAACAATTTATACATGTTTACCGAATTAAATTTTATATTAAAATAGATAGCTTATATTGCAGTATTTCAATTATGCCTCTAACGTTTTGTAACTTCATGTAAACAATGTAGTAAAATTCTGACATCTAAATTACATAAATATTTACATTTTACAGAGTTGCAGCGTTTGTTTACATAAAGTTATAGAATATAAAATAAAAATTACTTTGACACCACGTATTTCCTCAGCACTGTAGCATTCATTATTTTTCATATATTCCATGAGCATAAATGCATCAATTTTGGGTAAATTATCACTCTGAGCCCTAACAAAATCTTTATCTGCCATTTTAATAATAAATGCGTGAAAAATTGCTTAAAAACAAATACAAAACTCTCGAACAATACAATACACACACGTGTAAAGATTATGTTGTAGCTGTATCTGTGATGTGAAACCCCTATCGTTTGACGTCATACTCAGTCGTTTTACTCGGCAACCTTCGCTCCGTGGTCGGCTTATTTCAAATTTACAATATTTTAGTTCAAAAATTTTGCTATAATATTAATTAAAATGTAATTTTTGTTTTGTTAGGTGACATAACTAACATTAACAATATCAAAATAATGTAGTTTTAAGGAAATACAAATTTTATACGTATCCCCTATTTGTAAAATGACTTATCCAATATTACTTGTATGTAATCTACTGGATCAATAAATTATTATTATTATTATTATAAAAGAACTAGAACTAATCACTAGAACAACGATAAGTAAATTTGTGTTACTAATCAATATTTTATGTTAGAATGAGTAATTTTGTTATTGGATCTGAGGATATGAACGGCACAACAAAATGTGTGGTTTTCCTGTCAATATATCATATTTCTTATATTACGGAACAAACAATGCTGGATTAAATTCTTTCGGACGTTCAGAAAACAGATCGTTGAGAAGAAAAAGAATTTTATATACCTGATGAAGTATTATGTATATCTTTTTGATACTAATACTAATTATATTTTATTATTCTAGGCTAGTACTATCAGCAATGGCTAACGTCCAAAATAATGGTGTCCACATGTAATACAAAGTAGTACGATACCTGTATAGTCATTAGATTCTTCCTCTTCTGTTTGCACCATGTTACTGTTATTGTAGGGCTTTTCCCATGCCTCATTTGCCACACAGAGACTCTCATCACATGCTGGTAATATGTCTGTACTGCTGCATTGATCTTCAATCTGATCACAATTCTTCAACAACTCCTTTTGTTCTTCTTTGTAATTTGTCAAATGAATACTCAACACTTCGCTAGTTTCAGAGACAGAACTCACTTGCGATGTATAATTTATATATATTTGATTATTTCGCAAGCACTGTTCACGAAATTCATAATAATCATCCACTTTAATACGGCATTCTGTACATATGGCACCCTGATTGTACAACACTGTGGAGATCTAAAAATAATCAATATCATTGTACGGAGAATTACCTCATCGATCCAAAGTAGAAACGTAAAATAGCTAAGTTATATACTGCATTCATTAAACTTTTAAACGGCTCTTGCTTAATTATAAATATCTATTCTGGTTTCATATAACTGTAACTAAAAATTCTAATAACATTCATGATAATATAATTTTACTGAACAGTTTAACTTTGAGTACACATTGTGAATTTAAAACTAAATTGATGCCCTGGTATTTGGAAGAGCCGTTGAACTGTAAAACTGTGTATCGAAAACAGTATGAAATTTGAATTAAGTAACTTTTCATAAGCCCTTTTGGCATTCTTGTTGGTTTTAAATATATCATTTATAATGAAGATAAATATGTTCTTACCATTTCAGGAAATAATAATACCAGCCTGGCATAATAATTTAAATTTTCACAACTGTTGAACAGCCTTTGTGAATCACTGTCATGTGTGAGGCAGATACAACAAATATCTGTTAAAAAATACATTATAACTGCAAATTTGTTACAGCAATAATTTTAAATTCTAAATCAGTAAAATTGTTCTGAATATTTGCTCTGGGTTCAATTATATTCAGTTTTCTACCATGCCGTGTTGATTACAGATGGCACACTAAAGTGGGAAACAGAATGCACCGAGTTCTACGACGCGTTAACGGCGTACGTACGGCACCATCTGTCAGAAGAAAGTTAAAACCAAGCTGTCGTACGCAAGTGCACAGAATGGACAACGTTCTACGCCGTTGATACTGAATGTTCGTCAACTTCCAACTTTTGACGCTGTTGAACGTTGACGCAGAACACCTAACCTCAGTTTTTACTGAATAATAAAGTGTTTGTATGTATAAATAACTTGCATACAACATAAATAACATCATTCACAAGTCTTCATCATCCATTATACTTTTAATAAAAGAAAGCGCACGTATAAATACATATATAGGTTGTCAAGTGACACTTGACGGCGTTAAAAATTATTGCATTGTGTTCAGGCGAAATTTCTCAACGGCGCTACGCAACGCTGTCGCAAATGACGCCGCGCTGACGCTGTAGCGCGCTGTGCATTCTGTTCCAGGCTTTAAGAAAACAGTGAACTCTTCGACTATCAACCACTTGATGGTCGAAAGCGGTAGTCGAAGAATGAACTATGGATGACGCAAATTTTTCGTCAAATCATGGAAAACTTTTAAGTAACATAATATCTGATATACACAAGAAATGATGTAATACAAAATACCATTTTTTAAGGCATCACGCCGGCGACGATGTATTTTCATATTCATAAACTATTTTTTGCAAAAAGATAATTGCACAACAAAATCACAGTGAAGATATCAAATGTGTTTTGACACTTACTATCAAAAAAATTAAATAGTATGCCAATTGTGTACGAACACCTACTATCCCGAAAAGAAGATAGTAGAAAATCGCGTAGTACTTGCGCTAGTTACTAGCTCTTTTACTCTACCAATGTAAACCCGGCATTAGATATATTGTACACACCCAGTACTACGAGATAAACACAAATTAGCATCATAGTTCATTGTTTTCTTAAAAGTGTGCTTTCTGCAATCAACACGGACTGGTAGAAAACAATATTATTCAAGCAAGTGGAAATAACCAGAACAATTTTAGTAATTTAGAAATTAGTATTATTGTCGTAACGAATTTGCAGTTATAATGTATTTGTTAACAGATATTTGTTGTATCTGTCTCACACATGACAATAATTCACAAAGACTTTTCAACAGTTCTGAAAATTTAAATTATTATTCCAGACTGGTATTATTATTTCCTGAAATGGTAAGAACATATTTATCTTCGTTATCAATGGTATATTTAAAACCAACAAGAATGTCGAAAGGGATTTTGAAAAGTAACCTATTTCAAATTTCATACTGTTTTCGATACACAGTTTTACAGTTCAATGTCTCCCCCAAATACCAGTGAATCAATTTAGTTTTGAATTCACAATGCAGTTAATCATAGTTAAAATGTTTATGCATATTTTTAGTAACAGTCCTTTAAAACCAGAATAGATTGTGCAATTAAGCAAGAGCCGTTTAAAATTTTAATGAATGCAGTATATAACTTAGAAACTTTGTGTTTCTACTTCGGACAGATAAGATTATTCTTCGTACAATGATATTAATTATTTTCAGATCTCCACAGTGTTGTACAATCAGGGAGCTATATGTACAGAATGCTGCAGTAAAGTGGATAATTTTTATGAATTTCGTGAACAATGCTTGCAAAACAATCAAATATATATCAATTACACATCGCAACTTAGTTCTGTCACTGAAACTAACGAAGTGTTGAGTATTCAATCGACAGATTACAAAGAAAAACAAAATGAGTTGTTGAAGAATTGTGATCAGTCTGAAGTTCTGTGCAGCAGTACAGACATGTTACCAGCATGTGATGAGTCTCACTGTGTGACAAATGTGGCATGCGAAAAACCATGCAATAACAGTAACACGGCGCAAACAGAAGAGGAAGAATTTAATAACTATACAGGTATCGTAACATTTTGATTGCGTTACAGTATAAGAACAATTATATCTTTATCATGAAAACATATTTTGTCATACTGCCCATATTATAGGAATAGGTTGCCTTGCATATTTTATGTAAGGGAACCGCCACTTTAAAAAGGTTGACAACCACTACTCTGAATCAATGATTTCCAATACTTTTTCCATTTAATTTCAATAAATTAACAACATCAGAATATAAATGCATTCACCATTATTTTGGACGTTTGTCATTGCTACTAGGCTAGAATAGTACAATATATATTGAGTATTAGTATCAAAAAGATATAATATTTCACAAAATATAAAATTCGGACGTTTAAGAAACTGCTCAAAAATCTCTTTCCATCTTCAGCGATCATGCAACAATAAGTGTTTTATTCAAACTATTTTTAAATATAATATTGTAACGTGATCGGGTTCTTCAACAGGCGGTGATATGTATCCATATGATTCCAGAGACAGTGATATTATTAAAGAAGAGATTTATATAAAGACAGAAGTTATTGATGAAATTGAAGTGAAAACTGGGATAGAGCAGATGGCTGAATGGGGGAATGGTCAGTAAAGAGTACACTTACAACTATATTGTTTTTAATAATGTTGTACATATTTTATTGTCACAGTTATTTTAGGTTAACATTAGCAATGATGAGAGTAATTCGTTTATATATCACTTTGATGTGTTTATTTCAGATACCACAGATGCAGCTACAGAAGTTTGTCATGATAACACCATCAGAGGAAAGATTGCTATCAAGTCTGAACCTATTGACACCAGTGAATTTGAAGGAAATACACGAGAAACTACAGCTGTCGCAAACACTGGTCAGTATAGCTAGCTTTATTGATGCTTATGTAATAAGTGAATGCTTAAAATGTTTTCTTATATTTAGGAAGCAGCTTCTCTTGTATACAACACTGATTGAACACTACAGCATATTCCGCTTCTATTAACTTTTTTGACACCTTTTCCAATTTTCGTATTGTCCTTTTTTCGGGATCACTAAGTTGATTAATAAAAAAGCCTTACAATCATTATCAAGCTAAACTAAATAAAAACAATTTACAATGGTATTTGTATACACAATTTGTTACAGTAGAGGAGGTAATTGGGGAAAATTACGAATGGTTGCCGTGCAGGTAGAGGGTCCGGACTAATCCTGTGGATTGAAGGTTTATTTCGGTCTGGTTTTTCTTAATGATCAGTGCCTTTAGGATTTGTAACTGATGGTAATCTGGGGAATTCTTCAGTATAGTTGTTTGATTAATTAATTCTTGTCGGGTTAAATGCATGCCATGTTCTTGTAAGAAATGTTTTTTGATGGCTCCGGTTTGTAGGTGCATCGTGAGTCTTCTTGACAGAGTTGCGGTGGTGAATCCAACGTAGGCTACATTATGTGGCTCACAGTTCTCGTGTTTACATGAAAATTGGTAGATTAAGTTGGTCTTTTTCCGGGCAGTCTTCTTTGGGTTTCAATTATTTTTCAAAATAATTTAAACTTATTAATTTACTTCAATTTTTAAGTAAATTCTGGTACTTTAATTTCAAAATCAGATTTTTTGTCTCAATAATCAGTGCAATTTTATTTGCAGCTAGTGGAACATCTTCCAGTGAATCAGATGATAGTTGGGATCCATTGACCATTAACAAGCGTAAAGAACCCACAACAACGCCATCACATCTCATTAGACACAAACGTATATATTCTGAAGAGAAACCATTCAGATGTGATCAATGTGATAAAGCATTTTCACGGTCATCACATCTCACTGAACACAAACGATTACATTCTGGTGAGAGGCCTTTTAAATGTGATGAGTGTGATAAAACATTTTCATATTCATCACATCTTCTTTATCATAAACGTATTCATTCTGGAGAGAGACCATTCAAATGTGATCAGTGTGCTAAAGCATTTTCTCGGTCATCACATCTCGCTGAACACAAACGAATACATTCTGGAGAGAGGCCATTTAAATGTGATCATTGTGATAAAACATTTTCATATTCGTCACATCTCCATAAACACAAAAGAATACATTCTGACGAGAAACCTTATAAATGTAATCAGTGTGATAAAGCATTTTCACAATCAGGAGGCCTTCTTATGCACAAAGGAATACATACTGGAGAGAGACCATACAAATGTGATCAGTGTGATAAAGCATTCTCACAAGCAACAGGTCTGTATATGCACAAGCGAATACATAGTGGAGAAAGACCATTCAAATGTAATCAGTGTGATAAAGCATTTTCACGGTCATCACATCTTACTGAACACAAACGAATACATTCTGGAGAGAGACCATTAAAATGTGATCTATGTGATAAAACATTTTCATATTCTTCACATCTCATTACACACAAACGAATACATTCTGGGGAGAGACCATTTAAATGTAATGAGTGTGACAAATCATTTTCACAGTCATCAACACTCCTTCAGCACAAACGAACACATTCTGGAATGAGACCGTATAAATGTGATCAGTGTGATAAAGCATTTACAGAATCATCAAATCTCACCAAGCACAAGCGAATACATTCTGGAGAAAAGCCATTTAAATGTGATCTATGTCATAAAACATTTACACAGTCATCAGCTCTCACTGTACACAAACGAATACATTCAGGAGAGAGACCATTCTAAAGTGATAAGTGTGATAAGGCATATTCACGGTCAGAATATCATATTAGTAATAGTAAATATAATAATAAAAAATAGACCATGTGACCAAAAAAAAAAACATTTGGAGTGAAAGAAAAATATTTTCTTACAAAATAAATCAAATAGTAAATAAATTCTCAAATTTTGAGGAAAAAATATTCCCAAACATTATAATTTTTTCAAAAATAAAATAATAATACTAATAACAATAATAAGAACGTGAGATCACGCGTCCCAAGTATGAGTCATAGCTTGTTATAGACCACTACTTAATATGAATTCAGTTGCAATAACCATCACCGAGAAATAATATATTGGATATCCAACAGGATTTTTTAATTGTAAAAGATACTGTTATGTAGTAAATATGTTGTAAAAACTTAATAAATCATATTAGAAAATAAAAGTTTGTTGATTTACACATGTCTGTAATCGTTTAAGCTCGCAGTAAACTTGTTAGAACATACTACACACAGCTATATGTATGAAAGTGTACTTACCCCAAAAATGAAAAAAATTGAGTTATTTCGTTTTTTCTACAACCTTATGGATATGTATATGTACATATAGTAATAAAATTAGAGACTATATCTTTTTATTTCGGCCTCATATTTGGTTTCTACTCGTTTCAGCTTATTATTAGAGGATACCAAAAAAAAAAAAAATGTCTGAGATTCAAACAAAAACGGCTGTACATATTTTCATGAAATTTGGTACAATAATAGAGTTAATTTGAGTTTGAACAAAGGAAATTTGAATTTTCATTCTAAGGTACTGTTTCAAGGTTAAAACTGTTTACTAAAAAACTGTAAACATCTCCTTTATTATTGACCACATAGAAATAAATGAAATACTAACTGTTTATAGGGAAATTTTCCTAAGAGAGACTCTATCTGGCGGAATTATGTTGAACTAACCAAATAGTCAAGTTTTTTATTGTTCTGACACATCTGTTACATTTGTTTGGATTTTAGATTTTGTATTTGTTTGGCCTATATGTCACATTTATTAAGAAAACATAAATCAAGACAAAAATATTGATAAATTCTTTCTAAATGTCAGATTACAACGTATTATCAATATGTCAAAAAGTTGTTATCGTCTATTTAGTTAGTTCCGATTTTGCCACATTGGAGCTGCAATCTTAAAAGGGGTTCCCTTTATTAAAAAAATAATAATAATAATATTTTATTCCTAGACGTTTTTTTTCATTTAGATGAATTTGGGTAGTAACGAGGGGACACCCTAAAACTGAAATCTAGATACATCTCCCTTATTATTGGCTGAACTGCAAAATCATGTACGACAAAAATAGTTTACAATAAGAAAACAAATCTTTTACTTTTATGCATTTTTCAATTAGATGAATATTGTCACGGGGTGTAGTCAAGAACGCAATCTTTTCTACAAAATTCATTATACATGATAAATTTACATCAGAATATGTACAATTGTTTGTAAAATGGCTGCTGGTGTTCAGTGCCGGCTGTGGGTTTTGCGGGGCCTCGGGAAAATATTGCATTTGGTGTCAAAAACTTGCCCTAGCTACTAATAATTGTTAGAAATATGAAAGCGCGGGGCCTCGGGAAAAATCCCCGAAGTCCCGACCTCTGAGCCGGCCCTGCTGGTGTTGTCCGTTTAGAAGCTGAAGTTAGTCTCGTTCTTGCCCCGGTTCCTCCAAGATCGGTCGAACTACCCCAGGCATCCGCACATCTCGCCTTGGCGACTTGAACAGCTGGGCTGGTCCTTGGGCAGCGTGATGTGGACTGATGACCACCTACGTGATGACTAGTTATAAGAATGACTACCTCGATTCTATTCCCTAAGACCATTTTATAATTGTTAACCAGGACACTATGACATCAGATCCTACCTCAATTGTTTTGGAAACATTATTCATCTGTGTAATTGTTGGCAGCAATTGAAAGACCATAGTCATCACAATTGAATAATGTTTATCAACACATTAGAATGGAGTTCAACACTTATGTTGGCAAACACGCAACACCCTGCACATTCTATAATTCCCAAAACCGTACGTCAGTCAATAGCCAAGTTGTTACGGCGTTTTAAATACTATTTAAAAATATAATAACCAATTCAATTATTATTGTAGAAAAGTGGTAAATTAAAATGTTAAATCTCTTCTTCTTGTCAGTAGCTAAGAACCATTTTTTATTTTGTTTTTTATCCGCACGGACTGATTTAATGTTTGTATATAATGCAACCATATAATTATTGTTAGTGTGACTACTTATTTGTAAATTCCATAAAAATTTGTGTAATAAATTTGCAGGTATAATACATTATTTAACAGATATATATCTTATCTGCCTCAAACATTAAAAAAATTTGTGTATGCTATTCCAAATGTTTAAACGGAACTAACTGGAATTTTCATTTTTGTTAGTTCTCATGAGCTCTCTTTTTATGGTTTGAAGTGGGCTTTTGCTGAACAAAATTATAATAAGCCTCACTTAAATGGTAAAAGTAACTAGAATTAAAAATCTAGATCGGTATAAACCAAAAATTGGTTTCGGGAAGCAAGCTCGGATTGCTCCGAGTCACTTTTTTTAACTCCAGACCACTTGAAAAAACACTTTTAGTCCATTTCTCGAACGCTCTGTAGTTAAACAGAGTGACTCGGAGCACTCCGAGCTTGCTTCCCAAACCCACCTAATGAAACAGGCTTTACAAACAGTTTTCAACAGATTCAAAATTTAACTATAGTCCCTTCAATCATTAGAATGCAGTACAGAGCAAATGAAGTAGTTCTTTTTCATATTCTCTAATTGGTTATCCCAATAACACTATCCTCTTCTTTCTTGGCGAAGTTGCCAGTTGTATAATGTGCTAATTGTTGAAAACGGGGTACAAATATTTATTCGATTTCCTGTGATACTTTTCCCATTTAATTTCAATACATTATCAACAAAAGAATATAAAATTACGCATAATATTTTGGGTTCATAGACATATTTAACAGTCTTACAATTTTTGGCAACATCGCTCCCATTTCCAAAAGCAATACTGCATTCTAATCTTTGACGGAATATTATTGATTGTACGTTATGGATATAAGATCTTCTATCTATTATATTCCATCGCAGACTCAATATTCAAGATCTGTAATAGTTTTTAGAAGAGTTGTGAAAAAAATTGTGCAATAAAAATATGTAAAAGGAACAGAAAAAAATACAGTTTTTTACACTTGAACTTTATAAAATTGTAAATACGTTGTAGTAAATTTAAGTGGGACAACTCAGTGTATTAATATATTTTAACGAAACTAAAACGCGCAATGCTCTAAGAGTTTTTGCTGTAATCTACAAACATGTTTGACTTACTATGAACAAGTTACTTAATTATTTAAATGCTACCGCTAATAACAAACATCTTGTCAGAAACAATAACTATATCTCTGAACTGTAAAAGGAATATTGCGCACGCGTATAGTGATCTTATCTGCAAGAAATTTTATTCGCAAATAAAGCTTTTATTTCTATTTCTTTTACATGGCAGTACATATTTGTTTCAGGAATGGATATCAAGAATGAGACAGGTTGTGACTTGCATCCAGATGATATCAGTTACAGTGATATTATTAGAAAGGAGATGGAAATTAAGATGGAATATAATGATACTGAACATGAAATGAAGCCTGGAAAAGAGCACACTGCTGAATGGGAGAATGGTCGGTAACGAGTACATTTACAACTACATAGTGTCTACCATCCTTGAATTTCTGAAATCTCCTTGAATTTGCACCTTTTGTTTATATATGTGTAACTTTTTATACGCACCAGTATACTGGCAGTGTCGGCTTCTTAGAATCTAACAGGGAACAGCCTCTCAAAAAAATTAATTAGCGAAACTTTTTTTCCAGCCTTTATAGTATAACATTATATAATATTTCAGAGAACCACGATACTCGGGAAACATATGGTACATTTTCTATGGTCGACATGTCCCAGTATAACTACAACACCAATATCATCATCACAGAGGAGATCGACATCAAGCCTGAATGTGGAGATGACGGTGAATATGAGGAGAGTACAGCTGTACAAGATAAAGGTCAGTCAGTAATATATATTGCGACGATCCTACCTTGAGCTGGCTCTCCTCTAGTCCTGACTTTGGTCGCAATGACGCTTACCTCTTGCTGCTAATTTCCAACCGATTGCTCGGATTTCTTCAGTGGAGCGAGGTCAGGGTCTCCATACACACACACACACACACCCTCGTAGGCACACAATAAAAATACTTATATAAAGCTTAACCCGGATTTATTTGTCCTCTTAAATTACAAAGTTGATATATGCTCTACAATTGTATATAGATGGCGGGCTCCTCTGTCGGGGTCCGCACGGCCGTGTATAGTCCGGCTGCTGGTTTCCGATCTCCTGGGCCGCGTTGCAAGGGTATTCGGGACGCTGGGTTTTCCTAGAGATCCGCGACAAAAGGGGCAAGGAAAAAAAAACCAAAAGAGACTCGACAAAAAAATACTTCCCAACAATAGTTCAAATTAAAATACTAAACACGCGCTCGGTGAACGGCCAAAATTATACGTTGCAGCTGACAGGATGATCACAGCCGCTGAACATAGAATTTTTACCAAACAAATATTCCCCAAAATATTTCAGACTAAGTTAGTAAACACACGCGCTTAGCGAACGGACAAAAGTTATATGTTGCAGCGAACCGGACGATCACAACTGCCGACATAGAATTTTTTTCCACACATAAATATTGCACCAAAAATCTGTCTTGACCTGCTGTTGTACAGTGACCACGTCTCGGATGTTGTTCGGCTGGACTCCCTGTTTCCTGTAACGCCTTCATAACCGACTGATTACACTTTGAGAAACTTCTATCAGCTTCGCTACATCAACTTGCCTGAAGCCAGTTTGGAGAAGTCGCACCACAATGCTGTCGCTCCATTATTAAAAAAGAATGCCACTACTTAAAAACACTGCAATTATTAATATAAACGTTTTAAATCGAATTTAAATGAAACATGTGATCAACCTACTCATCATGTACTGAATAAAATTTGTCAAATTTGTATTTGTTTTGTCTTGTTGGTTATTATTTTTACTTGTTTTCCATAGTCAACTACACATAATTGCCTACTTTAATTGAAATACAACATTAAATGTACAATAAGCAATATATTTTCATATTTTTTTCAATATCCCTAGTCTTTTCCGATGTGTGTAAATATATATTTGCTACGAACTAATACAAAACTTGCGAGCTGAATTCTAATTTTTGTTTAAAGAGGCAGGGTGTCCCTTACCTTCTCTTAGAACCGCCTCTGATTGTTATTAATTTAATTTTACGTGCTACAAATGAACATGTGGGATTATTTCTTTATAATACGTGTTTTTCTGCTTGATTACGTCTCAATAATGTTTTTTTTTTTTTTTTACAGGCAATGAAACATCTACCAGTAATCCACATGAAAATTTTGCTTCAGTCTCAAACAAGCTAAAAGAACCCATAGCATCAAACAGAGAGAAATCATTCAAATGTAAACAATGTAATGAAACATTTACATGCATATCGCATCTGAATATTCACGAACGAATCCATACTGGAGAAAAGGTATTCACTTGCAAACGTTGCGACAAAACATTTTCATGTAAATCTCATCTGGATATCCACGCCCGAATACATTCTGGAGTGAAACCATTCAAATGTAAATATTGTAGCAAAGCATTTAGACTAAAACATTATCTAATTACACACATGCGTGGTCATACTGGAGAGAAACCATTCAAATGTGATCAGTGTTATAAAGCATTTGCACGTCCAGAAAGTTTAATTGGACACAAACGAATACATTCTGGTGAGAAACCATTTAAATGTAAAGAATGCCACAGGACCTTTAGACGAAAAGAGATTCTTATTCGGCATTCGCTAAGACATAATAATGGAGAGAAACAATTTAAATGTGATCAATGTGAAAAATCATTTATACGGTTATCTCTTCTCGTTTTTCATAAACAATTACATTCTGGAGAGAAACCTTTTAAATGTGATCAATGTGATAAAGCATATTCAGTTAAATGTCGTCTCATTAAACACAAAAGAAATCACTTACCTGACAAACCATTCAAATGTGATGAGTGTGATAAAGCATTTACCGAATCATCATATCTCACTGTACACAAACGAACACATTCTGGAGAGAAACCATTCAAATGTGATCAGTGTGATAAAGCATTTAATCAATTAGTACATCTCATTAACCACAAAAGGCATCATACCGGTGAGAAACCATTCAAATGTAATCAGTGTGATAAAGCATATCCAAATTTAACATCCTTAAGTTGTCATTTACGGATGCATTTAGCTGAGAAACCATTTAAATGTGATTATTGTGATAAAGCATTTACTCACAAAGTAAGACTAAAAATACATACAAGAATTCATACGGGAGAGAAACCATACAAATGTAATCAGTGTGATAAAGCATTTTCACGATCAGAAAGTTTAATTGCACACAAACGAATACATTCTGGAGAGAAACCATTTAAATGTGTGCAGTGTGATAAAGCATTTGCAAGGTTATCAAATCTTATTACTCACAAATATACACATACTGGTGAGTAGTCAAATTTTAATTATTAATTGTCTATACACAATGTGCCAAGATATGCACAACAAATCCTAATTTTTAATAGAATATTTAGTATATTTTTAGTTATTCGCCTTTTCTTAATTTTGTTTATTAGGTTACGTGTGCAATTATCTATATTAGATTATTTCAATTATATAGAACGAAATGAAAATTCACGTGCTGTATATGAAATCCTTTTCATCTATAATGCAAAATACCGTGCGATCATTATTATCTCGTTTTAGTATATTCATATTTAATAAAACACTGTAACAAAATATTTTTATAAAAAAATGTTATAGGTCAAAAACGAGTATATACTGGAATAAAACGATATAAGTGTGAATACTGTGATAAGGCATTTTCAAAGCCATATGAAGTAGTCAGACACAGAACAGTTCATACTGGTGAGAAACCTTTCAAATGTGATCTGTGTAATAAAGCATTTGCACAATCATCAAATCTCATTCAACACAAACGATTACATACTGGTGACAAATTACTACATGAAAAAATTTCCGTATCTGAAACTAACGAAGATTGTATTGGTTTAACGGATTTTAAAAATGAATCAAAACAGAAACAATCTTTGGAGGATAGAGTAACGCACTACGCAGAGAACACAGGAAATAAAGATCATGCAGGTATTGTACTACTTTGTTTGTTGTCACAGTGTAATACCCTTTTCACACTAGAACTTTAAGATAGCATGTTTAAGTTAAGCTGAAACTTGACAAAATAAATATAAATTAGGCCACCTGCTGTACTCAAGGAGGCAAATTCTGCTTTCGGCTTCGCAGGGTCTAGGCTTCATCAGGGTCAAGGCTGAGTATGCTGTGTCTATATTATATAACGTCAGTAGAACAAACCTATTGACTTTTTCACACTGCGTGATCCGCAGACTTCATGATAATTTAACAACCAGTTCGTGCGAGCTTTCTCCGGCACGCCATTGAGTGTAGCGTTATTTATTTTTTTCTTTATTTTTGTCTCATTAATAAATACAAGTTTGTTTGCAGCTAGTGGAACATCTTCCAATGATCCAGATGTGAGTTGTGCTTCATTGTCCATTAACAATCTTATGCAACATAAAACATCATATAAATGTAACATATGTGACAAGACATTTGAATCTGCCAGTTCCCTTCTTAGACATACGCGAAGACATCCTGGAGAGAAACCATTCAAATGTGATCAATGTGATAAAGCATTTACGCAGGCAGTATATCTTATTAGCCACAAAAGAAACCATTCTGGAGAATTACCATTTAAATGTGAACAGTGTGATAAAGCATATACAAATCTAGCGTCTTTAAATAATCATAGTCGAAAACATTTAGCAGAGAAACCGTTTCAATGTGAATATTGTAATAAAACATTTACTGAAAAAGGATATCTCAATATACACAAACGATTTCATACTGGTGAGAAACTATACCAATGTGATCAGTGCAATAAAGCATTTATTTCTTCATCAGGTCTCGCTAGTCACAAACGATTACATTCTGGAGATAAACCATTCAAATGTGATCAGTGTGATAAAGCATTTCCACGAGTTGACTATCTAATCAGTCACAAAAATGTACATTCTGGTGAGTAGATAACAAATAAGTCGTTGATAATAAGAATACGTCTTTGTTGCATTTTCAATTTGCACGTCTTTTCATGATAATAAACTAAAGAGTTCACGCACCTGTCTCTACTTATTTTATGAAATTTTATATCTGCAACAATGTAAAATTACCTCCCTTAAATTATAGGTGTCAAACGTGTATATACTGGAGACAAACGGTTCAAATGTGAATTATGTGATAAAGCATTTGCAAAACCATCAGCACTTCTCAGACACAAACCAGTTCACACTGGCGAGAAAGCATTCAAATGTGATCTGTGTAATAAAGCATTTTCACATCCATCAAATATCATTAAACACAAAAAAACATTTCATACTGGCGACAAAATACTAAATGAAATGCGTTCCGTTACCGAAACTGCCGAAGTTGATGACATGGATTTAGAAAGTGATTTAAAAGACATACAGTCTTTGGATGAATGGGCGAAACACTACACAATGGAAACAGAAAATGAAGAAAATGCCGACCATACAGGTATAGTAGCGCTTTGATCATTATAGATCAGTCTAATCACGTGGTCCGCATGACGTCATCTTAAAATTTGGACGACGGCTATGAATTCTTCGTAAAAAAGTGCCTGCAGAAGGTTCAAATTACAAACTTGTATGAATTGAAAAAAAAAAATTATAAGCCAAAAAGTAAATCGACCAAAATCAGTTTTTTGCTCGTATCTAGTGACCTGTGCACTTTTCCAGAAAACCAAATACATCATTAAAGTTATAAGTCATTTATTCTCACAAGAAACATACATTCTGTGAAGAACAATTCAATTAATCTATTTGATTAACTTTTAAAAATTCTTATATATATATACACATATATGCACATTAATAATAACAAATTACAATACAATAAAATAATAAATAAAAATAAAACAATACAAAAAAAATCCTGAAATTAAACAAAATATCAATTGAATCACAATAAGATATTGGTATTATTCAAGAAATCTGTTACATTATTGTATATGCCATCAATTAATTTCTTTTTTATCTTTCACATATACCGACCGTATGAACGGTAATTTAGAATCCATTATTACACCTAAACATTTGGTACTTGGTTTACTTTCTACACCAAAATTATATTGTAAGTCATCTTTTGTTTTTTTAAAAGTAAAATGTAATACCGCGGTCTCAGTATAGTTCATGGCGGTACCATTATTTAAACACCAATTATTTATATCATTTATAGCTGTATTAGTGTCACAAGTTAGATGATGTTCATTAAAATTAGTTATGTTGGTGTACGTATTATCAGCATACATTGTTATGTTATTTACTGACGTACACAAATCGTTTACATATAAAATATATAATAAAGGCCCAAGTACCGACCCTTGCGGAATTCCCATATCAACCCCTCTCGATGTAGAAGTATATCTTTTTTCAACATTAAAATTATTGTGACTTTCGGTTGCACTGATAGACACCGTCTGTTGTCGATTATTTAAATAATAGTTAATTATTATTTGCAACCCCTCTGATTCCAAAAAACTTTAGTTTATTACATAATAATTCATGATCAACCATGTCAAATGGTTTACTAAAATCACAAGATATCCCATTACATTCATGGCCTTTGTCAAGAGACTTATATATCATTGAAGTTATATCTAATAAAGCGGTTGTAGTTGCTTTCTTTTTTATAAACCCATGCTGATTCTCATTTATAATGTTATATTTGTTTATAAAAGTAATAAATCTCCTATATATTATTTTTTCAAATATTTTACTGAAGTTTATTATTTGAGTCGGTCTATAATTATTAATTTCTTTTTATCACCTTTTTATGTATAGGAATAACCATGCACTTTTTGAGACATTTAGGAAAAGTACCTTCCTCTAAACATTTATTATATAAAATAGATAATGGTTCTGCTATACTATTGGAACAAGATTTTAATAAATGAGCTGGAATTTCATCAATACTACCAGCTTTGTTGTTCAGAGAATTAATAATGTATATTACTTCAAATTTGTTAGTTTGAGCCAAATACAAAGAAGAATTTACACAATCATTTTTAAGATATAAATTTGTAAGAGCTTTTTCTCTATTAATTAGATATTTAGGTTTGGAAGATTCAATAAATGAATTATTTTAAGTATTAGCTAATAGATTGGGACCTTTAATTGTTTTATCACTAATAATAATCTATTTGTTTCACTTTACTATCCATATTTAGTAGAAGCCAAGTAATGCGGCAACTTTGTTCCAATTCGACCGACTTCGTAGCTCTTACAATTCACGAGATCCCAATGGTTAAGTTCGAAAAACGAACATTCTGTATAATCTTGATTAGATGAATTACGTCCGTAAGTTAGTAGTTATAGTTGAAGGTAATGGGATTCGGACCAGTCAGAAAATAAAAACAAATTTATTAACTTCGCTAACGTTTCGATTTAATTTAAATCTTCATCAGAGCTACAAAGATAAATAGAAATATACAATTATTAAATTGGTAGGTTTACATGTATAAAATTATGATAGTGTTCAAATTTAACAAGTCAAGTAGTTAAAATAATCATTACAAAATTGTCGGAATTTAAAATATAACATAAAATAATTATTAAATAATAAAAACATATCAAATATGAGTTAAAGAATAAAAAACAATGTTAAATTTACAATACCTTAGTTAATAGTCACGAAATAAAATAACAGTTTTAAAATAAATGAAGAACACATCATATTGTCCGGTTATTGAACTCAGAGATAAGCAATTAATAAGCCACGTATGAATTTGAAAAAGGGTTTGAGGTGGTTGAAACAAGTAAGTAACGCTATCTATTAATAAATTAGAAAATGATTATTAGGTGAAATATGTTAGATTTAGAATTTTTTTAATATATTACAATAGATGGCGCTTATATTATCACAGTCGGTTTTAAAGTTAACTAATTTAGGGTTCTGAATTATATGTATACTCTCAGTAATCAACCTTTTACTGAGATTGTCTACTTTATCTAAGATTTTAGTTTGTTCAAAATTAAAATTGTGGTTAGTGGTGAAGTAATGGGTACTGAGTGCCGTGTTTTCTTTTTTATTTTTAAATTTATCCTGACAGCTATTTTTATGTTGATATACTCGGTTTTTAAGATATTGTTTAGTCTGTCCAACATAACCTAAATCACAACCTCCACAAGGGATGTGATAGACTACTGACGACATTTTATTAAATTCAGTAGGTTGTTTAATTTTTGAGTGAAGTTGATTAATAGTTTTAAGATTATAGAAAGCTAATTTTATATTATAGGGTTTAAAAAGTTTAGCAATTTTAAATGAAATATTTTTGATGTGTGGAAATTTTAAATATGAACAATCAGTGTTGATATCTGGAAGTGAATTATTATTGGTGGGATTATTGGGATTGTTATAAAAAATTCTATTAATGATATTTCTAGGGTAGTTATGAATAATAAGATTGTCAGTGGCTTTTTTAAAATTTTCCCTATGGAATTTAGGGTCACTCAAACTGAGTATTTTATGTTTACATGATTTTATAATGGCAATTTTTTGTTTGTATGGATGTTCTGATAAGAAATTTAAAGTACGTCCTGAACTTGAGGGTTTAGTATACATATTAGTAGATAAGGTGCCATTAGAATTACGTATTAATAGAATGTCGAGAAAAGGGATAGTATTGTTATTTTCAGTTTCTATAGTAAATTGTAATTTGTTGTGATAAGAGTTAAAAATAGAAAGTGTGATATCTACTTGATCTGCAGGTATGGCTAAAATAGTATCATCTACATAATATTTAATGAATGGTAAATGAAAAGGTAATTTTTTAATGACGGTATTAATGAGTTCATTTACCACTAAATTAGCTAATACAGGTGATGAAGGAGCACCCATTGCTGTACCGAACAATTGTTGGTAGTATTTATTATTGAATACGAAATAACCACTATCAAACAGATATTTTATAATAGTGATAAATGAATCATAAGATAGGTTAGTATATGCTGAAACAGTATCCCATTCTTTATGTATGATAGCAATGACTAGTTCTTGTGGAATATTGGTAAATAGTGATATAACATCTAACGATATAAGTATATAATCGTTAGGAAGGACGATATTTTTAGTGAAATTAACGAATTCATAGGAGTTTTTTATATTGTAGTGGAAAGTAGTAACTACCTTATCTAAAATATCATTAATGAAAGAAGCTAACTTGTAGGAAGGTGCCATTATACAGGAAACAATAGGTCTTAAGGGTTTGTTAGTTTTATGGCATTTAATTTTACCATAAATTTTAGGAGGTAATGAGTTATGGATTTTGAGATAAGTAGCTTGAGATTTACTTATTTCACCTTTATTATAAATGTTGTCAATAATATTGTTATTAAGTGTTTGGAATTTGCTGGTAGGGTCTTTACTTAGTGGTTTATAGATGTTATTATCAGATAAGATATCAATCATTTTTTGTTCGTATTGGTTATTATTAATTATTACGGTACAATTACCTTTATCTGAACTGCATACTATTAATTGTTTATTATTACTAAGAAAATTTTTAGTATTATTAAAATCTTTATAATAATATACTTTATAATAATAATATACTTAAAGATTTTAATAATACTAAAAATTTTCTTAGTAATAATAAACAATTAATAGTATGCAGTTCAGATAAAGGTAATTGTACCGTAATAATTAATAATAACCAATACGAACAAAAAATGATTGATATCTTATCTGATAATAACATCTATAAACCACTAAGTAAAGACCCTACCAGCAAATTCCAAACACTTAATAACAATATTATTGACAACATTTATAATAAAGGTGAAATAAGTAAATCTCAAGCTACTTATCTCAAAATCCATAACTCATTACCTCCTAAAATTTATGGTAAAATTAAATGCCATAAAACTAACAAACCCTTAAGACCTATTGTTTCCTGTATAATGGCACCTTCCTACAAGTTAGCTTCTTTCATTAATGATATTTTAGATAAGGTAGTTACTACTTTCCACTACAATATAAAAAACTCCTATGAATTCGTTAATTTCACTAAAAATATCGTCCTTCCTAACGATTATATACTTATATCGTTAGATGTTATATCACTATTTACCAATATTCCACAAGAACTAGTCATTGCTATCATACATAAAGAATGGGATACTGTTTCAGCATATACTAACCTATCTTATGATTCATTTATCACTATTATAAAATATCTGTTTGATAGTGGTTATTTCGTATTCAATAATAAATACTACCAACAATTGTTCGGTACAGCAATGGGTGCTCCTTCATCACCTGTATTAGCTAATTTAGTGGTAAATGAACTCATTAATACCGTCATTAAAAAATTACCTTTTCATTTACCATTCATTAAATATTATGTAGATGATACTATTTTAGCCATACCTGCAGATCAAGTAGATATCACACTTTCTATTTTTAACTCTTATCACAACAAATTACAATTTACTATAGAAACTGAAAATAACAATACTATCCCTTTTCTCGACATTCTATTAATACGTAATTCTAATGGCACCTTATCTACTAATATGTATACTAAACCCTCAAGTTCAGGACGTACTTTAAATTTCTTATCAGAACATCCATACAAACAAAAAATTGCCATTATAAAATCATGTAAACATAAAATACTCAGTTTGAGTGACCCTAAATTCCATAGGGAAAATTTTAAAAAAGCCACTGACAATCTTATTATTCATAACTACCCTAGAAATATCATTAATAGAATTTTTTATAACAATCCCAATAATCCCACCAATAATAATTCACTTCCAGATATCAACACTGATTGTTCATATTTAAAATTTCCACACATCAAAAATATTTCATTTAAAATTGCTAAACTTTTTAAACCCTATAATATAAAATTAGCTTTCTATAATCTTAAAACTATTAATCAACTTCACTCAAAAATTAAACAACCTACTGAATTTAATAAAATGTCGTCAGTAGTCTATCACATCCCTTGTGGAGGTTGTGATTTAGGTTATGTTGGACAGACTAAACAATATCTTAAAAACCGAGTATATCAACATAAAAATAGCTGTCAGGATAAATTTAAAAATAAAAAAGAAAACACGGCACTCAGTACCCATTACTTCACCACTAACCACAATTTTAATTTTGAACAAACTAAAATCTTAGATAAAGTAGACAATCTCAGTAAAAGGTTGATTACTGAGAGTATACATATAATTCAGAACCCTAAATTAGTTAACTTTAAAACCGACTGTGATAATATAAGCGCCATCTATTGTAATATATTAAAAAAATTCTAAATCTAACATATTTCACCTAATAATCATTTTCTAATTTATTAATAGATAGCGTTACTTACTTGTTTCAACCACCTCAAACCCTTTTTCAAATTCATACGTGGCTTATTAATTGCTTATCTCTGAGTTCAATAACCGGACAATATGATGTGTTCTTCATTTATTTTAAAACTGTTATTTTATTTCGTGACTATTAACTAAGGTATTGTAAATTTAACATTGTTTTTTATTCTTTAACTCATATTTGATATGTTTTTATTATTTAATAATTATTTTATGTTATATTTTAAATTCCGACAATTTTGTAATGATTATTTTAACTACTTGACTTGTTAAATTTGAACACTATCATAATTTTATACATGTAAACCTACCAATTTAATAATTGTATATTTCTATTTATCTTTGTAGCTCTGATGAAGATTTAAATTAAATCGAAACGTTAGCGAAGTTAATAAATTTGTTTTTATTTTCTGACTGGTCCGAATCCCATTACCTTCAACTATAAATTCTGTATAATGTTCATAATTTATATTTAACTATTATGGGTTTGCTATAGAAATCAAAGATGGAGTTACAGACGACATATACCATGCTAATATCCACACAGAGGAGATTTATATCAAGCCTGAACCTGTGAACTCCAGTGAATACGAAGAAAAATTGGAGAATGCAGATGACGCTGGTCAGTAGAACTGAATTAATTGATGCTTATGTTATCATTGAATGTCTAAATTGTTTTCTTAGTGAAATTATTAACTATGAGTATTTATATTTCAGAGAGCCACAATACTCAGGAAGTATATTGCACATCATCTACTGAAGACATGTCCCAGTATAACTACAACACTACAGAGATTGACATCAAATCAGAATGTAGAGATGACGGTAAATATGAGGAGATTGCAGCTGAACAAGATACAGGTCAGTCAATCATTTAATTAGCGACTCAGATTAACGCGTATCCCTCTAGCAGCAGTAATGCGAAAACTAGATAAAAAGTTACTGTCGTTATTTACGTGTGGTTTAATATGTGTGTGTGTGTTACTTTTTTTAGGGTTTTGTAGGTATGACCACCAAAAACCCTTATAACGTCACTTATGTGTGTCTGTCTGTACGGTAGAAATTGTAGCCAAACGGCTGAACATAGAAAGTTGAAATTTGTTATACTTGTACAACTTTTTGACCCACATATAGGAAAACTATAGAGAGATCAAAAAAATACTACGCGGGATAAATATAAACAAATATATATTTAATGGAAAAATAAATATTTTTTAAAAATTTTGAGTGGGGTATCAAATGAAACCTCTTAATGCGTGGTTGCAGACACACATTTTTATTTTTGAAAAATCTTTTTTTATGGTTTTTTTGTCAATATAATGGCAAAAAGGTTTTGTCCCCCACCCTATATCCCAGAGGGGTTGAACTAAAAATATGAAAAAAATCTCAATAATGTACATTGATGGGAACCGGAATAGTTCAGTAGGAATTTTTGATCAGATGTCGATATTTTGTGTCGTTAATAAAAATATATATATATATATTTTTAAACTTTATTGTGTGGTATCAAAAGAAAGCTCTTAAGACGCAGATTAAGGAGCGATATATAGCTTTTTAAATTCGTTTTTTTTAGCAAGAATTTAGCCAAAATTGTGCAAAAGTTCTTGTCCCGCACCCTTTTACCCAATAGGGTTAAACCAAAAATCTGAAAAAAATATAGGTAATGTATATTGATCTGAGCAGGAAACGTACGTGAGGAATTTTTGATTAGATTGTGTTTTTGAAAAATATGGCAGTTTTTGTGTTTTTGACAAAATAATTAGTTTTTTAATTCATGGTTAAATTATTGCTAATAATGTTATGCATTTTTTGTATTTATAGCTAAGATAGTGCGTGTATTTTTTTGAAATTAAGATATTAAAAAAATAATATATTTTTTTAATAGTTGCAAACTGAGTTACTCACACCACACCACACTACACTTTACACTGTAAAATATTTCTTATTAATCTAATGAAGACTTGAATACGAAGCAAATGCAGAAAAAACGCTGGGATATTTGGCATTTTATTTAAATTTTGTTTAAAAAAATTAAATGGAAGCTCTTAGTTCTCAAATAACGAATAAAAGTGATAATCAAAAAAACTGTTGATTTTGATGTGATAAATATGTTTAGACATCCAGTTTTATGTTGGCTTCTTATACTTATTAAATACCTACAAAACCCTGAATAATGTGAAAATTCACACTTAATTTTTTTTTTTTTTTTTGATAAAATTGGTTCGTTTTTAGTCCGATGAACAAAGCTACCAATAACATCTCTTAGCGGTTACTTGACTTAAATAAATATAAATTGCCACCTTCTGTACTCAAGGGCAGAAATACCACTTCCGTCTTCGCAGGATCTTGGCTTCATAACACACAGTGCTAAGGCATAGAGCGTGCTGTGTCTATATTATATTACGTCAATGGGACCAACCTACTGACTTTATCAACTGGCTAGCGCGAGCCACAGAATTAATGACAATTTAACAACCAGACCGTGCGAGCTTTCTCCGGCACGCTATTGAATAGAGCGTTATTTATTTATTTTTGTCTCATTAATAAATACAAATTTGTTTGCAGCTAGTGGAACACCTTCCAGTAATCCAGATGAGAGTTGTGATTCATTGTCCATTAACAATCTTACGCAACATACAACATCAAATAAATGTAACATATGTGACAAGACATTTGAATGTGCCAGTGCCCTTCTTAAACACAAAAGAAGACATCCTGGAGAGAAACCATTCAAATGTGATCAGTGTGATAAAGCATTTACGCAGGCAGCATATCTTATTAACCACAAAAGAAACCATTCTGGAGAATTGCCATTTAAATGTGAATTGTGTGATAAAGCATATACGAACCTAGCGTCTTTAAATAGTCATAGTCGGTTACATTTAATAGAGAAACCGTTTCAATGTGAATATTGTAATAAAACATTTACTGAAAAAGGATATCTCAATATACACACACGAATTCATACTGGTGAGAAACCATACCAGTGTGATCAGTGTAATAAAGCATTTGCTTCTTCATCACGTCTCTCTTGTCACAAACGATTACATTCTGGAGAGAAACCATTCAAATGTGATCAGTGTGATAAAGCATTTCAACGGATTGACTATCTAATCAGTCACAAAAATGTACATTCTGGTGAGTAGATTTCAAATAAGTTGTTGATAATGATAGTGGGTCTATGTTAAATAATCCAAGTTTTCAATTTGCATGTCTTTTCATAATAATAAACTTAAGATCTCACGCATCTATCTCTACTCTATTTTATGAAATTTTATATCTACAACAATGTAAAATTACCTCCCTTAAATTATAGGTGTCAAACGTGTATATACTGGGGACAAACGCTTCAAATGTGAATTATGTGATAAAGCATTTGCAAAGCCATCAGCACTTCTGATGCACAAACCAGTTCATACTGGTGAGAAAGCATTCAAATGTGATCTCTGTAATAAAGCATTTTCACATCCATCAAGCATCATTAAACACAAAAAAACATTTCATATTGGTGACAAATTAATATATGAAAAAAGTTCTGTTACCGAAAATAATTCAATTGATTTAGAAAATAATTTAAAAGACAAACAATCTTTGGATGAATGGGTAAAACACTACACAATGGAAACAGAAAACGAAGAAAATGCCGACCATGCAGGTATAGTATCACTGTGCTTATAGATCAATCTAATCACTCTTGATTTAAACTTTTTAAACCACTGTTGACATGTGCGTTACACTTAGCTTATCCCCCTAAACAGTGCAAATGTTTTATATAGCAACTGTAGTAGATTTTTTTTTTATGGTACTCATACAATATTAAACAGCATAAAAAATGTTTTGATGAAAATTCTGCCTCCATTTTAAAATGCAAGGGTTTAAAATGAAACGAAAACAATAATTAGATCAACTCAAGATTACAGAGTTTAATCAAAACGAAAAAGACGTCTGTTTAATTCGGCGAATAAGTCGTGACTAATTCGCATACTGCACTAATAATAAAAACGAAAAAACTTTCCGGTACACCTAATATACATGTTTATAATATATATTTAACTGTGGAGGTTTTGCTATAGAAATCAAAGATGTAGTTACAGACGACTTATACCATGCTAATACCAACATAGAGGAGATTTATATCAAGCCTGAACCTGTGGACACTAGTGAATACGAAGATAAATTGGAGAATGCAGCTGTCTCAAACACTGGTTAGTAGAACTGGTTTAATTGATACTTATGTTATCATTGGATATTTAAATTGTTTTCTTGGAGAAATTTATGTTATCTTCATGAAGATTTTGTAGACTATCAATTTTTAGTTTAATTTGTCGATTGTTGTTTAATATGTACATAACTATGTTTATATTTCAGAGAGCCACGATACTCGGGAAGCATACTACACATCATCAACTGAAGACATGTCCCAGTGTAACTACAACACTAAAGAGATTGACATCAAATCAGAATGTGGAGATGATGATGAATATGAGGAGAGTGCAGCTGGACAAGATACATGTTAGTCAATTATTTAGTTGGTGACTCAGATTAACGTGGATCGCTTTAGCGGCAGTAAAGCCAAAGCTAGATAAAAGGATACTGTCTTTACATCTGTGTGTGTGTTATATTAACTGAGAATTGTCTATACAATTCTGATGAATTTTTAAATATAAATTTTAGCTATTATGCTTTATACTAAATATTAAATTCCTCTGTATCATCATTACTGTTTTATACAGGGTCCGGCAGAGAGGTATGATGTTTTTGAAAAGACTATCACACATTTAATTTCGAACCAATTTCAAAATTTATTGTTTTTATATATAACTGGTACAATGCCATTTGCAAAAAATACACATTTATTTTCGAAAAAATAATCAAATCGAAAAATCACATCAGTTAGGTGGCATCCATTTTTGTCGAGGCATTTTTGTAAACGGGTGGCGAAATTGTCCATACAATTTTCAAGCATGGCACGTGGAATCCTTTGAATTTCTCGCGTCATATTTTCGGAAAGCTCTTCAAGAGTACGTGGTTTGTTAATGTAAGCTTGAGCTTTTAGGTTGGGATTTTTAATGGTTTTGAAATTGTCGCTTTGTGAGCATCACAAAACGACCCGTTTCAATGAATGTGTTGTAAATAAACACACGATGTGCTACAGACCAAGGCTCCATCGTTACTGAAATGGCGTCTGTTGACGAGTAGATATCAACCATTCCGAAAACAGTGTGACCACCCAACCGCGCGTAACAATCATTTCAAAAACATCATACCTCTCTGCCGGACCCTATATAAGACCCTCTGTTAAATCTAATTAGATATTTCTCTTTTTTTTTTGTCTATTTATTTTGATTATCTTTATATCACCAATATGTAATGCAAACGTCGCAAACTGTCACGCAAAAAAACAAATTCTAAATATGTTGCCAGATAAGTATCATTTTTTGTGTCAAAAGTTCAGATGACGATAATGGCGCAGTTTCGGTAATTTTAGTCACGAATACACAACCCTGAAGTGGCATATTTCTTTTGTTAGACTATAAAATCTTACCAGTGCTATTTATTTTTTTGTTATTATTCAATACAAATTTGTTTGCAGCTAGAAGAACATCTCCCAGTAATCCAGATGAGAGTTGTACTTCATTCTCCATTAACAATCTTTTGCAAACATCAACTTCGAATACATGTAATATATGTGATAAGACATTTGAGTCTGCTAGTTCCTTTCTTGAACACAAACGAATACATTATGTCGAGAAGATATTCACCTGCGATCAGTGTAACAAAACATTCGCACAGATGACAAAGCTCACTAGACACAAACGAATACATTTTAGAAAGAAACCATTCAAATGTGATCAGTGTGATAAAGCATTTTCAGATTCAACAGCTCTAATTAGACACAAACGAATACATTCCGGAGAGAAACCATTCAAATGTGATGAATGTAATAAAGATTTTACGTTGTTATCACATCTTAATGAACATAAACGTATACATTCTGGGGAAAAACCGTTTAAATGTGATCAGTGTGATAAAGCATTTACATTATCCTCACATCTCATTAGACACAATCGAATACATTCTGGAGAAAAACCATTTAAATGTGATGAATGTGATGGAGAATATGCTGATTTATCAGGTCTCATTAGACATAAAGTAAAACATTCAGGAGAGAAACCATTCAAATGTGATCAATGTGATAAAGCATTTGTACGTTCGTTTGATCTTAGTAGACACAAACAGTTACATTCTGGAGATAAACCATTCAAATGTGTACAGTGTGATAAAGCATTTGTGCAGAAAACCGAACTCATTGCTCACGAAAGAGTACATTCTGGAGAGAAACCTTTCAAATGTGAACAGTGTAATAAAGCATTTGCGAAATTTTCAGTTCTGAATAAACATAAACGAATACATTCTAGAGATAAGCCAGATGAAATTATAATGTGATTGTAAAGTGGAACGGGTTCGCCTGTACAAGCTTAGCGTACTCGCCTGCACCACACGGTAGATTCACACTGTGAATATATGTCTATATTTGTGATTGGTGGTATGTTTTCTGATTTAAATTCAACATTGAGTGAGTTTGGGAAGCAAGCTCGGAGTTTCAGTTTGCAAATATTTGACAGTTTTCTTGTGTAGAATAAATTACCAGTTCTCGTTCTATAAAATTTCTTGAGAAATGTGTAGATATTAAGTATTCAAATAAATGTGTTAAGTTCAAAGTATAATATTTTATTTTCTCTGTGAGTATAACCTGGCACCAACATTATAACCTCTGAAAATATTCATTTATAAACAGCAAATTTTATCATAAAATGGATTCACATATATTTGTACACTTATTTAATACTCGGTTTTAATTCCAATCTAATGTATACAACAAGAAAACGTAAATTTGACCAAAAATTGTTTATAAACTATTGAGAACTGACACACTCAGATACGCAGTCTGGTGGTCAAATATTGTACTAGGCGCCTGTAGTACTGTTTGAACTTATTACATATGTTCTAGTGTTGATTTTTTGTTAGAATGTCTATAGAAGTTGTGAAAAACTGTAAAAGTAGAACAAATTGTAGTGTTTTGGGCTGTCATTCAAGACCGGATAAAGATAGGCATCTTAGTTTTTTTCTTTTCTTAAGAAAAATGGAGGGAAAGTCAATATTAAGTCCAGATTGGAAAAGATTTGGTTATGGACAGGAGGAAGGCATGGGAATATATTTTGAGTTAAAAAGTAACTGATACTATGCGAGTTTGTTACATTTGTCGCAGAAAAACTAAACTGCACTTAATATATTAATAATAGTAGCTAATAATATTAGCTGTTTCTGTTTTTACCCATTACCCAAAGATATATTTCTTTACACCGACGTTACCCCATTGGCTTGTAAAAACAAAATTTAAGTGATGAGCAAAAAAAAAAGGTTCTCACCTCTCAAAATCCAAATAAGGAGCAAAAAAAAAGTCCACACCTCCCAAAATCTAAATGATGAGTAAAAAATAAACGGTCCCCACCTTCGCAATGGCGCCCCTTAGTCAAGCCTTAGTGCGCTACTAACACGTTTAAAAAAATAGCAAATTGGAAAAATTTCCTTATTACCGCCAAAAATTTCATTTTTACCCCATCTGGGGTAATTTACCCCGGTTCCCCGACCTCTGACCTAGGGTGTTGTATTGAGAAGTTAGTGTGATCAGCACGGACTGGTTCTAACCTATTGTTTATTCGCCACGTTGGTAAAGAGATAAACTACTCTACTGATTTGGAAATTAAACAATTTTAAGAAATCTACAGTTAAAATGTATTTTTTAAAAGATATTTGTTGTATCTGTCTCAAACATGGCATTCATTTACAAAGACTTTACAGTAGTTGTGAAAATTTAAACTATTATTCCAAACTAACAATATTAATCCCGAAAATGGTAAGAACAGATAAATTTTCATTATTAATAGTATATTTGAAACTATCAACAACAACAAACTGGATTTTCTAAGTTATCTAATTGAGATTTCATGTAATTTTATTACAGGGACTCAGTTTAATGTTTGAAACCTTATTAAGAGTTGACATTTTGAACTCATTTTGTTCAATATAAAATCAAATTAAGAAGTTCATTAATATTTTATTATTATGAATATTTTTTAGAATTGTTCCGTCAAATTAGAATGGAATATAATGAAATAATTAATTTAAGAGTAATTTAAAAGTTGAACAAATCCACTGTATCACTTGATAACTATGCCTTACTATCCGGGCAAGTCTCTGTACAATGATAATACTTATTTTCAGGTTTCCACAGTGTTGTCCAATCAGGGAGCAATATGTGTGAAATGCTGCAGTAGAGTGGATGCCTATTACAATTTTTATGAGGAATGCTTGCGAAACAGTCAAATATATATAAATTATACATCACAGCTGAGTTCTCGCTCTGAACCTATAGGTGACGTTAATATTTGTTTAACGAATTTCATTAAAGAACAGAAGAAGTCTTTGAAGAATTGTGATGAAACTAAGAGCGTCAATAGTGCAATAAAGTCATCAAAAGAAGGTAATAATGGTGTTTTACTAACTGAGACATTTGAAAAGTACTGCAATGACAGATGTATTGTAACAAGTGATGATTATATAGGGGATACTTTTTAAGATTGTAGCGCCATATGCGGCAAAAACTGGAACACTCGAGAATGACATTAAACTGTCACTTGTGTATTTGATTACATGGTGAAAATGAACACGAGTTGTTTTTTTATTTTCAAAGCTTTTTTAAGTCATTTTTCTTATTTAAAGGTAATCTACGATTTACAAGATATGTAATAATATACTATTCTAAAGAAATTTCAAGGATAGTTTTAGTTTTTCATTGTATTTTTAATTCTTTTTGACTGTCTGTCAATATGATATCAACAAAAATATGGTAAATATATTAGACGAATCAGAGCGGGAATACGTCATACGTATGCGTAATTCAAACTAGCATACAAAATTAATATACATGTTGCACGTTTTTAAATATTTTTATTGACTATTTTCATAATAGAAAATTATTTCAAGACATTTCTACTTCATAAATTATAAATAAAAACCTAAGGAAATTTTATACTGATTTATATAAAATTTAAGGCGATAGGTATTTGTATAATAGTTAATAAATAAAAATAAAATCGAATACAAATATAATTTTAGGTATATTTAAATAAAAATAGAAAACCAAATTGCTATAATAATATAGTAATTAATAAAATTGGAGGTTATATCTGTTTTTAAAAACGGCTGGACGTATTTTAACGAAATTAGGTACAATAGAGTAGAATCAGTATTCAAATATTGGCATGGTATCTCCAAATTTTCTTTCTTAGGGGGTGTTTCTGGGTTAAAACTGGTACTAAAAAACATAAAATATTTCTTTTATAAACAGAACTATCTTAACAGAAAAACCTATACAATAAAAATTGTTTATAAGAAAACAAATCTTATTTGTTCTACTCATTTTTAAATTTGATGAATATTAGGGTAGTTACGGGGGGACACCCTAAAACTAAAATATTGAACTATTTCTCTTATTATTCTCTTCACATCAAAAATGAATATAAGAAAATTTATTTAAAACGAAGAAACGTTCCTTTTGAAGTAAAGATAAATTAAAACGAGTAGAAAATCAAAAAATTAAACAATATTTTTATATTTATAGTCAAAATTCAAACTTCACGTATATATATCATATAAGATAGACAATTGACGTCCCGTTAGCATACGGGTGACGCGTAGCTTCTCTACCCCCACCACTACAAGTTACGACACAACTTTATACTTTTATAATCTTGGCGAGTGCTGAACATAATAAATGTAAATTAGGTAACTTGTTATACTTCTAGGGGAAAATTCCCCTTCTGTCTCCGCATGGCCTTGGTTTCATAACAAACCATGTAAATTAACCACTTAACGCATTGTTTTTTTTTTTTTTTTTGTTAGAAAAGAGGTATTTTTTTTTTTTTTCTTTAAATAATTAATCTAAGTTATTATTTATATGTAATTAAGTTATTATATATGAAATTTATTGATAAAAATATAAATTTGTCTAAAAATTCAATTCTGTGTGGTATATTTTGAAGCATGGTATGGCACACAATCCAACTTTGCAGGCTGAGCAATAACTTCGGGTTTCCTTTCTCTTCTTTTTGCCTTTATCATCTCTTTGTTTACAGCAAACTGCATACAATCTTGTGGGATTATTTTTTTTTTCGGTGGGTGGAATATATTTGGCGAAATGTCTTTCTGAAAGTCTCAATGGTCCTGGTTTTTTTGGTCGGCCGGGTTTCCTAACATTTGAAGAATGGGATTCCTCAATCAATTTCTCAATTAGACCTAATCTAAATTCTAAATGATCTAATTTTCCTTGATTTTTATTATATAGGACAAATGCGTTAAAAACACAAATATCCAACAGATGGAAAAATATTTTCTTCAGATAATATTTTTTTGCTCGTTTTCTTGTCATTTTTGCAAGTATAGTATGCTCGAACTGAGCTCGGGGCCGGGCGTTAAGTGGTTAAAAATTAGAGAAGGTTTTGTAGGAAAATTTGGAAGATATGGTTATTTGTTTGAAAAGGTACAGACAGTGAGATCATTATTTCCTGAGCGTTATGTAATACTTAACAAAAACATCTAATTATCAAACTTATTTCCAAGAACATGTACACATAGGCGTAGATTCGATTTTTATTATCTTATACCAATTAATTATTAAATGAATACTGTTTTTCTCTACACGCCAATGAGTTAACAACAAATATGAAGTTATCAACGGATTATCGTTGTTCCTCGGGTGAGTTCGGGTCAACGAAGTAATCTGATTGGTTCTTTATTAAGTTGGAAGTTTCAGCTGTGAACTGGAATACAGTTCTGATATTTTTAAACTCATTGTTTACTGTTATGTAACGTTCAGGAATTAAAGATCTCACTGTACGTACTCTCCACTTTATTTAGCCCCCGTCTGTATATTACAGTAAATGATTGGCTTATATTTCGTAATAATGTTTATCCAGGTAGCACAGATGGAGCCACTGACGTCGTATATGACGACAGAACCAATATAGAGAATATTAACATCAAAACTGAATTTGTAGACATCAATGAATTTAGAGATGAATCACAGAATGCAGCTGTTTCTAACACTGGTAAGTAGAGATAGTTATTATCTGCATTAATTTCATATCGATCAGCATATCACTTTTTTTATATATTAGATAATAGATATACGAGGGGCAATGAAATATAAATGAACCTTTTCTTTTTGCAATTTATTTTACAAGAAATAATGGTGGCCCAAAAATAACTGACATTTTAAATTTTTAATAAAACACATTTTTTATTTGATAACTGATAATATTTTTATTGGTTTAGAAAGTAGAGACATGGAGGTTAAGTGTGATATAAAACATCTGACGAATGACCACCTCTGGAGCACATATTCACTCTTTTAATGATATTTTCCAAAACATTTTGACATAATTGCTGGGCAATATTCGCAATGTTGTGTCGAATTTCATCTTTGAGGTCCTCAGTTGTTTGTGGTTTATTGCTGTACACTCTATCCTTAAGAGAACCCCGCAGAAAGAAGTCCAACGGTGTCAAGTCATATGACCTTGGTGGCCAATTCACATTACCTCGCTTAGAGATAACACGACCATTAAATATTTCTTGCAATAACTGCATGGTTTCATTGGCAGTATGACATGTTGCACCGTCTTATTGAAACCACATTTCTTCCACATCCATATTATTAATTTCAGGCAATATAAAGTTTGAAATCATCTCACGATATCAAATTCCATTGACAGTAACAGCATTTCCATTTTCATTTTCGAAGAAGTAAGGTCCAATCAATCACCCAGCCCAATATTCGCACCAAACTGTGATCCTTCGAGGATGCATAGAAAGTTCTTCAATCACTTTTGGATTTTCAGATTCCCAAATTCTACAATTTTGTTTATTAACATAGCCGGTAAGATGAAAATGCACCTCATCGCTAAAGATGAATTTTTTCGAAAACTCACCATTAACTTGTTGTCTATCCAAAACCCAATTTGCGAACGCCCGACGACTTGCATGATGTTGCGACTTCAATTCTTGTGTTAATTGAACTTTGTAAGCAAACAAATTCAAATCTTTCGTCAAAATTCGTTGAAGAGAGCTTCTGGAAATGCCTAATTGTTGGCTGCGGCGATGAATTGATGTTGAAGGATTTTCACTAACACTGGTAATGATTTCATTTAAACGAGGACGGCCACTGATATTTTTTCGCTCAACCGAGAAAGCCTCGTTTATATTTGATCTATCCTCGTATATATATATCGGATTCAATATGGCTGACGCCGCTTTTCCGTTCTCAATTTCCACGAACTTCTGTCCTGACATACGTCTTTACTGAAAAATAATTTCCATTAACATAAAACATTGACAAAGTAATAGTAATTATGGCCATTTATATTTCAGAGATGTGCGATACTCGGCAAACCAGTATCAGATCATCTACTGACGACATATCCCATGATAGCTACTATACTAATATCCCCATCAAGGAGGAGACTAGTATTACGCCTGAATGTGGAGATGACGGTGAACATGAGGAAGGTGCTGCTGGACAAGATACAGGTCAGTCAATTATTTATTTTTATTCTATTAGTAGTAAGTTTTAAATGCTACTAGTTTTAGTTTTTATTTTTTGTATGTACATATATATCACAATGAATTACATAAAGTCTATTTACAATAAAAATGAGATGACAACACCGTTGAAAAACTTTCCTTGTTGCCACTTCGCTAATTGTCAAAAAAGTTAGGTTATATCGAACTACTTCTAAAAAGATATTGAAAATCTATATTTTTCATGAAAATCTATATTTTCTATGGAGGAATTAATGCGAATTATGATGCAGAACAGTTCTTTCCAACCAATTTGTCGCAAATTTATGGTTTAAATTATATTATCTGTGTAATGTAGTACTAAATAAAATAAAATGCAAATTTCAGTGTATAAGAATCATCAGAAATAATTGTATTTAGAAATGTTTCGTGTTCTTTTCATCCTTTTTATACAATTTATTTTAATTTTTCGCCTGGTGTGTCACATAGGCAATGATATCAAAAAGCAATGATAAAGAGTCAATTTTTTATTACTCGAATAGAAATTTTTGCCACGTAATAGATAAGCTATAGAAATAGATAGCCACGTGCAGGAAATATAGATATTAGAAATTATGTTTATTTAAATTTTTGTCCCAATAATCAATGTGAGTTTGTTTTTTCAGAAAGTGGACCATTTGCCAGTAAATCTGAAAGCTGCGAGTCGTTGTCCACTAACAAGTGTGAACAACCCACAACAACACTGTCATTACCTCCCGTTAGACACAAACAAATTTATTCTGTACGGCGTCCATTCAAATGTGAACAGTGCAATAAAGTATTTACACAGTTATGTAGTCTCAATCGTCACAAACGCATACATTCTGGAGAGAAACCATTTCAATGTGACCAGTGTGATAAAGCATTTACACGGCCATCATATCTTACTGAACACAAACGAATACATTCTGGAGAGAGACCATTAAAATGTGATCAGTGTAATAAAACATTTTTATATTCTTCATACCTCAGTACACACAAACGAATACATTCTGGAGAGAGACCATTTAAATGTGATACTTGTGGTAAAGCATTTTCAAATTCGTCAAGTCTCAGTAAGCACAAACGAATTCATTTAGAAGACACCATTCAAATGTGATTTGTAATAAAGACTGTTTAGAAACTCAATAATAAACTGTATAAAATTATAATAAATATATTCACATTATGTCGTTTCACAAAATTAGCTCGTTATATTCATTGTCCTATGAAGAAAGACTGCGAAAGTTGAACCTTACTACTCTTGCAAAAAAGATGTCATCGTGGGGACCTTATTACGATGTTTAAAATAGTGCGTGGTAATTTTTAATGTGATTTGTCGAATATCTACTTCCTGAATGCAGTCATTAGGTTAAGGGGTCATTGTTTAAAGTTAAAGCGTCAAAAATTTAAGAAAAATGTGCGTGGAAATTCTTTAACCAACAGAATTTTTAAATCCTGGAACAATTAACCTGCCAGTGCCTTCACTTCTAGCTTGAATTTTAAAAATTGTATAAATTTAATAATTAATTTATTAGTATGTAATTAGCTTATAAAGGGTCTTTCAATAGGGCACTCCAGAATGCTGTCACTTTAAAATCCAATATGGCGGCTGGAAGAAAACAAAGATTTTGACATAAGTGTTTAAGTGATATTTTGTGTGTGAATTTTGTTCTGTGCGTGATATTCTGTGGTGGAAAAAACAAAATGCCATTATTTTGTGGTGTAGTAGAATGTGGTAGTTGTGGCGGACGTGACCAAGTGCATTTTTATAGATTGCCAGCAGTTTTAAACTATGAATTCAAAACTGAATTCAACGATTTATCTGGAGTCAGGCGACAAAAATGGATAAATGCGCTTAGAAGAACTGATAATATAATAATAGGTAATATGTTTGTATAAAAATGATATATAACGGCTAAAAACTACTATATCACTTATTACTGTTATGGCAACCAAACTTTGCTTACCCTCCAGAGACTAATCTGATCAGCTGTTTTGGAGTGCTCTATAGCAGCCATGTTGTTAAAGTGACATCTGTCAAATTTGTTGTTAATTGTTTAGTAGTGTACGGCAAATCACCATGGGAGGTTATAGCGTTGAACAACGTGTGCAAATCATCAAATGGTATTATCAAAGTCACTGCTCCGTTCGAGAAACGTTCCGAGCAATACGTGATTTTTATCCTCGCCACAACCGTCCTGTCGAGTCGACTATTCGACGTTTGGTGGCCAAATTCGAGTCAACCGGTTCAGTAGATAATCAGCCAAAACCAGTACGTCACCGAAACGCAAGATTTGTTGAAAACATCGCTGCTGTGCGTGAGAGTGTACGGGAAAACCCAAGACAGTCAATTTCTCGTCGTTCACAAGAACTTGGCCTTTCTATAACCTCAACTTGGCGAGTTTTGCGTCAGGACTTGGGTCTACACCCGTATAAAATCCAACTAACCCAGGAACTTAAGGTAAACGACCATTGACAACGCTGTGTATTCGCTGATTGAGCTCTGGAGCAGTTGGAAGTTGACCCAAATTTTGCCAAAAAAATCATCTTTAGCGACGAGGCCCATTTTTGGATGAACACGAGATACACCAGCACCAAACGCATCCCGAAAAAGTGACTGTTTGGTGCAGATTTTGGTCTGGCGGAATCATCGGTCCGTACTTCTTCCAAAACGAAACTGACATTGGCATAACTGTCAACGGCGAGCGCTACAGATCGATGATAAGCAACTAAAGCTTCTTGTGGCCTAAACTGGATGATATTAATACCGATAACATGTAGTTCCAACAGGACGGCGCTACGTGTGACACAGCACATGCCACGATGGACATTCTGCACGAGCGATTTGAGGGCATGGTTATCCCACGCGGCGGCGACGGGAACTGGCCACCGAAATCGTGCGATTTAACGGCTTTAAACTTCTTCCTTTGGGGTTATCTTAAATTGCAGGTCTGTGCGAATAAATCGCAAACAATTGACGCCCTCAAAGTCAACATAACAAACGCCATCCAGCAAATTCAGCCAGATTTATGCGACAGTCATTGAAAATTGGCCCTCGCGAATACGTGCCATAAAGCAAAGCCGCGGCGGACATTTGTATGACGTTATATTCCACACTTAAAGCCATAAAATATACTTTGAAAAAATAATAAATAATAATGGATATATGACACACAACTTGTTTTATTTACATTTTAAAATCGAGCGTCCATATTGGAGACCCTTAATAATTCGATGTATTATTTATGTGGACATGTTATTTGTGTGCTCCATCTATGTAAAATGGAACATTACAAGCCTAATGGCTTCAATTCCTTATTTTCTTCAATATTAAGTTTACAATAGTAGTAAAGTTTTTTATTTTTTCCTTTCGAATTAAAATCTACATAAACTATTTCACAAGCATGTACTACGTATAACCTTTTACAAACAAAACAAAAAATCATTCATTCTAACATATAACATAAATATATAACAATACACAACAAAGAGATAATTATATTTCAGGTTTTTACTCCTCTTTTCTTCTTCACCAGTTCCATCCAACTTGTGTCGGGTCTTAAATCACTGAGTATCTGTACAGCTGATTTGGAGTTCCTTAAGTCCTCTTTGCAGTCTGTTGTCAGATGTTCCAATGTTTCTTCTCCTCTTTCACATATTCTGCACTTGTTCTCTTGGTCTTGTTTCCAGTACATATATCAATTTTCTTAATTTCCTACTCAATACCTAGCTATCATCTTTATATTTTTATCATTTTTCCTTAGGTATTCTGCTGTGTCCATGGATACTAAAAACTTGTATCGTTTATTGTAGTTGGAGTTGTGGATTAGTTCCCTTCTGGTCTGTATTTGGATATTTTTTTCCCTTAAAGTTATTTACTCCAGTATGCTGTATCCTTGTCTTCGTCTGTTTTCCACTTCCATCAGCGAGTAGCCCTTCGTTTCGTAGAAACTCGCGCGCTTTTGTTCCCATTTTCTAACTTCTTTTCTTTGCATTTCTTGCCAGCTATCGAGTGCAAGTTCCTTCCAAGGAGTCAGTTTTATCTTTTCTTCGTAGCTGACATCTCTTCTTCTAGCCTCTGTGGACACTTTGAACCTTTTCGTTTCTTCCAGTAACATGTAGATGGGTGTTACTTTATCAATGCTTAGTAACCATCGCAGATATTTATATTGTACTCTTTCTATCCTTTCTTGTTCTCTCCAGCCCCATATTTCAGCTTCATATAGAATGATGCTAAGAATTAATTTGTCGAAGAGCAGACAACTTAACTTGAAGTCACTTTTAAACTTTCTTTCGCCAGTTCCCCAAACTTGTGCGAGGGTTATATTTGTCTTTCGTGTTACTTCCTTGATATGTTCCTGTTCTTGTCCGTTCTTTTGAAAAGTATATTCCAAATATTTAAATGTTTTTACCTTTTCTAGTTCTACTCCATACCAAAACCATTTTTCATCCGGTTCTCTCCCCCTTGTTTGTGAAAATCTTATAATTTTTATCTTTTCAGTATTAAATTTACAGGATATTTCTATAAAATAAGTAACCAATAAATATTTTATTTTAATAGATATGAATTTTGACTTTAATAGACTTCAACCATAAACTGAAGGGACTGATCTATTACACTAACCAAATATTAGGTACATTCTAACCGTATCGTAGGAAAAATGGTAAGTGTGTGTGTGTGTTTTTTAATGTCACTATGTATATTTCGATTATCTAAAAAAGTCCAGTCAAGGTCATATGACTGAAATAATAATTAACGTACTGATGTGTTTTTCTCTCACTCACATTGGCAAAATAGTAAGAGAAATACAAAGGACGTTTGTCAATCTATTTTATTTCTTGTTCAAGTATAGCTACGACAAACGTACTTAAACATACAAACGTGTACCATAGGTTATTTATTTATTTAACCAGTAACTATAGGGATTTGCAGCTAAGCACCCTACCATCTGGTGAGCGTTTCATGAACTTGTGTACATCAGATAACATTTCGTTTTGTGTATTGGTTTTGTATGAAGTTTGTTTTTAAAGTTTTATTATAATCATTGAAAAATGTATAATACATATTGTTGTGTGCCTATGTGCAATTCATTGCAAAGAAGAAACCCGGAAATATCGTTTCATTTGTTTCCACTAATATCAGACACCGTACGGTTCGAAACAAAATTGGGAAAGTAAGAGGTTAGGAATCGACGCGATGTTTAGATAAACAATTTAAAAATTGGAAAAAAAGTGAGCCCTTATATCAAAGTTTGCTCATTACATTTTAATGATAGTGACTACAAAAAATATTTTCAATTTTGTATTTATTATCGCATATCTTGAAAATTCCTGTTATTGTGTGTGGGTTTGTAATGCACAAGTTTGTAGGCATAAAGCATAAATCTTTATGAACTCTCTGTTTTTTTTTTCAGTGACTCCACACAATATTATATGCCCAGCATTGTAGATTACTACCCCTTGGTAAACAACACGGGAATTATTATTTCCCCCAATATAGTTAAAATAATCGACAATGGAAAACCGCCATAACTTAAAACCAGATCACAAAATGTAGTATTTTAGATGTTTACAAGTAATGTCACTTCACAAAATCAGAAAATCCCAAACAATTATTTATTTTTTTGTCGTTTTTTGATACACTTTTCGCTATTATTTACTAGTAAATGTCAAGTGGTATCTGATTTAGAATGGTTTCAAAAAAATCCGCGTGGCGTTACGATCTTAAAATTTTTCCCCTATACAGATTTGTGCAGTAGTGCACAAGTCCAGTTACATAGTACTGGAGAAAAAATACAATACAATTACAATAATAATGTAGAAATACTAATGAATAAAATAAACAATAAAACAATAATATACAATATGACTAGTCTAATTTATTTTTATACTAACAAACTTTTTATAATTGTCGTAAAAGATATCTACATCTCTATCAGAGATTTGCTTGTTTACTAGACTGAGCATTTTGTTAAGTGGTGACATGGATTCTGAAATTTTGAAAAAGTGATCATTTTTAATTCTTAATGTTATGTCAGGGACTCGAATATTTAAATTTTGAAGAAGTTCTGGGACATCTAATTTATTGTTAAATAATTTAAACGCGAAATTCAAAGTGTGGATGTCGCGTCTCCATTCTAATGTTTGAAATTTCTTGCTATTATTGAGAGCTAGGTTTTTTAACTGGTTTGCATAAGAGATACGAAAAGGGTATTGTCCGCTTAATTTCAGGGTCAGGTTTCTTACATATCTATTTTGTACTTTTTCTATTTGATTTTTGTGGGACATTGTTTTTGTGCTCCAGATTGTATTCGCGTACTCTAATTTAGGTCGAACTAGTGCACAGTACAGTAACCAAGTTGTAGATATCTTAAAACTACCACTGTTTCTTAGTATAAATCCTTAAGTTTTTAGGGCACTATTCACTTAATTGTCTATGTGGTCACTAAAATTAAAATCGTGTCTAAATAGTACACCTAAGTCTTTCACTTTACTATCTCTAAGCAGCACTATATTGTCAATATGATAATCGTGGGTTATTTTGTTTATATTACGTGTAAAGGATATTACTTTGCATTTGTTGATGTTCATTTTAAGTTTATGTCTTTCGCACCAGTTCTCTACACTATTTAAGTCTTTTTGCAACAGCAGGCAGTTCTCCGATTTGTTGATTACACGAAACAGCTTAAGATCGTCTGCATAAAGAAGTAACTCACTGGTTCCTACTTCCACAGGTAAATCGTTAATGAGTAAGAGGAACAGAAAGGGGTCTAGAATTGTTCCTTGGGGTACGCCAGATGTAAGGAAAAAGGAATTCGATTGCGTGCCATTGACTCTAACTTTAGTTCTTTTCTGTGTTAAATAAGACTGGAAAAGACTGACTACTTTTGGACTGCAACTAAAGGAACTCATTTTGTCGAGCAGGATTTTGTGACTTACTTTGTCAAATGCTTTAGCGAAATCGGTATAAACACAGTAAACTTGAGATTTTGATTCTATTGATGTGGCTATGTAATGTGAGAAAGTCATAAGATTTGTTTCAATTGACTTCATTGTGATGAACCCATGTTGATTCGAAGATATTTTGCTGTGAAAATGATGATATAGCTTCTCATGAAGCGTTCTTTCGTACACTTTGGCAAAGACACATTTTTTACTACCTGATTTAAGATAGGCAACTTAGCTTATTTTCCTAAGAAAAAAAGAGGGAAAATTAATGTAGGGGAAGTATTTTAAGATAGCAGCGCTATTGTGGCATACTTGGAACCTTCAATATAGACATTCGTTACATATAAACAACGAGAATTTTAATGTTTACTGGTGGTTTTTGTAATTTTGCTACAATATTAATACTTGTTTTTATGCAATTATATTTTTATGCAAACATTTTTTATAAAAAAAAGCGCGATAGAATGTCTATTTCTGTAGTTCCTAAAATCCCACCAGATGTCATATCGCTTAGCAATTTTTCCCTATTATGTTAATTTTCCAGAATGTGTTCGTTTGTGATTAGTGAGAGCTGATGACTGTGTAAATGTTTTATGACATAAATCGCATTTAAATGGCCTTTCTCCAGAATGTATTCGCTTGTGCTTAGCGAAATTTGATGATTCTGCAAATGCTTTATCACACTGATCACATTTATATGGTCTCATTCCAGAATGTGTTCGTTTGTGTGTAATGAGATGTGAAGAATATGAAAATGATTTGTTACACTGATCACATTTAAATGGTTTCTCTCCAGAATGAATACGTTTGTGATAAAGAAGATGTGATGAATATGAAAATGTTTTATCACACTCATCACATTTAAATGGCCTCTCACCAGAATGTAATCGTTTATGTTTAGTGAGATGTGATGACCGTGAAAATTCTTTATCACATTGATCACTTCTGAATGGTTTGTCTTCAGAATGCATACGTTTGTGTCTAAAGAGATGTGATGGCGTTGTTGTGGGTTCTTTACGCTTGTTAATGTTCAACGGTTCCCAAATCTCATTTGATTCACTGGAAGATGTTCCACTAGCTGCAAATAAAAATGCACTGATTATTGAGACAAACAATCTGTTTTTGAAGTTAAAGTACCAGAATTTGCTTAAAAATTAAAGTAAATTAATAAGTTTAAATTATTTTGAAAAATAATTCAAACCCAAAAAAGACTGCCCTGAAAGAGTACAACTCAATCTACCAATTTTCATGTAAACACGAGGACTGTGAGCCACGTAATGTAGCCTACGTTGGATTAACCACCACAACCCTGTCAAGAAGACTTACGATGCACCCACAAACCAGAGCCATCAAAAAACATTTCTTACAAGATCATGGTATGCATTTAACTCGTCAAGAATTAGTTAATCGAACAATTACACTGAATAAATCCCGAGATTACCATCGGTTATAAATCCTAGAGGCACTCATCATTACGAAAAACCAGCCCGAAATAAACCTTCAATCCACAGGATTAGTCCGTACCCTCTACCTGCACGGCAACCATTCATAATTTTCCCCAATTACCTCCTTTACTGTTACAAATTATGTATATAAATACCATTGTAAATAGTTTTTATTCACTTTAGCTTGATAATAATTGTAAGGCTTTTTTATTAATCACCTTAGTGATCCCCAAAAAAGGACAATGCGAAAATTGGAAAAGGTGTCAAAAAAACTAATAGACGCGGAATATGCTGTCGTGTTCAATCAGTGTTGTATACAAGAGAAGCTGCTTCCTAAATATAAGAAAACATTTTAAGCATTCACTTATTACATAAGCATCAATAAAGCTAGCTATACTGACCAGTATTTGCGACAGCTGTAGTTTCTTGTGTATTTCCTTCAAATTCACTGGTGTCAATAGGTTCAGACTTGATAGCAATCTTTCCTCTGATGGTGTTACCATGACAAACTTCTGTAGCTGCATCTGTGGTATCTGAAATAAACACACCAAAGTGATATATAAACGAATTACTCTCATCATTGCTGATGTTCACTTAAAATAACTGTGACAATAAAACATGTATAACATTATTAAAAACAATATAGTTGTAAGTGTACTCTTTACTGACCATTCCCCCATTCAGCCATCTGCTGTATCCCAGTTTTCACTTCAATTTCATCAATAACTTCTGTCTTAATATAAATCTCTTCTTTAATAATATCACTGTCTCTGGAATCATCTAGATACATATCACCACCTGTCTCATCATTTATATTCCCTCCTGGAACAATAATGCACTGTTGTATAAAGGAACTAGAACTGATCACTAGAACAAGGATAACTAAATTTGTCTTTCCAATTAGTATATTTTGACGAAAATGTTTAGATTTCTCTCATGGGGTGCCTAAGGTAGAATTTCTTGGAACAATCTGGAAAAATCTAGTAAGACATACCATGGAATAATCTAAAAATCTTCAGAAAAACATGGAACATTATAACAATCGAACCGAGTTTACTTGGTAAAGAGATGATTTTATGTAGGCAGTGGGTTCTCAGTCCTTACTCTGGCAAGTATATTGACAGTTTGTGCCTCCGAGTGAAAATGTTGTTAGTAATCTGTATTTGCGACTGCAAATAACAGTGAGACATCTGGTAGTGACTGGCTAAATTAAACAGAAGCGTATATTTGGATAATATTTGTAGCGTGTTGTGCTGCAGTTTATGTGAATTAAGAAGTATTTAAAAATATAGTGACTTAAATACAGTGCTTTTTTGCCGAAATATTGTTTGAACAGATAAATATTAAGAAAAAACTTTTGACATATACGCTTCTCGCCCGCCATCAGCTGTTGTACGCAGCGCCGCCAACGTTAGTTTCAGTCGCGAATACTACAGATATATAAGCGTAATATTTTAAGTGTAAAAAAATTTTACTTTTTTAATTCTGAGGTTTTGTTTGAAGAACCCGAACACGTTACAATATTATATTTAAAAATGGGTTGAATAAAAAACTCATTGTTCCATGATCGCTGAAGATGGAAACAGATTTTTGAGCAGTTTTTAAAACGTCCGAATTTTATATTTTGTGAACTATTTCTTTTGATACTAATACTCAATATATATATTGTATTATTCTAGCCTAGTAGCAATGACAAACGTCCAAAATAATGGTGAGTACATTTATATTCTTATGTTGTTAATTTATTTAAATTAAATGGAAAAAGTATTGGAAATCATTGATTTAGAGTAGTGGTTGTCAACCTCTTTAAAGTGGAGGTTCCCTTATATAAAATATGCAAGGCACCCTATTCCTATAATATGGGCAGTATGACAAAGTATGTTTTTCTGATCAAGATATAATTGTTCTAATACTGTGACACAAGCAAAATATTATGATACCTGTATAGTTATTAAATTCTTCCTCTTTTGTTTGCGCCGTGTTACTGTTATTGCAGGACTTTTCGCATGCCACATTTGTCACACAGTGAGACTCATGACATGCTGGTAACATGTCTGTACTGCTGCACAGAACTTCAGACTTATCACAATTCTTCGTTGATTGAATACTCAACACTCCACTTGTTTCAGAGACAGAACTAAGTTGCGATGTGTAATTTATATATATTTGATTGTTTTGCAAGCATTGTTCACGAAATTCATAAAAATTGTCCACTTTACTGCAGCATTTTGTACATATAGCTCCCTGATTGTACAACACTGTGGAGATCTGAAAATAATCAATATCATTGTACGGAGAATAATCTTGTCTATCCGAAGTAGAAACGCAAAGTTGCTAAGTTATGTACTGCATTCATTAAAGGGCTCTTACTTATTTGCACATATCTATTCTGGTTTTAAAGGACTGTTACTAAAAATTTTAAAAATATTCATGATAAAATCTTGAACAGTTTTACTTTGATTACATATTATGAACTCAAAACTTAATTGATACACTGGTATTTGGGTGATTCTTTGAATTGTATATCTCTTTAAAAGAAATAGCACGAAATTTGTATTAAATAACTTAAGAATACCGTTCGGCAATCCTGTTGGTTTTAAATATACCATTAATAACGGAGATAGCTATGTTCTTACCATTTCAGGAAATAATAATACCAGTCTGGAATAATAATTTAAATTTTCACAACTGTTGAAAAGCCTTTGTGAATCCCTGTCATGTGTGAGGCAGATACAACAAATATCTGTTAACAAATACATTATAAATGCAAATTTGTTGAAACAATAATATTAATTTCTAAACCAGTAAAATTGTTCTGGTTATTTTCACTTGGTTGAATAATATTGTTTTCTACCAGTCCGTGTTGATTACAGAAAACGCCATTAAAGAAAAAGAGGAAGTATTTTTTTTATGAAGCAAATCTATGTGGTTTACCTCGTAGTAGAAAGCCCACCTCTACTGGGTGTGTACGTGTACAATATATCTAAAACTTACTATAAAAGGCCCAATGTTCCCCAATGTCAAACAAAAAATGCGTGGACAGCGATTTTCATCACCTTGAGAGGCTGTTGAAGCCTTCGAAAACCACGTTTTTGAGATACCAACTTCAAAATGGACAAAATGTTTCGAGAATTAGTTTGAACCATTGATGTCATATAAATAGACTCAGCACACTCTATGCATTAGCATTGTATTTTATGAAGTCAAGACCCTGTAAAGACGAAAGGGATATTTTCCCCGAGGAGTATAACAAGTTGCCTAATATACATTTATTTTATACAATTATTGCTAAGAAAAACGCCGGCGCCGTATTGTGTTTATGATTGTTTTGTGTTATTTTTTTTATTTTACTATTTTACCTTTTCATCATCTTTCAACTTTTAATATATTGCCGTAATTTTGCCATTTTAAGAATTTCGAACTTTATTTCAACTACGTAGTATTTTAACTACTAAAAAGTAATGTTTAAAATGTTACATATAGTTTTTCCTTAAAAAAAGTATTTGTATTCAGTACTTCGAATACATCAGAAAAGTATTTTACCCAGAATTGGTTATAGATATACATACATCTTTATAATTTGTCAGATAATTTTTAATTTATCATGGAATAAATTATATAATATCTGCCCGTTCTAAATTTAGAAAGTGCCCGAAGCATTGCTATACAATATGATCGAGAAAAGAAGATGTTTAGATAGACATGGAATTCATTTATTTTTATATAACCGTATTTTTCGGACTATAAGATTTTTACATAGAAAAATGATACTCAAATTTTGGGTGCGTCTTATGGTTCGAAGGTATCATTAAAATATATTTTTCTAAAAATCATCTTACAAATTTGAGGTGCGTCTTATAGTCCGAAAAATACGGTAATAGAATTGTCCACTTAACATTTTAAATTCAGTGCCTACCATTTTTTTTTTTTTTTTCAATCATATTGTGTTTTAAATTTATGTAATTTAGAAATCTACTAATTATCTTAAATATATGCTAATAAATTCAGGTTAATTTAATATTGTTTATGAAATTTATTTTATTAAAATTTGCAGTTTACAGTATTATAAAAATATATTTTTACTTTTAATTCTTATCGGCAAAACATTGCTGTATGCAAACTGTACAACTCCTCGGGGCAGCCCCCGTTTCCCCGCCTAAAGAGGTGTTGGCTTCATAACAACTCGTCCTCGTTCAGTCTCTATGTTATACTAGCTCATTGGTTTGAACACACGCAAGTGTATATATCTTAAAGGCGAATATTTTGAAAAGCAATAAAAATAATTAAAATTCAAAATAAGTTTTTGTAAAAACTTAAAATATAGTCCTCGTATCAAGCGAATTTTTAAAATTATATAAAAGTACAACAAAAAAATAAATATTTAAAACAAACAAATATATAAAAATTTATTTTTTTTATGTTTTATAATTTTCGTTTACATAAAATACAGAAAATATCAGTCTTTAAGACTTAACATAAAACCATTCGTTTTTAATATAAATAAAAATATTAATTAGTTTTATTATTAATTTAAATATTTAATTAAACGCAGTAGAATATATATTCCGCTTAAAAATGCTAATATGTCTTAAATAAAGTGAATACTACTAAACGGAAAAATTAAGTCTTACTAATAAATTTGTTAAAAACATTCATATCAAGCGGCAAATATATTCTAATGTGTTTAATTTGTCTTAACACTAGTTATAACAAAATTAATATAACCAGTTGTAAATACACGAAATATTTGTGAAAAGCATTGTGACGCATAGTTGTCTCGATTGCAAGAAGCAATGCAAATACTCGTAGTCTTTCTAATTTTGTCTTCCGAGATGTATGTTTATTGAAAACATTACTGGACACCCTTGATGGGTTTCTCGACATTATGTATACGTTGATGTGTAAGAAGGTGTACCCTTTGTCGGTATGTCATATCACACTGTTCACATTTAAATGGTTTATCTCCCGAATGTAATCGTTTGTGAGTATTAAGACTTGAAGACTGTGAAAATGCTTTATCACACTGATCACATTTATATGGCCTCTCTCCGGAATGTGTTCGTTTGTGACTAATGAGATGTGATGTTTCTGAAAATGCTCTATCACACACTTTACATTTAAATGGTTTCTCTCCAGAATGTTTTCGTTTATGTTTAAGGAGATTTGATGATTGTGAAAATGCTTTACCACATTGGTCACATTTGAATGGTTTCTCTCCAGTATGATTGCGTTTGTGAGTTTTGAGACTTGATGACTGTGAAAATGCTTTATCACACTGATCACATATGAATGGTTTTTCTCCTGAATGTATTAGTTTGTGTTTAGTGAGAGTTTCCAATCGTGTAAATGCTTTATAACACTGATCACATATGAATGGTCTCTCATCAGAATGAACTCGTCTATGTCGAATAAGAGAAGTCATATTAGAATAGGCATTATTACACTGCTCACATTTATGAGGTTTCTCTCCAGAATGTACTCGCTTGTGAATATTAAAATTCGATATACATGAAAATGCTTTTTCACACTGATCACATTTGAATGGTTTCTCTCCAGTATGATTTCGTTTATGAATAATGAGACTTGCGGACTGTGAAAATGTTTTATCACACTGATCACATTTGAATGGTCTTTCTCCAGAATGTATTAGTTTGTGTTTAGTGAGAGATTCTAATCGTGTAAATGCTTTACTACACTGATCACATTTGAATGATCCCACATCAGAATGACCTCGTTTGTGCCGAAAAAGAGACGTCAAATTAGCATAGGCTTTATTACACTGCTCACATTTATATGGTTTCTCTCCAGAATATTCTCGTTTGCGAATTATGGGTCTCGAACTCTCATTTGGATTACCGGATGATGTTGCACTACCTGCAATATATATGTCGTTAAAATAGTATGTTACATATGGATTGTTTTTGGGAGTATTGGAAGAAAAAGACTAACAGAAACAGACCACGATTATTAGCTCTGATTAATGTCAAGTATAAAGCTCAATACTAATTAATAAAAAAGTTAAAGGGGAAAATTATTTGGCAATTTTTTTATTTTTTTTTTTATATGTGCTGTGCTATGTATTTTATAAAAACAAATTAAATGTCATTCAAATTAACTAGTTACAGTGATAATTTGGCCTAATTTAACGGAATTGTAGTTTTCTAGATCCCCATGAATTGGTTAGGCAGGCGGAGAGAACGATGCGCAAACGTAGCCAAGGCACGAGCTATGGAGAAATGGAAAGAGGAATGGGACAGGAACATGGACAAGGAGCAATGGACCAAAAGACTAATATCAGATTTAACAGAATGGTTGGCGTGTAACCACAGGAACCTTGAGTAACACGTGACGCAGGCGTTGACAGCGCACGGGTGTTTCAAGGTATACACAGAGAGGATTGGAAAGGAGCTGGACGACATCTGCACATACTGCGACGCCGTAGATACAGCGGAACATATACTGTTCCAATGTGGCAGATGGGGCATAGCCAGGACGCAAGCAAATGCCACCCTATGCGTCGTACGTACCACGGACAAAATTGTGGGAGAAATGATGCGGTCCAAGAAAAACTGGGAAGCAGTTAGGTGGATGTTCGTCGACATTCTCAAGAAGAAGGAGGAGGATGAGAGGATGAGACAAGCTGTAGGCAACTAGGAGCAACTGGCTTGTCCGCGGGGACGTAAGTCCTGACAGTAAATTTTCGCTGTGGAAGAAGAGGCAAAACAGGGGTTTTAGTCGGTAGGCCTGGTCGGAGAATCCGACACTATTATGGGGGGTATTTCAAGAGCCCTAACGGTGCCAATGAAAGGTTCCCCCTGAGAAAAAAAAAAGATCCTCATGAATTATCGATTAATTGGGACACCCAGTATGATTACTACTGGGAATCTGTTCAAAAACAATATGATTTTTTTATTAAAATCTGTATGATTTCCGTCTTCAAAATGAAAAACTACACGTCTTTAATACACAAATTATTTATTTATTTATTTATTTATTTATTTATTTATTAGACACCACAGACATAACTGTCCTGATTGTGTCTTTATATCAAGAAACATACAATACATAAAAGTACACAAAAAGTAAATAGGTATACACAAAAATATACAATATAAAAACCTAACAAAACAAAATAAACAAAACAAATTGAACAAAATATACAGTGATTTAAAACAAAATGAGCTTTAGTTTCACACGTTAGAAACATTATGCATTATTTGGTCATTGTCAATATGATTCCCCGAAAAGATGAATAATTTAAATTGAAAATATCAATGGATCTATCTCTAGACAAATATGCATTATAAAGGGCTGTCATTTTATTAACAGGACTCATTTCATAGTGCTCAGTATTAGCCCTTCTGCAGGTAAATAAACTATCCCTAATCCTGTTATGACGTGCAGGTACTCTTATGCCTATATTCATTAGAATCGTAGAACAGTCGATTGCATTATTAAACACTTTATATAAAAACAAGAGTGATGCAATATCTCTTCTTCCTGACAATGATTTTACATTATACTTATTTAAAATTTGACTAGAAGGTAAAAATTTAGGGTAGGTACCTGTTAAACGAAAATCAACCAGACGGAAATATCGCGTTTGCACAGTTTCTAAGTTTTTTATACGTGTCGTGTGGTACGGCGACCATATGATAGATCCATATTCAAGAATAGACCTGATGAAGGAGTTAAATAACACAGTATATACCCGGGTATCGCGAAAGGCTTTCGTTATTCGAAAAATAAATCCCATATTTTTAAGGGCGTTATTTTTAGTTTTGATAATATGTGCATTGAAATTAAGTGCTGGATCAAAATATATTCCAAGGTCCCTAATTAACTCAGTTCGCTCAATGGTACGTCCATCCATCTTATAGTTGTAAATTATGGTTTTGCGTTTTCTGGAATAAGTCATTACTTTACATTATGTAACATTAAAAAGTAGACCGCTGGATTTACTCCATTCGCATAGTTGCTGTAAGTCACCATTCAGCATATGACAATCCGTAAGATCATAAATATGTTTATAAATTTTAATGTCGTCTGCGAATAATAAACACTTACAATGTTTTATGAGAATGGGAACGTCATTTATTACTAGAAGAAAGAGGAGTGGCCCGAGATTTGAACCTTGCGGCACGCCACTGGATGATACATATTCACTTGATCTTGAGCCTTGAAACTCTACATATTGTTTACGGTTATGCAGATAGGAATGGAACCATGCACATGTCTTTGGAGATATACCAAACCTATGTAGAGCTTTAAGTAATTCGTGGTGTTGTATTTTATCAAATGCTTTTGACATATCAAGATACACAGCATCAGTTTGAACTCCCTCATCGAGTTTTTCCGCTACGTTTTCTGTAAAGTTCATAAGATTTGTGACCGTGGATCTGCGTGGCATAAATCCGTGTTGTTCATCGTTAATCGAAGGAGATACATGTTGAAACAAAAACTTATGCATAATTTGTTCAAACACCTTTGCAGGCGCAGACAAGATTGATACAGGTCTATAATTTTTAACATTTTTTCTATCTCCAGATTTGTAGATTGGACACACTCTAGCCATTTTCCATTTATCCGGAAATATATTTGAATCTATAGATCGTTGAAATAATATTTGTAAAGGATATGCTAATACCCCTATACAACCCTTTAACACATATGGTGGTAGTAGGTCCGGTCCACAAGATTTTTTGGGTTTTAACTTTCCAATCGACCATTCTACATCTTCTAAATCTATATTAAATATACCAGCGACATTAGAATTATTCACCGCCTTAACATTATTGTCATTATGTGACATGTCCTGAAATACCGAACAAAAATAATTGGCAAATGATTCAGCGATTTGTGAGTTATCCTCAATAATTGTATCGTCATCCTTGATAATACAGGAGAGCGTATCACTTTTCTTATTATTTTTTACGAAGTTCCAAAACGTTTTAGGATCATTTGTGACTTGTTCTTCTATATTTTGTATATAATTTCTGAATTCTTTACGTATGGTTAACTTTAAATTTTTACGACAGTTTATATACATATTTTGATGATAAGCTACATCACCGGAACCTTTTTGGAATTTCCTATGGTGATATTTCTTTTGTTTTATTAATTTTTTTATTTCAAGTGTAAACCATGAAGGACAGGTGTTTTTCCGAGATTTCAAGACAGGGACGCACTCATCAAGTACTACATACAGAACACTATAAAAATAATCAACTGCTTCATTGACATTGCTCAAGTTTTTTAAAAAATCCCAGTTGATAAGGTTCAACTTATTGTATAAATTTAAAAAGTTTGCCCGTTTAAAATCATAGATTTTATGCATATTGACCATTTTTATCGGTTTATTAGAATTATAACTTATTATAATATCAAGGGCGGGGTGGTACAAATCTTCTTTTATGAAGGGATCATCATTTTTATTTACCGCGATATTGAAATTGCTGAGAACTAAGTCTAATGTTTTTCCATACATATTGCATGTTTTGTTATAGCTTGTTAAATTATAAAGATTTAAACCACTCTTAAGTTCCGCTGTTTTTTTGTCGTTTGTAAATATAGTAACATTATTGTCGGGATTTATGCTGGCATCAATATTAAAATCTCCTACTATTAGAATATTTTTGGTGATAATATCTGCAAATGAGTCTAATGTGTCAAAGTAAAGTTTATAACAGTCCGGTGACGAACCAGGCGGAAAGTACACACATGAAACATATAATGTCATAGTACAATTATATATTTTAATTAGAACATAATCAAGAGAGGGTACATACTTCGTTAGATTTACAGAAGTCCAATTCATGTTGACAGCTACCAAGACACCTCCACCTCGTCTCCCGTCCTGCCTATCTGAGCGATGGCAAACATATCGGGTGTCAAATAACTCATTATTATAAATATTTGCATGTAGCCACGTTTCTGTGAGTGCTATTAAATCATAGTTAAAGGCTAGGACGTTAGTGTAAAGTAGCCGTGTCTTGGTACGAAGTCCGCGTACGTTCTGGTAATAAGCTAACAGTTTCTCATGCATTAACATTAAATTGTAACAAATTGGATGCCCTTTCTCTACATTTCCCCTCAATTTCTTTTACATCATTCTCTGACCGTACATTTACGATGGTAGATTTTTCATTTTCCCGAACATAGATATTACCATTTCTGGTCCATACATACATAATATTACAAGATACCTTCAATTTTCTTGCAGAAGACAATAGTGACCTACGATATTGTGTTAGGCTTTCATTAATATAAATATTACTCGAGACTGTGTTACTTAGTCCGAGATCTTGGGTGTTTAAATTTCGTTTCACTTTCCTACACTTCAGAAAATTAATTTTATCAAAATTCCGCACAAATTTAACAATTATGCCTCTAGTGGCCGGTGATGATGCTTGTTGACGTCCCAGTCGATGGCAATTATCAATTAGATCTGGTCTGATGTCCATACCGATAGCTCGTCCTATTTTCATTACTTCTGCTGTAGTGTTTTCTCCTGCTGCTTCCGGTAAACCATGAATTTCGACGCAATTACGTCTTGAGTACTGTTCTTGGGCATCTAGTTGGATTTTTAATTCTAGATTTTCCTCACGTAATTTATGATTTTCGCCCTCAACTGCACTTAGCCGCGTAAGTAGGGATTCAATTTTAGAAGTTTGCCTATCCAGTTTAACGTGTGTCTCGTCAATCGAGGTTCTTAATGCTTTATTTTCAATTAAGAGCTTTTCTAAAGCAGAAGCAATTTCTGATATAGAAGTACAAGCTTCAATCGTTGACGTAGAATTAGGCTGACATTGTTGACATACCCATTTACTTAATGCACCATTTATTTTCATGTCAGTGTAAACACTAACGGATATGTTGGTGCACGAAGGGTGAAAAACTCCCTTACAGAGTCCCGTACATATTAATTTGTCCTCGTGTCTATTTATTTTCTTTGTACATATTGCACACGGACACATACCGGCCATGACGAGGCGCCACTGGTGTATGACGTCAAGTGAAAATACTTAAGCGGACCGTTTTTCACAGGTTCAGTATCGATATCAGTTTATATTGAAAAACCAGTTAAAAGTTACAAAATATAATGACAAAAGTGAATACACAATTATTATATCTATCAACAATTAACAGAACAATAATAAATAGCGTCCTTAGCTACGGTTGTTATTTGTCTCTTTCAGTCGTCTGTTTTAGTTGGCTCTTGTTAAGCAGGGGTATGAAACTCATATACACGGCCTTGAAACGATTTTAAGTTATATTCCATCCACCGACAGCGCTAAAAGCGTTTTTTTTTTTACCAACATTTTGAGAACACTTCATTATCGGCAACTTGCGGCAATTGTTTTTGACGTTTTAACGACGGGTGGACAGTAAATTGTGATTGTGACAGCGATGAATTTTATAAGAATTTTTTAAATATTAGCACCACATTTTTTATTTTCAAATGGTGTAGTGTAATTAATAATATTTTAAATGGTAAATGCAAAAAAATATATATATATATAAATAGTGTAATAAAAAAAATGGCACAGACTAAATTTAATATGTACAATAAAAGTAAATATAAAAGTGAAAAATAAATACTTGTTTATTTATTTCATATGCTTGCTTGCAAATAAAATAATAAAACTTAATGCTTACTGAAGTATTAACTTTTAACAATTGTAATTAATTTTAATTTTAGGAAATTAATTAGGAGAGTTGTAAATAAATTAATCATAATTTTCGGTTCAAAGCAATCTTTAATTTTTTACCAAAATTACATTTTATTTTTTAATTTTGGTAAAAAATTAATGAGCGCGATTCATAGCAATTTAAAATAGAAAAATATATTTGTGTTCTGCGGGTTGCATACTACCTAATCCTAGTTCATATTACAACCACGAATGTCGCAACTATCGCTGTCTAAAGCCGTAACGTGGGAGTCCGCTATCTTCCTTGTTTTATAATTTGTGTTGTTAAGACATACATGCGGGAATATATAAAAATCCCGCATATATATGTTTATCATACGTAATATTAACAAAAACATTCAAATTTGTGTAATATTTCAATAAAAATGTTTGATGTTTAGAAATATTTAATTTTTAATGTTTTTTACTAACTGTGTGACATAATACCTCTGATAACGTGGATACCTTATAATAAGCATGAACAATATGCCCCAACCTGTCAGAGGCTTTATAAGCAAATAAAGACAATACAATAAGCATGAATTAAACTAGCTCTACTGACCAGAGCTTGCGATAGCTACACTCTCCAATTCCTCTTCATATTCGTTGGTGTCCGCAGGTTCAGACTTGATATAAATCTCCTCTATTTTGTTATTGCTGTGGTTTACATCATCTGTAACTTCATCTTTAAATTCTGCAATAAATTTATCTTAGTTACAACTGCTTATGATAAAAAATATATCTCTTAATATGTTCATTAATCGATTATTGCTAAATATTGCTTGAAATAAACCAAAACAAAATATGAATAACAATTTAGAGATACAGTTAGTTGAAAAGGTGCTCGTTACTAACCATTCTCCCGTTTATCCATGTGCTCTATTCCAGTCCCCACTTTATCTTCATCACTATCTTCATATTCGGTCTTAATTTTAATCTCATTTTTAATATCACTCTTATTATCCATAATCGTTTCTGAATCAAAATCTTTCCAAGAATTTTTTAAATTTCCAAATAAGTAGCATAACCCTTGCTATAACCAGTTTATTAATATTAGTATGGAGCAAGTCGTGCAGATCAGTGAGCAAGCCGTGTGAATAATTTTGTATCTTATGGCTCGGTTACACGATGCAAGTAACTTGCACAAGTCACTGGCATCGTGTAGACGTACATTCAGTACTGGTGCCAGTAATTGCACAAGTATCTCATGCAAGTCAAGTGAATAGAAGCCGTTCCTATTTACTGGCACAAGTAGCCGTGCAAGTGACTTAAAAATGACCGACGTGAACAGCTGATTTTTTCTGGCTGATACAAAAACGTTAAATATACTTACACTGTTCATAACAAAGTGTTCTATGGACACCATAAGTATATTTGATTTTATAAATAGTTTTTGGTGGAGATTAATTTTTGATTACGGGTGTAAAAGACTATTTATGCAATACAAAATAATGTTAAACATCGAAAATTGGCGCGTTATAAAGACTGTTTTACGCATCAATAATAATTGGAAGCATTTACGTTTTACAGTGTATTTCGGGTTCCTTGCAAGGTTACTTAAATAATTTACTGGCATACGTGTAAATGACAAAACGACTTGTGCAAGTACTGGCACAAGTACTTGTGCAAGTACTGGCACAAGTACTTGTGCCAGTACTTACGCAAGTTACTGGCATCGTGTAACCGGGCCATAACATAGGCTGCGTTTTGTTGGTGGTCAGTTAGAAGTAGGGTCGACCGGGACAAGTAGTAACATTTTTGCTTTGAGCCGTTGTGGGAGCTTTATTGTAATGTTGATATTAAATAATTTAACGTCATTAGATAGATATCATTTTTAGCTACAATATGGTAAAAATACAACATTTTCTAACATAATTTGAATAAGTTGGCATTTTAAGTTGAGCAGGAAAAGCTGTTGACTGAGCGACTAAAAAAACTTCGCCTTGAATTTGTGAAAATGCTTTACCACATTGGTCACATTTGAATGGTTTCTCTCCAGTTTGATTGCGTTTGTGAGTTTTGAGACTTGATGACTGTGAAAATGCTTTATCACACTGATCACATGAATGGTTTTTCTCCTGAATGTATTAGTTTGTGTTTAGTGAGAGTTTCTAATCGTGTAAATGCTGTATGACACTGATCACATATGAATGGTCTCTCATCAGAATGAACTCGTCTATGTCGAATAAGAGACGTCATATAAGAATAGGCCTCATTACACTGCTCACATTTATGTGGTTTCTCTCCAGAATGTACTCGCTTGTGAATATTGAAACTCGATTTCGATGAAAATGCTTTTTCACACTGATCACATTTGAATGGTTTCTCTCCAGTATGATTTCGTTTATGAATAATGAGACTTGCGGACTGTGAAAATTCTTTATCACACTGATCACATTTAAATGGTCTTTCTCCAGAATGTATTAGTTTGTGTTTATTGAGAGATTCTAATCGTGTAAATGCTTTACTACACTGTTCACATTTAAATGGTTTATCTCCAGAATGTAATCGTTTGTGATTATTAAGACTTGAGGACTGTGAAAATGCTTTATCACACTGATCACATTTATATGGCCTCTCTCCTGAATGTGTTCGTTTGTGACTAATGAGATGTGATGATTCTGAAAATGCTCTATCACACACTTTACATTTAAATGGTTTCTCCCCAGAATGCTTTCGTTTATGTTGAAGGAGTTTTGATGATTGTGAAAATGCTTTGCCACATTGGTCACATATGAATGGTTTCTCTCCAGTATGATTGCGTTTGTGAGTTTTGAGACTGGATGACTGTGAAAATGCTTTATCACACTGATCACATATGAATGGTTTTTCTCCTGAATGTATTAGTTTGTGTTTAGTGAGAGTTTCTAATCGTTTAAATGCTTTATGACACTGATCACATATGAATGGTCTCTCATCCGAATGAACTCGTCTATGTCGAATAAGAGACGTCATATTAGAATAGGCATTATTACACTGCTCACATTTATGTGGTTTCTCTCCAGAATGTATTCGCTTGTGAATATTAAAATTCGATATACATGAAAATGCTTTTTCACACTGATCACATTTGAATGGTTTCTCTCCAGTATGATTTCGTTTATGAATAATAAGACTTGCGGACTGTGAAAATGCCTTATTACACTGATCACATTTGAATGGTTTCTCTCCAGAATGTATTTGTTTGTGTTTAGTGAGAGATTCAAATCGTGTAAATGCTTTACTACACTGATCACATTTGAATGATCCCACATCAGGATGACCTCGTTTGTGCCGAAAAAGAGACGTCAAACTAGCATAGGCTTTATTACACTGCTCACATTTATATGGTTTCTCTCCAGAATATTCTCGTTTGCGAATAATGGGACTCGAACTCTCATTTGGATTAGCGGAAGATGTTGCACTACCTGCAATATATATGTCGTTAAAATAGTATGTTACATATGGATCGTTTCTGGGAGTCGTGGAAGAAAAAGACCAACAGAAACAGACCACGATTTTTAGCTCTGATTAATGTCAAGTATTAAGCTCAATACTAAATTATATAAAAGGGGAAAATGATTTGACTAATTTTAATTTTTCATTTATATGTACTGTGCTTTGCATTTTATAAAAACAAATTAAATGTCATTTCAATTCACTAGTTACGGTGATAACTTGGCCTAATTGAACGGAATTGTAGTTTTCTAGATCCCCATGAATTGGTTAGGCAGGAGGAGGGAGCGATACGCGAAACGTAGCCAAGGCACGAGCTGTGGAGAAATGGAAAGAATAATGGGACAGGAACATGGACAAGAGGCAATGGACCAAAAGACTAATACTAGATTTAACAGAATGGTTGGCGTGTAACCACAGGAACCTTGAGTACCACGTGACGCAGGCGTTGACAGCGCACGGGTGTTTCAAGGTATACACAGAGAGGATTGGAAAGGAGCCGGAGGACATCTGCACATACTGCGGCCCGTAGATACAGCGGAACATATACTGTTCGAATGTGGCAGATGGGGTGTAGCCAGGACGCAAGCAAATTCCACCCTATGCGTCGTACTTACCACGAACAAAGTTGTGAGAGAAATGATGCGGTCCAAGGAAAACTGGGAAGCAGTTAAGTGGATGTTCGTCGACTTTCTCAAGAAGAAGAAGGAGGATGAGAGAATGAAACAAGCTGTATGCAACTAGGAGCAACTGGCCTATCCACGAGGACGTAAGTCCTGACAGGATATTTCCGCCGTGGAAGAAGAGGCAAAACAGGGGTTTTAGTGAGTAGGCCTGGTCGGAGAATTCGACACTACCGGGGAGTATTTCAAGAGCCCTAACAGTGCCAATAAAAGTTCCCCATGAGAAAAAAAAAAAAAGATCCCCATGAATTATCGATTAATTGGGACACTCAGTATAATTACTACTGGGAATCTGACATTTCTTGTTCAAAAACAGAATCATTTTTTCATTAATATATATGTTAATCATATGTAATATTAACAAAAACATACAAATTTGTGTAATAATTCAATAAAAATGTGCGATGATTAGAAATATTTAATTTTTATTGTTTTTTACTAACTGGGTGACATAATTCCTCTGATAACGTGGATCACTTATAATAAGCATGAACAATATGCCTCAAACTGTCAGAGTTTTTATCCGCGAATGCAGATAATTTAATAAACATGAATTAAACTAACTCTACTGACCAGTGCTTGCGATAGCTACACTCTCCAATTCCTCTTCATATTCGCTGGTGTCTGCAGGCTCAGACTTGATATAAATCTCCTCTATTTTGTTATTGCCGTGGTATATGTCATCTGTAACTTCATCTTTAAATTCTGCAATAAATTAATCTTAGTTACAAATGCTTACGATAAAAAATATATCTTTTAATATGTTCATTATTCGATCATTGCTAAAATTTGCTTGAAATAAACCATAACAAAATATGAATAACAATTTAGAGAAATAGTTATTTGAAAATGTGCTCGTTACTAACCATTCTCCCTTTCATCCATGTGCTCTATTCCAGTCCCCACTTCGTGTTCATCACCGTCTTCATATTCGGTCCTAATATTATTCTCATTTTTAATATCACTCTTATTATCCATATTCGTTTTTGAATCAAAATCCTTCCAACAATTTTTTTAATTTCCAAATAAGTAAAATGACCCTTGCTATAACCAGTTAATTTATTAATATTACTATGGAGCAATCCGTGCAGATCAGTGAGCAAGCCGTGTGAATAATGTTGTATCTAACATAGGCTGCGTTTTGTTGATGGTCAGTTAGAAGTAAGGTAGACCGGGACAAGTAGTAACATTTTTGCTTTTAGGCGTTGTGGGAGCTTTATTGTAATGTTGATATTAGTAAAAATACAACATATTCTAACGTAATTTGAAAAAGTTATTAGCATTTTAATCGAGCAGGAAAAGCTGTTGACCGAGCGACAAAAAAACTTCGCCTTGAGTGGGCCAAAAGACATATAAATTGGACACCTGATAAATGAGCGAAAATCATTTGATCTGATAAGTCCAATATAGAAGTAAGCATTGTAATGGTTTAATGTATTTACGAATTTAACAGAAAAATAAATTTCTAAGCAATAATTGCACTAACAATATAAAATTTAATTTTTTACGTTATTAAGGTTTGAATAATTCTGTGGATCAGCTTTTTGGGTAACCTGGAGCCATCTTTGTAAGACTTAGGCTGGGTGAAGCTTTCATCCTGACAGCATCATCCCTACGGTCAAATTTGGTGGTGGTAGCATCATGATTTGGGGGTGCATGTCCGTCAGTGGTTTAGGCGAAATCTTTTTGTGCGAGGGACGCATTATTCTGTTCGTTATATTACCATGCTTAATGATGTTTTGGAGCCATCAATATTAAAATTATTTGATGAAGAGAATCCAGAATGTTTTTCAACAAAATAATGACCCCTGTCACAAAGCTAGGGTTACCAAATGTCTATCGTGACAGAGTAGGATATATCGACTAAAAATAGTAGTTTGGTAGGACACAGTAGGACAGTTTTTTTTTTTTTTATTATGTTACGAAATATTTAGATACCTGACAAATAAGGTCAAATCCCATAACAAGGCCTTTTTTTCAGAATAAGGCATTTTTTTCATAATAAGGCCTTTTTTTAAATTTGTTTAATAATATTATAAAAACATTTTATTATAGATTATATATTATTAAACAAATTTTCAAAAAGGCTTCATTATAAAAAAAGGCCTTATTATGGGATCCAACCCTATTAATTATCGTTTAATTTTTTAAATAAAATTATAAAATAAATTATAGGTCATTTTTATAAATTTCTTAATAACATATAATTAACAAGAAACAATCAATAAATAATAAGTAATACTACTAATATGAAAATTTAATTATATATTTATTCACATCTTTCTTTATATTTAATAAAATCACATTTTAGAAATAAAAATATAAAATAAATCATAGGACATTTTTTTAAATTTTCTTTATATATAATTAATAAGAAACAACCAATAAATAATTAACAATCAAATTTAAATATATATATCTGGTAATAAAAAATATAATTAAATATGTTTATTGGTTGACGTTCACATTTTCTTTTTGTTTTTAATAAAATCATATTTTTTAGATGTATCTGCTTTTTTTTAATAAAGCTTTATCCTTAATGACATCATAGAAAAATTCTAAACATGTTTTATTTTTATAATTTAATTTCACGAACATTAAATTTTTAACTGTATCAATTGACAATCGATATCGCTCGTCTGACCATTGTGCTTCCATTAAACTAAAAATTCTTTCTACAACAGCATTATGCGCTGAAATACCAAACATAAACTGGAATATTACTAAAATTTCGGAAAATTGTTCCTCGTGTTTTACACTTTGAAAAAAATGTAACCACTTATCATTAACTGTTTTGGCATTTAAATTTAAGGCGTCTTCAAAAGTAAAAATACTATAAAGTAGGACATTTTTTAACAGTTAGTAGGACGTAGGACAAGGAGGTAAATTGTAGGACATGTCCTACTGAAGTAGGACGGTTGGTAACCCTACACAAAGCCAAAGCAACAAATAAATAGTTTTCCAAAAACAATGTGATACTTTTTGTATGGCCACACAGGCGCCAGATTTATCGCAAATTGAAAATTTATGGTCGATTATGATAAACAAGATGTCTCTTTACAAATGCACATCAAAAGAAGAATTGAAGAAAATTAATGGGGACGATAGGTTCAATATACACTCCGATGTACGTAAAAAACTTGTGGACAGTATGCCTAAAAGGGTACGTGCGGTAATTAAAGTACAAGGAGATACCACAAAATATTAATAATTTTGATTAAAGTTGTGATTAAAAGGTGTATGTATTATTTTACTTACCATTTTTCCTGTAAAAATCCTAAAATTCAATAAAACGTAGGGTACTCCATACCTTTGTCCAAGGCTCTATATTTGTTTATCGGTTCTCTGCCGATAAATCGACATGTAATCTTGTGAACCAACGCAGAGTTAAATTTTCAATGATGTAAGTTAACTAATTCCATACCATTAATTTAACCATTATCGCTGGCAATTGAACTTTTTTTTTAAGTATTGATAAAAATAAATTTTAAAAATGAAAAATTTTACATTTTAAACCAACACCTATCAAGACATATTAAATTTATTTCAGAGACTAATTATAACACTAGTTATTAATTATAACACTTAACACTAGTTATAACAAAATTAATAGAACCAGTTGTATATACACGAAATATTTGTGAAAAGTATTGTGATGTCCTGATTGCAAGAAGCAATGCAAATACTCATATACTGTCTAGTTTTGTCTAGCGAGATGCACGTTTGTTGAAGACATTACTGGTCACATTTGATAGGTTTCTCGACACTGTGTTTACGTTGATGAGTAGTAAGGTGTACCTTCTGTCGGTATGCCATATCACACTGTTCACATTTAAATGGTTTGTCTCCCGAATGTAATCGTTTGTGAATATTAAGACTTGAGGACTGTGAAAATGCTTTATCACATTGATCACATTTATATGGTTTCTCTCCAGAATGTGTTCGTTTGTGACTATAGAGATGTGATGATTCTGAAAATACTTTATCACACTCTTCACATTTAAATGGTTTCTCTCCAGAATGATTTCGTTTATGTTTAATGAGATTTGATGACTGTGGAAATGTTTTATCACACTGATCACATTTGAATGGTTTCTCTCCAGTGTGTTTTCGTTTGTGAATATTTAGACTTGAGGACTGTGAAAATGCTTTATTACACTGATTACATTTATATGGCCTCTCTCCAGAATGTGTTCGTTTGTGACTATTGAGATGTGCTAATTGTGAAAATGCTTTATAACACTCTTCACATTTAAATAGTTTCTCTCCAGATTGCTTTCGTTCAAGTTTAACGAAATTTGATGAGTTTGAAAACTGATCACACTGATCATATTTGAATGGTTTTTCTCCAGAATGTATTAGTTTGTGTTTAGTGAGAGTTTCTAGTCGTGTAAATGCTTTACTACACTGATCACATTTGAATGGTTTCTCATCAGAATGAACTCGTTTGTGTCGAACAAGAGACGTCAAATTAGCATAGGCTTTATTACACTGCTCACATTTATGTGGTTTCTCTCCAGAATGTACTCGCTTGTGAATAATAAGACTCGAACTGTCATTTAGATTAGCGGAAGATGTTGTACTACCTGCAATATGTATGTCGTTAAAATAGTTACATACGAATTGTTTCTGGGAGTCATGGAAGGAAATAACGGACAGAAACGCACCTGGATTATTAACTCTGATTAATGTCAAATATTAAGCTCAACAGTAAGTAATAAAAAGTTAAAGGGGAAAAATAATTGGCACATTTTTGTTTTTTGTTTATATCTACTATACTATGCATTTTATAACAACAAATTAAGTGTCATTTAAATTCACTAGTTACAGTGGTTATTTGGCTTCATCAAAGAATTTAGATAATACAATAAGCATTTAATAAACTGTGTCTACTGACCAGTGTTTGCGATAGTGACACTCTCCAACTCATCTTCATATTCAATCTTGTACACATGTTCAGACTTGATATAAATCTCCTCTATTTTGTTACTGTCGTGGTATATGTCATCCGTAACTTCATTTTTAATTTCTGCAATAAATTCATCTTAGTTACAACTGCTTACGATAAAAAATATATCTTTTAATATATTCATTAATCGAACATTACTAAAATTTGCTTGAAATAAACGGTAACAAAACATGAATTACAGTTTCGAGCGAGAGTTACTTGGAAATTTGCTCGTTACTGACCATTCTCCCATTCAGCCATGTGCTCAATTCCAGTCTCCACTTCATGTTCATCAGTGTCTTCATATTCGGTCTTAATAACTATCTCATTTTTAATAACACTGCCGTTCGTATTATTCATATTTATTTCAGAATCAAAATCCTTCCAATAGCTTTAATATAATAAGTAAAACGACCGTTGCTGTAACCCTTTTATTAATATTAGTATATAGCAATCCGTGCGGAACAGTGAATATGCCGTGTGAATAATTTTTTGTCTAACAAACAGGATGCATTTTGTTGGTGGTCGGTTAGAAGTTCTAGAATTGATGCACAAAAAAACGACAATTTTGATCGTGAAGTAAACATAATAATAACATTTGCATGGAGGTTAAGTCATATGGTCGTAGAACATCCTGGACTCTGGCTGCGTGTGGATACGAACGTTTTTCACCTAAACCGACATTCAAAATATTGTTTATTTTTACCATTTCTTTTCTTAGGAAATAAAATAATGAATAAAATACACAATATTACAATATTATATTGACTAGATACACACTCTAGGCACATCTCCAGAGCACAACAATACATATTAGATTAAATTCAATGCTTTATTACACTAATCACACTTGAATGGTCTCTCACCAGAATATTTTTTATAAGATTAATAAATAAATAAAGCACTCAGTAAGTTTCACAAATATAAGTTTAATGTTACTCTATACGTATTTCGGCAGTGACGTTATCTACAGAACCACTTTTGTTGTGTAAATCAGTTTTATCTAGTTTATTATTAACGATTAATTTTTTTTAGTTTATAAACTTTTTATTAATAAACTAGATAAAACTGATTTACACAACAAAAGTGGAGTTTATCAAGCATCGTGCCAAGATTGTTCAACAATATATATAGGCCAAACTGGTCGAAAATTTGCTACAAGCTTTGGTGAACATTTGAAAGCCATCCAAAATAAAAAACTAGAACAGTCCAACATAGCAGAACATATGATCACCAATAATCATAACCTTTCCGTTAATGACTTTAAAATCTTACACATTCACAATAAAAGTCTTAAACTGAACCTTTTAGAATACCGAGAAATTCACAAAAATATTAACTCTGGAATTCCCTTAATGAATGACCAGATTGACGTTTAGAACTCACCCCTAATAAATCGGTAAAAAACTTTTTTCCCTTATGTGCTAATAAGGTTTACACTTGTATTCCCTACCATTAATATTTGTTCTCACTGAATGTATCTGTTAAAAATAAGTTTAGTTTGTAATTTGAATTCCTGTAGATAACTTCACTGCCGAAATACGTATAGAGTAACATTAAACTTATATTTGTGAAACTTACCGAGTGCTTTATTTGTTTATTAATCTTATATTAAATATGTTTCACCGAGATACATGGACTCCTCTATCAATTATAGATTTTTTTATGGATAATGAGATGTGATTAACAAATGCTTTATCACACTGACCACGTTCACTTGCACAGGGTCCCACAAATTATGCTGTCGACTTTCGCTTTTCTCCAAAATGTATTTGTTTGTGACTTGTGAGATGTGTTGACTGTGAAAATGCTTTATTACACTGACCACATTTAAATTTCTCTCCAGAATGTATTTGTTTGTGCCTACTTAAATGTGATGACGCAGTAAATTCTTTATTACACTGATCACATTTGAATGGTTTCTCTCCAGAATGTACTTGTTTGTGACTTATTAAACTAACTTTTTGAGTAAATGCTTTATGACACTGATTACATTTGTATGGTTTCTCACCAGAATGTACTCGTTTATGATTTATTAAACTACCTTTTTGAGTAAATGTTCTTTCACACTGATCACATTTATATGGTCTCTCTCCAGAATGTGTTCGTTTATGTATATTAAGATGTGTTGCTTGTGAAAATGCTTTATCACATTGATCACATTTGAATGGTTTCTCTCCAGTATGAATTCGATAGTGACTAATTAGATTTCCTTTTTCACTAAATGCTTTATTACAGTAATCACATTTGAATGTCTTCTCTCCAGAATGTAATCGTTTGTGAATATTTAGAACTGATGTACGTGAAAATACTTTATTACACTGATCACATTTGACTTGTTTCTTGACAATATGTACAGGTTTAAGTACAGCATGATTTCGAACCGACACCCAACTCTCAGTGATAGATGTTCCACTACCTGAAAACAAACAAGTAATTAAAATAGTATATTGGTGACTCATATTAACGCGTATCCCTCTAGCGGCAATAAAGCGAACAGTTCTAAAAAGTATAATGTCATTGTTTACGTATAGTTCACCATGTGTTTTTTTGTTTCTGTTCATTCTCACTCCGTTTACACAACGAATAAAGTGATAAATTTAAGAAAAAAGATTGAATACTCCTCGTTGTGTGTATGGTTGTCATTCACAGGAAGGACAAATATCAGCTCATAAAAATATCAGCTCATAACACTAACGCACTGTACTGTTCTACTTATTGAATAAATACTTTAGATTATTACAAAAATTATAATAAATATTAAATAAATAACTACAAAACTTATTTGATTCTAAAACTTCGCAAGCTTCGAGAATCTCTCACCCAAAGCTCAAATCGGGATTCGTCGTTCCAAATTACTTTATACCATTCTCCGAGCGTCCAGTTTTTATGACTTTTAGCACACGCTAACCGATTTTTTTTTTTTTGCTTTTCTGTTAATAATGGTTTTTGTTTCGCCTGAAGAATTAAAAATGTGGTTCAATAAAATGATAAAAAAATAAGACATAGATGGTATTACCTTATAAAAATTGTATCTTTAGTGCCCTTATGCAAGTGAATCTGGAATACTTTTTGCCTATGAATTCATTCCAAAAAACAGCTAAAGCACAGCAGTTAGAACTTCGATTTTTAATCGTTATCCGACTCAAAATTCGCAATTCAGCATCAGAATTTTATTATATGTAAGCAATTATATTAAATATCCACACGTATTAAGCTGGGTTCTGATTAGTGAGCCAAACCTGTAATGTACAGCGTAACGTAACGCTTGGTTGAAATCTACGAGCGTATTGCAATCTTCCTGTGAACCGTCCGAAAGCGCAGCATGCTACGAACAAACGGCATTGCGGTTTAAAGTTAGTACAATATGGCTGATCGTATGTATGCTCGCGAGCATCTGAACTGCTTCGAACGAGTCCAACTCAATTTGGCGAATCCCTTTGTGTCCGTGACAAAAACTGGCATTGAGTGGATTTGGTCAAGCGCTTCTCGAACCGCTTGGCTTCTGTACGCGATCCCGTTCAAACTAGACAAAAATGTTATACGGCGTGGTACATACATACAAGTGCGGCTCGCTAATTTGGACCCAGCTTTATGTCAACGTAGTATGCAATTATTCCTGATGCAATGTTCTTCTTATAAAAAATTAACCATAGGTGCGAAATTCGGTCACATACCGATAGGAAATCATTGAAAATTATACTATGAACAGAACTATAAGCATTAATTAAACCAGTTCTACTGACCAGTGTTTGCGACAGTCGCACTCTCCAATTCATCTTCATATTCACTGGTGTCCACAAGTTCAGACTTGATATAAATCTCCTCTATGTTAGTATTACCATGGTATACATCGTCTGTATCTTTAGCTTTGATTCCTGCAATAAACAGATCTTAGATCCATATTACACTAAAAAACATAGTTTCCCAAAGTTTTTTGCCCCGTAGACCACTTGCTGATTTTTGTTTTTGTTTTCCGTAGACCAATTCTATCAATTGGTTCAATATTAGGCAGGCAGGGGGTCTGCCTAATACTGAAGAGGAAAAAGAACATAAGGTATATTCATAAATAATTTAAACTCCATCGTATTCATTTGTTTTTATACTCTAGCATTATTTAAACATATATTTCTGTTTTTCTTTATAGAAATTATAGGCAGCAATATATTTACTATAAGTTCCTATGGTATGCATAGGTGTTAAATTTGGGTACAAATAACAAGGGACAAATAGAAAAAGTTGAGACAGAAATCTCTTTTTCTACAGTGTTAAGTTCACTATGGTTTAACCAATCAAAAAACAAGGTAAACCAGCATCTATCTTACCCACATTACGTTCTTTTAAAAAAATAGAGTATACAACGGTATTTTATTTTTATTACTAACCGTACTGTATAACCAGTTCTACTGACCAGTATTTGCAACAGCTGTACTCTCTAGTATATTTTCTTCAAATTGACTTAAGTCTACAGGTTCAGATTTGATGTAAATTTCTTCTGTGATGGTGTTATCGTGATATACATCATCTGTAACTGCATCATTTATACTTTAAATAAACACATGGTGAAATATGTTAATTGTGACAGCAAAATGTGAGCAATTTTCAATGTTTTTTATTATCAACCACATCCGCAAAATAATTTTGAACACCTCATTTAAAATCAGCGCAAGCAGCTGATAATAGGAGTTTCGAGTTATACCGTGCAGTAAGACCAGTGAGTCCACGTTTGGTGATCATAAATACAGTATTGGAAAAGCACAGCAACTAAAACACAGAGCGAACTAAACGATTTTAATGCACTCCTATGAATTCGAGTAAGAATTTACAGGAAATGACTCTACAAACAAAATCCGTAATCATTGAAAATTGCTGTACGAACTTGTTAATAAATTGCTGTACGTGTTACAGTAATAAATGTGCTCGGTACTGACCATTTTCCCGGTCAACCATGAGCTCTATTCCAGGCTTCACTTTATGTTCATAAGTATCTTCATATTCTGTTTCATTGTCAATCTCTTTTTTAATAATATGTCTGTATTTGGTTTCGTCGGGATGTAAATTACAATCAGTTTCAACATTAATATTCATTCTTACAACAAAACCCTTCCAATAATTTAATAAATTTCACATTAAGCAAAATTTTCTTTTATTATCTCTATTATCGTAGTTTTATTAAATTCAGTATATAACAGTCCGTGCTTACTAGTGCGTTCTAAAAATGAGTGACATTCATTTCGAGCAATGGTGTACTATCAGGTTTTGCATCAGACTTCGGCACCGGAAACTTTTGCTAAACTTCAGCAGGCCTACGGAGACAGTGTTTTAACAAGGACCTAGGATTTTTGGTGGTTTAAGGCATTTTCAGAAGGAAGATTGTTGATTGAAAATGAATCACGCAGCAGAAGGTCTTCATCTTGAAGAACCGATGAAAATGTCAACAGAAACCGGGATTTTGTGCGTTCAGATCGTCGGTTGACAGTCAGAATGATGGGGGAAGAGTTGAATTTGACTGTAGTGTAGCGTTCATCAGATTTTGACCAATGAATTGGGGATGAGAAAAACCCTTGTCACGCAAGTTTTTGGCCAGTAAAAACATGCTCCTCAGCCTTCATATTCGCCTGACTTGAGTCCTTGTGACTTTTTCCGTTATTTAATTTACACACCTCGTAAACTCTTATTTTAATTTATAAGTTATAAGTATTAGTTTAGAAGGTTGTGGACGCTAACGTACAGTTACGTATAACAAACATATACGTTAACTCGAAGTGCTATTTCTAATTTGGATGTTTATCAGCAAAAATTATTTTCGTTTAACGAAAGATAATATTAGCAAATCATACAAAATTATCGAGAATCAAAGTTGTTCAGCTAGCCATGTTTTTTTTTTTTTTTTTAATTAGGTAATATCATTCCGGAAAATTAACTGATATTTTACGTCCGTATTTGAGGTTATATTCAAAACAAACAAATATTTGTAAAAAGATTTATTTGTATTATAATTAATGAAAAAATACACATTATAATCACAAGCAATGAAAGTAAATGATCGAAAACGATAAACAGCACGACATTGCCAACTTAACATTTTGAAAAATTAAATTCAAGGCCTACTCATATTGTATTATATCCAAAGCAAATTTATTATTTATCTTAGCATATTATTAGCAATTAATATTTATTATTTTTGCCAGCATATAAAAACTAAAATATTAGCAAGATTATTTATTTATTCGCATTTAAATACTAGCCAATAGAATTAGAAACTAAGCTACTACGAAAGTATATAATTTAGTGATGTCAGTAGAAAGCCAGTCAGAGGATATCAGCGCAATAACTGCAGCAATACTCTTTTTGACGACTCCAACGTCCTAACTCATCTACGGCGACAACCACGAGTCCGATTTCCACATATTTCCGGGTAGGTACTGCTTGAAAGTTGTTCGTTCACGAAGCACATAGCACCAAGAAAATGATCGCTTATTTCTTCGGTTGTACTGAATATGTCGCAATCATTCCTTTAGAGGATCGGATAACAGTTAATGCTGAATGGTATACAACTATTTGTTTGCCAGAACTCATCGGCAAAATCAGGAAAAACAACTAAAAACAAACAATGTAAGCTCCAACACAGCATGTCTTTCTTAGTTTTTGTAAAAATTTAAAAGGTAGCCCTCATAAAGTTCCCTCATCGCTGGTCTAGAGATGTACATTTTGTGAAAATACTGATAACTAATCATATTTGGAAGACTTCTCTCCAGAATGTATTTGTTTGTGCCTATTAAAAGATGAGGAGTCTGAAAATGCTTTGTTACACTGATCACATTTATATGGCTTCTCACCAGAATGCATTCGTTTGTGTCCAATGAGATGTACTTTCTGAATAAATGCTTTATCACACTGATCACATTTAAATGGTTTCTCTCCAGAATGTAATCGTTTGTGTATAGTAAGATATGATGAACGTATAAATGCTTTATCACATTGATCACATTTGAACGGTTTCTCTCCAGAATGTAATCTTTTGTGTTTAGCGACCTCTGCTGAACTTATAAATGATTTATCACACTGATCACATTTGAATGGTTTTTCTCCAGAATGTACTCTTTGGTGTATAATAAAATTACCTCTTTGATTAAATGATTTATTACATTGTTCACAATTAAATGTGTTTTCTCCAGAATGTGTTCGCTCGTGAGTCATGAGTTGTCCTTTTTGGATAAATGTTTTATCACATTGGTCACATTTGAATGGTCTGTCTCCAGAATGTAATCGTCTGTGGATGATAAGATTTGCTGAACGTGCAAATCCTTTATGACACAGGTCACATATGAATGGTTTCTCGCCAGTATGTGATTGTTGGTGTCTAATGAGATCTGATGAACGTGCAAATGCTTTATCACACTGATCACATTTGAATGGTTTCTCTCCAGAATGTATTTGTTGATGAATAATGAGATGTGATGACCGTATAAATCCTTTATCACACTGATCACATTTGAATGGCTTATGTCCAGAATGAATTTGTTTGTGTCTACTTAAATGGGATGATTCAGTAAAATGTCTATTACACTGTTCACATTTGAATGGTTTCTCCCCAGAATGTACTCGTTTATGACTTACTAAACTACCTTTTTGAGAAAATGCTTTATCACACTCATCACATTTATAAGGCCTTTCTCCAGAATGTGTTCGTTTGTGTATAATAAGATGTGTTGATTGGGAAAATGATTTATCGCATTGATCACATCTAAATGGTTTCTCCCCGGTATGAGTTCGATAGTGATTAACTAAACTTCCCTTTTCACTAAATATTTTATTACATTGATCACAATTGAATGTCTTCTCTCCAGAATGTATTCGTTTGTGAATATTTAGAACTGATGTACGGGAAAATGCTTTATCACATTGATCACATTTGGCTCGCTTCTGGCCAGTATGTACTGGTGTAAGTTCAGCAGTATCTCCAGCTGACATCCAACTCTCAGTGAAAGTTGTTTCATTTGCTGCAAACATATAAGTAATTAAAATAGTGTACAATTAAAATAATTCTATATGAATGCTTCAAAGAAACACAGACAAATAACCTGGGGAAATAAAAGGACATTATTCTACGAAAGATTTGGGTATGATGTAGATTCTACATCCTCTTCCTAGATCGACCGGTCTAGTACAACGGTTCCCAATTTTTTTGACTAATGAACTCCTCTAAACATAATATTTTTTATCGCAAACCTCCTCTCAGAAGTTGTATACAGTGTACCGTAGAGACTTTTATGTAAAATATCATAGTACTTCAGAATACCATACAGCTTTGGACAAATGTATGGAACACACATGCGGTTATAATATAAAATCCAAATTCATGTACATTGTAACTTGTATATATTTGACAAAATATTTTTTAAATATCATTTACACATTCTAAAAGACGTACGTCTAATCAGATAACCAAAAATGTAAACAGAGTTATGATAAATCCTGACATACAAATAAATATAAGCACAGATCTGTTACGTTTTGTGTACATAAAAATAAACAACTAGGGCTTGGATCATTATTCCACATGCGTTTGAAGTGAACACTGTCTTTTTCATGTTTTATTGAGTTCAAGTGAATATTTTTAATTATATTATAGCTAAAAGACGTGAACTCACAGTGGCAGAAAAGAGTCAAATTGAATTGCTCCATTCACAAAGACAGTCGCAGGTGAAAAATTTAAAAAAATGGAGTGTTCAAGAAAAGCCGTGCAAATTACCATCAAGAGGTTTCAAGAGACTGATACTTATGAAAACAGACCAAAAACCGGAAGAAAACCTGCAACCACTTCCACAGATGATCGTTTAATAAAGAGAAGTGTTCTTCGTAAACGCTCAATATCGTCAAAAGAGCTGGGTGGAGATCTGTGGGTGCATAGAGAAGTTAAAGTTTGTTCTAGAACAATTAGAAGACATCTAGTGGAATCTAATTTGCATGGAAGAAGAGCTCGCTGAAAACAACTGTTGACCGAGCGACACAAAAAACTTCGACTTGAGTGGGCCAAAACACATTTAAATTGGACACCTGATGAATGAGCGAAAATCGTTTGATCTGATGAGTCCAATATTGAAGTAAGCATTGTAATGGATTAATGAACTTACGAATTTAACAGAAAAATAAATTTCTAAGCAATTATTGCACTAACAATACAAAATTTAATATACTATAAATTTACAAAATTAAGGTTTTAAGAATTTAAAACCGGCAATCTCGCCAAGTATGGTAAATGATAGTATTATTGGAAGAACTCATTAGAGAGTATGAAAACCAACTACGCCATTTAACATGTACTACATTCTAAGAGTTAAGCAATCTTTTAGTTCAGCAGTTACAAGAAGAAAATATTTTAAGCGTTCCTTAATAACATAAGAATTAATTAAATTAGTTCTACTGACCAATATTTGCCACATATGCACTCTCCAATTCCTCTTCATATTCACTGGCGTCCACAGGTTCAGACTTAATGTAAATCTCCTCGATATTGGTGTTACCATGGTATACGTCGTCTGTATCTTCATCTATGACTCCTGCAATAAATAGATCTTAGGTCGATATTACACTATATGCTACAGGGTGTATCTAAAAAGAGTGAACGTGTAAGCAAGTTTGACTTTTTTTTTATAATTAAAGTTTACTTAAAAAATCAAATGGTAGTGCTGAAAATTTCTGGAACAAACCAGTAGTACAGGATATCAACTGTAACTTTGATTTTTAAAATGGGAACATATATCATGTTGGGTATCTTTTGATAGAGATTTTGAAAAGGTACAATTTTTACATAAACATTTTTGAAGTGAAAACTTCTTTGGGCGCACCACTTACAGAAAATTTTTGCTGGGAATAAATGAGGCTGATCCCGAAGTGAAACACTCATTTGGTTTCCCCGAGTTTAGCCAGGCGAGAAAGAACGGTTTACGAAAAATTTAAATGTCTATAAAGACTTGAAGGTAAAGTATTTTTATTTACAAAGTGTTCAAAGTGCCTTTCATTTTAATTTAAACACTTTCGCAACCTTACTCTTGGGCTAATTGTAGCTCGGAACATAATAAAAATAAAAATATTTCACTTTTAAGTACTTTCAATTTGTACTTTCAAGTACAACTTGACAAACTCTGGGGTACACATTTTACAACAATGGTTTGCACTACTTTCTTTATCTAAGGACCATAGTTCTACTGACCAGTGTTTTCAACAGCTTCCCTCTGTAGCATATTTTCTTGAAATTCTCCGGTGTCGACAGGTTCAGACTTGATATTAATCCCGTCTGTGTTGGTGTTAACGTGATATGCATTGTATGTCGCTTCATTATTGACATCTGAAATAAACACATAGTGAAATACATTAACTGCGACAACAATAATGGAAACTTTTTAAGACCGCAGAGCTATATGTGTCAATAGCTGGAACACTCGAGAGTGACTTTAAATAATAGCCTGTACAATTTCAAAAGTGCAAACTGTATGAAATCAAAATTGCTCAGTCTAAAAGCATCAGGCAAGTAGAGCGTGTTCTAAATGCACGTTCGACTGCAAAATACAATCAAGTGTGACCGTTAAAGTGAACAAGTTTGAGTGTTAAGAGGACCTGAAAGTGCCAAATAAAATGCACCCTATAAGTTTGCTTGTAGAATAATTTTTAACAATGAACTCGTGGCATGTTGTTGATCGAAATAAATCATACGAAATTACTCTACGAACAGATAAAATCTGTCAAAACTGAAAATTACTCTATAAACTATAAAGTGTGATGATATAAATGTGCTCGTTACTAACCATTCTCCCATTCAGCCATGTGTTCTATTCCAACTTCATGTTCATCAGTATCATATTCTGTCTTAATATCAATCACTTTTCTAACAATATCCTTGTTTTTGGTATCATCGGGATGCAAATCATAATCTGTTTGAACATTAGCATTCATTTTAACAATAAAACTCTTCCAATAATTTAATATAATTCAGTATAAGCAAAATTTCTTCTATTATAACCAACTAGTTTTATTAGAGTCTGTATGTTACAGTCCGTGCTTATTTATGCATTTTAACTAGTAAAACTGATTGTGTGGAATAATGAAAAAAGAATAATAATAGCGATTTACTGAAAAATAAAAGTGAGAGAATATGTAGAATGTATAAAAGTCGGTAGATACTTGATGACTGGCTAAAAGTAATTAATAGAAAAACTAAGATGTATTTAATTAGGTTAGGATGGCCAGCTATATTAAAAAATAGAGAACAATAATCTTTAAAACATGTATACGAACCCAAAGTCATATGAGTTTGTCCGTATCTATTTAATCGTAGCATTTTGTCTTACAAAATTTTAATAAAAGTCAAGTATCAAATTTAATGGATTCAATCAATCTTTGATATCATCAATTACTGGCAAATGTATATTTGTAAAATAAAACAAATAAATTGGCAGTTGCAACAAGTTCTTATCATTTGTTCGACTTCAAGAAATATGGAACTCTTTCTCACAGCGAGATTGAGAGAAACTTGTAAACACCAGTCCATGACGAACGGACATTATTTAAAAAAATAAAGACGTAGTGACACAATGGTTAAAATTAGATGTATATTTTTGGAAAGAAAATTTTTAGTGCAGGATTTTACCGACTTATACAGTTTTTTTCGTAATGAATATTATTAAGACTATATTGTGGATAAATAGGTCAAAAAAAGTAGAACAGTACTAGCTTTGCTTATTTAGGAATTATAAAAAATGTTGAAGGAATCTGCAAGTTCTTTTTTTAAAAAATATTTATTGCATCTAGCGTTGGATCGAACCAATAGGATCGCTTTATTTTGAAAAAAACCCGTACCATGGTATCGTAGGCGCGGTGTTACAAGCGCGGTGTCGCAAGCTCAAAAATTTCAACTCTAGCGCCGGCCGCACCGTCGAAACCATAGAAACAGATATATTTTTTCGGAATGGTGAGATCTTTAGCGAGAAACTTATATTAATTTCCTAAAAAAAAAAAATTAAAAAAACCTAAATTGATGTAGCGAAATAGCGACTTTTACAATGTTGTCGGCAGTCATAAAGTTTATTATTATCGATTCAGTTTCAAATATCTGGTCTGCAGAAATGTCATGCAGTGGGTATACTAATAATAGGCCCCCAAGTAGGGGCCAACAGAATCTTCATTCTAAACTGTGATGTCAAATTTATTTCAGTAAAAAAGATTGTGTATTAAATTCTTTTCTTGTAATTGAAGTAACTGTCTGTGTACTTTGTGTCTCATTTCTTGCAACAAGTTAAAATAATCACCCTGTTGCCGTCTGTTTTTATATATGGGGCGTACCCACCATTGCTTTTCTTCATGTCGCATTAAGTCTAAATATGCATAGAAAAGAGCTAGACGTCTCCTTCGATTTGACGACATATTTAATGAAATTGAATAAACGTTTACTCCAAACACTTGTATAAACTTTTAGGTTAAATTTGGGTTATATACAAATGTCAAAACCGAAAACGCGCCCTTATCACGCCTCCAACCCTACCATGAAATTCGAACTTGTAAATATAACACCACACCTCTCACCCCTGTCACGCCTTTGACACTACCATGAAAATGAGGCATTACTCTGACCCAGAGCAAAAAAAAAAGTTGTGTTTTAAATAGAGATGTGCCGGATCACAAGCCAGATCTGTGAATACAGATACTGATAGGGATTATTTGTTTTCTGATCCGTAGATACGGATACGGATCTTCCACGTAAGTACAGAGACCTGGAAGCGATAGTTTAATATATCGCACTCTTCATATAGACCGTTCAATAGAATGCAGTACAGATTAAATGCAGTTTCGAAAACCACCAGCAAATTATGTGATGTTTGACCAGTCTAAACGCCAAAATAAAATTTACTCCACCTTGGGCATTTTTAGATGCAAGCTTGTATGAAATATTATTACCAACTCATATAGAAACTAGTCGAATTTAAAAGAAGCATTTTTAATTCCCTTAGTTAGGATGAAATAACTTATTAATGTATTAATTGTACTTAATGTTTTATTTTATTTGTGAAATTATTATGTATGAATATGTTTTATTATGTATTATTTAAGATTGAACCTGTAAATACAAATAATACTAAATAAATAAATAAAAAACAAGGATTGCATTGTTAGATTACCACAGTAACAATACATTATATCATTGTCTGTATTTATTTATTATTTATTAAACACTACAAACAATTTATTAATTAAACTTTAAACAGTACAACAACAAAAGAGTGAATTATTACAATACAGGTACATCTGGTAAATCTTTTTGAGGCCTGGGTCTAGTCCGCCTCACCCAAGGGCTGGCCATGTTACTGTTGGATATTAAGTTCATTTCCTAATTGAAATTAGTAAGGTAAATAGCTGTGTTTCCTAAAGGACTTTTAATTTTCCTAAAAGGTATTGTTTATAAATTAAATTTGTATAGAATGTCAAAAAGAAAAATATTCACATATTTCTTATCAATAATTTTTTATTAGTGATCAAAAATGTTCGCGAAATTACAACAATTCCACTACAATTAGGGTTAAAATTTGATTGAAAGGAACATCCTCTTAACAAGAACATAACTGCGCATCTATAAGATTAACACTAGTCTTATACGTTAGATCGTCTGTAGCTTTCACCTTGTGAAAATATTTAAATAGTTTCTTTTAAGAATGTATTCGTTTGTGTGCAACGAGATTTGATGACTGTGAAAATGTTTTATTACATTGATCACATTTGAATGGTTTCTCTCCAGAATGTATTCTTTTGTGTGCAATAAGATTTGATGACCTTGAAAATACTTTATTACACTGTTCACATATATAAGGTTTTTTTCCAGAATGTATTCGTTTGTGTATAGTAAGTTCTGATATAAATACAAATGCTTTATTACACTGATCACATTTAAATGGCTTCTCTCTAGAATGTGATCTCTTGTGCCTACTAACATGTGATGATTGTGAAAATGCTTTACCACATTGTTCACATTTGAATGGTCTTTCTCCAGAATGTGATCGTTTGTGAGCAACGAGACCTGATGAAACCGAAAATGCTTTATCACACTGCTCACATTTAAATGGTTTCTCTCCAGAATGTATTCGTTTGTGTCTAACGAGATCTTCTAGTTGTATAAATGTTTTATCACATTGATCACAGCTGAATGGTTTCTCTCCAGAATGTAATCGCTTGTGTCTAATGAGATTTGATGACTGTGTAAATGCTTTATCACACTGCTCACATTTGAATGGTCTTTCTCCAGAATGTAATCGCTTGTGTTCAATGAGGTGTGATGACTCTGTAAATGCTTTATTACACTGGTCACATTTGAATGGTCTCTCTCCAGAATGTAATCGATTGTGTCTGAAGAGATGTGATGACTGTGTAAATGATTTATTACACCGTTCACATGTGAATAACTTCCGTTTAGAATGTATTCGCTTATGTGCACGAAGATAACTGGCTCGTCCAAATGTCTTCTCGCATATATTACATTTATTTAACGTTGTTTTGGGTTCTTTAAGCTTGTTAATTGACTCATCTGGAATACTGGAGGATGTCCCTTTAGCTGTGAACAAACTTACATTGATTAATAAATAAACAGTACTAGAGAATTACTACTGACAAATTATTAAATACATGCTAACCTGTATCTTTTCCAACTGCACTCTCCTCATATTCACCGTCATCTCCACATTCAGGCTTGATGTCAATCTCCTCACTAATGATAATATTGGTGTTGTAGTTATACTGAGACATGTCATCAGTAGACGATATGATGCATGTCTTTCGAGTACAGCGGCTCTCTGAAATGTAAATACATACACATAAATACTGCCATACTCTGTCTCCAGAGATTTCAATGAAAATACAATTTCTAACGAACAGACAGACAGACAAACGTAAGGTGAGAATATAGGACTTAGATCACATCCTAAACTACTGAGGCATATAAATAACAAATACATAATTTGTATTTGATACATATAAGAGTACAGTACTAAAGCAGTTTATTTCTTATTATGCTCGTAATATAATTTTATTGTTAAAGACTGTAGTGTTGTTTTAATGGTTAAAGCTTATAGTGGGGTTTAATGGTTCCAAAATGTTCTTGATTGCATGTAGTTGCTCTAAAGATGCAGTATTATCATAATTTCATAATTGACATAATTATTGAGCAGTTGTTTCAACTACCTCACGGAAACAAACGCGCTTGTATGGTTTAATAATAATAATAATATTTATTGACCACAATACAATACAATTAAATTGTTTACAGTCAGTCAAACAAATAGTGTAGATTTATACAAAAAGAGTTACACATAGATATAATTATTACTCAGATACAAAAACTAATGATAATACTAAAAATTTAAATCAAAATATTCGGACCAGAGTACAATGGATTTTGAATTAGCACATCCTTCACAAACGCTTCAAATTTATTTTGGGGTAAAAGTCCTACTGACTCTGGCAATTTATTAAAGAATTTAATAGCGTAGTAGGTAGGGCTATTTCTGGATTTTGATAGGCGGCTGAATTTAGGATATATATCATTCTTGTATCTAGTATTATGATTATGAATGTCATTAAAAGATTTAAAGTCGTTTTTATTTTTGTAAAAAAATTTTAAACAGGAAAAAATGTAGAGTGAAGGCAGAGTCATAATTTGCAAAGATAAAAAAGATTTTTGACAGTCTGCTCTGTAAGAAATGCCGTCAATGATTCTCACAGCGCGTCTTTGCAATGCAAAAATTCTATCAGCAGAGGACGAGTGTCCCCATGCTAAGAGGGCATAAGAAATATGTGATTGAAAAAGTGAGTAATAAGCTACTAAGAGCACATCTTTAGTTACTATGTCCACAAGATTTTTCAGTAAGAAAATTGTTCTACATAGCTTACCACTCACATAATCAACATGGTGTTTCCAATTTAATTCCCTGTCAACATATACCCCTAAAAATTTACCACACTCCCAGACGATTTTAGTGTCTGCAAAGTCTTGTTCTACTGACCAGTTTTGTCCAGTTCATCTTCAAACTCACTGGTGTCCACAGGTTCAGACTTGATATAAATCTCCTCTATGTTGGTATTTTCATGGCATACATCATCTGTATCTTCATCTATGATTTCTATAACAAACAAATAATTTTGTAATATATTCAAATTACTTTAAGTAACAAAAAAATTAGCTTTGTCCGCGGAAAATGTCCCTAGTAATATAAGATGTCTACAGATTTACAGATCATGCGCATGCCAGCTTTGTGACGTATTAAACTGGGTCCAGATTAGCGATCCGATTCTGTCTGGACATTTATGTCTAGTTTTGACGAGAAACTACAAGGAGTTGGGGACACCACTTTGTAATCGGGCAAATTCGTTAATCGGAATTACATGGATGTGCAAAGCAAACGCCCAATTACAGTAACCCCATTGTAATAGTACTAAATGTAGATTAGTTGTAAATGTGCTCGTTACTGACCATTCTCCCATTCAGCCGTGTGCTCTGTTCCAGTCTTCACTTCATATTCATCAGTATCTTCATATTCTGTTTTAATGTCAGTCTCAGTCTTAATATTACTGCCTCTAGTATCATTGGGATGCATATCACATCCTGTCTCATCAATCATATTCATTTCTGAAACTAAAATTTACTACCATGTAAAAGAACTAGAACTAATTACTTGCCAAAGGCGCCTTTAGTTTAGTTTATATTTATATTATTTCTCTTAAAAATGTTTTAAATTTACGAAATAAGCAAATTTACTCCCACTGTAACAAAAAAACATTACTATAACAAATTATTGTACTACATTAAATATGTAGCTGTCCGTGCTAATCATTATACATACGTCTTGAACAGATCTTGCCTAATCGCGACTAAAATTTCCGAAACGGTGCCACAATCGCCTTCTGAACTTTTGACACGAAAAAGGATAGTCATCCGTCAACTTATCTAAACAGTATTGAGAACTGACACGCTCGGATACGCAGTCTGGTGGTCAAATATTGTACTACGCGACTATAGTACTGTTTGAAATTATTACATATGTTCTGGTGTAGATTTTTTGTTAGAACGTCGATAGATACATTTTCATAAAATAAAAATGTACTGTGCTTAAATTAACCTGTTCCCTGTTAGCATATTGACAGCTGAATACTAGACAATTCAGCCATTTTGCCATAAATTACAGCGCCACCAACGGTAATGTCACTTCTCAACTCTCTAAGCATAATGTTAAAATCTTAACGTCAGAAACTGCCGTTAATTCTTTTAACACCATTTTAAATGTAAATTCTCTTCGCTAAGCATATTTGTGCTAAAATTATAACGCGGCGGCGTTAAAATAACCAGTTAACGTTCTACAATAAGCGCCTACTAAAACGGTGGCTTTAAAAGTTAACGCTGGTATTTAGTTTACAAAAATGGCTGAACTTATTTAAGTAAATGTCATGTTATTAAAAAAAAAAATGAATAAAACAGAAAACGGTAGGAATATTAATTATTATAAGACAAAATTCAAACTATCTATTACTTTTTAAAGTGAATTCTTCACAGTAGAATTGATAGAAACAATTGATAAGAATGATAATGAAGATCACAACAATTCTATTACAGGGTAGAAATAGCGTAGTAAATAAATTAATAATTAACATCACCGAACACCTTTTTAAAAATAAAATGAACACATAATTCACATTTTATTCAAAAATGAGATAAACTGTTATAATGCAATGTAGGTAGCATATAAATTGACTAAATAAAATTTGAATAAAGTTATATTTTTATTTAATACACTATGGAAACTGTTATAACGAGTATCACAGGACCTAACATTTCTGTTCCATATTTAAAATAAATTTCGCCACTGAATATTTAAATCTATCCGAAATATTGGGTTAAGATTCTTTTGACATTTAAAGGATTCCACACACCAAAGCGGCCGCGGTGGCGGCCACGGTAGCGATACGACTAGCGATCAAAAACGACATGAGATTTGTGTAAAAACCGTTTGAACATAGCTGCTGCTAAAAGTTTTAAATAATCGTTTATTTCTATAATTTAAATTATCAAAAGTGTCTAGTGTGTTGGTGAAACCATTATTGTTGTGTAAATCTAAATTGTGCATAATATGATCATCGCTAAAGGTAGTTTTTTACTATTTTTGTAAGTTATAATAATGTTAAATAACATATTTTATATGTAGAGTTCATAGACCTCTTCAAACCAAAACCAACAAAGTTTGACAGACTTTAGATAAGCAAATTTATGAAATTTTCCGCACACAATTTGACATATATGTAAATTTGTTGCATAATCAGTTAGGAGCATTGCATTATCTTTTTTCACAACAAATTTTAACAATTAGTTTAAAAAATATTTCAACCAAAATTTAATTTTAACCTTAAGTACTAATTTAATTTTTGAATTTTGGACATCGTTGTATGTACTACCGGTTTATCCGTTTTTTATTTATTTATCTAATATATTTTAATTAATTTTTACTACGGAAATTACTATCATAAATTTGCAATTTTTAACACTACAATTTTTAACACTACAACTAATTTTTACTACAAATCTCTCTGCCTTTAAAATTCCCTATTCATAATCCGTGGTTTTTTTGTTGTGTGTCTATATCATAAAGTCCCCCTGAAGAACCCCTGGGGGTGAAGCGTGTGTCCTTGTTCTTTTCCCTCTGTTTTATTTTATTTATTTATCTATTTAATTTATTTATTTATAATGTCTTCTACAAATACTACCAGAATAACACGAAAACAAACACTCAAGAAGAAAAATTTTGTTAACAAATTGTCGAACAGTCCAAACATCAGCTATGAAGAAATAATACAGGGAAAAAGTGACGATACAAAATGCGAATTGATTGAAATAAATCTAAAACTACAAAATAAAATAGCTGCTGTGAATTCTCTAAACTTAGAACTAACTCAACAAATTCAAAACCTAACGGCCAACGTAAAAATGTTAGAAGTTGAAAACAATTTAAAAAATAATTTAATTCAAGAGCTAGAGGATATCATTAAGACTAAGCCGAACACTGTTAAAACGGTCGCAACACAGACAGAGCAGACGGTAACTAACAGAAGTACACAAACGCAACACAATGAATTAATAAAAAAACAAAAAATAACTCAAGCCGCATCTCAGTCGATTTTTAATTATTCATCAAAAAAACTACTAATTCTAGCAGATAGCCATGCACGTAACATTGGCAAATTTTTTAGAGAGTCCATGCCAGACTTTGAAGTTAGTGTCATTTTCAAACCTGGGGCGCCGCTCAATGAAATAATAAAAAATCTAGATACACTCACGGAGAAATTTAATAAATCAGATTTTGTTCTTATTATTGGAGGAACAAATAATTTTCCATCGAGACATCTAAATATTATAAACAATTTTAAAGATATGCTTAAGAAATGCGGCCATACTAATGTAATTATCAGCACTATACCATATAGATACGATTGTCAACAATACAACTATGATATTTACTACACAAACGACCTTCTATTTGATGTGACTAAAGACGCTAAAGACTGCTATTTATTCGATATTAATTTCTATATAGACTCCAACTCCTACAACCGACATGGACTACATATAAAAATGGCGCATAAGAATTACATTAGCTCTAAAATTATTAATATAATAACAAGTAGCACTTTCTTCACTTGTAATTTCAAACGATATGAACATCTTGTTAAAGATACAGGTGATTTTTTAGGAGTAAACAACGCCTAAATTTACCACTGCCAAGAAAATCAAACTTTAAAATACTACAGTTTAACATACAAGGGATGCGTTCAAAGCTTCTGGAAGTAAATATATTACTCAAAGATATTGAAGGAAAAGGTTTCTATCCAGACATTTTGTGTTTTAATGAACATTGGTTGAAGGAAAGTGAAATAACCATGTTTAACATTGAGGACTTTTCGCTGACAGCATACAACTTCAGGAGTGATAGGAAACGTGGCGGTACCTGTATTTATGTGAAAAATAATATAGAATGTGTTCCAATTCATAAATATAATAACTTAATTATAAATTTTGACTTTGAATTTTCAATAGTAAAACTAACTACAAAAAATATTTATATATGTACGCTGTACAGATCGCCTAACGGACATTTTGATGTATTTATGGAAAATTTAGAAATACTCATAACATCATTGTATGATGAGAGTAATGAATTAATAATATGTGGTGACTTTAATGTTGATTTTTTAGTTGATAGTTCTGAAAAGAAAACCTTAGTGAATTTGTTCTTATCTTTTAACATGCAACAACTAATATATGTACCTACAAGAGAAACGGCAGATACCTCTACCTGTATTGACAATATTTTTGTTAATAAAATTAAGTCTTGTTGTTCACATGTAACAGAATCTGGTATATCAGATCATTATCTAATACTTACAGAAATAGATTTGTTACTTCCTAAAATTAATAATTTTAAAATTGTTAGAAAATTCACTAAAACTGCAACTACAGAATTTTTGACAGCAATTAATAATACAAATTTGAACCAACTAATCAATAAATTTAGTGACATTGAAATGCAGTTTGAACATTTTCAAACAGAATTTGTAAAAACATTTAAGAAATATTTCCCTCAAAAAAAGATAAGAATGGATCATAAAGTTAAAAATCATTGGATTACGAAAGGTATCAAGAATTCATGTAAAACAAAAAGATTTCTGATGTATTTAGTTACAAACAGGATCAACGCAGTTAAAATCATATTTAAAAGCATACTCTTATATATTAAAAAAAGTAATAAAATCTGCTAAACTTATGTCTATAGAAAATAAACTGGTCAAATCAAATAATTTTTCTAAAACAGTTTGGGATATAATAAAAAATGAAACAAATATGGGTTGTAAAGTGAAACAAATAGAGATTGTTATTAATGATGAAACAATTAAAGATCCCGATATATTAGCTAATACTTTTAACAATTCATTTATTGAATCTTGTAAACCTAGAAATCAAATTAATAGAGAAAAAGCTCTTACAAATTTATATCTTAAAAATGATTGTGTAAATGCTTCTTTGTATTTGGCTCCAACTGACAAATTTGAAGTAATAGACATTATTAATTCTCTGAATAACAAAGCTAGTGGTATTGATGAAATTCCAGCTCATCTATTAAAATCTTGTTCCAATAGCATAGCTGAACCATTATCTGTATTATATAATAAATGTTTAGAGGAAGGTACTTTTCCTAACTGTCTTAAAAAGTGCATGGTTATTCCTATATATAAAAAGGGTGATGAAAAAGAAATTAATAATTATAGACCGGTGACTCAAATAACAAATTTCAGTAAAATATTTGAAAAAATAATATATAGGAGATTTATAACTTTTATAAACAAATATAACATTATAAATGAGAATCAGCATGGGTTTATAAAAAAGAAATCAACTACAACTGCTTTATTAGATATAACTTCGATGATATATAAGACTCTTGACAAAGGCCATGAATGTAACGGGATATCTTGTGATTTTAGTAAAGCATTTGACATGGTTGATCATGAATTATTATGTAACAAACTAAAGTTTTTTGGAATCAGAGGAGTTGCAAATAATCTGATTAACTCATATTTGAATAATCGACAACAGACGGTGTCTATCAATGCAAACGAACGACACAATAATTTTAATGTTGAAAAAAGATATACTTCTACATCGAGAGGGGTTGAAATTGGGATTCCGCAAGGATCGGTACTTGGGCCTTTATTATATATTTTATATGCAAACGACTTGTGTACGACATTAAATAACATAACAATGTATGCTGATGATACGTACACCAACATAACTAACTTTAATGACCATCATCTAACATGTGACACTAATACTGCTATAAATGATATAAATAATTGGTGTTTAAATAATGGTATCACTATGAACTATACTAAGACCGCGGTATTACATTTTACTCTTAAAAATACAAAAGATGACTTAAAATATATTTTTGGTGTAGAAAGCAAACCAAGTACCAAATGTTTAGGTGTAATAATTGATTCTAAATTATCCTTCAAAGAACACATATCTGAATTAACAATAAAACTAAATAAAATCTGTTACACATTAAGATATTTTTCAATAAATTTTAATATAAAGTTGACTAAACTTGTTTACTTCAGTTACTTTCATAGTAACTTGAAATATGGACTAGAGATATGGGGAATGTCTACAGACTGGAAAAAGATTTTTAAAATACAGAAAAGAGCTGTGAGGATAATTTGTAAAGTAGGACCAAGACAATCATGTAAAGAACTTTTTAAGCAAAATAAAATATTAACATTTCCATCTATTTATATATTAGAAATTTTAAAATACATGCATAAAAACAAACAAAAATTTAACTTTCAAGGAAGCAATTACAATACGCGTAATGCAAATACAATTATTATACCAATTCATAAAACTTCTAGATATGAGAGAGGTATAAACTACATTGGGCCCAAATTATATAATAAATTGAGCAATAAAACAAAAGAACTTCCATACTGTCAGTATGTGTCAAAGATAAAAAAGGAATTAATTGATGGCACATACTATAATGTAGCAGATTTCTTGCATAATACTAATACCTTTTGTAATTCAATTGATATTTTGTTTAATTTTAAGACTTTTATATTGTTTTATTTTTATTTATTATTTTATTATATTGCAATTTTTTATTATTAATGTGCATATATGTATTGATATTTTGTTTAATTTTAGGATTTTTTACATTGTTTTATCTTTATTTATTATTTTATTATATTGCAAATTTTTATTATTAATGTGCCTATATATATATATAAGAATGTAATCAGTTAATCACATAGATTTACTGAAATGTTCTCCACAGAATGTATGTTTCTTTTGAGAATAAATGACTTATGACTTATGACTTATGACTTATGATCAGGTCTCCTCACACTAACGCGGTGGGAGTGGCGGTAGCGGTAGCGATCAGTTAGTGAATCACGGTATATAGTTGTATGATAATATTGATTGCGAGAACACAATAGAATAATTAATTTTATGTAGAGGAAAAATAATAATCTACTCACAGTCTGTTTCAAACGGTTAGGCGGAACTAAATGGGAATTTCGTTCTTTTAGGTTGTCACGAAAAGGGACCTTGCTTGGGTTATTTCATTTTTCACGTTGGGATGTCAAAATTTAAAATTCCAACAATGAAACCATGGAAACGAATGACATATGTCAAACTTAAATTAATTTTCTTACATATTTTAATGACAAAAAATAAATAAATGGGATATTTGTATTAAGAATGACACAAAAAATCAAAATATAAAGAAAATGACATTTTAAAATAATATTAACCTTAACCAAATAATGTTTGTTGCAAGTATGATTTACAAAGCTTAAACAAAACGGCTGAAAAGCATTATTTAAACGATGAAAGTAACTAGATTGCAAAATCTAGTTCCGCCTAACCGTTTGGAACAGACTTTACTATCAATTTCCAAAACTTTTCCTATTTCGTTCCACACTTTATTTGTTTTCCTAATATTCTTGTAATCAGGATGTGCTAAGTCATACAAAATTAAATGATCCTTTACTGATCTGTGATTTTTTCTGTTAAATTATCTATTTTCGACATTATTTTCTTAAATATATTCACTCTGTGGTATATAAACAATGAATATCGCGCGGCCTAACGCAACTTGTCGAGTTCGGCCGCCAGTGTTTGGTGATCGCTAGACTGAACGCTGCATTCGGTGGCGTTCTCAGATAGCTGAACGCTTGTATGTGCGTGGTCTCATTGTATTGTATAGGTTGCGTTAGGCCGCTGCCGTATCGCTATCGTGGCCGCCACCGCGGCCGCTTTGGTGTGTGGAATCCTTAACACTTGTCAAATATATTAAAATTCAACGTAGCAGCGCATGCGCGTGCAGTAAATATTAGCCTCTCTACAAGGAAAGTTAGCAACCCCGCGTTAACAAATTTTATATTAACGCTTACTTTAACAAATGCTCTTACAGGATAGCATTTTTGGCTAAAGGCGTTAAACAAGGTGTTAAAATAAAAATATTAAACTGACGCTAATTTTAACGCATTTCTTACAGAATACACCCGTATACATGTTTATTTATTGATAGCTAAAAGACAACTGAGTATACATAGATATAAAAACAAAACACATGGTTATAATAGATAGTAATGTGATTATTTGGATGTATCATTGCCGCTACAATTACATTTTACTTTATAAAATATTTCCGACAAATAATTTTATACAAAATAATATATTTATTTCTGAGGTTCAGCAGACCAGACATAGTCCACGGGCCGTATATTGAATAGCGCTGGTGTTAATAATTTATTTTGATTTTTGACTAGTATGAACTCGTTTATGTTCAAAGTAAGACCTCTTATCTGTAAATTCTCTATTACAGGTTTCACATTTGAATGTTTTTTTCTCCAGAATGTATTCGCTTGTGAATAGTGAGATTTGTTGAACTTATAAATGCTTTATCACAATGATCACATTTAAATGGTTTCTCTCCAGAATGTATTCTTTGGTGAATAATGAGAGATTGTGATTGTGTAAATGTTTGATCACATTGATCACATTTGAATGATTTCCCTCTAAAATGTATTTGTTTGTGAATAATGAGAGATTGTGATTGTGAAAATGCTTTGTAACACTGATCACATTTAAATGGTCTCTCTCCAGAATGTGTTCGTTTGTGTCTAATGAGATGTGATGAAATTGAAAATGTTTTGTTACATTGTTCACATTTGAATGGTCTCTCACCAGAATGTATTCTTTTGTGTCTAATGAGATGTGATGAAATTGCAAATGCTTTATCACACTGATCACATTTGAAAGGTGTCTCGCCAGAATGTATTCGTTTGTGTCTAGTGAGATCTGGTGATTGTGAAAATGCTTTATAACACTGATCACATTTGTATGGTTTCTCCCCAGAATGAATTCTCATGTGAGTTATAAGATGTGGAGACTGTTTAAATGCTTTATCACACTGATAACATTTGAATGGTTTATCTCCTGAATGAATACGCTCGTGACTAGCAAGATTTGTTGACGATGTAAATGCTTTATCACACTGATCACATTTGTATGGCTTCTCTCCAGAATGTATTCGTTTGTGTCTAGCGAGTTCTAATGCTTGTGAAAATGCTTTATTACACAGATCACATTTGAATAGTTTCTCTCCAGAATGAATTCGCATATGAGTTATAAGATGTGGCGACTGTGTAAATGCTTTATCACATTGATCACATTTGAATGGAGTCTCTCCTGAATGAATTCGTTTGTGAAAAGCAAGATTTGTTGACGATATAAATGCTTTATTACACTGATCACATTTGAATGGCTTCTCGACAGAATGTATTCGTTTAAATCTATTGAGAGATGTTGAATAAGCAAATGCTTTATCAGGCTGATCACATTTGAAAGGGTTTTCTCCAGAATTAATTAGTTTGTCATCAATGAGAGATGTAAAATGTGAAAATACGTTATCACAGTGTGTTGTATTAATCTGTTTGGGTTTCTTAATGGACACTGGCATCCTAGTCTCATATTTATTGCTGGATGTTTTGCTACCTGCAAACAAATAAATAATTAAGTATGTATTGTTTTCGGTGGAAGCGAACGACAGAAAATAATAATCAAATTAGATGCATCGAAAAAGAAACAGGTTAAGGCAGGTCACACGGGTGTCCTGCGCTAAGAACGCGTTTTAGTTTGGACGTAGTCCATTATTACACTTGATAACAAACTAGGTGTGTTATTAATTATACAATGTTAATAAAATTAAACAAAAACAAAGTTATTGTAATATTATTAAACAATAATACTAAATAATTGACTGACCAGTATCTTGTCCAGCTAAACTCTTCTCATATTCACCGCCATCTCCATATTCTGACTTGATGCCGATCTCCAAAGTGAAATCATTAGCGTTGTCGTTATACTGGGACATGTCGTCAGTAGATCCTATGCTGTCTGTCTCCCGAGTATCGCGGCTCTCTGAAATATAAATACCCATAGTTACTATTACTCTATGGTTTAAATGTAAAATAGTTTATTCAAAACATCAAACTTGAAAACGTAACTATCATTAAATCTCGGCGTGACATTGGACTCCAGATTAATATTTGACGTACATATCAATCATATAATTAAAATAGTATTATATTATACTAGTTTTATAAGACGATGTATTGTCACACGAGTTGTTTGGAGTACGACAAGCGAAACAAGGTCTATTCCAAACGTTTAGGCGGAACTAACCGGAATTTTAATTTTTGTAAGATGTCATTAACTATTTTTTTATATATTGAAGTTGCCTTTTCCTGAACAAAATAATCAAAAACTTCAATCAATCGGTAATAGTAACTAGAATTGATAATCTAGTTCCACCTAAACCAAAGAAACAGACTTTATATTAAGAGAACACTTTAAAAATTCAATGATAAGCAATAAGAAAACTAAATCTACTGACCATTGTTTGCCACAGCTGCACTCTTCCATTCATCTTCAAATTCACTGGTGTCCACAGGTTCAGATTTGATGTAAATCTCCTCAATGTTGGTATTACTGTGGTATACGTCGTCTGCAACTTCATTTTTGATTCCTGCAATAAACGGATCATAGTCAAATATAAGCTAATCTCTTATAATAACTAAAAATATATCATTTAAGATAATAGTATAATAGTGATTTAACGTCCAATTGGTATAATAGTAGTGTTAAGAAATAATTTAATTCGGCTTTTTGGACAAGAAGCGTTTATTTACGTTTTGTTGCTTAAATAAACGCTACTTGTCCAAAAAGCTGAATGAAATTATTTCCTAACTCTACTATCATTTAAAATGTGCGTTAATTTAAAATAAGAAATAAACTAAGACAACGAAACGTGAATAACAGTAGGCGCGTTCGGCATAAACTAATAATCTACACATTCTGCATAATTTACACAAGAAACGTTCGTCATAAAGTTTCTGTGTGCTTTGTGCTGCACGAAGATCGTTCGGCATATACTGCGCAGTGCAGTTTGTGTTGCACAATCGTCACAAGTTCAGATCGTGCGGAAGTCTGTGCAATGGAGTTTTTCGCGGTAAAAATACAAAGTTATTATTTCTACAAAGCAATATAAGTGAAACAATCAAGATATCATTGTTTATGCCTGCAGCATTTGCAAAATAAATAATATAGACATGAACCTCATGATAGAACATGTAAATACACTCAAAAAGACTTAAAATTTTCTGGATACAAGCGGAAATTTACTTTAAATTGACTTGTAGTCATGTTTGGAACAGTACTCTCGGCATATTCAAACACTTTTTCCAAAATATTTTCTGGTTCGGAAAATTCTTCTGAATTGTCTTCTTCATCAAATAAAATTTCTTTTATATTACTTAAAAGCATCGCAAAACCTACATGCGCCATATATATATTACCGTACAAAACAATAGAGCACTCCAAAACAGCTGATCGCTAGAACAGCTGTTAGTCCGTGGAGGGTAAATAAAGTTTGATTCGCCGTAACTGTAGTATGTGGAGTAGTACTTTCAAAACCTTATAAATCATTTTTATTGAAATATATTACGATTTTGTTATAAAAGTGAGTTGATTTTAATAAAACACAGAAGCCTACTTTTAGTTTTGTATTAAATTTTGGAAATTGGAAAGTGAGCACAAAGACTTTGTGTATGGTATGGGAAGAAAATTTCAATTATTAACAATGTGGACCTACACATTAAGTGAAAAGGATCTCTCATATAGTCCAGATATATTTCCAGCAGTTACAGTCATGCACATCACTGGCTATTTCGTGTTAACCCACATTTTCTACACAAAAGAGAAAATGCTCTCATGTTCTATAGCAAAATATCGGAGTGAGACAAGGAGGAAAGCCTAATATAATGTGTTCCATTCGAAAGAAAAAAAAAAACATGCTGTGACAAATGTGTGCCTCAATAGTGAAAGTGTTAAAAAGTCTCTCCTGTGTGTTGGTAACTTTATTAGTGATGATCTTAGTGACACAGCTGACATCGACAGGCAATTCCGTTGTTTGTGTGAAAGCTAATATGCTGCATCGTAGATTCTCGAAATGTAGTCCTGATACATGCGTAAATATTTACTTAATACGTTTTGTGGTGCTATGAATACATTGGCATTCTGGATTTATCATACAAAAGCTCATGTTCGTAAACTTATTATGTGTTACAACAATGCATTTCGAGTAATGTTTGGTTTAAAAAATTATTGTTGTGCTAGTGAAATGTGAAGTGTTCGTAACGAATGCTGTAAATTGATGTATGGCTTTAATAAAGAAATATGTTCATAGTTTGTGATAAAGACTGTGGGCGACATCCAACGAGCTTATGTAGTGTTTTCTACTTAGCGATAAGACTTTTCTAATGTACTGGGCTGTAAAACATATTCACACTTTATTAACAAGTGGTCTTTCCTACGAGTTGTGATAATATTCCTCAAATTACTACAAATTCAAACCATGTTTGATATATATGATTGTATGTTCTGTTATCGTAATGTATTTTGTGGAATTTTTGTTTAAATTGCTAAATAAATTTGTTTATTTATTTTATTATTTAATTTATTTCCAGTTTAATTTGCCTTTCTAAGTCCATTTATAATTGTCGTCTGACTCCTGATAAGTTATGTAGTGCAGTTTTAAATTTATACTTTAAAACTTCCGACAGGTTATAAAAATGTCACTTTGTCACATCCACCACAACTACCACACTCCCCTACATCACGAAATAATGGCATTTTATGTTTTTTTTTTCATATAGTTGTGTTTTGCTCTAGGCTTTCAAATGTAAACACATAGGTAAAATCTTTGTTTACCCCTCAGCCGCCATATTGGTTTTTAAAGTGACAGCATTCTGGAGTGCTCTATTAGCAGGAGACAGGCTTGATGTAATCACACATATAATTCATTTATAGTTTACAAAAAAAAAAAAATAGGTTAGAATAATAGTTTGAATAACTGCACAATCTGAACAAAGTGTTCATCTCTGACTTTCTAGCAGAGTGGTCACGTAACAATAAACTTGCACGGCACAGAGTTATTACTGCAGTTATGCCGAACGCACCTAATATACAATGTAAGATAGTTGTAAATGTGTTTGTTACTGACCATTTTGCCATTCATCGATGTGCTCTAATCCAGTTGTCACTTCATATTCTGTCTTAATATCAATCTCTTTCTTAATAATATCACTATCTATGGTATGATCGGGATGTAAATTATAACCAGTTTCATCATTCATATTCATTTCCGAAACAAAAAGCTTCCAACAATGTTTTCTAACTTCTAAATAAGTAAAATTACTTTTGCTATACCAAATGAATTTATTAATCTTAGTATGTAGCAGTCCGTGCCGTATGTAGCGTGTAGCAAGTATTGGATACAACAATGCCCGATGGCGGCGCTACAAGCGCTGTGAACAGCTGATTGAAACGAGTAATGTGAAAGTTGTCCATATTTGATTACATGTTAAATCATCGATTTGCAATGGATAATAAACAGCTATCCTTATTAAATTATTTAATTTTTTTAAGTGCAACACCTTCTTCTAGGTGTGTAGTTGAAGGAGAAGAGTTGTTAAACGCCGGAAATCTTATGTTGTGCGGAATTTTGGACAAAAATGATGAGCATGTCAACATATGTGGGTTATGTTTACAAACAAGCAGTTTGAGAACACCACCTCACGAAGTCACTGGGAAATTAAAATTTAGTAATGATGTTGAAGTTTTAAATATGTCCTGCACATGTAAAGCAGGAACTACATGCAAACACATTTCAGCTATCCTATTATTTTGTGCCAGGTGGTTAACAAACCAAAATGAAAGAAGCCAAGATCAGGGCATTGATTGATTGTGAAATATTTGATTTATCTTTTTTTTGTGTGGTTTCTGTTGGTTTTACTTTTTGTTCCAGAAACAATATATTGAGTATGGAAATATTAACCAGCACAGATTTAAAATGCCTGTGGTCTACTTTTAAGAAACCTGTCTTACAACAGTATGAACCGAAACCTCTGTTAGAAACTCCTTGCCTAAATAAATTGATTAAAAACAAAAGCAGGCACTGAAAGTTCAGTGAAAATGTATTAGAAAAGCTGCGTACAGAATTTGAGACCGCTTGCCCTAATTCTGCATTAAAATTACCCGGGTAGATATTTAATTATGTTCGAGAAGGATTTTTATAATTTAGTGTTTGTTTTTTATTTAATTTGTTTAATAAATACTAGTTTGTTATTATCACTTCCACAGCACCAAATTTATTAACAGTTTACAAATTGTTTCTCATTTGGAAAATAGTGGAAGTAAATATTTTTGTTACTTCCTTTTCTAGAGTGACAGCCAAACACACACCAATTTGTGTTATAATAACTCATTATAACATAAAGTAATATAAAAAAGAATAATATTTGCTATCAAAAGTTAATATAACAAACAAACTGCAGCACTAACTTTTAAAAGCAATACAAACTACACGAGAAAACACATGTAAACCAGATGTAAACAATAAACTATTACTCGTTTCGCTTAGTTCAGTTATAGTCCGCTTGGCGTCACTTCATAGCGCTGTTGAGCCCAATAATTTCCATAGCCGCTTTCGATTATACATAAAGAACAGCTCGGAACAGTTCAGGGCGACTAGATAAGTGTTCGATTATGCCAGCGCTTCACACACTGAAGCGCTCGTGTTTTACCTTCCCCCGTCCCCTGAAGGACCTACCTAAAAATTGGTACAACTCACACTTTTAGGTTATGTATTGGTATTTTGTTTTGAAATTGACGTTACATCAGAAAACACTATGTCATTTTCAATGCATTTATATAATCCCGAAGATGACCAGACATATGAAATCATTTTAAATGAAGAGGATTATGTAAGGGGACAAAGCGGTAAGTGATTTATTTTCTAATAAATGAATAAAAATGGAAATTAGCAAAATAACCTATAAATGCATGCAGATGTAAACACTTGAAAACAGTTATTCTCAAATAACACTAACAATCAATGATTTTTAGCTTTTCATGTTGCATATATTTAAATATAGGTATTAATATGATTTGATTTTCAAATATATAAATATTTTTTTACAGATATACACTTTTGTCAGAAGTTGCTACAAGAAAGCTTAAAAAAAAATCGGTAGAAATTGAACAAGAAGAAAATAATAATGAAAAGCCTGAAAAACAAAAGGAAGACAATCCAATTGTTTTACAAAGTGGTGAGGGTGAAGGACCAAATATATGGCACTATAATGCAATTATTGCATTAATTAACTCAATGGAAACCCACATGGAGGATTTAAATCATCCTGTGAAAAAAAAAACATGTATATACAAACATATCCAACGATTTGTGTAGTTTAAGTTTTAATTTTCCCCCACCTGCATGCCAATCTAAATGGAAGAGTTTGTTGCGGAGCTACAAATCCGCAAAAGATAATAAAAATAAAACGGGACGAGGACCAACCAGGTTCCACTTTTTTGAACAGATGGACAACATACTTGGTGATAAGCCAAGTATGAAAAGCTCTCATATATTAGACACATCCAGCAGCAGTGAACTTATTGACCAAATAACAGCTTCAAGTCGAGAGGAATTGGAGCCTTTGGAATTACATATTGAAGAGGGGCAGCCTGCTAAGAAGAAGAAGATTACCTCTACCAATCAAGCAATTATGTTTCGGAAGGAAATTGAAAAAAATAAAGAAAGGCGACACAAAGAACGGTTGGAAATTGAGAAAAAAAAAATAGAGCTGGAAGAAAAAAAAATTGCCCTTTTGGAAAAAATATTACAAAAGTAATATTTCGTACGAAGAAGTAAGTGGATGAAGGTGTTATGTTACAAATTATAAGTTCTGAAATACTTGATGTTTCATAAGTTATAGTGTGAACTGGGGGGGTCTATTCTGTAACTTGCAGACAGTCGCTTTGCACACTACCATCCGATTTTCAACCAATAGGTGTTAATAACCAGTATTTTCCACATAATAGTGTGCACAGTGACTGTCGGCTAGTTACAGAATAGATCCCCTAAGATTAGTGTGCATAAAATGTAGCAATTGGAAGCCTCCGTCCACTACAAATTTCAAAAAAATGTATATAACACCATCCACTTACCCCTTCAATTATTCATTACAATGATATTGCTGTGTTCCTTCTAATTTTTTAATTATAATTTTAAGTAAATTAATTGGTGTGGTGTCAATTTTTACTACCACAAATGACTGAGCATAGACTGAATGAGTTTTGTAAAATCAAGCGTTTGTTGGTGGTCAGTGTAGGATGGCAAAAAATAAATTAAAACATTGGTGTGCCTGCATGACCCAAGTTTATTTTTTTTTACCATCCTACACTGACCACCAGCAAATGCTAGGTTTTGCTACACTTATATTATTTAATTAAAAATTGATATTTACAATTACTTTGTTAAACATGATTTTTTTATTTTTTATTATTATTTTTTGTATGTACAGTTATATAAAACTGTTAACTGAATATTGTCCGGGATTTTGCAATTCTTAACTTCTTTTATTGATAATAGTTATTATAGTTATAAGTATCATAAAATTTCAGTTAAGCTAGAAAATCCGAAGCAATATTAGTATTAATATTTTTGAAATTAAATTGCAATGATCCATTATTACTGCGGATACCGTTATTTTGGACGTTTGCCATTGCTAAAAGTACTATGCTGGAATAGTGCAATTTATAATAATTTATGAGTGTATAAAATCCTTTCGAACGTTTTGGAAACTGTTCAAAAATCTGTTTCCGAAACATCCGAAAAATTTTATACACTGATGAAGTATTATATCTTTTTGATACTAATACTCATTATATTGTACTATTTCAGCCTAGTACTATCAGCAATGGCAAACTTACAAAATAACGGTGGCCGGAATTTTAGTATTACCTTTGTATATCGTAAATCAGATTTATATTATAATTGTTGGAAATAAAATTATATAAACATGATTTTTTTTTCTTTATTTGTTAGTTTATTAATATTAAAAAAAGTAATACAGACTAAATTTTTCTAACTATTATCACTGATTTTATATGGTAACAAAAAATTAGTTTGGAAACATATTTTGAAACACTTCTTCTCGTCTGCTGTTTTTCTGGCTATGTACGTCAAAAGGCTGTGGGTTGTTAGTTAAGTCATCACTTAAATCACTCATAATTATTAGAGTATCATCTTTCTTTATTAAGCAAATATTATGTAATATGCAAGCTGCAACAATACAATTGACTGATATTTTAATATCTAAATTATGCAAATGTTGAAGTCTTCGAAATCGCCCCTTTAACAGCCCAAATGCATGCTCCACGACAATTCGTGTTGAAGAATGTCTATAATTAAATATTTTGTGATTTTGTGTTAATGCGCCGTTATCCTTAAAAGGCGGAACTAGCCAAGCTAAAGATGGATAAGCTGAATCTCCTAGTAAAAAGTTATTTTGAAACATATTAGTATTTTCAGCTTTGCTAAAAATTGAAGATCTTCTTAATACTCGTGCATCATGTAAGGAACCTGGCTCCCCACAATAGATGTCCAAAAATAATTTGAGGGAATTAACAATTCCTTGCAATAATAAACTGTGATAACCTTTCCTGTTCACATATACTTCTTCATCAGTTCTGGGTCTATCAATTCTTACTTGGCAACCATCCACTGCACCTAAGACATTATCAATTCCTTGTTTTTGTTTAAATGCTTCACTTATCCGTTTACATTCTTCTTCTGTTGGCCATTTTATAAATTCTCTACTTAGACTTAATATAAAATTAAGTACACGGACTAAAACAACATGTGCAGTGCTTAGTGACACATCAAACCTGTCTGAAATTTGACGAAACGATTCTGTGTTACACAAATACCATAAAGTAATCAAAAAAGCTTTTTCGCTGGACACTTTTTTTTTTCCTTTTATATTTAATGGATTATATTTACTTCGCTCCAAACGATCTATAAAATAATATATTAAGTATATAAATTTAAGCTTTGATATGAGGAAATATTTTACCAATTAAATTATATGCAATGTCCCTGGACATCCTGAAATGTGACTGAAACGTTTTATCACTGTATTCAGTAACCACAGTTTCAACATATCCTCTAATTTTTACAATTGCTTGCGGTTCATTTTTTAATGGCACATACAATTCTTCATCGGTATCACTGCTGGTTCCATCACTTGAAAGAGTCTGTGATAATAACTCCTATTAAATAAATACTAAATTATTTACATACGAATTTTGTTAAACATTTTTAACTTACTAAAGCATAATTTTTCACATTGTTAGCCATAATGTCAATGTTTTTTCTAATTAAGTATACCTAAACCATAACTTAAACAATAAAAATGACACATGTGACAAGCAGTATGTTCAAACGCCCAAATTAGTGTTCGAAAAATAAACTTCGGTTTAGTCGCCCAGTGACGAACTGTTCGGTACAGTTCGCTCGTATAATCGAAAGCAGCTCATATATCTATAAACAATTGCTATGTTTTTTCGTCTCGTGGTTCACGTCTCAGAAATATTAAATTGTAGAGTTTATATTTATAACGATAATGAAATATTGTGTATTATGTCGTTATACAAAAAGAAAATTAGGTGTTTCTTTTCACAAGTAAGTATATATATATTTATAATTTTGGTATCAACTACATATCCTTTACCAATATCAGGTTTCCGAAAAATGCTGAATTGTATAAGAAGTGGAAAATGATTTGTGACTTTCGTGAAGAAGATGATGATCCACGATCTTCCTTTTTCAAAACATTTTTCCAAATTTATACAAAATTATAAAAATCCTTCTCGAACATCTAATAAATATCTACCCGTGTAACTTTAATATAGGATTAGGGCATGCAGTCTCAGATATTGTACATATATAACCTGATACAGCGTCACTGAAGTGTTTGCTTTCATTTTTAATTAATTTTTTTAGGCAGCGAGTTTCTAACATACGTTACGTTTTACAGGTGCAGGTTATCTTGCAGTTTTAATTTACCAGTGACTTTGTGAGGTGGTGATTTTAGACTGCTTGTTTGTAAACATAATCCACATATGTCGACATGCTTATCATTTTTTTCCCGAAATTTCGTATTATAATATAACACGACCGGCGTTTAACAACTCCTCAACTTCAACTTCAAAAGTTTGGCATAGCCCTTATGTATAATTATAGGAGTTTAATTGAGAACTGACACGCTCGAATACGCTGTCTGGTGGTCAAATATTGTACTAGGCACTGTAGTACTGTTTGAACTTATTACGTATGTTTTAATGTTGAATTATTGTTAGAATGTCGACAGAAGTTGTAGTGTTTTTGGCTGTCAACCAAGACAGGACAAAGCATATTGACAGCTCAGTACTAGAACCAACAGCCATATTGCCTTGAATCACAGCGCCGCCACCGCTAATGTCTCTTCTCAATACATCTGCCCAAGACTGATCAGCACGGACTGTTACTTACTAATTTAAATAAAAAAGCCCATTATTTGCACGTTACATTGCTTTTTTGGAACCTAGATATAATTTTTGGAATGGTTTTGTTTCAGAAATGAATAAGAATAATAAGTCAGATTGTGACTTGCATTTCGATGATATTAAAGTCAGTGATTTTACTATAAAAGAAGTTGATATTAAGACAGAATATGAAGACACTGATGAACATGAAGTGAAGACTGAAATAGAGCACACGGCTGAATGGGAGAATGGTCAGTAACAAGCACATTTACAATTAACTCAATATTAATATTTTGTTGTAACAGTTCAGTTTATTTCATGCGAATTTCAACAATGTTTGATTAGTGAACATTTTAAATAATATATTTTTCTAGTAAGCAATTACTTAGTTTATATTTGACTATTATATGTTTCTTGCAGGAATCAAAGATGAATCTGTTGAAAATGTATACCAGGATAATACAAATATAGAGGAGATTTATATCAAGTCTGAACCTGTGGACACCACTGAATATGAAGATGAATCGGAGAGTACAGCTGTCACAAACATCAGTCAGTATAGCTAATTTAATTGTTAATTATAGTTTCATTGAATACTTAAAGTGTTTTTGTAGTGTACTGCTGAACTGGATGATAACTAATTTATATTCTGTATTTTCACGTATATTTTGTATAGATAATTTTATAGACTATCACTATGCGGTTTAAGTTTCTTGCGTAAACCAGAGTCCATAGTAAGTTACTTGGTTACCAAATAATATATTTATAATAATAATAATTAATTAATATTATTTATTGGAATTACTCCTTCCCCACCTCGAGGTTACTGACAGCCACTAAGCCGGACATAACTCTCCTGGATATCGAGACCAAACAGATGTTTGTGATCGAATTCTCAAGTCCAGCTGAGAAGAATATCTCTCTCAAGGAGGAGGAAAGAGGTCCAAGTATATGGACCTCTTGTCCGAGCTTAGAAAGCTGTATCCCGGGTATAAAGTTAAGCTTGTAGTCCTGATAGTTGGTGTTTTGGGTGGCATGAAAGCCTCCTATCGAAGGGAAATCGAGTCCATTCCCGTCTGCAGATCTTCTGCCAACTCTTTGATCTGCAGGATGCAGAAAGCAGTGCTGCTCGGGTCACTCCGCATTGTGCGGGCACTGGATCTAGCGTAATTTCCGCGGCTGCATATCGCCAGGGTTTAGGATGCCGTCGTGTGTATTTAGCTCCACTAGTCTCTAGTATAACGCGGCTCAAAAGGTTGCTGAAGTTTGAGATTAGTGGACGCTTGTCAAGACCTGACAAACCCCATAATAATTAATAATAATAATTATTATTATTATTACTATAATAATTAATATATATAAATTAGTAAGGCTACATAATACCAGTATGTAATATTTTAATTACTTATTTGTTTACAGGTAGCGCAACACCTTCCGGTAATCCAGATGGAAGTTGGGCGCCAGTGTTCTTTGACAAGTTTAAAACGATTAATGCAACACAAACAACAGAGACATTTTATAAGAGTGATTTATGTAAGACAACACTTGAAGAATCTCGAGATATTGTTGCACATAAACCACTACATACTGGCGAAAAGCGATTCATATGTGACCAGTGTAATAAAGCATTTTCCATGAACAAAAACCTCGTGAGACACAAACAAATCCATTCTGGCGAGAGACCATTCATATGCGAACTATGTAATAAAGCATTTAATCAAAAGAGTGTTCTAGTTACTCACAAACGAATTCATAATGGAGAGAAACCATTCAAATGTGATCAGTGTAATAAAGCATTTTCCATGAACAAATACCTCGTGAGACACAAACAAATCCATTCTGGTGAGAGACCATTCATATGCGAACTATGTAATAAAGCATTTAATCAAAAGAGTGTTCTAGTTACTCACAAACGAGTTCATACTGGAGAGAAACCATTCAAATGTGATCAGTGTAATAAAGCATTTTCAGTGTCATCTAATCTCACTATGCACAAACGAACACATTCTTTAGAGAAACCATTCAAATGTGATGAATGTAATGGAGAATTTGCAAATTCATTAGCTCTCACTACACATAAACGAATGCATACTGGAGAGAAACCATACAAGTGTGATCAGTGTAATAAAGCATTTTCACGGTCATCAGATCTTATGAGACACAAACGATTACATTCTGGAGAGAAAAAATTTAAGTGTGAACAGTGTGATAAAGCATTTTCACAATTATCACGACTCATTATTCATAAACGAGTACATTCTGGAGAGAAACCATTCAAATGTGATCAATGTGATAAAGCATTTTCACAGTCATCATGCCTCATTAAACATAAAAGAATACATTCTGGAGAGAGACCATTCAAATGTGATCAGTGCCATAAAACATTTTCAGTTTCTTCAAATCTTATTACGCACAGACGAGTACATTCTGGAGAAAAAGCATTCAAATGCGATCAGTGTCCTAAAGTATTCTCAGTGTCTTCAAATCTCATTAATCATAAACGAAGACATTCTAAAGAGAAACCGTTATAATGTGAAGTGTTAGATAAGACCATATATTTATTATTTCTGTATAGCGCACGCCTATCTTACTACATTGACAAAATAACAAGTGAAAAAGGCGGAATAAATCGCTTCTCAGTTTAAACTGCCACGATTGTATGTATGCTCATGATCAAAATGATAGAAAATTTTAATTTTATAAAAACATTATCAAAAGAGGTAAATGAAAATGTTTCTAACTTACAAACATTATTAAAATCTGTTCCCTTAAATATTAAGTTAATTTTTAAGTTATAACTGTTTATAATTATTATACAAGAAGTTTGTTTTTTAAGAGATACAAAAAAAAAAATTATAAGAAATGTTAAACTAGACAAAAAGGTTCACTTAAGGACTATAATAAGAATTTTGCATCACTTCCTGTTTCAGCGGAAATTGTTTCAATCTTTTATCTAGCATAGGGAATCGGAATTTTATTTTTAAACAGACTGATCGTTTCAAACATAAGTAATATAATTGTTATTAATTTGAATAGTTTGCCTTTAATAGATTGGGATCCAGTACCGATAGTGCTACATTGGTTAAGAAGCAACCACAGTTCGAATGATCCTCGTGTAAAAACAAAAACGGAAGTAGAAGTGACTGAAAACCCGAGGGCTATTTGTAGGGTGACCAGACGTACTATTTTTTAGAGTATTGTACTCTTTTTTAAGTCGTTATACTCGTACTTTTTATGAAAAACCCTGAATATACTCTTTTTTGCTAGTCACTTGTGTTTTTTTTTTTTTTGCTCATCACTTCTATTTTAGGAGTGAGAACCTTTTTTTTTTTTTCTCATCAGTTCTATTTTGGAAGTGAGGACCTTTTTTTTAATATACTCTTTTACTGTAAAAAAAATCTGGTCCGCCTTGCTATTTGGCAATATTTAAAATAATTACATATCGTATCTTAATGTTTAATTTAAATAAATATACTATTTTGAATTTTGTGAAAATGTTGTGTTTCTAAACAAATACCCCTCCAAACCATTGAATTGAATCCCATCACAGAGCGCCTAGTACAATATTTGACCACCAGACTGCGTATCCGAGCGTGTTAGTTCGCTCCTAGAAATTTTACACTAGACGGCACGGTCAGTTACAGCATACTCTAATAAGCTGGGTGCTACAGTAGCAATTTTGCTTATCTAGGTATTAGTAAATATTATAGGAAGATTTTTGTTTCAAAAATGAGTATGGATGATGAAACTGGTTATAATTTGTATCCCGATCATACCAAAGACTCTGTTTTTAAGACAGAGATGGATATTAAGACAGAATATGACGTCAAGACTGGATTAGAGCACATGAATGATTGGAAAAATGGTCAGTAAAAAACTATCTTACATACTGTTATTCACATTTTGTTGTCTTAGTTTATTTCAGGTGATTTTAAGCTAAGTTTGATTACGGCACTTCATAAATGATTTATTTTTTACCGTTAGCAATTAGTTTATATTTGACTATGATCTGTTTATTGCAGAAATCAAAGATGAAGTTACAGACGATATATATCACGGTAATACCAACATAGAGGAGATTTACATCAAGCCTGAACCTGTGGACACCACTGAATTTGAAGATGAATTGGAGAGATCAGCTGTCGTAAACACTGGTCAGTAGAGCTAGTTTAGTTAATGCTTATCGTTAAGTGTTTTCTTAATATAATTAATAAACTGGTCAACAATTATTATGTATCTTCACATGATATGTGAATATATTCAATTATGTATAAAAATTTTTGTAAAACTTCATAAATATATGTACACCAATTTGATTAGCGAAGATTTGATTTGATTAGTGAAGATGAGTGTCCGTTAATGTTCGTAGCAATGTGTATAATTCAAAACTATAAATAAAACATACATCGAGAAATTTATCAAAACATTTCTAAAAAGCACCTTTTGATTTTACTGGTTTTTACTTAATTTTAAAAACGTGAACTCGTCGAGTATTAGAGTCGAGTCCCGAGTCCGAGTAATTACCCAAATATTCGACGAGAAACCCTAAAAAAGACCTACACAAATACCAATCTGTTGAGCAAACCGGTTTCCAAAGTTTCTTCCCAATAATGGACTATTTGTACACTGTCAATCAACAAAAGAATGAATGTTTTTATTAAATGATTGTTTTTAATACTGTGCGGCAAGGTTGAAGCTGCAAGCATTAAACCGTTTGTATCTGATATTTGACCGCTAATCAAGGGCACAGACGTGAATTCAACTCCTGCTTATGTCAAATAATTTGTGTAAAAATATTTATACAAATTACAGGTTCTGCTTAACCGTTCACATGCTATAAACTTTAGGTGACTTTCTGGGTACACTTAAAATACTGACCATATTACTCCTGAATATACATAGATTGAAAACGTGGTCATGAAACCTGAAAACAGGATGCCTAGGCTCAACTCGGGCTGTCACGCCTATGATGATGATGAATACTATGCTTGATTTTAAAATAATTTGTATTTTAACATTTTCCTGTCGCAAATATATTAAATAAACCATTTTCATTGAAAACATAGATAGAAAATAATAACTATGAGTATTTATATTTCAGAGAACCGCGATAGTCGGAACACCTGTATCATATCATCTACTGATGACATGTCCCAGTATCATTACAACACTAATATCATCATCAGTGAGGAGATCGACATCAAGCCAGAATATGGAGATGACGGTGACTATGAAGAGAGAGCAACTGGACAAAATACAGGTCAGTTAATAATTTAATATTATTGTTAAAACTATACCCAAGACAAAAACAAACCCAACGTTCTTTAAAATACATAAATAATAAATAATTGTGACAGTGCTGTATATTACCATATTGGAAAAAAAAGGCTGTATAAATGACGCTTTTCCCAACACTCTTTTTGGACTTTTGTAACATAGAAGATTAGTATTAAATCCGACTAATATAAAACTCTGGTTTGTTAAGTTTAATAATTTATTAACTACTTTTATTTAATTAGGGAAGTTATGTCATCCCCGCCTAGGAATTAAGAACCATTGTTAATAGAAATAATTAAACCATTGCATACCATTTTTTTTTTCTCTCTATCTTATCGACTCGAAAGAAATATTATCAATTATTAAAATTTGAAAAATAGTTATAGCGCAGATATTTATAATTTAAACTACATATTTATCTTCATTTAAATTTTATTTTACTTCATTGAAGCTACTTGATAACTGCTACACATATAACCCTGCTGTGCATAACAAACGTATATGTAGAACCAGCAGTAAATGATAATGCAAAAAAAATAATAATAAAAAAAAATCGTGTAGATATGTAACTCTAAGAATATCAGAAGCCATATAATCGAAAAAAGCTCGCACGTGTAATGGGCATTTGAAACACCCCTATTTCTTAGCTCAGGTCATGCGGTTTATTTTTTTATTCATCCAATTCTATTATTAGTTTCAGCCATTCCCTTCCACCGGGAACAATATATACTTAATTATTTATTTGCTTGCAGGTAGCGAAACATTTTCCGGTAATCCAGAAGAGAGTTGGTCGCCAGTATCCGTTAATAAGTTCAAACAGATTAATACAACACGATGTAATAAATCATTTTCACAATCCATATCTCCCATTGACAAACTAATTTCAAGTTCAACATCTCTCAATAAACATAAAAGAATACATTCTGGAGAGAAGCCATTCAAATGTGAGCAGTGTAATAAAGCATTCACAACGTCAACAAAACTTGCTATTCACGAACAAAGTCATTCAGGAGAGAAACCATTCAAATGTGATCAGTGTGATAAAGCATTTACACAGTCATCAGCTCTCACTGTACACAAACGAACACATTCTGGAGAGAGACCATTCAAATGTGATCAGTGTAATAAATCATTTACACGGTCATCATGTCTCATTGTTCACAAACTAACACATTCAGGAGAGAAATCATTCAAATGTGAAGAGTGTGGTAATTCATTTGTAACTTCATCAAACCTTCATAAACATAAACAATCACATTCTTTAGAAAAACCATTCAGTTGTGATCAGTGTAATAAAACATTTAAACAACCATCACGTCTCGTTAATCACAAGCGAATACATTCAGGAGAGAAACCATTCAAATGTGAACAGTGTGATAAAGCATTTAGACATATGACAAATCTTATTGCTCATAGACATGTACATTCTGAAGAGAAGCCATTCAAATGTGAACAGTGTAATAAAGGATTTTCAAATTCATCAGCTCTCATTAAACACAAAACAATGCATTCTGGAGAGAAGCGATTTAAATGTAATCTCTGTAATAAGGCATTTTCACAATCAGCGTATCTCAAAAAACACCAACCATTTCATTCAGGAGAAAAAGCATTCAAATGTGAACAGTGTAATAAATCATTTTCATACTTAACATCACTCAGTAGCCACAGACGGTTACATACTGGCGTGAAGCCATTCAAATGTGATCAGTGTGATAAAGCATTTTCAAAGTTAGCACATGTAACTAGACACAAACGAGTTCATATTGTACAAGAAGCCATACAAATGTGAGCAGTGTAATAGAGAATTTATGCAGTCATCAGTTCTCTCTACTCACAGAGATCAGTGTAATAATGCATTTGCACATTCATCAGATACCGCTAGACCCAAACGATTACATTTTGGAGAGAAACTATTTAATTATGATCATATGATTATATTAAAGGGAAGGAGGAAGCAGAGAGACACAAAAGAAATTGGATTGGGGAGGAGAAGAAAGTAATAAAGTGAAAGAAAATTGATATCTGGAGTACGTTTTTAAATCGGAATGGGACACCACACCACAGCCGTCTCGCCGCCGGAAAGAATAATAGGACATCCAGAAAAAAATGTACCAATGCTGGACAGAAACGGAAAGAAAATAGGTAAAAAGAAATATGCAATCAAGATGGGAAGCTAAAAGAAGAAAATGTTTTTAATATAATGCTACTCAACAAAAGAGATATCAATAAAGAAGTTGGAAGGACAAGATGTGATACAGGAAATAATAGAATTATCAAATTCAAAATATGTCAACAAATACATAGACTTTAAATACGCAAATATCAGAGTAATGATAATAATAATAATAATGTTTTTTGTATTCATATCCATACAAAATAATCTGAAAATAATGTACGATTTTAGTTCATACATAATAATTGTAAAAAGTGGTATATAATGGTTAATGATGTTTACTTTAGAATAATACAAAATGTAAACAAATAAGTAAATAAATATAAATTAGTACTTTGATTTATTTATTATTTTTTTAATTTTTTTAAGTAACGCATCTGAATATAAAATGATTTTATATTCAGATGCGTTTTTCTGGTATGGACTGGATTTTTTTCGCCAGAAGTACATTTAGAGCAAAATTTTTGTATCTATATTTGTTACTATTTTTTTACACTTATTGTAAATCAAATCTTTTGTATTTTTTTTTTTTTTTAACCCTTTGTTATTAGCACACATTGCATCCTATTGATTTGTTGCAAATAAATAGACTCCTAATTTTTGAGTTTTATACTATGCCGTGTAGAGTGTAAATTATGCTGATTCGTACGGACAGTTACATTTGGAGATTAATAAAATCTGGATACAGCTAAAATAATTTTGCTTATTTGGAATTATACAAAAAGATTGGCAGGGTTTTGTTCCAAGAATAAATATGAATGATGAGATTGGTTATGATTTGCATCCCGATCATACAAGAGACAGCGATATTATTAAGAGAGAAACTGATATTGAAACAGATTATGATGTGAAGACTGAATTAGAGCACAAGGTTGAATGGGATAATGGTCAGTAACAAACATACTTACTATCATTTTGTTGTTTTAGTTTATTTCACGTGAAGATCAACAATGTTTGATTAACAAACATCTTAACTGTTATATTTTTATAGTAAGCGATTAGTTTATATTCTACTACTATATGTTTATTGCAGAAATCAAAGATGAAGCTACAGATGACGACAACGATAATGTCAACATAGAGGAGATTTACATCAAGTCTGAACTTGTGAACACCAGTGAATATGAAGATGAATTGGAGGGTCCAGCTGTTGCAAACACTGGTCAGTGGATAAAGTTAAATCACTGAATTTTTTAATTGTGCTTTGAATATAACTGCTGAACAAGGCGACATTAATTGAATGCGTTTTGTTAGTGGCTGGTTAGAGGTAATAGAATTCATGCACAAGAAAACAACAATTTTGATCGAGAAGTAAACATGAAATGACATTTGTATGGAGGTTCAGCCATATGGTCGTACAACATCCTAGACTCTGGCTGCATGTGAAAGTAAACGTATTTCACCTAAATAAATGGATAATCTAAATAATAAATGCAGAAGAGAAAAACTTTATATATTTGAAGCAAATATTTTAGAACGTGAAGTTTTAGAACGAATTTTTAGGACACAAAATGAGAATATACCTAAAAGTGAAAATTATTTTGAGGCAATAATACCAACATTTAATTCTAATACATTTAAAAACCAAATAAAAACAAGTGCATTCGAATATTACTTTTCAACCGCAACATAATTATTCATTCCAGTCGTTCGACCTCAAATCATCGAATGAGTGGAATAAATAGAATGAGAATAATTGTTCCAATAAAACGCGTATTGTGATTAAATTGAAACCACAATTGGCACAACAAACCGCATCCACTATATCATATATCTTCACGTATATTTTGTTGACCTTTAGACCTTTACTTTGCAGTGTTAGTTTATTGTGTAAAACGGAGTCCTTAATAGTGAATTCGGGTATTCATATCTTTTTATTCTTTGTGCTCGTTCACCGTTCAGGTATTCAAAAGATGACTACAAACAGCGTTCTGTGTAGAGTTTTTAGTGTGAATAGTGTTAACATTATAAGCCCTACCTCGTCGAGCTATTAAATAAAGATCGGACATGCGCAGTTTAGAGCAAGGTGTTTAGAGCAAATATAAGTAAACATTACTTATATTTGTGAAAAACATAAATAATACATCAACTTCTAAGAGTGTACTAGTTAGGTACGATGGTCGCTAATTAGTCGGACCGAAATCCGCCTAGAATTTTTCAAATTAGCTCAAATATTTCATTTTGTTAGCGTGGATAGACTATATTAAATATTGTTGTAAGAAAAAAAAATATGATTTTCGTAAATTATTGTTTTTAATACGATGTTTGTTTTTAAAATAAATTATATTTAAATATTTCCCTATACTAAATGCCGTAAATAAACCATTTTACATTGAAAACATATACAGAGTAATAGTAACTATACATTTATATTGCAGAGAGCCGTGATACTCGGAAGACATATATAATATCAGCTACTGAAGACATATCCCAGTATAACTACAACACTAACATTATCATAAATGAGGAAATTGATATCAAGCCTGAATGTGGAGATGACGGTGAATATGAGGAGAGTGCAGCTGGACAAAGAACAGGTCAGTCAATAATATATTATTACAGGGAGTTCCGGTTAAAAGAAATGTAAATGTAAAAAAAATTTATGTCTCCTAAAATTGTAAATTTTTTTCAAAAAAAAAAAAAAACGTAGAATATGCAGCGCACCGGGCCGCCTTGTTTATGGGCGCTGAATGAGAGCTGGCACTGTGCATAATTCATAGGCATAGCAATTTTTCCCATTACATCTCAGCGTCTTTGAAACTACGGTGATTGCACGCACTCGTACAATTCTGTAAATAACAAGTTATAACATGTCTGCATGTATTCAGTTATTAGTAATCTTTTTTGTGTATAGAAGACTGTACAGCTTTACAACTAAATTTCAATTATCATTAATAGCTACTAATTCCAATATGTAAAAGATTAAAGGAGCTGGGCTCGAAATATATTATAATTATTATTAAGCGAGCCTAAGAGCGGAAGCCTAAGGCTTTTATTGCTCAAATACAAAAATACAAAGATATAATAAAAATAAAGGAGAAAAAATACAATAACAAGTTGTAAGTACACAAAAATTACTAAAGCTAATGTCGGACATAAACTTAAATAGCAATTAGACTAGTAAGAAATAATATTATTTGTTACAAAAAAACTTATCTAAGTTATTCTTAAAACTATTTAAAGTCTCGGAGAACACCACACTTGAGGATAACTTGTTCCATAAATTAAATAAGTTCTGTTAGTTAGGAAAAATTAGCCCGCACATTTTTGTTAACAGCTTCGTGTTTGAGTTTAAGTCCATGTACGCGTAAGCGAGAGTCACTGTACAAATTGAGTAAACTCGATACATTGCACTAGAGATGTGTCGTTCACGAACGATTCGGTCCAAAAGAACGAATCGTTGTAGTGAATTGATACGACCGAATCTTTTAATAAGCAGCGAACGAATCTTCAGTACGTGAACTCACAAACCAATGCTAGCGAGTGGCGAGTGTGACTCGATATGGAACGGAATGGAACGAGGGTCGGGCACAGAGCTCAGGCTGATGGTTGTATAGTGTGTAGTGTGGAACACACGTACATCTATGTGTGTAGTCTGGTATGTAGGCTGATACGTACAACGTACACGTACTACGTATACTGACACGTCGCCGTTCGCGAACTACTAGCGACTGTCTAACGTTCACGAACAAAACATCTCTACTGTTCTCAGCTCCCAGTATACAACTATGCAACTATAACAAAGTACAGCGTAACGTTAGACAGTAAATACAAGATTTGTTGTACGCCAACGATTCGTTCCAAAAGAACGAATCTTTTTAGAGAGTACTGAATACTGAACGGATCTTTAAAAGATTCGCATTTCCCACCTCTACATTGCACTTAAAATCACCACGCACTAGCCGAAAAATTGTTATTAGATCACCACGCAACCGTCGCTGTTCCAGAGTTTTGAGTTTAAACACAGTGTTGTTTCGTATGGCATGTTTCTTAATTTACGACAGAGTTTAGTGGCACGGCGTTGAACATTTTCCATGAGGTTGATATCTCTGCGTAGACAAGGAGGCCACACGGAAATAGCGAACTCCAATATAATCGAGCTCATCGGGTCTTCCCAAACCCTAGTAACACTAATTTGGACTAATCTTTACATAAATAGTACTTTAATTACTTTTTCGTTTGCAGGTGGCGCAAGATCTTCCAGTACTCCAGATGAGAGTTGGGTGCCAATTTCCGATACCAAGTTCAAACAGATTACTACGCCATCAATAGAAGCATTTGACAAATGTAAATTCAATGAGACAAAATTTAAACAAGCTCAAAATCCTGCTCATAAAAGACCACGTATTCGCAAGAAGCGATTAAAATGTGACCAGTGTGATAAAATATTTTCAGTGCCATCCCAACTCACTATGCACAAACGAACACATTCTGGAGAGAAACCATTTAAATGTGATCAGTGTGATAAAGCATTTGCACAATCAGCAAATCTCACTATACACAAACGAATACATTCTGACGAGAAACTATTCAAATGTGATCAGTGTAATAAATTATTTTCATCATCAACAAATCTTGCCAGTCACCAGCGAATTCATTCAGGAGAAAAACCTTTCAAATGTGATCAGTGTGATAAAGCATTTTCACAATTAGCAACACTCATTAGACACAAACGATTACATTCTGGAGAGAAACCGTTCAAATGTGATCAATGTGATAAAGTATTTACAGATTCATCAAGTCTCACAAAACACAAACGAATACATTCTGGTGAGAAACCGTTCAAATGTGATCAGTGTAATAAAGCATTTACAGATTCATCAAATCTCATTAGACACAAACGAGTACATTCTGGAGAGAAACCGTTTCAATGTGATCAGTGTTATAAAGCATTTAGAGATTCATCAATTCTCACTGATCACAAGCGAATACATTCTGGGGAGAAACCGTTCAAATGTGACCTGTGTGATAAAGCATTTTCAGTTTCGTCAAGAATCAATAGACACAAACGAATACATTCTGGAGAGAAACCATTTAAATGTGATTAGTGTATTAAAGCATTTTCACAATCAGCATCTCTTAATTATCACATGAGATTACATTCTGAAGATTCACAATTCAGTTGTGATCACTGCAACAAAGTATTTTTACAAAGATTAAATCTTACTAATTTTACAATTAAATTGTAATGCGAACCCAGTCAAATATTCTGATTCGCTATTGTATAATGTATGCTATCTGTTCTCGTAATTTGTGTCTGTATTATTTACTATTATTATGGATTACTGTATTATTATGGAAGTTTGTCGTAGTCTTGAATCGGATGAGTGCCCTATTGGAGTCTTTTGTGACCTTAGTAGGGCTTTCGATTGTGTGAATCATAACCTACTACTATCAAATCACGAACTAATGGGCATATGGGGCGTTGCTTTAAATTGGTTCAAAACTTATCTTTTTAACCGATTACAATATGTTGAGCTTACGTTTCATTCATTACGAGGTACTGATCTAAAAATAAAATCTGACGTTCGGAATAATGAGATTGGTGTACCACAAGGTTCTATATTTTATGTATCCTATTCATTAATGACCTGCCTACTTTTTTGCAAAAATATGACAATACTACACAAGTGCTCTATGCTGACGATACATCCTTTCTTGTGAGGGGCTCGACTACTGGTGACATAAGAACCTCCTGCTCTGCTATTTTGGGAGACGTCATAAAATGGTTTACCGCCAACATGCTTAACCTTAACTATAGTAAAACAAGCTATATGGACTTGATTATAGAACTGGTCTCAATATAGCTGAACCTTTCTGTCTAAAGGATAAAAAAATAGAGATACAACAAAACATAAAACTACTTGGCTTTTATATTGATGACCACTTAAGGTGGAAAAATCACTGTATGTACCTTGTTTCCAGACTAAATATAGTCTGTTATCAGTTCAAAATACTGCGTAACGTTTTTAATAAAAAACATATCTTACTATTTTATAACGCCCATGTTTATTCCCGTCTAATATACCGCATTGCCTTTTGGGGTAATAGCAATTCTATGAACAACGTATTTATATCTCAAATGCGTATTTTACGAACCAGCTTTAAATTACATCATTAACTTTATGCCGAGATATTTTCAAAGATTTTAAAATTCTTACTCTTCCTGGAATTTATATACTCCATGTGTTGCTCTACATTTTTGATCGTAGAGATACATTCTTATCTAATAAATGTCACTCTTATTCTACCAGAAATTATTACTTGCATATTCCGGCCCACCGCCTGACTACTGAAAGTAAATTTCCTATCATTAATGGTATTAAACTATTTAATATACTCCCGTATGACATATAACTTTGTAACAATAATACAAAATTTAAGAAATTGGTAAAGGATATTATATTAGACATCTCGCCGTATAGCGTTGATGAATTTTTTCACAAAATTTAATTTTTCTCTTCACACCACTGCTCAGGCCCCATTTGTGATATTTTTTTTCTTGTTTTATTAATTATTATTGTAACCACTTAGTAATTTTTTTTTTTTTCAATTATGTATATGTATTTTAAATTGACAAACCATACATATGTAGATTTTTTGGCAATAAATACAGATTATTATTAGTTATATTTCACAATTAAGTTGATTTTTTTTTTTATTTGTAAATATATGTATCTATCAGTGTATTCTGAGCGCAACAAGCCTTTGGCTTTTGCTCTTCACTTTATTATTATTAATAATAATAATAATGATCAGTGTAAAATGAAATGTTTGTAAGCAGTGTTTTTATAAAATTGGAAATTTACAATTTTAAACAAATATTTAGAGTTCACATATTCAACAAATATTTACATAAATATGAAGTTGAAAAACACAGTAAAATTTTTATGGCATTTTTTGACATTTGTGGGTATTCTTGTTGGACAGATATCCAAAATTCGTCAAGACTCGTTTCAGCGTGTTTAATTTTCAAAGTGCGGTCACATGACAAGGTTATATGCTCCTCTTCCTCTGACACATTAAATTCAAAATTATTAGGTAATTCTTTTGAAAAAGGATTTCTAACCCAGTCGTATTTCTCTGTGCCCAGAGAAGGAAAATATGTATGTTGCTGTCCAGTTGATAAATGTTGTCATATCAAGGAAACACAATCGCTGCTATTGAGAAGTGACATTACCGTTGGCGGCGCTGTAGTCCAAGGCAATATGGCTGTCGTGTTAAGTATTCAGCTGTCAAAATGCCTACAGTGAACAGGTTAATTTAAGCACAGTATATTTTTATTTTATGAAAATGCGAGTGAATATTTGCGAAATTTTTTAATTTTTACGCGCTACACATGTATCGAGGTGTATAACAGAAGGTGGGCATCAAATTACAGTATTTAAAGTTTAATTTCAGTAGATTTATTGAAGTGTAATTTGTAGCTGAGGTGTTAAATGCCGGGCATTTAATTTTATGTGGTACATCTGAGTGTCGGTCATCTGAATTATATATATATGGATTATGTTTGTAAACAAGTACATTATGTTCAAATAAAATTAGTTTTAGTTGGACAGAAGCAGCTAATATTATTAGCTATTATTATTAATATATTAGTGCAGTTTAGTTTTTCTGCGACAAATGTAATGAACAAACTCTCATAGTATCAGTTACTTTTTAACCCAAAATATATTCCGATGCCTTCCTCCTGTCCATAACCAAATATTTTCCAATCTGGACTCGATATTAACTTTCCCTCAAATTTTCTTAAGAAAAGAAAAAAACTAAGATGCCTATCTTTGTCCTGTCTTGAATGACAGCCAAAAACACTACAATTTGTTCTACTTTTACAGTTTTTCACCACTTCTATCGACATTCTAACAAAAAATCAACACTAGAACATATGTAATAAGTTCAAACAGTACTACAGGCGCCTAGTACAATATTTGACCACCAGACTGCGTATCCGAGAGTGTCAATTCTCAATTGCTGGACCCAGATGGAAACATGCTAAGATTATTTTCTGCTACTCTTGTTTTCCAAAGAATCATCTACTTGTGGAAAGCTGATAGTTTGACTGTTGATGTTAAGATGTTTCCATTTGCACTCTGCATACTCGTATTGACAGTGTTCAAATAATTAAAAATATCTGTTAAATAATCCAATTTAGCGCACCACGTATCATTCTTAAGGTCTTGCGCGAAGTACATATTTTCCTCTTCGAAGAAAACAATTTGTAATTGAGAAGTGACATTACCGTTGGCGGCGTTGTAATTCATGGCAAAATGGCTGAATTGTCTAGTATTCAGCTGTCAATATGCTAACAGGGAACAGGTTAATTTAAGCACAGTACATTTTTATTTTATGAAAATGTTTCTATCGACGTTCTAACAAAAAATCAACACCAGAACATATGTAATAATTTCAAACAGTACTACAGTCGCGTAGTACAATATTTGACCACCAGACTGCGTATCCGAGCGTGTCAGTTCTCAATTGTAACTGTAATATAGAAACAAGCAACGCCGAGTAACATTTTCAGGGCAACTCCAACTTCAGTAGTACATAATTATTGAGGAACACTTTTGAAATGCTTCTAGTACACCAGTGCTCCGCGGAACACTTGTTGGGAACCACTACCATAAACCAACCTGTCCGAGCGCGTTCTCTATTGAAACAAAAATTAAACCAAATATTAAATAAAAGAATTTCTGGCGCGATCATAATGCCATCTCCATATTCTCAATTGATGTTGATCTCCTCAGTGATGATAATATTAGCGTTGTGGTTATACACGCTAATATCATCATCACTGAAGACATATTGTCAGTATATGATATGCAATATGACTTCCGAGTATCGCGGCTTTCTGAAATATAAATACTTATAATTACTAAGATGCTGCCTATGTTTTCAATATAAATACATTTTTTGGTGCATCCGAAATTGAGAAATTTTAAAAATAATAGTAATAAATTATTCATATATATATATATATATATATATCGTTGGATCTTTCCCGCTATATTCTAGGTGAAAATAAGAAGAACTTTCTAATTTTAATCCAAGTAGATTTATTTATTAATACTATTTTAGTCAATATACAGTTCTGTGATAACAATTTTAAAGTGTAATTTTTCAATGTGATAATAATTGTAATGTTCTATTTTAACTCTAATTTATTTATTCTTTTAATGTGTTACAACAGAGGCAACTCTTAAATTTTACTTGTAAGTCCGCACTTAAATTTATGTTTTATATTTATAATTTTTAATTAAACCATTTTCAGCCCTTGAAAAAGATTTGAAAAGTCAAATCGAAATATCGGGTACATGTAAATATTGAGTTTACTTTTTCCTCCACCGCTATTCCCAATAACTTTATTATATATATATATATATATATATATATATATATATATATATATATATATATATATATATATATATATATATATATATATATATATATATATATATATATATATATATATATATATATATATATATATATATACTCGAAAGAAAGTTCTTGATGAAATTAATATGGGTATTAAATAACCGTTAACGTTAAAGTAACTCTTGAACAATTTTTTACTTAAAAATCAGGAATTTTATAAATCGGGAATATTTTGTCTTCCTGATAAATGGCAGAGTGTTATAGATCACGATGGAAACTATTATACTCAATAAAGTACGTTTTTTTTCTTTCGATTCCTTTTTATTTTAATACCAAATAAACGAAAAAACTTTCCGGTACACCTTATATTTTAACAAAAAATTTCTTTCCTGATACTGTTTACATATTAACTGTTCGTAAACGAATTTATTTTTATATATATAAAAATAAATTCGTTTACATTATATATATAGGTATTAAATAAAATTCTTATGTCATACTCGTCATATATTTGTTAAAACAATTTTTATCGAGACGTTTCGATTGGTAATCCAATCATCCTCAGTCCAATATTATTGTCAAATGTATAAAATAATGTATTTCCACATTAAAATGTTTGGTACGGATAGGAACGGTTAATCATGATTAACCGTTCCTGTCGAAACGTCTCGATAAAAATTGTTTTAATAAATATATGACGAGTATGACATAAGAATTTTATTTAATACCTATATATATATATATATAATGTAAACGAATTTATTTTTATATATATATAAATAAATTCGTTTACGGACAGTTAATATGTAAACAGTATCAGGAAAGAAATTGTTTGTTAAAATATTAGGTGTACCGGAAAGTTTTTTCGTTTATTTGGTATTAAAATAAAAAGGAATCGAAAGAACAAAAAGGTACTTTATTGAGTATAATAGTTTCCATCGTGATCTATAACACTCTGCCATTTATCAGGAAGACAAAATATTCCCGATTTATAAAATTCCTGATTTTTAAGTAAAAAATTGTTCAAGGGTTATTTTAACGTGGTTCATATCTCTTGGTGTCTTGTTTCTTAAAAATTGTTCCAGTGATCGAAATAAGTGATAGTCGGACGGTGCAATGTCTGGCGAGTAGGGTGGGTGTGGTAGAACCTCCCAACAATGCCCGGAAAATTTTTCACGTGTCTTTTTTTATGCAGGAAGTCGGGCATTGTTGTGTTGAAGAATAATTCCTCCTCTATTCACAATTTCTGGCCATTTTCTGGTAAAGTTCTGATTCAGTCAACTCTTTAATAAATTCGTTACCTCTAGTCCTATTTTGTTCAATTGTTTTTCCTAGTTACATAATGTTATATCTTTTTATAATTTATTTTCCACGATTTTTATGTTATTTATTTTCTAAATAAATGGTCGCCATTTTGAAATGGTTGAAATTAAAGTATGGTATTTTGATATCCTTGTAAAGCTGATTGAATGTACTTTCAAGAAGAAAAAAAAATTAAAGTACCGATGCCCTATAATAGATAAAAAGTTGAAGCTATTTCTGCTGAAACCGGAAGTGATGCAGAATTTTTATTTTAGTCCTTAAGTGGGTCATTTTGTCTAATTTAACTTTTCTTTTGAAGAATTTTTTGTACCTCTTAAAATAAAGGAGTTATTCAAGGTACGGTGTTTCAAACCAATGATTCGATTGAACATCATCTCCCGAAAATTTTGATTTAATATTAACTTTACCTCCATTCTTCTTAGGAAAAGTAAAAAATCTAAGATCTTATCTTGTTCTTTCTTGAATGACAGCAAAAAAATTTACAATTTGTTCTGCTTTTATAATTTTTTACAACTTCTGTCAACATTGCAACTAAAATTCGACACTAAAATATACGTAATTAGTTCAAACTGTACTGCAGTATTTAGTACAATAATTTGGCTACCAGTTAACCAAATTATAGTCAAGATTGTCACTTCTCAATGCTGTAGCATATCGTTGTCCGTAGAGGTTACGTTATACCAACATGCCGCGGATAATAAGACTACGCATATGTACATATACAAAAACAGGCATTATGGGTACATTGCCTGAAAGGGGTAACAGTGGCCAATCAGATGCGAGGTGAACAAAGTGCTAGAAGCACATTGCAGCGGCAATTGGCTATTACTTATATAAGCGGCAATTACTACGGTTTTTAAAAATAAATAAAATCATCGTTTCATAACCAAAACTGCTAAAAAACAAGCTTGCATCCTTTCCAGCTGCACTCATCTCGTATGTACTGCCATCTCCATATTCAAGACCTGATGTCGATCTCTTCACTGATGATAATATTAGCGTTGTAATTATACACACTAATATCATCATCAATGGAGACATGTCGTCAGTAGATGATACGCAATATATCTTCCAAGTATCGTGGCTCTCTGAAATCCAAATATTCATAATTACTAACATTCACCCCAATTCTGTAACACAGTTCCTATAGTAACTGAACAGTTGCTATGTACCAGGATAGTAACTTCTGTACGAGGGTTATTTTTCTTTCAAGTTCCGTTGATATTTATATTTATACCGGTAGATATTTGATGTTATACTCGATTTTAACTTGTTATTCAAACCGGAACTGATCCGGAATTTTTAAATGAACCGAAACCGGAACAAAAAACATTTACTTGGAACGTAACCGTAAACCGGAATGAAATAAATTTGGGTTCGACTGACTAATTCTATTACTTTAACTGAAAAATGATTATTACACTGATACCATTAAAGCAAATGTAACTAATAACAAAACTTAAAAAAATTAGCTATTGTAAATGAAATAAATATTTGTGAAAGGCATTTGTGACATATTATTGTACCAATTGCAAGAATACCTGTAATTTAAACATTTTTACATTATATTGTTCTAAGATTAATTTATGTTGAATTCTGTTGTATGTATAAAAGCATTATTTTGCAAGAATAAAGTTAATAATTCACAAAAATAGTTTTTTTTTTGGTCCGATTTAATATTTCAGAACATCGGGTCATTATGACTCAAAAGAGTAAAACTGTGTAATTTGTCTTAGAACAGCAGGGTAAAAAATCCAGTTCGGTGTTATTTACTATTTGCAAATATAATATTAATAATAAAAGTAAATATTTTCTTACTACATCCGGAATGATGCCAGCCTGGAATTACAGTTTAAATTTTCACAACTGTTAATATATCGTCGAATATGATTTTCAGATTTAATGCAGATACAATAAATATCTGTTAAAATATATATTATTACTACAGATTCGATATAACAAGTTTTGAATTTCCAAATTAGTAAAGCAGTTCTTGCTGTTAACACGTGGCAATATAATACCAGACCGTGCTAATTATTATAGGTAAAATCACAGAGGTAAAATAGTGGAGCCATGGTGGTCATTTTTGGAACTTACGTACATCAGTAGCTTTGTAATGGTACGTACTCAGCTCTCCGTTCGACGTATCCGTTTGTCCTGGACTGGATAATTCATCCGTTCTACCGTTTTCAACTCTACGCTGACAAAAGATTTTTTTCGAAGCGCAACTAACCTCAATTAAATGTTTTGACATTCATTGCTATCTTCGTTGTTAAGATTCAAAATATTTCAAACACACCAAATAGAGCTATAAGCTGTTCACTTTTGTAAGAACACACTAGATCTGGTTATTTTGGTTACTTTTATAGTGTGTTACTGACTTTAAATGTCAATTAAAAATATTCCTTACGCTGTAAAACCGACTTTAGGTTGATAAGGTTATGATCATTATAATTAAGATATCATTTTTCAATAAGACATATGTCAGATGGATCAACATTTTAAAAAAGTGACATTTTTTAATACCAACATGACATACAGCTTCAAAGGTGCAAACTATTGAAAACAAAATTCCCTCTTAGTTTGTTCTTACAAAAGTGAACCGTCTATATTGCAGCATATTGTTTATGTAACAAATATAAAAGAAACATTAAAATAAGGCAATATAAAAGATTTTTAATTAGAGCAATTTATAAAAAAATATTGGCAAAAAGCATACAATTTGGTATGTACAAAATATTTCAATTCGTCCGGCACTCCTGAAAGTTGGAACGTGTTCAACTTCGTCCAGCAAAGCGTACGGTTTTCTCTTTCTAGTATATCGCGATCCTTGTCGAAGCAAATAGGTATATACTTGAGAAGGTAACCTTAATTTTGGCTCCACTATCCTTATTAAGTAATCAAACTGGTCCTTATTCATGCGTAAATAATTATTGAACAATTCCGCATCCTTTTAACGTATTTCTGCTACAAATTATGATATGCTCCCTCCTCCAAAAATATCCAGATAGATAGATAAAAATTCGCTGTAAATTTTGATGAATATGTACATATATTGTTATAATCTCTCAATTTGTAATACGAAACTAGATATGGTTACTTTGGTGACTGTTGTGGTGTAAACAGACTTTGGCGTATCCGTGTGAACCAATACTATGATAATATTATAAATGTATTGTCAATATACAACATAAAAAATGAACTGTTACTGTTAGTTCCGTATTACAAAATGAGACAGATAATACTAATTTTATTTCAGATTGTAAATTTGCATAAAAAAAAATTATAATTTGTGGGGGTTATACGTTATATGTTCCTTCTTACCAAGGCTTACAGATTCTAAGTCTATAATCTATAATTATATTCTAGAATCTACAAGCCTTACCTTCTTACTACAACATTATTAACTTACTACATTATTCAGCATGTAACAAGCCGTGCAAATCACAGAACAAACAGTTAATTTTAGTGACGATTTCATCATAGTAGTTGGTAGGGCGCTTATTTTGTTCCACTTTTCTATTTTCATAATTTTGACATTTTAAATACGGACCTTAATTTAATCAAATCACAACAAAAAAAACTCTTATAAAAACCTTAATAGAATGTTTCGCACGGACAGCTACATAGTGATATAATAAAATCATGGCATAAGAAAAGTATTTTTTATTATTAGGAAATAAGAATTAAATTGTTGAAAGGGTTTGTTTCTAATATGAATGATGAGATTGGTTATGATTTGCATCCCAATCATACCAGAGACAGCGATATTATTAAGAAAGAGATTGATATTAAGACTGAATATGACGTGAAAATTGGAATAAGACACATGGTTGAACTGGAGAAAGGTCAGTTGCGAACCCATCTGCTATCTCACACTTAGTGCCGTTATTCACATTTTGTTGTCTTAGTTTATTTCAAGTCAATATTAGGAATGTTTGATTAACGAAGTATTAACGATGATCGATGTAAGCGATTAGTTTATATTTGACTATGATCTGTTTATTGCAGAAATTAAAAATGAAGTTACAGACGATGTATACCATGCTAATACCATCATAGAGGAGATTTATATCAAGTCTGAACCTGTAGACACCGGTGAATATGAAGATGAATTGGAGAGCACAGCCGTCACAAACACTGGTCAGTAGAGCTACTTTAATCGAGGGAAAATATTACAGCCTGATAAACAGATGTTATATGACTAAATATGTACCCGGCGTGATTATATTATAGCAACAAATGATTACATAACAAAATATATTCTCCACACGACAAAAGATGACTTTTCGAATACACTAAAAAAATTATTTTTTTTACACCTTTTATTCAATAAAATATACATTCTAAAAAAGTTTTTATTATCAAATGTACTGTCCATTATTTTCTATCACTTTGGACAAACGCTCAGGCAAATTCATAATGCCATCTCTCCAGAAGGTTCCGTCTTAGCTCTCGAAAAATCTGTAGAGGTGAATTTTGATATCGTCTAAAGATGTGAATTATTTTTCCGTTAAGGAAATATTGTAAATAGCGGAACAAATGGTAGTCGGAGCATATGGTACAGACATTGCACCATCCGAGTACCATTTGTTCTGCTTTCTACAAAATTCCCTTAACGGAAAAATTTTTGCATCTGTGGACGATATCAAAATTCACATAGACAGATTTTTCGAGAGCAAAGACGGAACCTTCTGGAGAGATAACATTATGAAATTGCCTGAGCGTTTGTCCAAAGCGATAGAAAATAATGGACAGTACATTTGATAATAAACGTTTTTGTTTAGAATGTATATTTTATTGAATAAAAGGTGAAAAAGAAGTAATATCGACATTAATGCTGTTTTTAACACTAACAGGTAACGCTAAAATACTCTACTAGTTCGCGCATAGAGGGTGTCTTCTAATTTTGTGCCTACAATACTTATTATTTTGTTTGCAGGTAGTGAAACATCTTCCGGTAATCCAGAAGAAAGTTCGGCGCCAGAGTCTGTCAACAAGCTTAAACAGATTAATACAACCCCTTGTAATATAGCATTTTCACAATCAACATCTCCCATTGATGAGAAATTAATTAATTCAAGAGATCTACCATTCAAATGTGATGGGTGTAAGAAAGCATTTTCAGATATATCACATCTCAATAAGCACAAACGAATACATTCTAAAGAGAAAACATTCAAATGTGATCAGTGTAATAAATTATTTAAATTCTCCTCATCTCTCAAGGTACACAAACGCTTACATTCTGGAGAGAAGCCGTATAAGTGTGAACAATGTAATAAAGTTTTTACAATGAAGGGAAATCTTATTATTCACAAGCGAGTACATTCTGGAGAGAAGCCGTTCAAATGTGAAAATTGTGGTAAAGCATTTGCTAGTTCATCAGACCTCACTAAACACAATCGAATACATTCTGGAGAGAGACCATACAAATGTGATCAATGTAATAGAGCATTTTCACAATCCGTATCTCTCGCTGATCACAAACGACTTCATTCTGGAGAAGAACCATTCAAATGTGATTTATGTGATAAAGCATTTGTCCGAAAATGTAGTCTTGTTCAACATATACGAATTCATAATGGCGAGACACCATTCAAATGTGATCACTGTTTTGAAGCATTTACACAGTCGTCGATTCTTATTAGACACCAACGAACACATTCTGGGGAGAAACCATTTAAATGTGAACTATGTAATAAAGGATTTAGTCGAAAGAGTAGTGTTGTTAAACACAAACGACTGCATAGTGGTGAGATTCAAATGTGATCAATGTAATAAAGCATCATTCAATCTCATTTCACACAAACGAATTCTGGCGAGAAACCATTCAACTAACATCACTACAAAAAATATTTTCTGTTTCTATATTTTTGCCCTTCGAATTATCTTTTGTAGAATTTTCGTTGTATGTTTTTATAATAAATAAATACATATGCCTCTTTTGTGTACTTGCTTTAATATTTAAAAGTGCGTATTAACTCGCTTTTAGAAGTTATTTAAAAATACAGCAAAAAATTAGTCGTGAGTATATATTTTGACGTGTAACATTTCTCGTTCGATGTACATGTTTTGTCGTAGTGTTCTATTTTCCCTTTGTGTTAGTTTTTATTTTTGCCTTTCATGTACATAAATATTAAATAATACGAAGATCACGTTAGAATTATTAAGAATAACACACATGGTTCATTTCTTCTTTTTTATTTAGTTATAATTAAAATATGTTACATTTATTCATGTTACAGAATTTCATTTTAAATATATTTAAAGTAGTTGTCTGTAACAATAATACACTTGGCCATTCTTTCCTTCCTCTTCTTAAAAGCTCCCAACTTTAAAAATAATCATGAATTGGAGCATGAGTCTTGTTCTTAGATGTTCTATTACTTTTATATTCCTTCCGCCAAAAACTTGAGAGTTGAAGTTATCCTACGGGAAGACGCATTATCATGATGTAACATTATTCACATTTCAGTAATTGGCGCATACTCTACTAGATGCTACACTTGTATCATACTGTAGCTAATTTCACAGCCTCGGGCAATGTCCCAAACTCAACATATTCTTACGAAGAATATAAAGCGGTGGTATTCGTTACGGTGCGACGCAAGGCGGGTTTACTTTGAGATATAGGCAGTGTCTGGACAAAATAGTTACGTGCCCTAAAAGTGAGGGCGCTACCGTTTGAGCAATCACACGAATTCATATTTAGCGTAGTGTATAAAATCAAACAGGCTGTTAGGATTTAAAGGTTTAAATAAAAATTAAATAAGGATCTTATCATTTTTATTTCTTTGCAATTATAATAAAAGGGTTATTATTATTATTATTAAATAAAATTTGAATATGTTAAGATTTAAAAATATTTAAAAAAAACTTTTCTTGGACGAGCATTTCCCATTTGCCCTTACATAAAAGCCGCTCTTGCTTGTGATTTCAATTCCAAAGTTTGTTCAATTTTACGAATTTGTAGTTTATTTAATTTATTTTGGTTTACAGTTCAAGATTTTTAGAAATCTGTCACACCTTTGGGCTTAGTTTAAGTATATAAGTATTCATGATTGGGTTATTATTAGAAGTTAAGTACAAGAAACCTCGATAAACGCCGATTCATATTTACGCCTGGGCTCCAGTATCATTGACTATAAGTATCTTTTTACACCTCTGCCGTATATCTAGTTTAGTTATTCGTAATTAAATTAGTATATTTGTTTTTATAAAATAGGTGTTTTTGCATACGCATATACAAAAGGGTACAGTAAAACAAACACACCATATCTGAGAAGAGGAGAAAGGAAACGTTAATTCAAGATGGACCTAAAAGGGCTAGAATATCTTTCTCTCTTGAGAAGAAGATGAAAGCTATTAGAAGAATGGAAAGTGGTGGAAAACGTCCCCCGATGTCTGCAGGATAATAAATTTACCGTCTTCAACTTTTACTACCATTATAATAATAGTAATAATTTATTAGTGTTTTAAATCTACATTTTTACACATGTCAACAAAAGTATACATTGAAAACTTACAATAATATAAAAGAATTACATCAATACATTATACATACAATATACGTTACAACAGGGCCGCCCCTAGGCGGTGGCAAGTGGGGCATCTGCCCCAGGCCCCTCTCCTGTAAGGGCCCCGCGCTTCGACCGTCAAGTAATAAAATAAAATACATTAAAAATATTATTCCAAATTTTATAAATAGTTGGAAAAAATTTATATTTTCTTTGAATATAAGTATGTGTACTTTGTTAATAGTTAAAAATATTAAATAAAATATCGTTATTCAATATATATATATAGATGGGGCCCCGCAACTCCAGTTTCGCCCCAGGCCCCGCAAATGCTAGGGGCGGTCCTGCGTTACAATATTAAATTAAATTATTAAAATTATCAGTCAAATATTCATTAAAATTATAAAATGGTTTGTTTAAAGTAAGTCTTTAGCTTGCTATTGCACAGATTATAAGACAAACATTTAATTTTATCTGGCAAGATGTTATAAGAGTGAATGCAATAATAGTTTTTAGAGTACCTTGCACAATTGACACTAGTATAGGTAGGCCTTATCAGATGTTTTCCTCTTGTTTCGTAATTATGTTTTTCTTGCTGAAATTTATAATTATCTTTGTTGAGATGCATATAATTCAGGCAATAAAATATATATAGAGACGATAACGTCATTAGTCCCAGCTCAATAAAATGTTTTCTGCAATCTTGTCGATAGTTCAGATTACAAATGACTCGAACAACTCGTCGTTGCAAACGGAAAATTCGTTGAGCATGTGTGGAGTGTCCCCATGCCAGCAACGCATAATTGATGTGAGATTCAAATAGCGCATGGTAAGCAGTTACTAGAATCTTCCTGGGAACATTAGATTGTAGGCCTCATTATGAAAAATACAGATAAAATCAAACAATCTGCCCAGCAAACTACAGAAATCAACGCTAAGTACGATTTTTTTTTTTTATTTTTTAGGGTTTTGTAGGTATGACCAAAAAACCCTTATACCGTCATTTTGTCGTCTGTCTGTCTGTCTGTTCGGTAAAAATTGTAGCCAAACGGCTAAACCTAGAGAGTTGAAAATTGGCATGCTTGTACAACTTTTTGACCCGCACATAGGAAAAATACTAAAACATCTAAAAAACATATCCCCCTAAAAATATAAACAAATATGTGCTCATCGAAAAAAATATATATTTTTTTAAAATTCTGAGTAGGGTATCAAATGAAAGCCCTTAGTACGTGGATTAACGATCAAAATTTTATTTTTGCAAAATAAATTATTTTGATGCGATTTTTGCCAAAATTGTGCAAAAAATTTTTTGTCCCACACCCTGTAGCCCAGATGGTTTAAACTAAAAATCTGAAAAAATTCTAAGTAATGTACATTGGTGTGAACTGGAATAGTACAACAGGAATTTTTGATCAGATTATGTTTTCGGAAAATAACGCATTTTTTGTGTTTTTAACTAAAATACGTTAACTATTTAATACGTTGTGTAACATACCAGAACAGTAGCTCTCGTGGCGTGGTTGGATTTGTCGTACGCTTAATAATTTAAGTTAACTTGCAAACTAGGGTTCGAATCCTGTTGATTTTATTTTTTGTTTTTTTTGCATTTTTATTTAGTTTAAATTATTTTGTTAAAATTCTAGTTATATTTGGTAAATCTTGTATTTAATTTTTAAAAGCGTAAATTTAATAACCAGTGGAAAGTGTTGAAATTATAATTTAATTCTATGTTTGACGAAATCAAAGGGCGGGACTTATGATGTAAGTAACCAATGGAAGCCATAGGTGTAATTTTCAAAATCTTAATGAACTTGGTGTATAAAAAAAAATACTGCATATATTTAGAAACTTAAATAATGGTATTAGGCATTCGAATTAAAATTCATAAAAAAATATTTTGACATAAAATTTGTTTTGGCATCCCAAATAATCATCGTTCAGTTACTAAATACCTGCAAAACCCAGAAATGTGTGAAAATTCACACTTCACATCAATTTTTTTAATTTTATTATGATCGGAGCACAGACGGGACTGACCCAGTAAAGTGCACACATTTACAATTTATAGTGTTTACAATGTTACGATGTAGTTACAATGTTATTACAAAATTATATATATATTTTTTTATTAGATTAAATAGAAGAAGATTGAGGATCACTTATAGTATGCAATTTATTAATTATAATTTCCGGAATTTTTGTTTGGAACAATTGAAAATATCTATCTGAGAAAAAAAAGAGATTATACGTAGTGGGAAGTCTAATGATGGGCGAGTTAGTGAATGAATTTGTGTTTGAACTGGTTTGATGGAATAGGTTAGTACTTCTGGTATTGTATGTAGGGATTCGAAACTCGATAAGATGTAGGAGTTCGCTAGAAGAAGTTATGTTATTAACTATTCGGTAAAGCATCAACATGTCAGATAAAATACGACGTTTTTGAAGCGGTAGAATATTTATTTCGAGACAGGAATCGTAGTAGTTATCGTATTGGTCATTACGTTTAAAGCAGAAATACTTTATGGCTTTTTTCTGAATTTTTTCAATTTTGAAAATGTATTTGTCATACGAACTATTCCAGATAACGGATGAATAGTTTAAGATACTAGAGACGTACGCAAAGTAAAGATTTTTAAAAGCGTATATAGAATTAAAACTTTTAGTAGTGCGAATTATAAAACCTAGCATTTTTAGGGCTTTGCCGCATATATATTCGACATGCAGTTCATAGGAAAGTTTTGAGTCTAAAAGCACTCCTAGATCTTTAATTACTGATGACCGTTTCAAATCCTGACCGTTAAAGTTATAATGAAAAGAATGTATGTTTTTGTTTCTCGTAAATGATATTATGTGACATTTATCGAGGTTAAGAAATAATTTGTTTTGTTGGCAATAAAGGTATACGTTTTGAATGTCTGATTGTAGAAAGGCGGTATCCGATGGCCTCCTAATTGGAAGGTATAATTTCATATAATCAACGAGTACTAAGTCAAATAAAATAGCGTTATAGATACCCTTTATGTCTACTGTTTATTTACTTGGAACCTAATCCTATACCATCACTATAACTTAGGTTCATTTTACGCAAGTTCGGTTTACACTGGTTCTCCTAGGAACGAAACTGCGGCGTATATCGACTTCTACCTGTACTTGTTTTTTTTTTTTTTTTTTTATTAGTGATGATTAGACCTACTTTACGAACTTCTGCATCAATGAGGTTAGGTATATTACGTCTTCAACTTCATTTGAATTAATACCCTGGTCATATGCACGCCTTAAAATCTTTTGTTACGCATTGAGCTGTAGAACATGGTACGAAAGATTGTGTCAAAAGGTTTCCTATTTTCAGTCTGCTTATGGATTCTGGTACACATACCATAGTCATTGTGATAAAGTCACCATCGGTGAGGAGTTGAGTTCACCAAAGGTGAGGAGTTCTAAGTCAAATAAAATATCGTTATAGATAATTTTTATGTCTATTGTCTATTTACTTGGAACCTAACCCTATACCCTGAGTATAAGTTAGGTTCATTTTACGTCAGTTCGGTTTACGCCGGTTCTCCTAGGAACGAAACTGCGGCGTATATCGCGTTCTACCTGTATTGTATATTTCTAGAATTTGTTTGTGTATTAGCTTTCCTAGCCCCGGTTTCTTTAACTTTTGTTATCGGCAGGAAACTATATTAGGCATATATTTATTTGTTTTTATATTACAATTGTTTGTTTATAAATTTGTGTACATTCTCGGAACATCCGACGAAATATTCTCATTCATAATCGAATCTATTAAGGGACAAGCGATGTCCTGAAGAAAACGCGCACCCGGGAATTTTTCAGCGGTTCAGGAAGAAAATTATTTAAATTATTAAAAAGGTTGTCAGTTTTCGACCAAACAAAAACAGGTCCGCACTTCCAAAACACAAGTGATGACCTAAAAAAAATGTCCTCCCGGCTCATTACATATTTTTTGACAAAAACACGTCAAAACCACGTGTTTTTTTGAACTCCAGAGGGGGGGCTCAAGCTCGTTAGCCCCTCCCTCCTTGGTGTGCGCCTGCCCTGAGGCTTAAATCCTACTAACATCAAAACTTTCCTTCAATATTGTTTTATTACACTTGCTTGTTATCTCTCATATTTGTTTTTGACATGCGCAATATAATTTCCGCCTAAGCAACAATGAAACAGTTAAAAGTAAAAATATTGTTACTGCCGAATGAGTGCTGTTTATACGTTTCATGAACCAATCGATGAGAGATTGAGTGATCGTACATTAAATGTTGTTATATAGGTAGTTAACCCATCATTGAAAAATTGTTTTTTTTTTTTTTATTGTGCAGTAATCATTTATTTTTCTGAATTAAAATGTTTTTGATAAATTATTATTTTTCTCCCGAGTATCGCCGGATATGTCTGCTTATATATATATATATATATATGAGATCCAAGGATATACATTGAATTCAAGATGCAATTTCAAATTCCAAAAGATTAAAGGATATACCAGGAATTTAAGGGTGGTAGACAAGAACCTGATCTCCCAGGGTCAACCAATAACTTGTTGGTGTCTTTCGGAACAACCCCACGAAGGAAAATACCTGTTACCCTGCCTCTCCTTATATTTGTCCTTGTGTCCGCAATCTACTCTGGGTAACACGGCCTGTATCACTCAGATTTTATTTATTATATATCAAATTAAAGAAATATATAAGCAAATATAAATATTTATTGTATTTATTTATTATTTAATATTTTTGCTTACAGAAGAGAATTCTAAATAACAAGAACAAAGTAAAACGAGTCTTATTTGAAAATGCTTTGTTGCATGATAATATATGAATGATTTTTAACCAAAATGTATTCGTTTGATGTGTCTAGTGAGATCTGATGACCTCGTAAATGCTTTACTACACTGTTCACATATGAATGGCTTCTCTCCAGAATGTATTCGTTTGTGACTAATAACAGATGCTAAGTGTGTAAATGCTTTATCACACTGATCACACTTAAATGGCCTCTCTCCAGAATGTATTCGTTTGTGACTATTGAGAGATGCTAATTGTGTAAATGCTTTATCACACAGATCACATACAAATGGCATCTCACCAGAATGTATTCGTTTGTGATTAATGAGATGTGATGAACATGTAAATGAGTTATCACACTGATCACATTTGAATGGTCTCTCTCCAGAATGAATTCGTTTGTGTCTATTGAGATCTGTTGACCGTAAAAATGCTTTATCACACTGATCACATTTGAATGGCTTCTCTCCAGAATGTACTCGTTTGTGTCTAGTGAGATACACCAAAGATGAAAATGCTTTATCACACTCATCACATTTGAATGATATGTCTCCAGAATGTATTCGTTTGTGATTAATAAGTGATTCTGGTAGGGAAAATGTATTATCACACTGATCACATTTGAATTGCTTCTCTTCAGAGTGTGTTCGTTTGTGTCTAGTGAGATTTATCAGACGTAAAAATGCTTTATTACACTGATCACATATGAATGGCCTATCTCCAGAATGTATTTTTTTGTGAGTAGTGAGATGTCCTGACTGTGTAAATGCTTTATCACACTGATCACATATAAATGGTTTCTCTCCTGAATGTACTCGCTTGTGTATAGTCAACAATTCTTTATGCCTAAAAGCTTTATTACACTGCTCACATATAAAGGGCTTCTCTCCAGAATGTATTCGTTTATGAATAATTAAATTTGAAGATTGCGAAAATGCTTTATTACACTGATCGCATATGAACGGTTTCTCTCCAGAATGTTTTCGTTTGTGGGTAGTGAGATTTGATGAATTTGAAAATGCTTTATCACACTGATCACATTTGAATGGTTTCTCTCCTGAATGTATTCGTTTGTGGATAGTAAGATCAGATGACTGTGAAAATACTGCATCACACTGGTCACATTTGAATGGTTTCTCACCAGAATGTGTTCGTTTATGAATAATGAGACTTGGTAAGTATGGAAATGCTTTATTACACTGATCACATTTGAATGGCTTCTCTCCAGAATGTGTTCGTTTGTGCATATGAAGACCTGTTGATTGTGTAAATGCTTTATCACATTGATCACATTTGAAAGGCCTTTCTCCAGAATGTTTTCGTTTGTGGATAGTGAAATGTGATGAATGAATAAATGTTTTATCACACTCATCACACCTGAATGGTGTCTTCCCAGAATGGGTTCGTTTATGACTAAAGAGACTTGATAAGTATGAAAATGATTTATCACACTGATCACATTTGAAAGGTCTCTCTCCAGAATGTATTCGTTTGTGTATTTCGACATATGATGAACGTGCAAATGCTTTATCACACTGATCACATTTAAATGGTCTTTCTCCAGAATGTATTCGTTTGTGCATAGTGAGACGTGATAAACTTGTAAATGATTTATCACATTGATCACATACGAGTGATATCTTCCCAGTTTGTATTAGATTGTTTTCAGTAAAATTTTCAGGTCGTTCACATTTGTCCATTTTTAACACCTTGCTTGGTTTCAAGTCGTTTCGATCCCAAATCTCATCTGGATTACTGACAGATGTTCCTGCAACTGCAAACAAACATACAATGATTAACACGAAAAATAAAGGGATCCAGTTTCCAACGTGACTCAACAAAGTTTTAGAAGGACAAATTACATTTTAAGAACGATAGGGAAAAATATTAATGAGGACAAGGAAATGGACCAGAGGAATAGTCATCAACAATATTCGCGTAGTAACTCGCCTACAACTCGGGTGGTAAACTTCAGCATCGTGCAATATAGTCTTTATTATATGCTTGTAAAATAACATGCTGTTTTATTATTCTTTAAAGTACTTTTTTTTCTGTGAGTGTAGTTTTTTTATTGCACATATGAAATATAATATTTAAATTTCCATTAAGCGCTTAATCTTTTTAATTTTAGAGCAAAAAATGTAAATACAAAAAAGGTTCAGAATTAAAAACTACATCTAATGATCCTAAATTTATTGATCAAATCAGATTCTTTCACGAAATTACTTACAGAAAACTCCAAGAAACAGAAAGTGACCATTATTTTGCGCGGAGAGAATACAATAATATTAAATAGCTAGCAGACCCGTTGCCAACAACGTTGGCAAACTGATATCCAGAGTTGGGCAAATTGCAATCAAACTAATGATTGAGGATTGAGATTAAAAATTTAATTTTAAGACTTGATTAATGAGTAAGGTACATCACTCATAATGCAGTTATTTACACTGGTAACTAAATTAAATATTTACTCTTTATCATGATTAAATTTTTAGTTATGATTAAAAATAAAATCAGGATTGAGATTTGATTTTTTCACTCTCACTGCTCATTGGAATTTAGTATTTATACATTGGAAACCCTAGACATTTCTGTATGTAATAATATTCGTAGATTCTTAGGGATTAAATCTGCAAAATATTGTTGATATCAGTCAAAGGATATAGGAATGTGTATAGTTTCTTGTGTATGCCTACGAAATCCTACACATTTCTATATGTTATTTTATTCGCAGTTTCTTAGAAAATAAAACTGCAAAATATTGTTGATATCAGTCAAAGGATATAGGAGTATCTAGAGTTTATTGTTTATGCCTACGAAATCCAACACATTTCTATATGTAATTATATTCGTAGATTCGTAGAGAACAAATCTGCAAAATACCTGTCAATCAAGAAACCTGAAGGGTCCCCAGTCAGCCAATCACGAGAACCTTAGGAAAAATGACGTCACAGTGTTACCCAGATCACTAACACACACTAGCTAATTATATATGTACGATTGACTGACCTGTATGTTGTCCAGCTGTACTCTCCTTATATTCACCGTCATCTCCATATTCAGGCTTGATGTCAAGCTCCTCACTGATGATGATATTGTTGTAGTTATACTGGGACATGTCATCAGTAGATGATGTACAATATGTCTGTAGAGGATCGCGGCTCTCTGAAATATTAATACTCATAATTACTGTTCTCTGTTAGGAGGTTGTACGGTTTTCGGGCAGCAATGAAAACAACTAAATCAGCTGACAAGTTTCAAATTATTTCCAAAAAGTAGCATATTTCTGTTTGAGTTTATCAAAATATATTTATTACGCCTAATTTTATTGTGCTTCGACACACTTTATTTATTTATTTTTTTTAAATATATTTTTTTTGCGTCTCTTGCAGCATAGGGAAAAACTGCTACGCGATATGACATCTGGTGGGATTTTAAGCAACTGCAGAAATAGACATTCTATCGCGCTTTTTGCATTGAGTTATATAGGATCAAAATATATTTTTGCATTTTACTATAGTTTTGTTGTTATTTTATTGTTATATTGTTACGTTTTGTTAAGTTTTATGTTATTTTATATTATTTTTAAATCAGTTTTAAATTGTTTTTACTGGTATCAACTGATAATAAGTGAAAATAACCTTAAATTAAAGTGAAAGACAAGACAAAAATCATGTTGAAGTCGAACTATTATTGCTGTGTATCTGAGTGTAATTCGTGGATTAAAAGAAATCTATTTCAACCTAAAAAATAATCTAACCTAAATAACCTAAAAGGTCCATTTCAACCTAAAAAAATAATAAAAACATGCCTAAAATTATTCTTATTTATTAATATTTGATGTTATAATATTTCACTGATTACCTTGCATAAAAACACGTATTAATATTGTAGCAAAATTACACAAACCACCAGTAAACATTAAAATTCACGTTATTGCCCATATGATTATATGTAATGAATGTCTATTTTGGAAGTTCCATGTATGCCGCAACAGCGCAGCGATCTTAAAATATTTCCCCTATTTGATGTGCAACAAAAACCTAGATTTAAACAATAGCACAGTATTTCGACAATTTCTTTTTATATTTAGAATAACCTAAATTATAATATCTCTAAACCAATGTTCCCCAACCTTTTTTTACTATGCCCCACCGAGGTTTTTCTAAAATTTGAAAAAATTGAACTATTCAGAACTTGTTCAGGACACAAGACTTAGGTCGAATTACCCCCCTGGCAAAAAACAATTCATTTTGTTGTGTGCCGCAATTTAAATCGTGAATAAAGAAGAATCCCACTTAAACATTCCATACTTTTCCTAAATCGGGAATAATATCAATTGAAATGGCATTTTGAGGTAGAGAGAAAGACCCTTTCTCTCGATAGAAACCTACGACCCGTAGGTCTCTATCATACACAAATGTCTCTATGAATGCAAAAATTAAAAATGGGCAAAAACCTAAGCTCATGAATGCGTGTTTGTTATATTGTCACAATTATAATATAATTGTATTCTAATGTCCCAATTCCTTGAGCGGCTTTTAGACGGTGTAGGTCACGGTTGCTGACGTACGGTTTTGGGAATTAAAGAATGTGCAGAGTGTTGCGTGTTTGTCAACATAAATTTTGAACTACATTCTAATGTGTTGATAAACATTATTCAATTGTGCTGACTATGATCTTTAATTGCTGCTTATACAAATGAATAATGTTTCCAAAACAATTGAGGAGGACCTGACGTCATAGTGTCCTGGTTAACTGTTATAAAATGGTCTTATGGCCGGTTGCTAAAGTAAGATTTATCCCTAACTCAAGTTAAAATCATTTGTTTTTGTATGTTGTAACATATAAAAACAAATGATTTTAACTTGGGTTAGAGAAAACTCTGACGTAAGCAACCCGGCATTAGGGAATAAAGTTCGTTAGTCACTCAGTCAGTCATTCAAGTAAGTCATTCTTGGTAGTCAAGCAGTAGTCATTTTTAAGAGCACGTTGCCCAAAAACCAGCCCAGGTGTTGATGTCGCCAACCCGAGATGTGAGTGTTGTCTACAGGGCGTCTCCACGTGTTCGCCTCGTGCCGATACCTGGGGTGATTCAACCGATCCTAGAGAAGCCGGGGCAAGAACGAAACTTGCATAAGCTTCTAACGGATATCATCACCAGCCATTCTGACAAATAATTATATTCTGATGTAAATTAATATTATATAATAAATTTTGTAGAAAAGATTCCATTCTAGACTTTACCCCGTGACAATATTATTACAAATCTTGTAAATCGTAGATTATCTTTAAATAAGAAAAAACGCTTAAAAAAGCTTGGAAAATAGGAAAATACAACTCGTATTCATTTTCACCATATAATCAAATACACAAACGACAGTTTAATGTCATTCTCGAGTGTTCCAGCTTTTGCCGTATATGGCGTTGCGATCTTAAATAGTTTCCCCTGTATACTACATATACACCTCAGAAATAACGTGGACACAAAAACAACATAATTATGTTATTGTTGTTGCACCTCTTATTAGAGGTGCCAAATTTAAATAATGCTAATTTTAAAATCGTCTATTTAACATGACAGTTTGTGGCTCTAGCAGTTTGTGATACCTCCAAAACATAAGATGACATGATTAGACTGATTTAATCACGAAATCGGTTCGCATGAAATCCCTCGGCGGGCCACATTCGTTCCGCAGGCAGCAGTTTTTTAAAAACAACTGGTATACAATATTACGAGCCGACCAATTCAGTAATTACATGGTAGTAATTTTTTTTGACAGACGACGCACGCAATAAAGCCTTACTTTTTTATAAAAATGTGTTTCATAGTGACGTTCGTCGCCTGCTATGAAAATGAGACTATAGGTCGTACATTTTCGAAACAACACATTGCGCAGAAACGAGTTTTTGACTGAGAGCTTACTGCGTCTGCGTGCACGCAAAGCAGGAGCGTGGTGTATGATTTATTATTTTATTAGTCAGCTGTTTGTTTGGTACCTTGTTTGTGTTTCGGACGGCCACTGGTAAAATAGCTGAAGTTCGCATCGATTTGATGACTCATTGTGTTGTTTCGAAAATGAACGACCTATAGCTCTACTGACCCGTATTTGCAGTAGCTCCTCCCTCCAATTCCTCGTCACATTCACTGGTGTCCACAGGTTCAGACTTGATATAAATCTCCTCTACGTTGGTATTATCATTGTATACGTTATCCGTAACTTCCATTTTGATTACTGCAATAAACCCATAGCAGTCAAATATAAACTAATTACTTACTGTAAACATATGTATTATATAAATTAATACATAACTGAAATAAACTGAACTGTGGCAACAAAATATAAATAACACGGTTAAGTGTGTGTTAGTTATAAATATGCTCATTACTGACCATTCTTCCATTGAGTCGTGTGTTTTATTCCAGTCTTCACTTCATGTTCATCAGTATCTTCATATTCTCTTTTAATATCCACCTCTTTTATAATATCAGTGTCTCTGGAATCATTGGGGTTCACATCACAGTTTTTGTGAGCATTAGTATTCATTCCTGAAACAAAAATATACTGTCATGTACAAGAAGAACAAAATAATATCTATAAATTAGAATATACGAAGCATCAGACTACAATAATATATATTGGATATCGTTTATAATGATCTGATATAACGTCATATCGGTTTTTGCGACGAAATTTCAAAGTCCCGGTCAGAAACATATCTTTTTATACGTGAGACTTATGGCTTATAACGATATCGGATATTACGACGAAAGTAATATAACGACGAAAAATGGCTTTAAATTTGGATAAGATTATCTTTTACACATATCAGTCACACATGTCTTATGGGATATTAGCCTGGGGACATGCGTCATTCTCAAATAGAGTTTTTAGGCTACAGCGCCGGGCATTAAGAATAATTACACGCATTTCCTGTAGGGCTGATTGCCGTTTACATTTCGTTGATCTTAATATTATGACCCTGCTTTCTTTGTATATTTTTCAAAGTTTTTTACGTACAAAAAAAAAAAATCAGATCTATCTACATATGAAGAAAATCATAGTTACAATACAAGAAATAAAGGTAACATCTACCCAAAATTTTTACGTCTTGACAGACCTAAAAATAGTGAAAATTATTATGGCATTACATTTTTTAATTCATTACCCATTAAAATGTAACGCTCAAAACGTTACATTTTACAAACTTTAAAAAAGTAATAAAAGATGTTTTAACAGAAAACCCGATGTATTCGATAAGTGAGTTCCTAGAATATTTTAAACAACAGTAATATTTTATCCATTTGACTATTTTCTTATATCTGTGCACATTTGATGTTATTATATTTTATATTTATGTTTATACCTATGTCCTCAATTTTGTATAAACCTTATATATTTGTAATTTTGAGTGACTAAAGTCTTTGTTATTGTAATTTAGTCAATAAATAAATTTTTATTCTTATTATTATTTTATAACAACTTATCACCACTACCTAACGCGCAAACACCGAGAAAGTAGCGAATTGGCTAGGGGAATTACCAAGTTATGAAAAGGCAAAGCGACAGATAAACATATTCATTCAGGGGTTTACTACGAGTTGAAGGTACGTCATCGACGTCGATATGGCGAAACGAAAAGCATTAATATAATTTTTTCAAATATAGACAATATTGATGAAAAACTCGAAATTGAAGAGGATATGACAGACGATAAAATTTTAGCTGGGTCAGATCCGAATTTGGACTAAGAAATAAATAACGACGAAGTGGAAATGGAAGAAACAACCGAGTTCCAAACACCTACTATAAAGGATTCATTTTTAGCAGTTGAAATAATTCAGCATTTTTTAACGTTTAATCAATATTTCAAAGAGGCTAACACAAATTTTGCATTGCTACATTTGAAAAAAATTATTGCAAAAATCTTTTTAGAAAACCAAAAATCACAAAAACAAACCAAAATAACAGATTTTTTTTGGGATAACGGGATAAATATTAACCTATATATATATCGAAAGAAAGTTCTTGACGAAATTAATATGGGTATTGAATAAAATTCTTATTTAATAATCGTCATAAATTTATTATACAAAGTTATAGAGACGTTTCGATTCGGTATCCAATCATCCTCAGTCCAATATTATAGTCAATTGTAAAAATTCATATATTTCCACATTAAAAAGTTTGGAACGGACAGGAATGGTTAATTATAGTCTAGCCGAACAGTCTGTCCTATATTGCAACTTAATAAATTTATGACGATTATTAAATAAGAATTTTATTCAATACCTATATATATATATACAGGATGTTCTTTTAAAATTGCTCACCATGCTATCTTGAGAACTAGAAGAGCTACAAAGTTACTTAAACTAGACAGCAAATACTATTTAAAGGAAAATATCAGTGAGTGAAGCAATTTTTTATTTCGACCAGTGGTTCTCGAAGTACATTGTGCAACTTTCTTATTTGAAATAGGAACACGCATTTTAGATTTACATATTCGATAGAGTATATTATTTTGATTTTATATATATATCATAGCCTTAAATCACAATATAATTGAACAAAGACATTTTGTACATCAATAAATGGAGATAAAAAAGTCTAATAGTACAACTGAAGTGATATGATACCTGCGTAATGACCAATCATTTCCTTTTCTGTTTCCTCTCCGTCACCTTTCCACGACATATCTGACAAAACAACTCTACTGCAGCCTTCCATTGATAAGTTATTACTGTTGTAGCTCTTTCCAATTTCCCCACAGTTTTTCAAACACCGTTTCTCTTATGTAAAACTCGTAGACTCTCCACACAACCCACTGCTGGACTTAGAGAAAGAACCTACTTGCAAAAGAAACACTGATCACGAAATTTATTAAAATTATAAGATAGTAAATAGTTTAGCAGAGATTATTATTATTATAAATATATTTGATTGATCCAAAATAGCCTAATAAGCAAGGTTTATTCTTTCTTTAAACTGCCGATTTTAATATATTTAATATTAAGCAGACCGTGCCGATTGTTAACAAGTAGAGAACTCACGTGGTTCGCAAGACGTCATCTTGCATACAAGGCGACCACTACGTCAGGCACTAATCCTTGGACTAAAAATCATTAGCAGTAAACCACTGTTCGATCCCAAAAACTTATTTTTATCACCTTTATATATTAAATTGGGTTAAATAAAGAATTGCATTTAAGTAATGGATCGAAACGGAAGAGGGTTTTTGTAACTAAAACGAACATTTCCGAGAATTAGTGAAGCAAAAATTAAAAAGGACATATTTGCGGGCCCACAAATAAGAGAAATAATGAAAGATGTTGCATTTGACAGTATGCTAGATGAAGCTGAAATAAGAGCTTGGAGAGCTTTTAAAACAGTTGTTTCATATTTTCTTGGAAAGGTAAGAGCTGGAAATTACAGAGATGTCGTGCTACTACTTGATGCCTACAAAGTAATGGGATATACGATGTCTTTATAAAACCACTTTCTAGATTCTCTACATTTCTTCCCAGAAGATCTGGGCGCAGTAAGTGATGAATATGGGAAGCAGTTCCACCACGATATTTCCGCCATGGAAAAGCGATATCAGAGTAAATGGAGTTCAAATTTGCTTGCTGATTACTGCTGGATATTTTTAAGGTTCGCATCAAAAAATAAATATCGACGTAAAACATCAAAAACATTTTGAGGTAAGTTAAAATCAGTAATAATACGTCTATCGCTATATTTCGTTAGAAATCAACAATACCTTAGCAAAAAAAAATGATGGGTGATAGAAAATATCTAAGGTCATTTTCGGCTTTTGGTCAAATTTTAAGTGGGATACACAATGTTTTGTCCATGTCACAAAAAATAAGTTCATTGTTGTTAACTAGTGTAATTATTAATTACATATTAATCATTGTTTATCATTACATATAATACATGTTGATTAATCTATGAATTCCTTAAAATTAGTTACATTTTACACACCCTTTCTTAGGTGTTTTCATCACGAACCCCATTTCTGGTCATGGTCTATATCATCCATTTTCCATAACTTCCCTCCTTGATTTTTAAATTTATCTCCCGATCTGGTTCTGTCTTCTTCTGCGCTTTTTTTGTACAATGGAAGCCAGTTTGTTGCTTCTATAGTCCATATATTACCTTCTATTCGGCTTGTGTTCCCATTTCCATTTTAATTTTTGTGAATCCTGCACAACATCCACAAAGTCGGTTCTTGTACTAAATGTTTTCGCCTTAACTATGTCCTTGATAATGAGTTGGAAGTTAGGAGTCATAAGTGTGGGCATTTATACTTAGTTGAGACTGAAGAAAGTTTATTACTTATCTCAGAATGTACTCGTTTGTATATAACAAGTTTGGACTTTTCACTTAACACTTAAGCTCCATTTAAAGCTTCAAAATGACTGTAGGCTGTTCGTTGTAGACTGTTTTAACGTTTCATAACAGCGTTCACAGCTATGAAAATTAATGCGTACTGAATTTTGTGATATCTATGTTTTTTCAAGCGAACTATGAAGGAGTAAATGCATTTATGTGACTTTTTACAATCCCGCCATCAAAGAGAACGTGATTTCTTAGTATATTTTAATAACAAAATTATATCCGCAACTACGGCAATTCTTTTCACGATTTCCAAATTTGTTGAAATTTGTGCGACAGCATTTTTTAGGTTTTGTAAAGTGAGATAACTAATGTGTGTTTATATATCTGCTCATTAAAATATTAATACTGCATTAACTATAAAATTTGGAAACACTGTCTATGTGTATGACAGTGTATTAAATTTATAGCTGTGAACAGTCGCTTGAGTTACCATATGCAAACTGGTTAGTGACAATCTTCAGTGAATAACTAACAGTGCGCAGCCTATTAATTTTAGAGCTATGAATGCAGTTTTACACTCATTGTATTTTAATTTTTTCTATGCTGTTTGTGAATATTAAGATTATATGACTGTGAAAATGCTTTATGACATTGATCATATTTGTACGGTTTTTCTCCAGTATGAATTCGTTTGTGTTTATTAAGACTAAACTTTTCAGTACATGCTGTATCACATTGACCACATTTGAACGGTTTCTCGCCAGTATGGACACGTTTGTGCGCAACAAGTTTAGACTTTTCCCTAAGTGCTTTATCACACTGATCACATTTTTTCTCTGAAGAATGTGTTTTTTCATGCATATAGAGATTTACTGTCTGTGAAAATGCTTTATCACACTGTTCACATTTAAAAGATTCCTCTCTAGTATGAACAAGTATGTGCTCAACAAGTTTAGGCTTTTCACTAAATGCTTTATCACACTGTTTACATTTAAATGGTTTCTATTTAAAGTGTGTTCGTTTATGAGATTTGAGATTTGATGGGTGTGAAAATAGTTTATCACACTGGTCACATTTGAACGGCTTCTCTCCAGTATGAACTCGTTTATGTGAAACAAGACACTGTTTTGTTTTATATACCTTATTACACTCTTCACATTTAAATGGTTTCCCTACAGAATGTGTTCGTTTGTGATTATTCATATGTAATAACTTTGAAAATGCTTTACCACACTGATCACATTTGAATAGTTTTTCTCCACTATGAACTCGTTTGTGCATTTCAAGATTAGAATTTCCTTTAAATATTTTATTGCACAGATTACATCTCAAAATGTTCTCTCCAGAATGTGTTTGTTTGTGAAAATTGAGAGTTGATGTATATGCAAATGCTTTATTACATTGATCACATTTGAATGGTTTCTCGTCACTATGAACACGTTTGTGCTCAACTAGTTTAGCATTTCTACTAAATGCTTTATCACACTGATTACATTTGAACGGTTTCTCTCCAGAATGTATGTTCCTATGTCTAATGAGATGTGATGTCGTTGATGTGGGTTGTTCACAGTTATTAAGGTCCAAAAATTCACAACTCCCATCTGGATCATTGGAAGATGTTCTTCTAGCTGCAAACAAATTTGTATTGATTAATGAGACAACAATTAAGCTGTTGAAATAAAGTTAATTTTGTATATAAACTTTGCTTGCATGTGGCTATATACTGGGTGTCTATTTTTTTAATGAACATAGGAAATGCAATTATAGTTGAAGGTAATGGGATTCGGACCAGTCAGAAAATAAAAACAAATTTATTAACTTCGCTAACGTTTCGATTTTTATTTTAAATCTTCATCAGAGCTTAGTTAATAGTCACGAAATAAAATAACAATTGTAAAATTAATAACGCATTTCATTGCTTATCTCTGAGTTCAATAACCGGACAATATGATGTGTTCGTTATTAATTTTACAATTGTTATTTAATTTCGTGCCTATTAACTAATCTCTGATGAAGATTTAAAATAAAAATCGAAACGTTAGCGAAGTTAATAAATTTGTTTTTATTTTCTGACTGGTCCGAATCCCATTACCTTCAACTATAATTACTAACTTACGGACGTAACTCATCTAATCAAGATAGGAAATGCAGTGTTAACATTTTCATTCAGTGATGACTTTGTACATATTAATTTTTGTGCAAAAAGTGTTAGTATAATTCATTTCTTAGGAACCTACAGAACTAGATAATAATTTCTTTTTAGGGTTTTGTAGGTATGACCAAAAAACCCTTATACCGTCATTTTGGCGTCTGTCTGCCTATTCGGTAAAAATTGAAGTCAAATGGCTAAACCTAGAGAGTTGAAATTTGGAATTCTTACACAACTCTTTGAAACACATAGGAAAAATACTAAAACATCTAAAAAACATATCCCCATAAAAATATAAACAAATATGTGCTCATCTAAAAAATATATATATATATATATTTTTAATTCTGTGTAGGGTATCAAATGAAAGCCTTTAGTACGTGGATTAACGATTATAATTTTATGTTTGCAAAATAAATTATTTTGATTTTTACTAAATTGTGCAAAAAAAAAAAATTGTCCCACACCCTGTAGCCCAGATGGTTTAAACTGAAAATCTGAAAAAATTCTAAGTAATGAACATTGGTGTGAACCGGTGTATATGTGTACATTAGTATAACAGGAAATTTTGATCAGATTATGTTACGTAAAATAACGCATTTTTTGTGTTTTTCTGTTGACGATGCACAAAAGTTATAGTTATGTAACATATATTAGAAGGCGTATCCTGGTCTAATGGTTAGTTTGCTCGCTTGCTACCCAGCATACTAGGGTTCGCTCCCGGGCAGAGGAAACAATTTTATTTTTCGTTTCCTTTTTACATTTTTATTTTGTTTAAATTATTTTGTCAAAATTCTAGTTATATTTTGGCGAATGTTGCATTTAATTTTTAAGAGCGTAAATTTAATAACCAATTGAAATTGTTAGAATAGGTTTACATTATCTTATTTATTATTATTATTATTATTTTAATATTATTATGTATCATTTTTAGGGTTTTGTAGATACGTGTAAGATAGTTGTATAAGCATGCCAAATTTCAACATTCTATGTCGTTAGCTACAATTTCTACCGCACAGAAAGACAGACAGACAGACGTTATAAGGGTTTTTTGGTGGTCATACCTACAAAACCCTAAAAAGTTTCAGAATTAAAAACTACATTTAATGATCAGAAATTTATTGATCAAATCAGATTCTTTCACGAAATGGACACAAAATGAAGTTGACAATTTGTGGCTACTTACAGAAAATTCCAAGAAAGAAAAAGTGAGAAATATTATGCGACAGAGAGAGTACAATAATATTAAATAATTGACTGACCTGTATGTTGTCCAACTGTACTCTCCTCATATTCACCGTCCTCTTCATATTCAGGCTTGATGTCAATTTCTTCACTGATGATGATATTAGTGTTGTAATTATACTGGGACATATCGTCAGTAGATGATATAATATATGTCTTCCGAGTATCGGGGTTCTCTGAAATATAAATACTCACAGTTACTATTACTTAGGGTCTTTACGTTTTTGCCTTACTACCGCTAAAAGGATATGCGTTTATTTGAGTCACAAATGATAGGAATAGAATGGAATCGGAGAAAGTAAGTTTTCTATTTTTAAACCATCGTAAGGAAAATAATTACCGTACAGCGATCATTATTTTGATCATTATGAGAATCAATAAAAGTAATTCAACAGACCCGAGTTTTTGACAGCTGCACTCTCCAATTCATCTTCATATTCACTGGTGTCCACAGGTTCAGACTTGATGTAAATCTCCTCTATATTGGGATTGTCGTGATACACATCATCTGTAACTTCATCTTCGATTCCTGCAACACGCACACCGTAATCAAACATAGTTGAAGTTTGTTTAAAATAAACTGAGATTCGATAATATGAATAAGAGTATTAACTGTGTTTTAGTTATAAATGTGTGCGTTACTGACCATTCTCCCATTCAGCCGTGTGCTCTATTCCAGTCTTCATTTCAAGTTCATCAGTAACTTCATATTCTGTCTTAATATCAATATCTATTTTAATATTACTGTCCCTGGTATCATGAAGACCAGACCTATAATTTGTATCCATTTCTACCCTTTTTCTCAAAACAGACTTCTGCTCTTTTCAAAAAAGCAAAAATATTCTTACTATAACAAAATTACTAGATTCAGTATGTAGCAGTCCGTGCGGATCATATAGGGAAATAAATTTAAGATCCAGGGTAACGTTGATCAGTTTTTAACTTCGAAACTAAAGATAGGAGATACAAACAATCAATAAAACACTAAAGGGAAATAAATTTAAGATCCCAGCACCACGGAGGTCAATTTTTAACTTGGCTAGAGGATATTCAAAATTTAGTTGTTATGTTTACAGAACTGTCAAGCTAAAATTGTAGCAATAATTATTTTTAAATTATTTTAATATATTTTTAAATAATATTTAATTTAATAAATATTTTTTGCAATATTTTATGAATCTGTTTTGCCGTTTTATCAACAAATAGGTGTCCAGAAATATTTAAATAGCATATTTAATTCCAAAAAAATATCCTCTAGCCTAGTTAAAAATTGACCACCGTAGCGCTGGGATCCTAAATTTATTTCCCTAAAGGGGAAACTTTCAGAAGATACGGGAATGACTTTGTTTTGTTTTGTTCAATGAAGAAATACGTGTTTTATTGTTGTTTGTGTTTTATTTTTGTGAATCATGGCAAAAAACAATTCATTTTGTTGTGTGCTGCAATGTAAATCGTATATAAAGAAGAATCCCACTTAAACATTGCATAATTTTCCTAAATCGGGAACAATATCAATTGAAATGACATTCGGAAATAGAGAGAAAATGGATCGTAGGTCTCTATCATACACAAATGTCTCTATGGGTACAAAAACTAAAAATGGGCAAAAATCCAAACCCATGAATGCTTGTTTTTTCATTTCATGCAACGAGCAACTTTATTAAGTGAATTGTACGTCCAAGAAAAAACTGAATAAAGACACTTACCCCACCCAATCTTTGTCTAAATCATCAGTTCATATATTCAAAGGCTCTTCTACTTCTTCAGGCAGAGATTTTTATTTTTTACTAATATATTTACCATATTTTTGTTGGTATCATATTGACAGACAGTCGAAAAGAAATAAAAATACAATTAAAAACTAAAACTTTCCTTGAAATTTCTTCATAATAGTATATTATTACATAATAGTATACTATTCTCTTGTAAATCGTAGTTTACCTTCAAATAAGAAAATAGACCTAAAAAAGCTTGGAAAATATAAAAATACTCATGTTCATTTTCACCATGTAATCAAATACACAAGTGACAGTTTAATGTCATCCTCGAGTGTTCCAGCTTTTGTCGCACATAGCGCTGCGATCTTAAGTTTACCCTATTCAAAATTGTGTTGTGTTGTTTTTACGCAGCTATCAAGCTAAAATTATAGAAATAAATATTTTTCTAATATTTTATTAATCTGTTTTGCCGTTTTATCAACAAATAAGTGTACACAAGCACTTCAGTCTAAAACCACAGATCTGTCACAAGCATCGAAGCGTTTAGAAGTATGTTTGGAAGAGCTTAAAAAGTATCGTCATGAATTTGTGGACTTGAAAAACGCAAGCAATAGTGTAGCAAAAAAAACGCCATTTTGATGATATTTGCGAAGATGAACGTCTGCAAGATCCCGAAAGTTTGTTCCGATTGAATGTATTTTATCGTGTATTGGACATCATCATAAATCAGTTTCTGTGTTTACATCCTGCATCCTAAAATCTGATTAAGCTAACTGAAGTTCTATGAGACACTAAAACTATCTATAATAAAAACAACGAGCTTAATTCTTTGAGCGCCCCAATCTAAAAATTTGCCAAGGGCCTCATATTGTGTTGTTACGCTAATGTCCAATAGTTCAGACTAGACACCCGCAATGCTACAAGAACTATTGAAAATTATCGGGATGCCATGAAACGGCATTGGAGCTGCTCTAACGTTTTTTAATAATCATTTTATACATTAACTATATTTTATATTAATTTTAAAATAAGTGCTACAACAATAGGGTATATGCAAATAAATAAATAGAATTTTTTGAACCTATTTTTATTTATAAAACCAAATACTATTTACATACTTATACAATATTTACTTGCAAAAATTCGATATCCACATCCAAATTATTGGGTTGTTACATAAGTCCGTTCGTTTTTTTAACCATTTCTTCAATAAAATATACATTCTAAGAAAAAGCTTTTATTATCAAATGTATTGTCCATTATTTATCTATCACTCTGGCCCAACGTTCAGGTAATTTCATAATGCCATCCCTCCAGAAGGTTCCACCTTTCATCTGGAAAAATTTGTCGAGGTGAATTTTGACGTCGTCCATAGATGTGAAATTTTTTCCGTTAAGGGAATTTTGTAGAGAGCGGAACAAATGGTAGTCGGATGGTGCGATGTCTGGACTATATGCTCCGACTAAAATTTGTTCCGCTATCTACAAAATTATAACGGAAAAAATTTCACATCTGTTATTGATATCAATATTCACTTCGATAGATTTTTTTAGATAAAAGACGAAACACTCTGGAGAGATAGCATTATGAAATTGACTGAGCATTGGGCCAGAGTGATAAAAAATAATGGGCAGTACATTTGATAATAAAAGTTTTTTTTAGAATATACAGTGGTGGGCCATGGGAACCTGACGTTTTTGAAACGGGTAGTATTTCGCAGGTAGAGGGGTGGGGGGTAGAAGCAAGCGGTAGGTTCCATTCCAACCGCCAGTTCGTGCAGTTTAGTGTACATCATGGCTGAATGGGGTGTAAGACATCGTTTGTTTGTGTATGACGCGTTTGTCAAAAACGGTGAATCAGTAATAGCGGCGCAAAGAGCGTTTCAAATTGAGTTTAATGTTGGGCGCCGTGGACGCATCCCAAGCCGAAACACAATTCTCAAATGGGTCAACGACTTTCGAACAAGAGGGAACATCATGAATAAAAAACCGCCTGGACCCGCTCGTACGGTACTCTCGGGCGATTGACGAAGCTCTACTGGACCGCGTTCACCAAGAATTTATGAACAGACTTGACACATGTTATGAGCAGAATGGTCATCACATGACAGATATAATTTTTAAAAATTAAAATGGCATATAATTTACTATTAATGTATGTTAATAATTTTTTTTTTTTTTGTCCTGAGAAATCATTGTGTAATGTTCATTCAAAAATCGTCAGGTTCCCATGGCCCACTCTGTATATTTTATTGAATAAATGGTAAAAAAAAGAACGGACTTGCGTAACAAACCAATAAATTAATAACCAACTATATTCACTATGAACTCTATGTATGGTTATCAAATATGAGGAACAAAATTTTTATGTTATAAGAACTAAGAATTTTTTGGTAAAGTGTTCTCCCATAGTAATGTTAGTATTTTAAATTCTAGTTCTTTTTCAACATTTTCCGGAAGACTATTTAATATTTCTCCCACATATTTACAAAAATGTTTAATTCTGGGTTTTACGTCCCACTCTTCTTTTTGTTGTATTATTATAGGTCTTGAAAGTGCAAAGGCAAGTTCTGATACTCGCTTGGACACAATTGATTGGGAACTAAGAGGGTTTCCTTTTCTTTTTTTTCGAGCATTTCTAACGTTACTGGAACTGTCTGATACTGTTGAGGTTGACGAAGAACTGGAATCATCTGATGTTGTGTCCAGTTCATGATCAATACATAATGAGTTATTAAATTCTGCTATAGGCTCATTGGTGGCTTGCGTGTCTTCCATAAATTCATTTTGCCTCACTGAGCAAAATAATCTAAAAATAATTTTAAGAACATTATTAAAACATAATATTGTCAAAACAACACTTCTTAAATTTCTTGCCTAAAGTGTACAATAGTTTTAATAAATTTATAACAAATAATGATATAACGATAAACAAAGGAAATTTCAAGAAATATTCCATAGAATGGTTGAAACATGTAGACGTCTCCAAAATTCTTCAATGTATCTCTTAAAAAAAATATATAGTAACATCTTATATATATTTTATACACACCTACTTATTATCACGTCCGTTATGTAATGAAGATATAACATGTTGTGCTATCTTCACTAGGACAATTTTCAAATAGAAATAAAAATAAATTATTGAAAACCACACACTGACTGATTTTACAGTCTTCGTGGTATAACTACCCTGTTAATAGTTGGAAGGGTATCCCTCACAACTATGAGCATTTTGGGTAGTTTTGTCTTTATACTTAATTTTGTAATTACCTTAATCTTGTAATTTTGTACTATAGATATTAGTGGTAATAAAGATTATTATTATTATTATAAAATAAATGGACCCGGTGACATATATATACACACGAATTTTTAAAATTTTCAAAGAGTCTGATAATAGGTCATGGAGATAGTATTTTCCAAAACAAATGTAAGGTTCGCGACCTGTTGGAAGTAATGTCCCAAAAAACAGTGGCGTATCGGCGGCCTACTTGTAGTAGGACGCCCTATTATGTGAATGCCCTAATGATAATTGCATAATTATAATGAGCAGCCACTGACTACGATATAAGCTGATGTCATCTATATGTTGAATGACATGTGGTGGGGAAAAGCTTTTAAAGGCAGATGAAGGGACATGAGGAGGATGGTCGTACCTAAAAGCCTCAATGGGCTAGTAAGATTCGCGTTCGGGATTTTGAACTTTACGATCCATCCTAGAATATCCAGAAGTGAAGTGTTTTTCTGTTCTGTTAAGAAATTGAGTGACTAAATTGTGTGTTTTGTGATACATATTTGGATTAGCTGTGTCACCTCAGAAATGATGTATGTATGTTCTATGTACTTTCTTTAATTGGGCATGAAAAATATTCAAATTTTAAGTTTAATTTACTAAATTGACGTCAAAATGGACCTCCAAACTATTCTTCGAACATAATGTTTTTTGATTAAATTTCATAGACCACACGTAGACTTAGGTTTTGTATATCTTTAGCTTAATAAACCTAGTTATAAGTTAAACTTATAACGGTTGCTTAATTTCAAACAACCCCCACATTCTCCTGTCCGGGTTGAACCCATAATTTCCAGGTTCCATGAGGGAGCTGTAAGTCAACCCAGCTTAATTGGGGCCTGAGAGGTAAGTGCCCACCGCTCGGGGTCTTACACAAAAAATTGCGGGTGTTCGCAATTTTCTTGAGTTACAAGGTAAAAGTTTCTTATAATGCCTTGTTGCAATTACATTACTGTTCCTTAGTGTTTTTGTCACTAAACTAGAAGGTAGGTAGCTCGCTTCGCTCTGCTTTGCTCGCATTCCACTAACCTGACCGAACCTAAGATAGCGTTTTTTTCATTAATCTAGAACAGCGTTTCCCAAACTGTGCGCCGCGAAGACCCAAGACTTTTTTTAGGTCGTCACTTGTATTTTCATATTTTCACTTGTCTAATAAAATAAAAGGAAAATTGAAAAAAATTGATGTGAAGTGTGAGTCTTCACACATTTCAGGGTTTCGCAGGTATTTAGTAACTGAATGATGATTATTTGGGATGCCAAAACAAATTTTATGTTAAAATATTTTTTTTGTTAATTTTAATTCTAATGCCTAATACCATTATTTAGGATTCTAAATATGTGCATTATTTATTTTTTTTTTGTATTTAGCAAGGTTCATCAAGATTTTGAAAATTGCGCCTATGGCTTCCATTGGTTGTTTTAAGTCATAAGTCCGCCCTTCTGATTTCGTGTATTCAATTTCCACTGATTATTGAATTTACGCTTTTAAAAATTAAATGCAACATTTGCCCAAATATAACTAGAATTTTGAAAAAATAATTTAAACAAAATAAAAATGCAAAAAAAAAACAGAAAAAATAATATTGCCTTGAGACCGGAGCGAACCTTAGTTTGCAAATTAGAACGCGAGCATGCTAACCATTACACCATGCTGGTTTACTGTGTTACATAAGTTATTAAATATTTTACATGGACAAGCAAATAACACAAATAATGCGTTATTTTCCGAAAACATAATCTGATCAAAAATTCCTGTTGTACTATTCCGGTTCACACAAATGTACAATACTTAGAATTTTTTCAGATTTTTTGTTTAAACTATCTGGGTTATAGGGTGAGGGACAAAATTTTTTTGAACAATTTTGACAAAAATCGCCTCAAAATAAAATATTTTGCAAAAATAAAATTTTGATCGTTAATCCACGTACTAAGGGCTTTCATTTGATATCGTACTCAGAATTTTAAAAAAAAATATTTTTTTTTCGATGATCAGATATTTTTTATATTTTTAGTGGTGTACATTTTTTAAAAGTTTTAGTATTTTTCCTATGTGCGGGTCAAAGAGTTGTATAAGCATGCCAAATTTCAACTCTCTAGACTAAAATCTTTTGTAGTTTTATAAATGGAATGCTCTTACAACTTAGATTAACTTACGTAAGGTAAGAATACTTAAGTATTGTGGTAAAAGGAAAGCACCTGTTGTTTTATCATTAAACTAGAAGGTAGATAGCTTGCTTTGCTTCATTATATAACCTAGCCGAACCTACCACTGCGATAGACCTCAAATTAACGTTGATATATGGAAAAATCTAACCTAAAACTGCAAGTTAAAAAGTGAAAAATAATGAAAACTGTGTAAAATACTAACAATTTCACGAACTAATTTAATTTATTATTATCCCAGAAAAAAGTCCCTACAAAAAATTCATGAAAATAATGCAAGTTGAGTGTGTATATATGACTCCGGAGCCAAATAAATTTTTACCGGATGCGCTCAGTTAACGTAGACAATACGTTCTCAATTTGCTGTACGATAGCCCGATAGGGTACTTTCATATAAATGCATATAATTATGGTGTCGTAAAAATTGGAGTATGCATCATCGATTACATTAAACAGATGTTAAGCAAGCGGTCCCTGTATAGTATATTGTGTAATTAATATCCAAGTTTGTGCAATAAAACGCCTGTTTACGTTGTTGTTACATAAATAACTAAAATTAATTAAGAAAAATACCTTCTTGGCAGGATGACATCATCCAAAAATCTCAAATGTTCCCTTAGGGGCCACGGTTTCCTAATGGATGCAGAAGCTCCGCTTCTTGCAGCCTCGTTTTCTTCCTTCTTTTCTGTTTGATATTTGGCTCTCATGGAGCTGAAATGAGTTTCTGCATCTTTTCCTATTGAAAATATAACAAAATGTAATCAGTACATAAATTACACCACTCATTGTAATAAATAATACCTGTAATATTAAATCGCTTGCCAATATCCTCCCAAATAACAGATTTTTCAACTGCTAATTTGAATTCGGGAGACTTGTGATCCCACAACAATTTATTCCCGGATACGTAAGAAATAAAAATTACGTCGTCCATTACAAATAAAATCAAGAAATATGACAAAAGCGTAGAGAAACGAACTATTCGAAAGAAGGATACACAAAGAATAAAGCTAGCATAGAAAACATAACAGTTAGGCTAGAGTTTACCGTTATAAGCAGTGTTGCCAACTCCGTATAATGAAAAAATCGTACACTGTAGCGAAAATTATCGTATTTTCATAAAAATTATCGTACACCCGCGAAACGGGATAGTAAAGTAACAAAATTTTAAAAAATTCATATTTAATCACTTATCAATATATTTTTATATTAATTTATTATTGAAAGGAAATACGTACACAAATAATCTACAAGCGATTCTCAACGTTTAGGAGGAACTAAATGGGAATTTCGTTCTTTTAGGTTGTCACGAAAATGGACTTTGCTTGGGTTATTTCATGTTTCACATTTGGCATGTGAAAATTTAAAATTCCAACAGTGAAAACATGGAAACGAATGACATTTATTAAAAATTTGCATAGATTTTTACATATTTAGAAGACAAAATAAAAAAAGAAAAAAAAAATGGGAAATTTTTATTAAGAATGACAAAAATTAAAATGTAATGAAAATGACATTTTATAATGACAAACAATTTAATCTAGAATTTGCAATGTGAGTATGATTTACCAAGCTTAAAAAAATTACCAAAAGTCCGAATTAATGGATAAAAATTACTAGATTTCAAAACCCAGTACCTAAACGTTTGGAATAGCCTGTACTATATAATTCAAAATTAGAATTAAATTGTGAGGATAGGTACAATATTATTCAATGAGTAACATCAATAATGAAAAGTTGTGATTTTATATATAATATGTTTACTATAAATTAAATACTTCATTAAAAATCATCTTTTTAATTTTTCATCATGTTTTAAAATTTATACATATTGCTATTTGGTTTCTCAAACATATCTTTTCCCGGTTTGAAATTTTGACAAGAACCATGTTTCTTCACATGCTGACTGGATAAAACAACGCCATTAACTGTGTAAAATAATTAAAATAATTTTGCTAAATACTCTTTCACATTGCGCATTTGAATGTGGAAGACATAAGACATTTAATGCAAACAATGCAAGGTTTTGAAGGCTAGACAATTTCATTGGAATACTTGAGATACTTGATCCAAAACTCATCTGAACTTTCTTGTCCAGTTAATTCAATTTTTGAATGAGGCATTGCTCTTCATTCGTCATTAATGTAGTAGGTACGCAAGCAGTGATCTTGGGAATCCCCGTTAAATGAAATGCAAAACATGTACGTAGTAAGATGCAACCTACGTACCTTACTTAGCAAGATACAAACTCTTTCCTATGAACCTTATCAGTTGCGCTGCTTTTTAGAACTACTTTCCGTAGACGCAGAACAGGACAAGTTAAGCATTTTCAAACATCTTTAATTCCAGATAAAATATTATCGTACCAACTATCGTACAGTAGTCAAAATTATCGTATTTTATGTACGATAATGAAAACTGTATCGTACATCGTACAGAGTCAAATTATCGTATGTGTACGATAATTATCGTATGTGTACGATAATTATCGTATGTGTACGATAATTATCGTACGGTTGGCAACACTGGTTATAAGTTTGCGTTATGCCAAAGTTATTACGCATGCGTCTAAAATAATATAAAGTTATTTTATTTAATAGTTAACTTAATAAATATTGTTTTGGTTATTTTTAGATGTACATTTAACAGTGATGGGCGCGTAAGGTACATGATGTAAGTTACCTCATTGTTGACGCGTAAACAATGATGTAAAGTAAACACAAAAACTCTTGTAAACAACGTAAACAATGTAAACAATGATTTAGACATGCGCACTTGTTTTGAATTACAGAACCTCATTATCAATACATTTTTATAAATAATAAAATTTTAATGAAACGATTTTAAATGAAAAAGTAGGTATATAAAATTAGGACAAGCCAATATACATATTAATAAAAATCGAATTTGCATCATTATACAGGTGTTACATACAAATTAGTAAATATGAATATGAAAAATAAAAAACTTTTTTCTTTAAAATATTCAGTCTAATAATTTTATTAACAAAATACATTAAATTTCACCTTAAAGAAAATCAGCCTATATTTTTTAATAACGAAAAGATTCATTGCAAATTTTACAAAACGCCCTATATTTTCTTTTATTTTCTTTCATTAAAACAAAACCTAGTTCTTCAGAACTATTCCTTCGGTTTCTTCCCACCATTTTTTTAATAAATTGATTGTTTTGAACTGAATATACTTATTCATTAAATCTCTATTATTCGTAATAAATAACTAAAACTAACCTCATTATTGGACAGTTTACAAAGTTTACATTGTTTACATTGTTGACAAGTTTACCAATTGTTTACATAAGTTTACACGTAAACGTAAACAATTAAAGTTTACGTGTAAACGCCCATCACTGACATTTAATAAAACAAAAAAACAACACACATATTTAATAATCAGACATTTTTATTACAAATTGTTTTGTAATTACTATGGCGTATGTATGGCAGATAGAGCAATTTATCTATTAAATATGTAGCAGAACTTGGTACATTTGTGTTATGCTTAGCCACTAACATTATTCATTACGTTTACGCACTATGATTTAAGCTTTATCTTTAAAAACATGAGCTATGAATAAGGCTTAACTTTATCAAATCATAAAATAAAACTTTTATAAAATCCTTAATATATTGATTCGCACGGATAGTAACATAATATTGATATAAATAAATCATCATGTTATAACAAGAGTAGTTTTTCTTATTTGGAAATTAGAAATAAATTGCTGGAAAAGTTTTCTTGCATAAACATGAATGATGAGATTGGTTATGATTTGCTTTCCAATCATACCAGGGACGGTGATTTTATTAAGAAAGAGACTGATATTAAAGCGGAATATGACGTGAAGATAGCTCCGTCAAGTTAGCAATTGATCGAGCCAGCAAGTAATCGACACGGACAGGATATTACAGCGGACCAAATCAAGTAACGCTGTTGAATAAAATCGTTGTTTTTTATAGAATTAAACAAGTTGCAGTTCTGAACTTTTTACCAACCATGAGGAATAGGTACAGGAATCGAATGATGGCTAAACGAAAATTTTCTCAAGCGTCAGAGGCGCGCAATTAATTTTTTTCTCGAAATCACTCGCTATCAACATAAAACTAACAATATCGCTAGAATTAAACAAGTTCAAGTTCTGAACTTTTTACCAACCATGAGGAATAGGTACAGGAATCGAATGATGGCAAAACGAAAATTTTCTCACGCGTCAGAGGCGCGCAATTAATTTTTTTCTCTCGAAACCACTCGCTATCAATATAAAACTAACAATATCGCTAGAATTAAACAAGTTCAAGTTCTGAACTTTTTACCAACCATGAGGAATAGGTACAGGAATCGAATGATGGCTAAACGAAAATTTTCTCACGCGTCAGAGGCGCGCAATTAATTTTTTTCTCTCGAAACCACTCGCTATCAACATAAAACTAACAATATCGCTAGAATTAAACAAGTTCAAGTTCTGAACTTTTTACCAACCATGAGGAACAGGTACAGGAATCGAATGATGGCTAAACGAAAATTTTCTCACGCGTCAGAGGCGCGCAATTAATTTTTTTTTCTCGAAACCACTCGCTATCAACATAAAACTAACAATATCGCTAGAATTAAACAAGTTCAAGTTCTGAACTTTTTACCAACCATGAGGAATAGGTACAGGAATCGAATGATGGCTAAACTAAAATTTTCTCACGCGTCAGAGGCGCGCAATTAATTTTTTTCTCTCGAAACCACTCGCTATCAACATAAAACTAACAATATCGCTAGAATTAAACAAGTTCAAGTTCTGAACTTTTTACCAACCATGAGGAACAGGTACAAGAATCGAATGATGGCTAAACGAAAATTTTCTCACGCGTCAGAGGCGCGCAATTAATTTTTTTCTCTCGAAACCACTCGCTATCAACATAAAACTAACAATATCGCTAGAATTAAACAAGTTCAAGTTCTGAACTTTTTACCAACCATGAGGAATAGGTACAGGAATCGAATGATGGCTAAACGAAAATTTTCTCACGCGTCAGAGGCGCGCAATTTATTTTTTTTTCTCGAAACCACTCGCTATCAACATAAAACTAACAATATCGCTAGAATTAAACAAGTTCAAGTTCTGAACTTTTTACCAACCATGAGGAATAGGTACAGGAATCGAATGATGGCTAAACGAAAAATTTCTCACGCGTCAGAGGCGCGCAATTAATTTTTTTCTCTCGAAACCACTCGCTATCAACATAAAACTAACAATATCGCTAGAATTAAACAAGTTCAAGTTCTGAACTTTTTACCAACCATGAGGAACAGGTACAGGAATCGAATGATGGCTAAACGAAAATTTTCTCACGCGTCAGAGGCGCGCAATTAATTTTTTTCTCTCAAAACCACTCGCTATCAATATAAAACTAACAATATCGCTAGAATTAAACAAGTTCAAGTTCTGAACTTTTTACCAACCATGAGGAATAGGTACAGGAATCGAATGATGGCTAAACTAAAATTTTCTCACGCGTCAGAGGCGCGCAATTAATTTTTTTCTCTCGAAACCACTCGCTATCAACATAAAACTAACAATATCGCTAGAATTAAACAAGTTCAAGTTCTGAACTTTTTACCAACCATGAGGAATAGGTACAGGAATCGAATGATGGCTAAACGAAAATTTTCTCACGCGTCAGAGGCGCGCAATTTATTTTTTTTTCTCGAAACCACTCGCTATCAACATAAAACTAACAATATCGCTAGAATTAAACAAGTTCAAGTTCTGAACTTTTTACCAACCATGAGGAATAGGTACAGGAATCGAATGATGGCTAAACGAAAAATTTCTCACGCGTCAGAGGCGCGCAATTAATTTTTTTCTCTCGAAACCACTCGCTATCAACATAAAACTAACAATATCGCTAGAATTAAACAAGTTCAAGTTCTGAACTTTTAACCAACCATGAGGAATAGGTACAGGAATCGAATGATGGCTAAACGAAAATTTTCTCACGCGTCAGAGGCGCGCAATTAATTTTTTTCTCTCGAAACCACTCGCTATCAACATAAAACTAACAATATCGCTAGAATTAAACAAGTTCAAGTTCTGAACTTTTTACCAACCATGAGGAACAGGTACAGGAATCGAATGATGGCTAAACGAAAATTTTCTCACGCGTCAGAGGCGCGCAATTAATTTTTTTCTCTCGAAACCACTCGCTATCAACATAAAACTAACAATATCGCTAGAATTAAACAAGTTCAAGTTCTGAACTTTTTACCAACCATGAGGAACAGCTACAGGAATCGAATGATGGCTAAACGAAAATTTTCTCACGCGTCAGAGGCGCGCAATTAATTTTTTTCTCTCGAAACCACTCGCTATCAACATAAAACTAACAATATCGCTAGAATTAAACAAGTTCAAGTTCTGAACTTTTTACCAACCATGAGGAATAGGTACAGGAATCGAATGATGGCTAAACGAAAATTTTCTCATGCGTCAGAGGCGCGCAATTAATTTTTTCCTCTCGAAACCACTCGCTATCAACATAAAACTAACAAAATCGCTAGAATTAAACAAGTTGAATTTCTGAACTTTTTACCAACCATGAGGAATAGGTACAGGAATCGAACGATGGCTAAACGAAAATTTTCTCATGCGTCAGAGGCGCACAATTAAGTTTTTTCTCTCGTATAAAATGTGTCGCCTTGAATTCTTTACCAAATATGTAGATATAGCATTGAAATCGAACAAAAGTCGAATAAAAAATTTCCCGATATTCAGAGGCGCGCAATTAGTTTTTTTTCCTCAAAACCACGTTCTTTCCGAAACGGATCGTGTGACCTCGGTTTTTATCGATGAAGACAGTCACCGAAGCTAGTTGAAACTGGCATTTATGTGCCTGTAGTACCTATCCGTGCCTATTTCATGTTGGGTCGTATTTGTAACATTTCACTTACTAATTATACTGATTCTAATAATAAGTGAAATGTTACAAATATCACATGAAATAAGCAAGAATAGGTAATACAGGGACGTAAATGTCAGTTATATCCTTTAGTTTAAATCAGGTTAAATATGGTAGATATGTAGTAACAACGGCTCGGCACGGATGAGTACTATTTTACGATTAACTGACATTTTATTTACGTGCCTGTACTATCTATCCGTGCCTATTCCATGTCAGGTCGTATTTGTAACATTTCACTTACAAATAATATTGATTCTAATAATAAGTGAAATGTTACAAATATGACATGAACCTATTAAATTGCGCGCCTCTGACGCGTGAGAAAATTTTCGTTTAGCCATCATCCGATTCCTGTACCTGTTCCTCATGGTTGGTAAAAAGTTCAGAACTTGAACTTGTTTAATTCTAGCGATATTGTTAGTTTTATGTTGATAGCGAGTGGTTTCGAGAGAAAAAAATTAATTGCGCGCCTCTGACGCGTAAGAAAATTTTCGTTTAGCCATCATTCGATTTCTGTACCTGTTCCTCATGGTTGGTAAAAAGTTCAGAACTTGAACTTGTTTAATTCTAGCGATATTGTTAGTTTTATGTTGATAGCGAGTGGTTTCGAGAGAAAAAAATTAATTGCGCGCCTCTGACGCGTGAGAAAATTTTCGTTTAGCCATCATTCGATTTCTGTACCTGTTCCTCATGGTTGGTAAAAAGTTCAGAACTTGAACTTGTTTAATTCTAGCGATATTGTTAGTTTTATGTTGATAGCGAGTGGTTTCGAGAGAAAAAAATTAATTGCGCGCCTCTGACGCGTGAGAAAATTTTCGTTTAGCCATCATTCAATTCCTGTACCTATTCCTCATGGATGGTAAAAAGTTCAGAACTCCAAATTGTTTAATTCTAGCGATATTGTTAGTTTTATGTTGATAACGAGTGGTTTCGAGAGAAAAAAATTAATTGCGCGCCTCTGACGCGTGAGAAAATTTTCGTTTAGCCATCATCCGATTCCTGTACCTGTTCCTCATGGTTGGTAAAAAGTTCAGAACTTGAACTTGTTTAATTCTAGCGATATTGTTAGTTTTATGTTGATAGCGAGTGGTTTCGAGAGAAAAAAATTAATTGCGCGCCTCTGACGCGTAAGAAAATTTTCGTTTAGCCATCATTCGATTTCTGTACCTGTTCCTCATGGTTGGTAAAAAGTTCAGAACTTGAACTTGTTTAATTCTAGCGATATTGTTAGTTTTATGTTGATAGCGAGTGGTTTCGAGAGAAAAAAATTAATTGCGCGCCTCTGACGCGTAAGAAAATTTTCGTTTAGCCATCATTCGATTTCTGTACCTGTTCCTCATGGTTGGTAAAAAGTTCAGAACTGCAACTTGTTTAATTCTAGCGATATTGTTAGTTTTATGTTGATAGCGAGTGGTTTCGAGAGAAAAAAATTAATTGCGCGCCTCTGACGCGTGAGAAAATTTTCGTTTAGCCATCATTCGATTCCTGTACCTGTTCCTCATGGTTGGTAAAAAGTTCAGAACTTGAACTTGTTTAATTCTAGCGATATTGTTAGTTTTATGTTGATAGCGAGTGGTTTCGAGAGAAAAAAATTAATTGCGCGCCTCTGACGCGTGAGAAAATTTTCGTTTAGCCATCATTCGATTCCTGTACCTATTCCTCATGGTTGGTAAAAAGTTCAGAACTTGAACTTGTTTAATTCTAGCGATATTGTTAGTTTTATGTTGATAGCGAGTGGTTTCGAGAGAAAAAAATTAATTGCGCGCCTCTGACGCGTGAGAATATTTTCGTTTAGCCATCATTCGATTCCTGTACCTGTTCCTCATGGTTGGTAAAAGGTTCAGAACTTGAACTTGTTTAATTCTAGCGATATTGTTAGTTTTATGTTGATAGCGAGTGGTTTCGAGAGAAAAAAATTAATTGCGCGCCTCTGACGCGTGAGAAAATTTTCGTTTAGCCATCATTCGATTCCTGTACCTATTCCTCATGGTTGGTAAAAAGTTCAGAACTTGAACTTGTTTAATTCTAGCGATATTGTTAGTTTTAAGTTGATAACGAGTGGTTTCGAGAGAAAAAAATTAATTGCGCGCCTCTGACGCGTGAGAAAATTTTCGTTTAGCCATCATTCGATTCCTGTACCTGTTCCTCATGGTTGGTAAAAAGTTCAGAACTTGAACTTGTTTAATTCTAGCGATATTGTTAGTTTTATGTTGATAGCGAGTGGTTTCGAGAGAAAAAAATTAATTGCGCGCCTTTGACGCGTGAGAAAATTTTCGTTTAGCCATCATTCGATTCCTGTACCTGTTCCTCATGGTTGGTAAAAAGTTCAGAACTTGAACTTGTTTAATTCTAGCGATATTGTTAGTTTTATGTTGATAGCGAGTGGTTTCGAGAGAAAAAAATTAATTGCGCGCCTCTGACGCGTGAGAAAATTTTCGTTTAGCCATCATTCGATTCCTGTACCTATTCCTCATGGTTGGTAAAAAGTTCAGAACTTGAACTTGTTTAATTCTAGCGATATTGTTAGTTTTATGTTGATAGCGAGTGGTTTCGAGAGAAAAAAATTAATTGCGCGCCTCTGACGCGTAAGAAAATTTTCGTTTAGCCATCATTCGATTTCTGTACCTGTTCCTCATGGTTGGTAAAAAGTTCAGAACTGCAACTTGTTTAATTCTATAAAAAACAACGATTTTATTCAACAGCGTTACTAGATTTGGTCCGCTGTAATATCCTGTCCGTGCCGATTACTTGCTGGCTCGATCAATTGCTAACTTCACACGCATCGTGAAGATTGGATTAGAGAACATGGATAAATGGGAGAAAGGTCAGTAATAAGTAATTTGCTATCTCACACTCAGTACTGTTTTGCACATTATGTTGTCTTAGTTTATTTTAAGTCAATAGCAGTAATGTTTGATTAACGAACATCTTAAATGATATATATTTACAGTAAATGATTAGCTTATATTTGACTATGATCTGATTATTGCAGGAATCAAAAATGAAGTTACAGACGATGTATACCATGGTAATACTAACATAGAGGAGATTTACATCAAGTCTGAACCTGTGATCAAGAGTGAATATGAAGATGAATTGGAGAGTGCAGCTGTCACAAATACTGGTCAGTAGAACTAGTTTAATTAGGGGAAAATATAATGGCACGACAAAATATGTACATTGGGCAGTAGCTGTTGAGTACAAAATATGTACTCAACATATCGTTATGTTACATTATAGCTACAAATGATTTCATGACAAATTAGGCTCTTTGAACGACAGAAGATGACACTCAAACTACTTTATATTTCTAATACTACTTGGCTTAATAGTAACTAAGAATGTTTCATTTTTAGACTACAGAGAGTCGCGATACTCGGAAGACATATGTCATGCATTTGCACAACTCGAAAGTTCGAGTTACACATACGACAAAATAATTATTCCTCCGGAAATACAATACCTAACACGTTCAAGTCAGTTACATTCCCATGTAATCGTAGAGGTGTTCAAACATTATAATAGTACCCTCAGTAATAATAACTGAGTATTTATATTTCAGAGAACCCTGATACTCTGAAGACATATATTATATCATCTATTGATGACATGTCCCAGTATAACTACAACACTAATATCATCATCAGTGAAGAAATTGACATCAAGCCTGAATGTGGAGGTGATGGTGAATATGAAGAGAGTGCAACTGGACAAGATAAAGGTCAGTCAATAACTTTATACTGTTGTGTTAGTTGTAAGTTCTCAGTACTATTATTCCCAGTTTCAATCATGTCTTTTAAGTATATTTGATTTTAATTTCATATGCACTGGTGATTATAGTTCTCCAACAGTCTGTCTGATTCTTTAGACATTTTTTAGCTTGATTCAGAAAGATTTTATTTCTGTGTTCGGGAGAATGGTCATGATTTCGAGCAATTTGTCTAATTTTACAAGATTTATGCGATCATATGGTTTCTGACATTCTTGGTGTTACGTATTTTTACAGTTTTCTTGTGTTTCTAACTGTTTGTCACGTATATTTTCTTTTATTTTTTTCCCTTATTTAATTTGCAGTTTAGTATCATGTTTTTTAGTTAGAGAATGTAAGCCAACTTTTTCACATTGGATAATATGTACGAGTAATAATATAAAATGCAAAAATAATTACGATAACATAATCCGACATGACTGCTCTCTTCAAAGAATACCAACATAAATGCCATATTTGAGTATACCGGGCAGCGTTGAAATTGCAGAAAAGTCATTAGGTGGTAAATTAAAACTACTTTAAAGTCATCTCATTGACCCATAGAGGTATCTTCTAATTTTACGCCTACAATACTTAATTATTAATTTGTTTGCAGATAGCGACACATCTTCCGATAATTCAGATGAAAGTTGGGCGCCAGTGTCTGTTAACAAAGTTAAACAAATTAATACCACATCGTGTAATTTAGTATGTTCACAATCAACATCTCCCGTTGATCACAAACTAATTAATTTAGGTGAGAAACCATTTAAATGTGAACAATGTAATAAAGAATTCGCACTGAAGGGAAATCTTATTCGTCACAAGCTAATACATTCTGGAGAGAAGCCGTTCAAATGTGAACAATGTGATAAAGTATTTACAGTGAAGGGCAATCTTATTATTCACAAACGAGTACATTCTGGAGAAAAGCCGTTTAAATGTAAACAGTGTGATAAAGCATTTGCAAGTTCATCAGACCTTATTAAACACATACGAATACATTCTGGAGAGAAGCCATATAAATGTGATCAATGTGACAAAGCATTTTCACAATCTGTATCTCTCGCTGATCACAAACGAACACATTCAGAAGATAAACCATTCAAATGTGATCAGTGTCATAAAGCATATTCAGTGCCATCCCGTCTTATTAAACACAAACGAGTTCATTCTGGTGAAAAACCATTCAAATGTCATCAATGTGATAAAACATTTGTTGAGAAGGGTACTCTTATTCAACACAAAAGAGTTCATTCTGGTGAGAAACAATTCAAATGTGATCAATGTGATAAATCATTTGCTGGGAAGACTACTCTTATTCAACACAAACGAGTTCATAATGGCGAGAAACCATTCCAATGTGATCAGTGTCATAAAGCATTTAGACAGTCAACGGATCTTATTAGACACCAACGAACACATTCAGGAGAAAAACCATTCAAATGTGATCATTGTGATAAAGCATTTAGTCGAAAGAGAAGCCTTGTTCAACACAAACGAGTTCATAGTGACGAAACCGATGCTAGTGACGCATTCAAACGATGCTAGTAATAAAGTATTTTCACAATCATCTGTGTCTACTAGTCTATGTGTAAGTCTATTGTAAGTGTAATAAGTTTAAGCAGTGACATTTTCACAGTCAACGATTCTCATTAGACACAAACGAATACATTCTGGGGAGAAACCATTCAAATGAGAAGTATGTAATAAAGCATGTTATCGAAAGAATAGTCTTGTTCAATACAAACGACTTCATACTGGCGAAACCCCGTTCAATTGTGATCTGTGTAATAAAGCATTTTCACGATCAACAGATCTTATTATGCACAAACGATTACATTCTTGGGAGGAACCATTCAAATGTAAGCTATGTAATAAAACATTTAGTCGTATGAGTAGTCTTGTTCAACACCAATGAGTTTATAGTGGCGATAGCCCATTACAAAAATGATTTGTGTAATAAAGTATGTTTAGTGCGGAACCCTGCAGTGGTTCTAGACGAAGACACAGACCAAGTTCCTGCTCTAAGGAGCACGAAAATAAGCGCGTGGACTGTATTGGCGCAGTCTTACGCGATTGTAGAATGCTGGAGATGAGATGGGAGGTATACAGGTTGATGGACTTACCTCGTACTTGAAGCGTAATCGTATCAAAGGGCTCTTTGAACTGCTGTAGTCTGGTCCACTCGGGAGTAAGAGAAAATTGGATACACAGCCGGGTTGATACATTTAATAAGTCCACACGGCAGTCGCGAATTAACACACAAACAATAAGATACGTGACGAATGTAAACGGAACCTACATTCGTGAATAGACTCAAACGGGGTCGTTTGGTTGGTAGAACTGAGTATACGCTCTCGAAAAGAGCGTTGCTTTATACTAGATTAAACGCTATCAGTCAGTGCTGGTTCTATACTATCTGACAAAAAATGTAAGACCTAAGAAACACCCCACTTAAATATTAAAAAAGTCGCCCAGAAGAGGGGCGCGAACAAAGTATTTTCACGAAGATTCTGGCGGAAAATCAGTCAACCATGTCACCGTAAAAAAGAATATATCTTGTATCTAAACATTTTGTCCTTCGAATTATCTTTTGTAATATTGGCATTATTTGTTTTTATAATAAATAAATATATACACCCAGGGCGGTCGCATTAAGGGGCAAGGAGGGCACTTGTCCTCCCCCTGGAGTCTACTTTTAAGTGTTTTATTCAAAACCTTTATGTTTTTTATTCTCATATTTATTTATTTTTATATTTGTCTATGTTATATTAAACCATTTTTATTATGTCTATTTTATATTTCCTATAAAATGTTAAACAAATTTTATTTCATGTGCATTTACTCGTTTCAAGTTTGTATTAAGGGGCCACGTAACACTGGAGTTCCTCGGGTGTCGGAAAGGGTAAGTAGCGGTGCCGAGAAGGGACCCAGGCCTCGGTAATACAATAATTCCACCCCATTTTCCGGAAAACAATAATTAAGGGCCCGTTGACAGATACGAGGGTTACCTTTTGTTTTTACAAACGAGCACTAGATGGCAATATTGAAATGTGTCATTACTTATACCCTTTTCACACTACATCTTTAAGACGATTGAACTTAAACTTCATCGATGTTTATTATCGGTTTGCTTTCACAGTTGATGTTTAATTTGAAGAAGAAATCTCCATGTAAAGCTAGTATATATTGCCAACATAATTTCATATCGTTTGAATTTATTCTGTCAGAATTTGTATATCGAGGTTAGGGGAAGTTTATTTTTTATATTTATTTAAATAATAACGCAAATAATCTTCTCATAACCTCGATATATAAAATGATAACAGCTGAACATAGATAAAAGAAGAGAAGCACAAATTCAAGGAGTATTTTTTTATAATGGGAATTAAGTTGGCAATGCGGGCGAAGTTTAAGACGCAGATCTCTGTCTTAAACATCGGTCGTGTTTAGACGAGGCCGTACGGTTTCACATTAGCGTTTAAAGATCCATTCACTTAAACATCCAATCTTAAAGATCTAGTGTGAAAAGGGTATTATTCGTAAATTTTGACATTTATTACTGTGAAATCAGCGGCAGCTTATAAATTGACCGAGTAGTTTGTTGACAGTGAGCGTTTAAAACAACAAGTTTGTGAAAAATTAATATTACTCGTGAAGGTTTTCGTTGGATTATTTTTTACGATTGTAGTAAATGCCTAACTCAACAACAATGCATAATTCGCTTCGTTCAACTTTTGGTAATGAAGCACCATCAGAAAAGACTGATTCGCACGGACAGTAACATGTTAATATAATAAAATCACCATGGTATAACTACAGTAATTAATCTTATTTGGAAATTAGAAATAAATGGCTGGAAGGCTTTTTTCTTCGGGTATAAACATGAATAATGAGATTGGTTATGATTCCCTTTCAAATCTTACCAGAGAAAGTGATTTTATTAAGAAAGAGACTGATATTAAGGCGGAATATGACATGAAGATTGGATTAGAGAACATGGATAAATGGGAGAAAGGTCAGTAATGAGTAATTTGCTATCTCACACTTAGTACTGTTTTGCACATTATGTTGTCTTTGTTTATTTTAAGTCAATACCAGTAATGTTTGATTAACGATCATCTTAAATGATACATTTTTACAGTAAACGATTAGGTTATATTTGAGTATGATCTGATTATTGCAGGAATCAAAAATGAAATTACAGACGATGTGTACCATGGTAATACCAACATAGAGGAGATTTACATCAAGTCTGAACCAGTGATCAAGAGTGAATTTGTAGATGAATTGGAGAGTGCAGCTGTCACACACACTGGTCAGTAGAACTAGTTTAATTAGGGGAAAATATAATGGCAAGACAAAATATATACATTGGGTAATAGATGTTGCATAACAAAATATGTACTCAACATGTGGCCATGTTACATCATTATAGCGACAAAATAGGATCTATGCACGACAGAAGATGACACTCAAACTACTTTATATTTCCAATACTACTTGGCTGAATAGTAACTAAAAGTGTTTCATTTTTACATTAAAGATAGCCGCGATACTCAGAAGACATATTACATGTCATGCATTTGCGAAACTCGAAAGTTCGAGTTACACATACGACAAGATAATTTTTCCTCCGGAAATACTAGAGCTAACACATTAAAGTCTGATACATTCACATGTAATCGTAGAGGTGTTCATCCTTATAATAGTACCCTCAGTAATAATAACTGAGTATTTATATTTCAGAGAACCCCGATACTCGAAAGACATATATTATATCATCTACTGACGACATGTCCCAGTATAACTACAACACTAATATCATCATCAGTGAAGAGATTGACATCAAGCCTGAATGTGGAGGTGAATATGAGGAGAGTGAAACTGGACAAGTAACAGGTGAGTCAATAACTTTATACTGTTGTGTTAGTTGTACACAGAAAAATAGAAATAAAATCTTTTAGAATCAAGCTAAAAAATGTCTAAAGAATCAGACTGTTGGAGAACTAAAATCACCAGTACATATTAAATTAAAATCAAATATTCTTAAAAGTCATCTCGTTTACCCATAGAGGTATCTTCTAATTTTACGCCTACAATACTTAATTATTAATTTGTTTGCAGATAGCGAAACATCTTCCGATAATGTAGATGAGAGTTGGGCGCCAGTGTCTGCTAACAAGGTCAAACAGATTAATACCACATCGTGTAATGTATTATTTTCACAATCAACATCTCCCGTTGATGACAAATTAATTAATTTAGGGCAGAAACAATTCAACTGTGATCAGTGTGATAAGGTATTTACTTTCTCATATTCTCTCATGAAACATAAACGATTACATTCTGGAGAGAAACCGTTTAAATGTGAACAATGTAATAAAGAATTCGCACTGAAGGGAAATCTGATTCGTCACAAGCGAATACATTCTGGAGAGAAGCCGTTCAATTGTGAACAATGTGATAAAGTATTTACAGTAAAGGGAAATCTTATTATTCACAAACGAGTACATTCTGGAGAGAAACCGTTTAAATGTGAACAGTGTGATAAAGCATTTGCAAGTTCATCAGACCTCATTAAACACATACGAATACATTCTGGAGAGAAACCATATAAATGTGATCAATGTGAAAAAGCATTTTCACAATCTGTATCTCTCGTTGATCACAAACGAACACATTCAGAAGATAAACCATTCAAATGTGATCAGTGTCATAAAGCATTTTCAGTGCCTTCCCGTCTCATTAAACACAAACGAGTTCATTCTGGTGAGAAACCATTCAAATGTGATCAGTGTGATAAAGCATTTGTCGGGAAGAGTACTCTTATTCAACACAAACGAGTTCATAATGGCGAGAAACCGTTCAAATGTGATCAATGTGATAAATCATTTACACAGTCATCGGTTCTTATTAGACACCAACGAACACATTCTGGAGATAAACCATTCAAATGTGATCATTGTGATAAAGCATTTACTCGAAAGAGTAGCCTTGTTCAACACAAACGAGTTCATAGTGAGGATACCGCATTCTAACTTGATTCTAGTAATAAAATATTTTCACAATCATCAGAACTTGTTACACACAGACTAGTAGAGAAAACATTTAAATGTGATCAGTGTAATAAAGCATTCTGGGGAGAAAACATTCAAATGTGAAGTATGTAATAAAGCACTTAATCGAAATAGTAGTCTTGTTCAACACAAACGACTTTATAATGGTGAAACCCCGTTCAAATATGTTCAATTTAATAAAGCATTTTCACGATCAACAGATATTATTATGCACAAACAATTACATTCTGGCAAGGAAACATGCAAATGTTATCTTTGTAATAAAACATTTAGTCGTGTGAGTAGTCTTGATCAACACCAATGAGTTTATAGTGGCGATACCCCATTATAAAAATGATTTGTGTAATAAAGTACGTTTAGTTCGGAACCCTGCAATGGTCCCTGACGGAGACACTGACCAAGTTTCTGCTCTAAGGAAGACGAAAATAAGCTCGTGGACTGTATTGTCGCAATCTTACGCGATTGTAGAATGCTGGAAATGGGATGGAAGATATACTGGTTAATGGACTTAGCTCGTACTTGAAGCGTGATCGTATCAAAGGGCCCTTTGAACTGCTGTAGTCTGGTCCACTCGAGAATAAGAGAAAATTATATACACAGCCGCGTTGATGCACTAAATAAGTTCACACGGCAGTCGCAAATTAATTATTAAACAATAAGACACGATACGAATGTAAACGGAACGTACATTCGTGAATAGACTCAAATGGGGTCGTTTGGTTGGTAGAACTTAGTATACGCTCTTGAATAGAGCGTGACTTTATACTAGATTAAACGCTATCAGTCAGCGTTGGTTCTATAGTATCTGACAAAAAATGTAAGACCTAAGAAACACTCCACTTAATTAAAAAGGTCGCCCAGAAGAAGGGCGCGAACAATGTATTTTCACGAATATCACACAGTAACGCGTACATTCTGGCGGAAAACCAGTCAACTATGTCACCGTAAAGAAGAATATTACTTGTATCTAAACATTTTGTCCTCCAAATTATCTTTTGTGATGTTGTCATTATTTGTTTTTATAATAAATAAATATATACATCCATGGTGGTTGCATTAAGGGGCAAGGAGGGCACTTGTCCTCCCCCTGGAGTCTCTACTTTTAAGTGTTTTATTCCAAACCTTTGTGTTTTTTATTCTCATATTTATTTATTTTTATATTTGTCTATGTTATATTAAACTATTTTTATTGTGTCTATTTTATATTTCCTATAAAATGTTAAACAAATTTTATTTCATGTGCATTTACTCATTTCAAGTTTGTATTGAGATATTTTTGACATTTGCCATTTGATACACAATTCACATTGCAGTTAATTTTCTGTTGCGATTTTAAAGACATTTTATTAAAGTTTTCTTCATTTTAACACATACAAGCAATGCAATTAAATGAGCCACATCCAACAAAATCCTATTCCGTTAAGTTCCAAAATTTCCGCTAGGCGTCACTTCAGTTATTGTCAGTTCTCAATTAAGGGGCCACGCAACACTGGAGTACCTCGGGTCTCGGAAAGGGTAAATCGCGGTGCCGAGAAGGGGCCCGGGCCCCCATAATATAATAATTCCACCCCATTTTCCGGAAAACAACAATTAAGGGCCCGTTGATACGAGGGTTACCTGTTATGTTTTTACAAACGAGCACTAGATGGTAATATTGAAATGTGTCATTACTTAATCGTAAAATTTGACATTTATTACTGTGAAATCAGTGGCAGCTTATAAATTGACCCAGTAGTTTGTTGACAGTGAGCGTTTAAAACAACAAGTTTGTGAAAAATTGATAATACTCGTGAAGGTTTTCGTTGGATTATTTTTTACGATTGTAGTAAATGACTATTCGCGACTGAAACTAACGTTGGCGGCGCTGCATACAACAGCTAATGGCGGACGAGAAGCGTATATGTAAGTTTTTTCTTAATATTTATCTGTTCAAACAATATTTCGGCAAAAAAACACTGTATTTAAGTAACTTTATTTTAAAATACTTCTTAATTCACATAAACTGCAGCACAACACGCTACAAATATTATTATCCAAATATACGCTTCTGTTTAATTTAGCCAGTCACCACCAGATGTCTCACTGTTATTTGCAGTCGCGAATGGTGACCATTCGTCCCGGTTTTATGTAAATTGTTCCGGTGAAATTATCGATTGTCCCGGTTTTTACATAATTCTGCATTTGTAAGAAAAGAAATATTACAAATAGTCAATTTGGGAGGTGAGGACCTTTTTTTTTTGCTTTTCACTTGGATCTGGGAGGTGAGGACCTTTTTTTGCCCTTTTCGCACATGGCCTTGCAAATCCTAGCGCTGGCCCTGTGTGCCGGTTTCCCTTCACTGCAATCTGGTCACCCTATAAATGCCTAACTCAACAACAATGCATTGATTCGCTTCGCTTTTGGTAATGAAGCACTATTGGGCTCAACAGCGCTATGAAGTGACGCCAAGCGGACTATAACTGAACTAAGCGAAACGAGTAATAGTTTATTGTTTACATCTGGTTTACATGTGTTTTCTCGTGTAGTTTGTATTGCTTTTAAAAGTTAGTGTTGCAGTTTGTTTGTTATATTAACTTTTGATAGCAATTATTATTCTTTTTTATATTACTTTATGTTATAATGAGTTATTATAACACAAATTGGTGTGTGTTTGGCTGTCACTCTAGAAAAGGAAGTAACAAAAATATTTACTTCCACTATTTTCCAAATGAGAAACAATTTGTGAACTGTTAATAAATTTGGTGCTGTGGAAGTGATAATAACAAACTAGTATTTATTAAACAAATTAAATAAAAAACAAACACTAAATTATAAAAATCCTTCTCGAACATAATTAAATATCTACCCGGGTAATTTTAATGCAGAATTAGGGCAAGCGGTCTCAAATTCTGTACGCAGCTTTTCTAATACATTTTCACTGAACTTTCAGTGCCTGCTTTTGTTTTTAATCAATTTATTTAGGCAAGGAGTTTCTAACAGAGGTTTCGGTTCATACTGTTGTAAGACAGGTTTCTTAAAAGTAGACCACAGGCATTTTAAATCTGTGCTGGTTAATATTTCCATACTCAATATATTGTTTCTGGAACAAAAAGTAAAACCAACAGAAACCACACAAAAAAAAGATAAATCAAATATTTCACAATCAATCAATGCCCTGATCTTGGCTTCTTTCATTTTGGTTTGTTAACCACCTGGCACAAAATAATAGGATAGCTGAAATGTGTTTGCATGTAGTTCCTGCTTTACATGTGCAGGACATATTTAAAACTTCAACATCATTACTAAATTTTAATTTCCCAGTGACTTCGTGAGGTGGTGTTCTCAAACTGCTTGTTTGTAAACATAACCCACATATGTCGACATGCTCATCATTTTTGTCCAAAATTCCGCACAACATAAGATTTCCGGCGTTTAACAACTCTTCTCCTTCAACTACACACCTAGAAGAAGGTGTTGCTCTTAAAAAAATTAAATAATTTAATAAGGATAGCTGTTTATTATCCATTGCAAATCGATGATTTAACATGTAAACAAATATGGACAACTTTCACATTACTCGTTTCAATCAGCTGTTCACAGCGCTCGTAGCGCCGCCATCGGGCATTGTTGTATCCAATCAGAAAAGACTGATGCGCACGGACTGTAACATGTTAATATAATAAAATCATCATGGTATGACAAGAGTAATTTTTCTTATTTGAAAATTAGAAATAAATTGCTGGAAGGCTCTTTTCTTCGGGTATAAACATGAATGAAGAGATTGGTTATGATTCGCTTTCAAATCGTACCAGAGACAGTGATTTTATTAAGAAAGATACTGATATTAAGGTGGAATATGACGTGAAGATTGGATTAGAGAACATGGATAAATGGGAGAAAGGTCAGTAATAAGTAATTTGCTATCACAAACTTAGTACTGTTTTGCATATTTTGTTATCTTAGTTTATTTGAAGTCAATACCAGTAATGTTTGATTAACGATCATCTTAAATGATACATTTTTACAGTAAATGATTAGGTTATATTTGAGTATGATCTGATTATTGCAGGAATCAAAAATGAAATTACAGACGATGTGTACCATGGTAATACCAACATAGAGGAGATTTACATCAAGTCTGAACCAGTGATCAAGAGTGAATTTGTAGATGAATTGGAGAGTACAGCTGTCACAAACACTGGTCAGTAGAACTAGTTTAATTAAAAAAGTTACTAATTTAATTGCATAACAAAATATGTACTCAACATGTGGCCATGTTACATCATTATAGCGACAAATGATTTCATGACAAATTAGGTTCTTTGCATGACAGAAGATGACACTAAAACTACTTTATATTTCCAATACTACTTGGCTTAATAATAACTAAGAATGTTTCATTTTTACATTACAGAGAGTCGCGATACTCGGAAGACATATGTCATGCATTTGCAAAACTCGAAAGTTCGAGTTACACATACGACAAAATAATTATTCCTCCGGAAATACAATACCTAACATGTTCAAGTCAGTTACTTTCCCATGTAATCGTAGAGGTGTTTAATCCTTATAATATTGTCCTAAGTAATAGTAACTGAATATTTATATTTCAGAGAACCCTGATACTCGGAAGACATATATTATATCATCTACTGACAACATGTCCCAGTATAACTACAACACTAATATCATCATTAGTGAAGAAATTGACATCAAGCCTGAATGTAGAGTTGATGGTGAATATGAAGAGAGTGCAACTGGACAAGATACAGGTCAGTCAATAACTTTATACTGTTGTGTTAGTTGTAAGCTCTCAGTACTGTTATTCCCAGTTTCAGTCATGTCTTTTAAGTATATCTGATTTTAATATACTGGTGATTGTAGTTCTCCAACAGTGTGTCTGATTCTTTAGACATTTTTTAGCTTGATTCTGAAAGATTTTATTTCTGTGTTCGGGAGAATGGATATGATTTCGAGCAATTTGTCTAATTTTACGAGATTTATGTGATAATATGGTTTCCAACATTCTTGGTGTTACGTATTTTTACAGTTTTCTTATGTTTTAACTGTTTGTCAAGTATATTTTCTTTTATTGTTTTCCCCCAGTCTTGTTTAATTTTCAGTTTGATACAATGTTTTTTAGTTAGAGAATGTAAGCCAATTTTTTCACATCGGATAATATATATGAGTAATAATTTTAGAAGCAAAAATAACTACGATAACATATTCCAACATGACTGCTCTCTCCAAAGAATACCAACATAAATGCTATATTTGACTGTACCGGGCAGCGTTGAAATTGCAGAAAAGTCATTAGGTGGTTAATTAAAACTACTTAAAAGTCATTTCGTTTACCCATAAGGGTATCTTCTAATTTTACGCCTACAATCCTTAATTATTAATTTGTTTGCAGATAGCGAAACATCTTCCGATAATGCAGATGAGAGTTGGGCGCAAGTGTTCCCTAACAAGATCAAACAGATTAATACAACATCGTGTAATGTAGCATGTTCACAATCAACATCTTCCGTTGATGACAAATTAATTAATTTAGGGCAGAAACAATTCAAATGTGATCAGTGTGATAAGGTATTTAGACTCCCATATTATCTCATCAAACATAAACGATTACATTCTGGAAAGAAACCGTTTAAATGTGAACAATGTAATAAAGCATTCGCACTGAAGGGAAATCTGTTTCGTCACAAGCGAATACATTCTGGAGAGAAGCCGTTCAAATGTGATCAGTGTGATAAAGCATTTGTTGGGAAGAGTACACTTATTCAACACAAACGAGTTCATAATGGCGAGAAACCATTCAAATGTGATCAATGTGATAAAGCATTTACACAGTCATCGGTTCTTATTAGACACCAAGGAACACATTCTGGAGATAAACCATTCAAATGTGATCAGTGTGATAAAGCATTTAGTCGAAAGAGTAGCCTTGTTCAACACAAACGAGTTCATAGTGACGAAACCGCATTCAATCTTGATCCTAGTAATAAAGCATTTTCACAATCATCAAAACTTGTTACACACAGACTAGTAGAGAAACGATATAAATGTGATCAGTGTGATAAAGCATTTTCACAGTCAACGGTTCTCATTAGACACAAACGAATACATTCTGGAGAGAAACCATTCAAATGTGAAGTATGTAATAAAGCATTTAATCGAAAGAGTAGTCTGGTTCAACACAAACGACTTCATACTGGCGAAACCCCGTTCAAATGTGATCAGTGTGATAAACCATTTTCACGATCAGGAGATCTTACTATACACAAACGATTACATTCTGGGGAGGAACCATTCAAAAGTAAGCTATGTAACAAAACATTTAGTCGTATGAGTAGTCTTGTTCAACACCAACGAGTTTATAGGGGCGAGACCCCATTACAAAAATGATTTGTGTAATAAAGTATTATCACGAACAATCACGTACATTCTGGCGGAAAATCATTCATCCATGTCACCGTATAAAATAATATTTCTTGTATCTAAACATTTTTGTCCGACGAATTATTTTTTGTTATATTGTCATTATTTGTTTTTATATTATAATAAATAAATATATACACACATGGCATTCGCATAGAGGCAATGAGGGCACTTGTTCCCCAACCCTTGTTTTTATTTTCATATTTATTTATTATTATTATGTTTATTTTATATTTCCTATCAAATGTCAAACAAATTTTAGTTCATGTACATTTACTCGTTTCAAGTTTATATTAAATGGCCACGCAACACTGGGGTACTTCGGATCTCGGAAATGGTAAGTAGCAGCGCTGAGAAGGGCCCCGGGCCCCGGTAATACAATAATTTGGCCCCATTTTCCAGAATTACGGGCCTGATTACAGATGCGAGGGTTACCTTTTATGTTTTTACAAACGACCACTAGATGGCAATATTGTAATGTGTCATTACTGTATTCGTAAGGTTTGACATTTGCTATTGTAAATTTAGCAATCAGAATCAGTGTGGCAGCTTATAAATTGACTAAGTAGATTGTTGATAGTGAGCGTTTTAAAAAAACGTTAGTTTTTGAGCGTTAGTTTTTGAAAAAAGGAATATTACTCGTAAAGGTTTTCGTTGGATGATTTTTTACGATTTTAATTATAAGACTTAACTATGCATATATTCGTTTCGTTCAACTATTGGTTATGAAGCACCATCAGAAAAGACTGTTTACAATTGGTTTGCAGAATTTCGTCGAGGTCGTGCGTCCGTCATTGATGAATCTCGTGAAGGTCAACCAATATTGGTTATGATTCAAAAAATCATCGATTTTGTGCGCAAAATGGTTGAAGAAGATCGGCATGTGACTTACCGTGCGATAGAGGCATCCTTTGGCATATCGCAGACTGCAATACATTCGATTTTGTACTAGTATTTAGCTGTGAAAAAGATCTGGTCCCGATGGTTTCCGCATAATTTGACCGAAGCTCAAAAAAATGTTCGTGTTGATTGGTCTAAGGCAGTGTTTCCCAAAGTGTCGACATCTGTGTACCCCTTTTAAGGTTTTCGTAACGCTAAGTACCTCCTCCATTATGGCTCAGTTACACGATGCAAGTAACTTGCACCAGTAAGTACTTGCACCAGTCACTGGCATCGTGTAAACGTACATGCAGTACTGGTGCCAGTACTGGCACAAGTATCTCATGCAAGTCAAGTGAATAGAAGCCGTTCCTATTCGCGACTGCAAATAACAGTGAGACGTCTGGTGGTGACTAGCTAAATTAAACAGAAGCGTATTGGATAATATTTGTAGCGGGTTGTGCTGCAGTTTATTCGAATTAAGAAGTATTTTAAAATATAGTGACTTAAATGCAGTGCTTTTTTGCCGAAATATTGTTTGAACAGATAAATATTAAGAAAAAACTTCTGACATATACGCTTCTCGTGCGCCATCAGCTGTTGTACGCAGCGCCGCCAACGTTAGTTTCAGTCGCGAATTTACTGGCACAAGTAACCGTGCCAGTGACTTAAAAATGGCCGCCGTGAACAGCTGATGTATTTTCGCGGTTACAAAAACAAACTTTTTCACACCTTTTTTTAATAAATGTAGTTTTTGGCGCCGATTCATTATTGTTTAGAAAGACGTACGCATAAAATACATAAAATTAGGTTAAACATCGAAAATTGGCGCGTTAAAAAGACGGTTTTACGCATAAAAAATAATTGGAAGCATCTACATTTTGCAGTGTGTTTCGGGTTCTTTGCAAGGTTACGTAAATAAGATACTGGAATACGTGTAAACGACAAAACGACTTGTGCAAGTGCTGGCACAAGTACTTGTGCCAGTACTTGCACAAGTTACTGGCATCGTGTAACCGGGCCATTAGGAAAATTTTCATTTTCTTTATTAACAATCAAAAAACATTTATTATTTAAAAAGTTATAATGCTACTACACGATATATAACAAATTATATTATATAATAACATTAATTATATTTATAAGTATATGTTGTCGACCTCAGAAGTATGAATAGTTTATTAGATTTCGGGATGGTAGGTCAGGAACAAAGAATTACTCCGTATTGACGTAAAGTAGTTTCGATAAACTTATATTATCTTCTTCAGTACAATTTTAATAAAAAATGAATGTGATTAGTATTAGTTGCCATTTTTTTTTTGTCAATTTTTGTTGAGAGTGGTATAATTTCTTGATGTCCAATCCGTATTGTATTTCCAAATCTGTAGTAAGCGTCATCTCGTTTCTTGTTTAATCCTCAGGTTTGTTATATAAGTATATGTTGTCGACCTCAGAAGTATGAATAGTTTATTAGATTTCGAGATGATAGGTTAGTTGGTAGTTTACGTCAATACGGAGTAATTCTTTGTTCCTGGTCTACCATCCCGAAATCTAATAAACTATTAATTATATTTATATTAGTTAATGAGAATGATAGAATTGTTTATGTTGCGACTACAGGACGATGCGCCAGCTATCACTGTGTAAATCAACACTTGTGCATCACTCATTTCCAGCGTACCCCTTACAAATCCTTCTCGGACCCCCAGGGGTACGCGTACCACATTTTGGAAAACACTGGTGTAAGGGAATGCTAAAAAAAAATCAACCCAGGCACTGCAACATTCATATACAACATCGTTACAGGTGACGAAACTTGGATTTATTCATATGAACCGGAAACTAATCAACAATTCACTGTTTGGGTCTTCCAAGATGAACCGAAACCCACAAAAGTTGTTGGTTCACGAAGCACTTCCAAGAAAATGACCGCTTGTTTCCTCCTTTGTACTGGACATGTCGTAACCGTTCCTTTAGATTAGGGCTTCTTAAACTATGGGTCGCGACCCCAAATGGGGTCGCTTAGCGAAATCTTGTGGTTCGCGAGATCTTAATGTAAAATATTTAAATAAATAAATTTATAAAATCTAGCGAACCTGGGGTCGCGAACAAACTAACTATCATAAATGGGGTCGTGAATGAAAAAAGTTTAAGAAGCCCTGCTTCGGATGATCGAAGAACAGTTAATGCTGAATGGTATACAACAATTTGTTTGCCAGAAGTCATCGACAAAATCAGGAAAAACAACCAAAAACGTCGCATCATTCTTCATCATGGCAATGTAAGCTCCCACACAGCACGTCAAACAATTGATTATTTGAATTAGAAAAATATCGAATTAATATCTCATTGCCCGTATTCACCTGATTTATCCCCTACGACTTTTTTTTTTGTTCCACCAATGTCAAACAAAAAATGCGTGGACAGCGATTTTCATCACCTCAAGAAACTATTGAAGTCTTCGAAAACCATGTTTTTAAGATACCAACTTCTATAGTTAACTCTGCATATTTTTCTCGAAAAGAGGTAAGGAGTTCTGCTAAAGGGTACTTCAAAAGAGAATTAACACCTCTTCTAAATTTGACATTGATATTTAATAAAGATGTTGTTATTTGTGAAAATATAATTTAACTTTACAATTCTACGTTTGGCGAACAAAGCAAACATAGTATACAAAGCATACGTAGTATACTGAGTAACACTCTGTGTGGCTTCAAAATAACCGACGGCTAGCCGTACTTTTAGAGATTTTCCTGTTTAAATCCAGAATGTATTTGTTTGTGTCTGGTGAGAGATGCTAAGTATACATATGTTTTGTTACACAGTTCACATGTATATGTCTTATTCTCACCACAAAGTATTCGTTTATGTTTATTGAGATATGATAACTCTGTAAATGCTTTATTACACTGATCACATTTATATGGCTTCTCTCCAGTATGAACTCGTTTGTGTTTAGCAAGGGTATCCTTTCGATTAAATGCTTTATTACATTGTTCACATGTGTATAGCTTCTCTCCAGAATGTACTAGTTTATGAATAGTAAGATGCGCTGATTGTGTAAATGCTTTATCACACTGATCACATTTAAAAGGTTTCTCTCCAGAATGAAGTCGTTTGTGATTTTTAAGTTCACACTTTTGAATAAATGCTTTATTACA